>JAAALK010000086.1:1759128-2359128 GCA_019279435.1 Zizania palustris | reverse complement strand
CAAGGCTGTTCGTGATCTTTACGGAGCACGATCAACCAAACCACGAGGGTTCTTGTTCCTGCAAGCAACCGAGAACTAGCAAGAACAAGATGAACAAGTGTGCACTCACACTAATTTCGCAGGGATACAAGGGGTGAGTTCTGGAACAGCAAAACGGCGATCTAACCGACCACGGCTTCAACTGGCAAAGTAGCGTAGCTAAACTTTGTATTCAACCAAAACTGCCTCACAACTGAAGTCTCTGGGGTATTTATAGCCCTAGGAACGTTCCCAATGTTTGGAAACTTATTACATATGGAAACTACTAAATTATTACCTAAACAGATTATCTAGAAAAGGAAACATATTGACTAGAAGAAGGAAAGTAGTGATTCTCCTTCCTTTGCTGGGATATCTCGGTTGAGTAAATATATTATCTGCCAAGGAGACTTTCTCATCTTTCCTAAGAGTACTCAAACATTCCATTTGATGAAGGGATTCCAAAGTTATGATGCTTTTAATGCAGTCTATCTACATGTTGACGTGGCAGATTTTCCCAACACGAAGTAGCTCAGCTTTCTTCTTCTTTTCCTTCATTCCTAAGCAAATTAATAGCATCACACGAATTTAGTAGTTCTCCATCCAATTGTGTATGTGTATACAATACAAGAAACGATTTCACCTGATAGTTTAATTGTCGCGCACGGGCTCGAGTGATTGGACCTTGTATTTCTGTTGGAGCTGGTTCTAATATATGAGTCTTGGGTTTAACCATGTCGGAGATGCCCTCATCATCCTCCCCTTCTTGCATTTGAGTTGTCCTCAACTCATGCTCGTTCTCTTCCCCCAAGTAGGGTCGCAAATCTGCAATGTTAAATGTGGGACTAACCCCAAAATCTGCAGGTAACTCAAGTTTATATGCATTGTCATTAATACGTTCTAATATCTTAAAGGGACCATCAGCTCTTGGCATCAATTTAGGCTTACGTAATGCAGGAAATCGTTCTTTACGTAAATGCAACCAAACAAGATCACCAGGTTCAAAAGTTACATGCTTGCGCCCTTTGCTACCAGCAAGTTGATATTTCGCATTCATAGATTCAATGTTTGCTTTTGTTGTCTCATGGAGTTTCAGAATCATTTCAGCATGCTTTGTCGCATCAAAATTCAATTTCTCCGTAGGTGGAATGGGTAATAAATCAATTGGGGCACGAGGAGTAAAACCATACACAATCTCAAAGGGGCAGAACTTAGTAGTAGAATGCATCGAACGATTATATGCAAACTCAATATGAGGCAAGCACTCTTCCCACATCTTAATATTTTGTTTCAAGATGGACCTAAGCATGGTAGACAATGTTCTATTCACAACTTCTGTTTGCCCATCAGTTTGAGGATGACAAGTAGTAGAAAATAACAATTTAGTTCCCAATTTAGCCCACAAAGTTTTCCAAAAGTGACTTAGGAATTTAACATCACGATCTGAAACAATAGTGTTTGGTACACCATGCAATCGAACAACCTCCCGGAAAAACAAATCAGCAACATGGGTAGCATCATCACTTTTATGACATGGAATGAAATGTGCCATCTTAGAAAATCTATCCACAACAACAAAAATGCTATCCCTCCCCTTCTTTGTTCTAGGCAATCCTAAAACAAAATCCATGGATATATCTTCCCAAGGTACGCTAGGAACAGGAAGAGGCATGTAAAGACCATGTGGATGCAATCGTGACTTAGCTTTTTGACATGTCGTGCAGCGAGAGACGAAGCGTTCAACATCCCGCCTCATCTTGGGCCAAAAGAAGTGATCAGCAAGTATGTCCTCTGTCTTCTTCACACCAAAGTGTCCCATCAATCCACCACCATGTGCCTCTTGTAACAGCAATAGACGAACAGAACAAGATGGAATACATAATTTGTTAGCCCTAAATATAAACCCATCAGTAAGGATGAATTTGTTCCAAGTTCTTCCCTCTTTGCAATTCAGCAACACATCTTTGAAATCGTTGTCATTAGCATATTGTTACTTAATTGTTTCTAAACCAAAAATTTTGAAGTCAAGTTGTGAAAGCAAGGTGTAACGTCTAGAAAGAGCATCAACAATAATATTTTCCTTTCCTCTCTTATGTTTGATGACATAGGGAAAAGACTCAATGAATTCAACCCACTTGGCATGTCTACGGTTCAATTTTGCTTGGCTTCGTATGTGTTTCAATGACTCATGATCAGAGTGTATGACAAATTCTTTGGGCCATAAATAATGTTGCCATGTTTCTAACGACCTTACCAGAGCATAGAGTTCTTTATCATATGTTGAGTAGCTTAAACAAGGTCCAGAGAGTTTCTCACTAAAATAGGCAACAGGCTTACCTTCTTGAATAAGTACCCCTCCAATCCCAATACCACTAGCATCGCACTCAAGTTCAAATGTCTTACCAAAATCTGGGAGCTGAAGTAGTGGGGCATTAGTCAGTCTATGTTTCAAGATGTTGAATGCATCTTCTTGTGGTTGTCCCCATTGGAACTAGACACCCTTCTTCGTCAATTCATTCAAGGGTGCGGCAATGGTGCTGAAATCTTTCACAAATCGTCGACAAAATCCAGCAAGTCCCAAGAAACTCCGCACCTGCGTGACCGTTTTAGGAGTTGGCCAACTCTGAATTGCTTCAATCTTAGCTTGATCAACCTCAATGCCCTGTGGAGTAACAACATAGCCAAGGAAAGCAACTCGATCGGTGCAAAATGTGCACTTCTCAAGGTTACCAAACAATCGTGCAGTGCGTAAGGCATCAAAAACAGCACGTAAATGGGCAAGGTGTTCTGCTATTGATTTGCTATAAATGAGAATATCATCAAAATAGACTACAACAAATCGTCCAATAAATGTTCTTAAAATTTCATTCATCAATCTCATAAATGTACTAGGTGCATTAGTCAAACCAAAAGGCATCACTAACCACTCATATAAACCAAACTTGGTTTTGAAAGCTGTTTTCCATTCATCTCCCAATTTCATGCGAATTTGATGATATCCACTACGCAAATCAACTTTAGAGAACACAGTAGAGCCACTCAGTTCATCAAGCATATCATCTAACCTAGGAATAGGGTGATGATATCGAATTGTGATATTATTAATTGCTCTACAGTCAACACACATGCGCCAAGATCCATCTTTCTTGGGTACCAAAATTACTGGAACAGCACATGGACTCAAGGATTCGCGTACATACCCTTTGTCAAGCAACTCCTGAACTTGACGATGGATTTCTTTGGTCTCCTCTGGATTAGTTCTATATGGCGCACGATTAGGCAATGCAGCACCAGGGATCAGGTCGATCTGATGCTCGATTCCTCGGATGGGTGGTAGTCCTGGTGGGGTCTCCTTTGGAAAAACATCACAATACTCCAGATTTCGGCAGCTTCCTCCATCAATAATGGTGCGACAGGCATGATCCTTCACAATACACTTGGTTTGAAATAAATTGTGTCGTTGGTTCTGTTCTGCCTTGCCCACCTGTGCGCTTAACACGCGCTGCACAATGAGACTTTCATAATGAGCTGCATCTTCAGCACCAATGTGCTTCTCATCTTCGCTCCCTACATCATTAGCAGCAAGCATAGCATATGTATTTTCATCTAAATCACTAGCTGAAGAATACCCACCATCCTCCTTTATGATAAGCACGTGTTTGCTTGGGCACTCGTTCTTCACATGCCCATACCCCTTGCATCGATGGCATTGAATGTCCCTTGTGCGTCCTGTTGATGCGACCGATGAAGTACTCTTCGTAGGAGCTTGTGGAGTTGAAGAAGATGAAGCAGGACGTTGCTTGGCATTGGTTGTTCCTGGTGAAGGTGTTCTATTTGTTGGGGCTGAGGTACGTGGTGCCCAAGACGTTGTACGCCCTATAGAATAATTAGGCCTCGCACCTGCACGTCGTCCCTGCACTTCTCGCTCAGCTTTACAAGCATAGTGAAATAATCGAGTAATAGTATCATATTCCTTATAACTAAGGATGCCATAAATCTTTCGGTTCAAACCCCCTAAGAACCTAGCCATCTTAGCTTCCTCACCTTCTTCCAAGCCACAACGTAGCATTCCTATCTACAGTTCTTGATAATACTCCTCAACACTTTTATTTTCCTGTCTCAATTGCTGCAACTTATTTAACAAATCACGTGCATAATATGATGGAACAAATCTGGCACGCATGATTCTTTTCAAGTCAGCCCAAGTAGGTGGTAAAACATTTCCATGTGTACGACAATATTCACTCCACCAAACA
This sequence comes from Zizania palustris, assembly GCA_019279435.1. Classification (NCBI taxonomy): domain Eukaryota; kingdom Viridiplantae; phylum Streptophyta; class Magnoliopsida; order Poales; family Poaceae; genus Zizania; species Zizania palustris. Next base: position 2,354,854 of record JAAALK010000086.1, on the reverse strand, counting down.
GAAGCAAAGTTTGTAAATTCACTAGAAGCAGCCCTAACCCTCTTATTTTCAGGAATATCATGGCATGCAAATTTCTGATCTACCAATAATTCCCATGAAAGATATGCATAAGGGTCATACTTACCATCAAAAGAGGGCATAGTGAATTTAATCTTACCAAGAGAGTCATCATGATCACGGGCCATTCGTCGTTGACGTACAGGAGGTACGCCATGGCGATTATGCTGATGGACTGTGGGGTCATCCTCAGAATCAGCAGCATAATCTTCAAAGTTCTCGCCTTCATCGCTGCCACCATTTCTTTGCATAGCTACAAATATAGGTGGTCGTTGTGCTGCTGGTGCTGGACGCTGAACCATCTCATCAAGGCATCGAGCAATATCTGCAAGAGTTGTATTCATGTTACCTATAGATGTTTCTAATGCAGCGAGCTTGGTGTTGGTGTGGATCTGTGTGTCTTCTACATGACGGAGGCCTTCATTGGTCATACGCACATCCTCCTCAAGTCCCTCGGTGCGTACTCTAACTTTATTCTCAAAGTGCTGTATAATTTGCTTTGTCCGAGGTGTTAGTATTCCATCCTCCGAGTGTTCTCCTGAACCTGTCATGATTACAAATAGAAAAGAGAGGTTGCAAAAAAAAAATTATCCCTAAACTTTACTAGGATGGGGTTACAATCCACTTTCTCTCAACCTGCTCACACAAGCTCTTACTCGTTCTTACAAGGCTCAACAGGAGATGACAACAACGTTAGATCAGAACAAGCCCTGGAGTCAGGTGTATTGATGCTTTTGTTGCTAACCCCGGTCAAGTTATAGCCGAATTTGTGGATCTTTAGGTGGGCATAAAAACACTCACAAAGGAATACTAGAACTGCATTAGTATAAGCAAATTGAGTATTTGTTCAAGGATGGTATTGTGCTGGTCCTAGGCTAGAACGTACTAGAGACGCGAGCCTAGACACAAACGATACCACCAAAACGACAAAGGTAGAACTAACTTTCTTCCTCTTTTATCACCAATTTTCTTTCACTTTTTTTTGCTCTTTTTTTTGCTCTCTCTTTTTTTTGTGCGGCTTTTTTTAAGCACTTTCTGCCTTTTTTTTCTTTTTGTTTTGAAACAACAAATGTTGTTATACACAAAATCTTGCTGCAGGACTCCCGAGCTTTGTACGATCTAAAACAGATAGGAAACTACTGAATCTGAAGATGACTCTAAAAGGAAAAACACAGATCTGGTTGTAAGCTTTCCAAAATATATCAAAACTCTCCAATCCGAGTAGGCAGGTGCAAGATATGACAGTTTTAGTAACACCTGCACAGCCTGCCCGAGTGATTCTCGAATTCCAACAAACAAACCGACTCCAATTTGATTTGAACTCAAAAACTAAAGGATAAAAATACCCTAAACAATTGATAAACAGACTAAAGCATGGTGTTAAAAAAAACGTGACAAGAACTCGAAACTCTAAACGAACTAAACACTAAGACCAGCAACTTCCCAAGACGATGCAACCAAAAACTCAAAAAGCCGATACTAAGCAGAACTAGTAATAGGCTCAAAGAGGCTTGGTTCTTGGGTAAACTAATTTTTTTGTGGCTTTTTTTGGACTGTAGGAAAAAAATAAAACTTGAAATCTCTCACCGATCAACTGTAGCTCTGATACCACTTGATGGGGACTCGGGTGGCCTGATCTTTCGATGAGAGGATAGGTCGATTGGTAGAAGGAGAAAACGTTCACGATCCGACTACAACCATCCAAGGATGTTGCGCCTTAGCAATCGCTACACCAACTCCAAGGCTGTTCGTGATCTTTACGGAGCACGATCAACCAAACCACGAGGGTTCTTGTTCCTGCAAGCAATCGAGAACTAGCAAGAACAAGATGAACAAGTGTGCACTCACACTAATTTCGCAGGGATACAAAGGGTAAGTTCTGGAACAGCAAAACGGCGATCTAACCGACCACGGCCTCAACTGGCAAAGTAGCGTAGCTAAACTTTGTATTCAACCAAAACTTCCTCACAACTGAAGTCTCTGGGGTATTTATAGCCCTAGGAACGTTCCCAATGTTTGGAAACTTATTACATATGGAAACTACTAAATTATTACCTAAACAGATTATCTAGAAAAAGGAAACAGATTGACTAGAAGAAGGAAAGTAGTGATTCTCCTTCCTTTGATGGGATATCTCGGTTGAGTAAATATATTATCTGCCAAGGAGACTTTCTCATCTTTCCTAAGAGTACTCAAACATTCCATTTGATGAAGGGATTCCAAAGTTATGATGCTTTTAATGCAGTCTATCTACATGTTGACGTGGCAGATTTTCCCAACACGAAGTAGCTCAGCTTTCTTCTTCTTTTCCTTCATTCCTAAGCAAATTAATAGCATCACACGAATTTAGTAGTTCTCCATCCAATTGTGTATGTGTATACAATACAAGAAACGATTTCACCTGATAGTTTAATTGTCGCGCACGGGCTCGAGTGATTGGACCTTGTATTTCTGTTGGAGCTGGTTCTAATATATGAGTCTTGGGTTTAACCATGTCGGAGATGCCCTCATCAGGCATGAGCATCTTTTAGCTCCTGCTGAGCTCTCTCAAGCTCAGTGCCAATGCATCTCTCTCATCTACTCTTTCTGTGTACCTAGACTTAAGAGTCGTCAGGTCACACAACAACACCTCACAGTTAGGGCACTCACCACTATCACCCAAGCAAGGGGAAGAAGACATACTCTCAATCTTGCCATTTGCTGTGGCAAGCTCACTCTCAAGCTCATCTATCCTCTTCTTAGCCCCTCTAAGCAGTTTCTCCCTATACTTCAACTCCTGACTGTTATGTTCTAGTAAATTTACAACTTCTTGTTCATACGAAGATGCCTTCTCATCATCATCGTCATCGGAATCATCGGAGGAGTCCTTCTCTTTCTTCTCCCCAAGAGCCATTGAGCAGAAGCTCTTTTGGTGTCTTCGGCTGTGACATGAGCGACTCTTCGGCTTGTTCCCGAAGGTCATGAAACAGAGGCCCGCCGGATTGTCCCTATCCTTCCCCTTCCTGATCATGATCTCTTCATCACTTGAACTTGAAGACGAGGAGGAAGACGAGGATCTCTTGGAGTATCTTTTCTCCATCTCGGCGAAGAAGGTCTTGTCTCGCTTCTTGTTCTCACGCCTGTAATCTTTTAGAGACATTCGAAAGAATCTTGTCTTGGGCTTTCCCTTCGTGGAGTTGTCGTGCTTTCCGGAGTTGTAGGAGTTGCCGCCGGTCCCCTTCTTGTAATTCTTCTGCTTGGGACAGTCGGCGATAAAATGACCTGGATCACCACACTCAAAGCATCCGGATTTTGTGCCGTGTCTCTTAAACACTCGCTTATCATAAACACGTCGCACTCGGTTGTTAAACAAGCACAGATCATCATCTTCTAGTGAATCAAGTTGTTCCTCGGAGATAGACATCAAGGAAAAGGCAGTACAACTCATGGCATTAGGATCAGCAGATGGTGTCGCAAGCGCTAGAGTCTTTGATCCAGAACCAGTGAGATTTGATCTCAACTGGATATCGACCTCTAAGGCCTTGAGCTTACTAAAAAGCTCTGCGATGGTCAAGGTATTATAAGATTTTCTCTCAACAATAGAAGAGACCTTGATCTCCCAGATCTTAGGGTCTAAAGTATGAAGTACCTTAAGCGCCTATTCATGATCTGAGACCAGCTGATCACCATCGGCCTTGTTAACGTGTAGCTTGTTAATGATCGATTGAAAGCGACCAAACAAAGCCTCAACTATCTCACCCGGCTTCTGTGAGAAATTCTCATACTTACGTCGGTAGGTCTGATATAGCCTAGCCTTGACCTGAGCTGTCCCCTCATGGTGTGCCTGGAGGGTAGCCCAGATCTCTCTAGCAGTGGTGAGATGGCTAACACGCTCAAACTCACCAGGACCTAGACCAGAAAACAGGATATTCACCGCCTTACTATTATTTTGATGCTGGGTAATTACATCAGCAGCAGTATCCACAGCAATAGTCCTTATGGTGAAGTTAGGATGAACACAAATCTCCCATATGTCCGAGCTCTGGCTCATAAGGTATGCTCGCATGCGAGTCTTCCAATAAGTGTAGCCAAAAGCTTCTAGGGACGGGATTTTACCAGAAGACATCATGGTCACTACCTAGGTTTAGAATCGGTTAAGATATTAGAAAAAATCTAACCTTGCTCTGATACCACTTGTAGGACCGAAAGTAGCGACTAGAGAGGGGGGGTGAATGGGCGCCAAAAAATTTCTTGCTAAATTATATTTTAAACCCAACACCCAAATAAACTAGACCAGACAAATAATATTTGCAAAGCCAGTTTTAGGAATTAAAGTTGTCTAGCTTGAAAATGACCGGTGTCCTAATCAAAATGATATTAAAAAACAATCTAAATAAAAATACTGCAGTAAATAAAAATACCTAGATAAGTCACGAAATATTTCTATTTCAGTTTAAAAATAAAATACTAATCAAATGAATAAAATACTGATCATTAAAAAAATTAACTTATAAATAAATCGAAATATACGACTACGACTAATAAAATTTTCTTTTCTTTTTATATGCACAGATTAAACAGATAAAAACTAAAACGAGATACCTAATAAAATTTAACAGATTAAAAGGTTAACTAAGAGATTAACTTTTATGCTAATTAAAACTAGATAACTATTGACTTAACAAACTAGCTGAAAAATAGGAGATTAAAAACTTACCTGCGTCTTGCTGTTCATCTGTTTGTCGCTCGGATCTGTTCGTCGCTCGGCCGCAGACGATCCGGCCAATGACTTCTGAAGCGCTGCCAAAAGACAAATGCGTTGGCTTCTCGTACAGGTGCTGCAATGTGTGCTGCAGCTTCCCTGCTCGCACGCGGCACGCCAACGCATGCACAGTACACGCCAAGCCGCGAGGGCCCCACGTCCCGTTGCGTTGCCTTGCTATCGCCCGTGCCTAAGAAACACCGTGGAAATGCGTGCGGCTTGCCGTGCTTCTGCGTGGGCCCCTTGACATCGACTCGTGCCTGTGCTGCGCTCTGCACACACGGTTGCTCCCGCTGGCTACTTTTCTCACGTCCGGGATGCCGTGCCCTGCAGAGCCGATGTAGATTGAACTCCAGCAGCGTAAAAAGATGCTCCGAAAATAAAAATCGCAAGCAAACGAAGATGTGAAAAAACTTCGGAGAAAAACAGATGATCCCACGACAATTTTTTGGACTGTAGATTGATCTCTTGAAAACAGTCATCTATCCCCAAGGGGATAGGGGCCTATTTATAGGCGACTCCTAATACATGATAAGACTAATTTACCCTTGGGTAAAATTAAACTGACTCTAAAATAAATTCTAAAAATTACTAAAATATTCTTAGAATAATCACCTGACTCGAATAAAAATATTCTAAACTTAAAAAACTAAATATTAATATCCTAAAAATGAATTAAACATAGATTGTCAGTTTTACACCGAAACTGACAAAGCGTCCACCGTCTTCGCACCGGGTACCCGGATTGGGCCGACCCGACCCCGCAGCTTCCTCAGCCCGGCAATCGCTCGCCACCCGTGTACCTGAGTCAAACCCAGTCAACAGACCAGTGGATCATCTGCCGCTCCTAGCCATGTACCCGGATTGGGCCAGCCCGACTCTGCGGCTCCTTTGCCCGGTCGTCGCTCGCTGCCCGTGTACCTGAGTCACATGCACCTCAGACTCGGCAGGTCTTCATCTCTCCCTTCCTTTGACTTCCGTTGACAATCACTCATCACATCTGGAATATCAAAACCATATTCTTCAACATGGTTTCTCATCCACCCCACCACCCACCACCCAGTCGATCCACTCCATGCCTAAGCTCTTTGACCTACAACCTACAGACAAAAGAGTTGCACCACTTTGTCAAGCTCGGTTCAAACTCACCGGAGACACGATGGCCGTGCCTAAAGGCTTCATCACATTTCCCCAGATTCTACAGAATGCTCATGATTTATCATTTGAGTTATACAACCAATACGAATGTGTTTTTAATGGATATTTTGGTACATCCAACTACTATTTGTTGCATATTTTAATAGGGCTATGTGCACTATTTTCAAATATGTCAAAATAGCTATAGCAATCTTGGAGAACATATTTTATTTGTTTTTAGGGCACACAAATTCAAACACATTTCGAAAACAAGATGCATACAAACATGAATGAAAACACCTAGAACTAAACTAGATTATATACATCAGCATCATGTAGAACTAAAACCCTACAAAGCACTTCTTATTTATAATAAATAAGGGAAACATGTCATTTTGTAATACTTATGGTCTCTGAAATTATATTATTTTTAATACCTAGATTCTCTACAACATGTAATTTTTTAAAACTTAGGGTCTCTAACACAATCTTGTGTAGTGTTAACACATGTACTAGTTTTTTAGTTAGTTGTTGCACTACATAGGTAATAGTTGTACTAAATTTGGTTTCACAAATAGGATACTATGAAAGGTTGTGGGCCTTACAAATTGAGGAGAACAACAAAAAGATCGAGAGATTGAGACTCTATTCCTTGGCCACTTCTTTTAATAATAGCATGCCAAATGCATGTTCTCAGAAGCCAAATAAGCAAACTAACAAGAAAAATACTGATGAGGGGTTAGATTCACCTGAATATCTTCCTAGAGCTGAAGAGGGCCAGGAAGATCAAGATGAATGTGTTAATACTAACTTAGAAAAGGTCTCTCCTTAATCTTGATTGGGGGTCAATTCATTGTCCAATATAGATTCTGAGACTTATTCTCATGCAAGTACTAATAACATAATTGATCCTTGTGTATTAGGAAACTGACAATAGCAAGAAGCGGGGTCGAGTATCCAATAAGAAGAAGACCAAGATTGTCCACGTGGAACAAAAAGAGTGAGGGCAACTCCAGGACTCGAGACAACTCCTAGAGTTTCAACAAGGTCCGGAAAAAAGTACAACCCCAACTTCGAAGAATATAGGACTAAGGAACACTTAGATCAACAACCCGATAACAATGGTGTAGACACTATGGTACAAGGCGAAGAAGAACATGATCCCCCAATTCCTATTTTGGACTGGTCTATCTTTGATGACTCGAGCAATACACATGAAGATGAGGTCCTAGAACAGTTAGAGGTTTCTCCTAAAGGCAAGTAAATGATCATGCTTTCTCACATTCTTTTATTTACTTGGAGTAATCTAATTCTATTAGTGACACATTTGTAGGTAAATAACATGCTCCAAGAAAAACAAGACCACCAATAAAGGGCACATTGATGGACAATATGACAAAAGATATGGGAAGAAGGTTGCTGATTCAAGTTGCTACCGGGAACAAAAGGATAGAGAAGCCTATACAAGCTGCTAAGCTAGCTTCAGAGGCTTGAATTATCATTAGGTCCAACATTCCTATTCTAACTCACTGAAAAAATTACAAGAATGATAGAACCCATATGAAAGAATTCATGGGCAAGTTATCAGTAAGTAAATTGATACCTTCCATATCTATCTACTACCTTTGATAAGTCATTGTATCAAATGTTAAAAGCTAAATTCTAAGAGGGTACATGGTTGTTTGACTTCTCTAGACTAGACTGGCAGTTGATAAAAAGGATAAGGCAACAATAGAGGCCTGCACCAATATACTCCAAACTGGAGTACGTTAGAGTAGATATTTGTTGAAGAACTACTTCATCGGTGTACCGATTAATGAAGTGAGGACAACTTCTCCTATTTCGAGTCTGACTGATGAGCACTGGCTTGAACTCGTGGAGAAGTGATCTAGTGTCAAAAGACAACAACTTTTATGTTCTATTTATTTTATCTAAAACTTACATGTTTGCCTTATAGGATGTTTCTGAGAAGAACAAGCGTAATCATGGTAAGGTAAGGCATCATCAAGCGATGGGATCTCGCAGCTACATCTCACACTTGTACGAATATGTAAGTGCTAGCAATCAGGTACAATACATTATTTTCTCTTATCATGTTTGAATCCATGTGCATCTTATATCTAATGAAAACATACATATATTTTTCCTATAAATTTATGTACAAAAAAAATATAATTTTCCTACATTTCACACTCAAATTAAATACAGAGGGAGAAAAATAAGGACCGAGAAGTGGATGTAGTGGAGATGTTCAAGGAATGCCATACCATCAAGAACGGTATGACCGATGAGGTCCAATGGACAGTTTTAAGTAGCTACATATGATTCTTGGATGGGATGAGCATATATGTCAATTTTTGTTCATATGCTTATATTTCCAGGTTGGCTATGTGAATATTTTATTAGTACAATTTTAGTTTCCTCTATCATCAATTAATTAGTCATGTTGATAATATATTCAACTTCATAGTTAACTTAATTCTCTAACAATCAACATTAGCATCATGTAGCCATGGCACTGTATGGACCCCTATGTCGTACCACATCAGATTCATCTGTCTGACAGAACATTTTCTATCAGATATCAACATTTTACATTTTGTTGTTGAAATTCTATCTTCTTTGATTAACATATATTCTAAAGAATCAAGCAAATCTTCTATCCTACAATGGTAAATAAATAAAACAATATAATTACTATGCTTGGTAGAGGTCTATTTAAATCTCCTCATTTAAATAGTTTAGGATGTTCTTGAAAGGAATGACCAATGTTGACTCTAAATGATGTTTGGATTTCATAGGATGTTCATCTTTTTAATGTGGCATGGAAACTTAATGTAAATTATATTCATGTGCTTACACGAATATGCACCTATATGTTTTATATTGATGTTCATATCTTTGCTTCAAATGTGGATTTTGTATAATTGAGTTATCCTTTTTGCACCTTTATGTTGTAGAGTATGATGGAAAATATGTTGGCCCAACCCGCTGAAGGTTTAGATACACCAAAATCTAGTACTGAAATTGTTTCCATGGTTCTCTCACAAACCTGTGCTACCTCTACATTCCACGAGAATGCTGGTCTTAAAACACCTGGAACAAAATCTTCTACATCTTCTGCAAGAGAAGCACAACTTCGGGAACAACTTCAGGCTAATAACCAACTGGCTGATCTACTTCAACAAGAACTTGATACCCTAAAGAAGAAAGCAGAAGAAACAAAAAGAATCAATGGTTAAGCACCAAGAAGATGTGCTAAAGAACCAACAATAGATGGAGGAGTTCAAGAAGAAACAATAAGCTAGTGATTTGATCCTTCAGCGCATCTTGAGGCTAAACTCAGGTAATAGACAAACTTTGTTTATTCCTATGCTGGCCAATTAATGTTATTGTGATATGTGGTCTGTGATGTGAACTTCTGGTCTGTGATATTATCTTTTTGGTTCTATCATCCGTGGTATGGATGTGAACTTGTTATTCTTATGATGTGAACTTGTGTTTAGAAATGATGGTTTGATGAACAAGAAGATTGTCTTGTATGAACATTAAATTTGGAGTATGTAAGAACAATTAGCCTGTTTCTGAAGATTTTGTAATGTTCAAATGGAATTGATGTCAAAATCTTCTAGAATGGGACAACTGCATATTCAAATTCATCAATTTTCTGTGACGAATAACAAACATCATTACCAAATAGTGATGATGTCATCACGCACGTGGCACCACATCATCGCACATGTGCTGCCCCATAAATGAAAATGTGTCGCCACATCATGGAGCATGTGGCGCCACATCATCAGGCACGTGTCTCCATGTCATTAGGCACGTGGCTCCACGTCATCGGGCACGTGGTGCCACATCTATGCGCACGTGACACTATATCAACGCCAACCTAGCACCACATGTCTACGCTGTTTGAACAAGTTCAGTGACATAGTCCTAATCGTCATGGTTGCAACCTTAACTGTGAAGAAATACAACACATCGTCATGGTGCAATAAATGTGACGTGCCATATATGACGACCATGATTTAGTCATAATTTTGTCATATATATATATATATGCCACTGATGATATTGACATTTATTATGAAAAAACTGTTTGGTATTGGATGTGGCTTTTTCTTGTAGCGGTTCCACTCTTCCCATTTACCAACGATCAAGTCAATGAAGTCTAGCGATCTCCACATGAGGAAGATGATGAGTACCACTATTCGAGCAATGCATCCACGATATCTACACATCTGGGGATGAGAACATCTCGCACCGGTGTGCTAGCTCCACAGAGAGATGATCACAACCTTGAAGGAATTGTACCCAAGAAAATTCTGGGTGGATCGGAAGTTCCGATCATCTCAGACACTCTACAAGTCAGTTTCTAGAGGTAACAAATGTTCTGATCTAGGATGAGAAGTTCCGAGATCTGGAATCAAAAGTTCTAAGATATAGAGAGAATTTTCAATTTTCTCGAGCTGATCAAAAGTTCTGATAATCTAGGACGATCGGAAGTTCGATAGAGCATCAGAAGTTCTGATTATTTCTGATTTACAGACCGAGAGTCCAGATCAAAAGTTTCAATTGGGGCAAAATAAATTGAATCTATTGGGATTTAATTATGATTAAAGGCCCACACCCTAGGACTATATAAAGGGAGGAAGAGAGAGGTCGTGGGTTGTTGTTGTCATTGCTAAAACCCTAGCCAACACACCTCTTCTTCTCTCCCGTCGATCTCAAGGTGTTGAGATCGGTTTCTCTGCCTGATTCTCACGATTAGTGCAAGCATGCCGGCATGAGATCAATCTTATCCCTATACATGTGGACTCCGTAGAGTTACTACTCGAGAAGTAGTTCTCATCATCTTCCCCACGTGGATATCGCCGGACTTTATCGATTGGATCATCAGGGAATGAGCATAGCAAAGTGAGGTTGAGCGAGGATACACTTCCTCAACATCTTTTTTTGTTGCACCTAGCACGTCTCGCATTAGAAGGCAATGATTCATAATCCCTCACGCGCATGGTTCCTATGCTAAGGGCATCTTCAACCAATCCCTCATCTCACTTCTCATCCTATTATTTAACAAAATACCCTTAAAAACACTCTCCAACCAACTTCCTATTTTACTCCCTATCTCATCTTCCTCCCTATTCAAGCCACTCTCCTCGTCAAAGTCAAGGAGCCAAAGTCACTCCCTATATCATTTTATTATTATTTAGAAAATATTTATATGTTGTAAAATATTGAACAAAAATAATAATCTATCGAAATATTTTATAATATGTATAAGAAATTAAGTTAGCATATTTTTCAACACTTATATGCACTTCTACATTTTTATTATAGTTTTATATGCAATATATTATTATTTTCAATATATTTTTATATTTTCTAAAGTCTTTTATTATAATCTGGTATATTTGTTGGCATGTGTTGTTATATGTGTGTGTTTTTCTTAATTTGATAGTTATAAAATATTAATAAAATATAGGTAGAAGAAATATAAGGAGCCAAATATAGAAAGTTGGATGTAGTGTTTCAAGAAATAAAGAGGCAATCTTGATAGGGAGATTCCTATTTTTAATTATAGAGAGGAAAAATTGAAGAGTTGGTTGGAGATGCTCTAAGGGGTAAAAAATTAAAATTGCTGGCTACTGTAGCCTCCCATATCCCAATGGTGGTATCAGAGTTTACGTGCTTAGTGTTCAATTTGGACTGATCACGTATGGAGATACGTGGTGAAAATAGATTAGACCTATTTTTCTATCTGTCGGATTTAAGAAGTTCTATGGTGTTAGAAATTATGATGGATCAGAAGTTCTGATGTTGATCAGAAGTTATGTTGACAGTTCAATTTGATATAGAGATAAATTTTGCTGTCAGAAATTCTGACAGATTGAAAGTTCCGATGTTGGATCAAAAGTTCCGATCTAGATCAGTCACGAGTAGTTTCTTTTCCTAACTTTGTTTTGCAGAGAATGTTGTGACTGGTATGGTCTTGCAAAATGTATGAGATGCATGGATGTAAATAACATGGCATGCGTGTCATGAATATTGCAGCCCAAGACTGTTCAATGGTTGTATGAGCTACGTGTCGACTTTTGATGCTCTGACTCATGTATCTAGTATAGGTGCTATTATTTGTAATATACTAGCATAGGTTCATGGCGGTTTGAAGCACAATGATAAGAGTCATGGATATGGAGATCACCATGTGGAGAGGACCATACTATGTCATAGTCAATGTTGTTGCTTGTGGTGCTTTCTTATGTTCTTGTCATACTATTCCTGCATGTCTCGTGCGTGATAGGCAACGTTATCTTGCTAGAATAATTTTCTCTCAGAAAATTAAGTATTGATACTCTTTCCAATAGATGAAACTACCAGGGTTCTCGATCATTGATAGTTGGTCTGTCAAAGAAGGTGTTGACACGAAAACATGCCCCCGCACTTGGGTCAGCTCGACGATCCAAAAGTGTGCGGATACTTAGGGACAAGCCTAAGCGTAACAGAACAATGACATCACATTCTGACTACCCTTAATAGTAGAAAGGGGGTGGAGTCGCTAGGTAATCAGATCACAAGAAAATAATCCAATTAGCCAAAAAGAAATATATAAATAAAATAAACCAGTCAGCTCAGCAGAGCCTAACTAGTTCGGAGTGTACCGTGCGAAGGGGTCACCGAAGGGGGCCTTCAGCGTCTAGTGCGGAGGACTCGCCGAAGGTAGTCTTCGGTGTTCAGATCGATCTGGTCGAAGGCAAGCTCCAAATAGATCTCTGACACGAAATCACCTCCGAACTACAAGGTCCGGTGCAAAGTCTCTGACATTGCAAATACTCCTGCGCAACGCGCTGGTGCGACTTTGTCCTATGCGGAGTGCTGGCGTGATGAAGTGATGAGAAGATCACCAGTTGGGATAGGATCATGATTGTGAGAAACAAGTTAAGGTGCATGATTTGTATGTTAGATTTAATTTTTATATATTGGAACCTCAGATGCTACACCATGATATGCGTTCATTTTTAATTTCAGAAATACTTTCTCGAGTCAATAGAAGAGATGCATGTATATGGAACTCTTGTATTATCATGGAAATTGATTGGGGACCAATAGACGTTGAGTCAAGGATGACTCCAAACCAAGAAGGGGAGTATGATGAGGACATCCCTACCAACGATAAAACCATACATGAATATCAAGATCCAATTATTCGAGTTCAAGCACGACGATTAAATCTCCAGGTCAACTCGTTTCTAAGTATCTTATTATAATATCTTGGGAATAAATTACTATCTAATATTATTATTATTGTTAGGAACCATGGAGATGATGAAAATCACTTGGAGATAAACAAAGAGTTGGAGAAGAACCAGGAAGGACGTCCAAGCCAATTTGAGAGTCCAATCCAACTACAATTCGTGTCCAACTCAGATTCCAGGAGCAATGTGCACTAAAATCATCGCCTAGGCCGCATACGGACTCCGTTTTTGACGTTCCACCCAAAAACAGAAAGATAACTTCATAACCTTTCCAATGCCACCAGTTTCATCACAAAATTCGTTCTAGATTAATGGAAATCATCAAAACAAGATAGAGTCCAGAATATGTCAACATGCTGTTTTGTGCGTTATTGGGCCTTTGTGCCGTGTATCAAGTTGAGCCCATTAGGGGTGCATCCCAAACTAATATATAAGGTGTTTCCATAGCCATCTAGGGTTCTTGGGTTTAGTTTACACGTTGCTTTGATAGCCGCCACTTCGCCGGATTTGAAAGTGAACCCCAATTCAGAGATTCCAATAGAATTTTTAGTTCGATTGTGTTTTCTACGTTCTTGCTTGTGTTCTTCGATTTCGCATGCATGGATTAGCCTTCTTAGTGAGGTCAATCAGGCTGGGCTTGGTTGATAACCAACGAAGCAGTGGTGTAGCGATTGCAAGGGCCGATCTCGTGGATCAGAAGCCAGATCGTCAACGTTGAGTTCTCCACAAATCATTGTTTATCCACACCTGACGGAAGATCAGGCACCCCCTCCTCCATCAAGAAGCCTTGGCGTGACAAAGCCTGGATACCAAATTTACTAAGTGTTGCAATAGGGAAACGAAGGTAGCAATCTGTTACATAGATTAATGGATACTTCATAGGCGAAGTAACAAGGTGATAGCAATCTGTTATGTAGATTAACTGGTACTTCATGAGCGAAGTAACCAGGCTTACCACCGTTTTGATGTGGCCAGCGGAGGGCTTCCAGGAAAACCCATGAAGGTTGTACAGAAAGGTAAATAAAAGTAAATGTATGGTTCAAACTAGGGTTTGAAGTTGAATTGTGTTGGGTGGGGGTCCAATGAACCGGCCTCACCCCTATATTTATAGGGGCTAGTCTTCTTATCTCTAAGATTAATCTGGTAGGATCTGGCCTAATTAGGTTTAAGGATAAAAAACAACCAGAATCAGACTCAAACTCTATCTCTGAAGCTGGCCTAAAGTGGGCCTTCGACAGGCCTTGCCGAAGCCTGCTCCTCGGGCTGAAGCTTCGGCTAGGCAGGCCTCCAAAGGGCCTTCGGGCCGAAGCTAGCAGGCTGCTAAAAGGCCTCTGAAGCCCAATGTCTGATGGGCCTTCGGCCCTATAAGTCTTTGGCCTGAACCAGGGCTTGTGTATTTTTGGCCCAAATTACCAAAATTGATATTTTGATAATCTTGACCATTAATTCTATTTTTTGCTATCAACACATGCCCCCTGCCTTTTAGTGAACTAAGTGAACTAAAATAATAATGGGCTAAGGATGATACTTTCTATATCGGCCTTTCGACACTTTCAAGCGCTCTGCCACACACTTGGGAAGTATTTTTTTAGATACCTGCCATTCATTGTTCTTTGAATTTGTTCTCCTTATAGAGATTCTAACAAGTATGCTTTACCTGGAGCGAATTCAACCACTTTAAAGGGACCTTCCCAACTAGGCGACCATTTACCACATTTGGGGCTCTTAGTGCCTAAGGGCAAAATTGTCTTCCAAACCAAGTCACCAACTTGAAACGATTTTGGCTTAACTTTTTTATTGTAGGCTCTAGATATTCTTCTCTTGTCTTTCTCTATAGCTTCTAAAGCCATCAACCTCTTATCGGTCACTTCTTCCAATTTATACTTCAAAAGAGTTTCATATTCATCAACCAATAAGCCATCTTGCTTAAGAAATCTTAAAGAGCCAAGATCTACCTCCACTGGTAGAACGACTTCTTGTCCATATACTAGCTCATATGGACTAACTTTGGTGGTGCCATGCTTTCCAACTCTACAAGCCCATAATGCCTCAGAAAGCATTTCATGCCACCTTTTAGGGAACTCTTCAATTTTCTTCTTAATGAGCTTAATCATAGTTTTATTACTAGACTCGGCCTGACCATTGGCCTGAGCATAGTATGGTGAAGAGTTTATCAACTTAATACTATAAAATTTGGCAAAGTCTCTCACTTCTTTAGCAACAAACGAAGTACCCTGATCTGTAGTGAGAGTTTGGGGAATATCGAATCTATGCATAATGTGCTTCAAGATAAAATCAGTTAACTCATTGTGCGTCATGTTCTTGAGAGGCACGACCTCGGTCCATTTGATGAAGTAGCCTATCACCATCAGCACGAACCGATGACCTTTTGAAGAGGGAGGATGAATTTGGCCGATGAAGTCTAAACCCCAACCTCGGAACGACCATGGCTTGATATAGATTAAGTAGCGATGCATGAACTAACTGAATATTACCAAACTTTTGACATGCTTCACACCCTCTATAATATTTAAAACAATCTTCAGTCATAGTCGGCCAGTAGAAACCAGCTCTTTTGAGCATCTAGCTCATTTTCTAGGCCGATTGATGAGTACCGCAAAGTCCCTCATGGACTTCTCCTGTACCTACTTAATAGTACTCCATCAATAGTTTGGCAGTATAATACATCATCTAGCAATACAAATTTAAACGCTTGTCACCGAACTTTCCGATCAACTCTTTGATTGGGATCTCTTAAACACTGGATGGTTTGGATTCTCCAATCATCCTTATGGTCATCCGGAGGGTTTGCTAACTCCTTTCTTAGAGTAATGTCTAAATTACTATCTTTGGAGTGCCCTCTGGGCCTCTCCTACTCCTGCCGAGGGCTAACTGGACCTTCCGTACGGAGCCGATTAGACCAAAGCCTTCTGCTAGAGGGGTCTGGTGTGGGAAGACTTCAGTTGCCCAGAAGGCTTCGGCACAAGGGCTCCGGCATGCAGGACCATTCGGCAGATGGAGGGCCTCGGCACAAGGGCTCCAGTGCGTGATGCCCTTTGGTGGTCGGAGGGGTCTGATTCGGAGGATCCGACGGACCTCACGTCCGCCTAAAGTCCCTGGCTTCGGTAGTGAGACCAATCATTGGCTTTTCTTGTACAGAAAATTTTCCTTTCCTAACTTGATAGCCCGATGCTTGTTGAGCCAAATCATTTGTAATTGAGTTGGCCTCTCGCGACACGTGAGAAATTTTGAAGTCGTCAAAAGTAGCAACTATGTCTAAACATTTATCCAAGTAACTATTTAGCAAGCCATTGAAACATTGAGCACTTTTAGCTACTTGTTGTATTACTAACAAGGAGTCACCATGCGCATGAACATGTTTAGCACCTATGGATTCTAGCAATTCAAGTCCTAGCAATAAAGCATCATATTCAGCTTGGTTATTAGTAGAAGGAAATTCTAAACGGGTCGAGGTTTCGAAGCACATGCCGCTAGGTGATATGAGAACTGCCCCGATACCTTGGCCATTCTTACAAGCTGAACCATCAAACTAAAGTTTTCATGGTACTACTTCAACTAGAGCAATATCGTTACCCCAATTGACATCTACGTGGTTATCAACAACAAAATTAGGGACAATTTGGCCTTTCATAGCACTTAGAGGTTCATAAGCCAAATCATATTCAATCAAAGCGTAAGCCCACTTTTTGATTCTTCCACTTAGAATCAGCTTTTGCAACATATATTTTATGACATCGGTTTGGCAAGTGATAATACATGTGCTAGGGAGAAGATAGTGACATAATTTGGTACATGCGTAATAAAGTGATAAACACAAACGCTCCACAAACACGTACCTTATTTCGGCATCCAGTAGGCGGTGGCTCAAGAATGTGATGATGTACTCGTTTCCCTCCACCTATTGAGTTAGCACGGCTCCTATTATGCTATCTTCTGCAACAATGTACAACCAAAATGGAATTTCGGCCTTTGGTGCTCTCACCACGGGCGGCGATGAAAAGCACTCTTTAATCTTCTCAAAGGCGCTTTGCTGACTTTCCCCCCAAGTGAACTCAGGCTCGTTCTTAAGCCGAAGTATGGGGACAAAAGCATCGATCTTTCTAGACATGTTAGATATAAAGCGACGCAAATAATTTATCTTGCCTAACAACTTTTGCACATCTCTATTGCATGTCGGCGCTACAAAGTTTCTAATCTTTTCAAGCCTCTTAGGATCAATTTCGATACCTCTTTCATGAATCATGAATCGTAAGAACTTCCCTGATGATACACCAAAAGCACATTTGAGCGGGTTCATTTTTAAGCCATATTGACGCATCCTATCAAAAATGACTCTCAAATCGGCTAAGTGGTTTCCCATAGCATCCGATTTGACTACGACATCATCTATGTATACTTCTAACATAACTCCTAACAAGTCATTAAAGATCAAGTTCATAGCACGTTGATATGTAGCGCCATCATTCTTTAAACAAAAAGTCATAACGACCAACTCAAACAAACCGACAAAACGAGGGCATCAAAAGGCTGTCTTGTAGACATCCTCTTTGGCCATAAAAAATTGATTATAACCAGTGTTGCCATCAAGAAAACATAGTACCTTGTGTTCTAAAGCATTGTTGATCAACATGTCGGCTATCGGCATGGGATACTCATCCTTCGGAGTGGCTTTGTTTAGATCCCTGAATTCAATACAAACTCATGTTTTGCCGCTCCCTTTCTTTTCTACAGGCACAATGTTAGCGACCCATTCAGTGTACCTGCATGACCTGATAAACTTAGCCTTGAGTAATCGTTCTATCTCCTCTTTAACTTGGTCATATACGACAAATTAAAGCAACGAGGGGGTTGTTTATAAGGCCTAAACTCGGGATTAATATGTTGCTGATGCTCCATGAGCTCGTGGCTTAATCTGGGCATCTCGCTATACTCCCATGCGAAACAATCGACGTATGACTGAAGCAATTTTATTACTTTGGCCTTTTCATCAACCTGTAAATGTTGGTTTACAAAAGTCAGTCTTTGAATGATACCATTGCCTATATCGACTTCTTCTAAAGGATCGGCCGATGCAAAGCCTTGTCCTAACTTTTATACTTCGGTAAAATCTTCAATGGCTTCAGCAATACCATCTTTAGAAGACTGATATTCCTCTACACGAGACTTTAGCCAATCAAGATTACCTTTACTAGACATGACTACTAATTTAGAAATAGCCATGCTACATCAGCCGGCTTTACAGACACGGGTATGAAACATCCCCCGGATACACTAACGAAGTCGTAATTCAAAAGGTCCCTACCTGATGGACACTCTACTTTGTCGTGGATGGCGTCGATGGACACATCAGCCAATGCTATGTGGGCTGAAGTGTCTGTTGGTACGACTTCTACGTCATCGCCGTCCAATTGTATCAAGCATTGGGGAAAAGTAGAAGGAATACAACAACCTTGCATGTCGACGACGAAGAATGATGTTGGTAATGTCTTGTTACCCACTGTTAACTCCATGGAGAGCACGCCTTTTGCTTCGGAACTCTCATCATTGAAGCCGTTGAGCATTAGGTTAGTTTTCTTCAAGTCTTCCTCGTCCCTGCCAAGCTTCTTTAAAAGAGAGTAAGGCATTAAGTTGATAGTGGTGCCACCGTTGATAAGCATTCTAGAGATCGACTTCTTATCGATGTGCCCCCTGATGTATAGAGGCTTTAGGTGATGAGCCGAATCCCCGGATTTCTCGAACACATCATCTCATGGGCTGAGGTTCAACTGAGCTACCTCGGACTCATCTCGAGGTAAGGAAAATTCGGCGGGCAACATGACGACGTTGATGTCCATCGCCTGTGGTGCAGGTTCCTCGGAGATGGGTGTGTAATCGTCATTGAGCATGTCGTCGTCATCGCTCAGAACGGGAGCTGGGTTGGTCATCTCAACTAGCTTGGGCTTCCATACCATTTTCGCAGCTGGCCGAGGGCAGATCTCCTAAAAGATGGCGTATCGTTCATCCTTGGCCTTCTTCTCGCGCATCTCTTGTGCCTGTAGGCATTGTAGATGCCTTTCCTATGTTTTGGACATGCCCGGAGATGCCCAAGATGGTCGTGGCTTGGTACCAGGCACCACCACCGTGTTTCTATGACCTTTGGCCGAAGGGGTACCACCTAGGTTGGCCTTGCGTGTTATGCATTTGGTAGGCACTTCGTTGCGGACCTTGTTGGCCGGACCGGCCTCATTCAGCCGATCGGACCGGGCTTCGGTGTTGGCCTCGGCCAGACTAGGAGGCTTACCTCTGACAGGCTTTGGTGCGGGGGCCTTCAGGATGGGGACTTCCAGAGACCCTACCTTGACTGTGATGGCTTCAGACTCCCTCTCCTTTGCCTGTTTGTGTCCACCTCCCTTGGCTCCATCCTATGCAAATCGATTCGGAGGTACCACAAACAGCCTGTGGACGACGTCTCCCTTTGCCGTGTCTGTTTGTCCCTACCAACTATAATACTCCGAAGGAAAATAGGGGGCAATGTTATACTGTGAAGGGTGCTCGAGGGCGAGGTGTACGGAGCCCACGAGGTACCTGCCCAATTGTACGGTGGAGGCATTGGTGGCACTAGCGGCTTCGCTCATTGTGAGCCGAACCCATTGCCTGGAGGGGGGCTCGACCACGTCGACGGTATTTCAGACCAAATTAGCGAAGGGTCCTGCCAGGCCAGAGGAATGTTTGGCCATTATAGGCTGAAGCCCACTACCAGGGGGTTCGCCCAGAGTGGAGCTGAGTTCGTCCATTGGGGTCCGAACTTGTCATGTGGAGGGTTTGGCCACTAGGGCCCGAAGCCACTATGCGGAGGTTTCGGCCACTGTGGTCTGAAGCCACCGTGCAGAGGGTTTTCCCACTGTGGTCCGAAGCCATGCTCCGACTACTTTGGCCCCTTCGGCAGTCTTAGCCTTTCTAGATGGGGGCCTGTTTCCTTAGCCTTTTTCTGGTGCTTGTTCAACAACATATGATATGTCACCTTCGGCTTCTTGCGAGCCCTAGCGAAAGGAGACGTGCTGACATTCCTTTTCCACACTCCTACTTTAGAGTTCTTTGGTATGAGTGTGCGTGTGCGCGACTCTCCAATAATGATCGCTTTCCCTTTAGTTGACTCGACCTGTTCCGGCCAAATCAGTACTCTCTTCTTTTCGAGGTCGACGATGTTCATGGGAAAGGGGTCTTTGTCCAGCTTCATCTTTGGACTGGGGTCTATTTTCAATCGTCCTTCTTCTATGCCCGATTGAACCTGTCGACGAAAAACATTGCAGTCGTTAGTATAATGGGAATGTGAATCATGCCACTTACAGTAGGGTTGTTTCTATAGCTCATCGGCGGATGTAATAACTTGGCCCTTAGGCAACCTGAGAAGCTGGTTCTTCAATAGGAAATCAAATATTTTATCAACTTAGTTATATCAAACGAGTATTTGACTTCGCTAGGCCGACTCTTAGTGGGAGACAGCCGTAGTTCAGAACAAGTGATGGGTTTGCCTTTAGCATTCCAAACCCATTCAGCCACGTACATGTCAGCCGAATCTTCCTCTTCCTCTCATTCTTCTTCGTCGGAGTGCTCCATAATGTGGACATCAGCCCTAGGCTTATTGAATGTTTTAATAAACTTTTTCTCTTTAGCTCGACCTTCTTGGACCAGAGCCTGCTGTAAGACTTGGTTGACTTCTAAAAAGTTTTTGTTGTCTAACCTCTCTTTAATCTCAGAATGCAATCTGTTGAAAGCTATATCCGCCAAATCTCTCTCTGAAATATTGAGACTAAAACATCAGTTTCTGGTATCTCTAAATCCTAAGTTCTGTTTCGCCCGTATAGAAAAAGTCATGAAACTTTTGTTCTAATTTAGCCCATGTTTGGAGAAAGTTCGGCAGAAATGCCAAAAACCAAGTAAAAGCGGTGCCAGATAACGAGAGAGAAAATAGTTGTAACACCCCAAATTTCAAAAAGAAATAAAAATAATTTGTTTTATATTTACCGTCTGAAAAGAATTATTTCATTCCTTTAATGCCATTTATGCCTAAATGAACTGAAACCTAGAGGAAATAACCAAACGAGAGGCTAGAAAATTTTTTATATGATCCCAAGGCCAAGAAATATTTTTGAGAATTTTGATAGAATTTTATCACCCTTGGAGGTAAGCCAAATATTTTAAACTAATTTTAGCAATTAGTTTTATTGAGAAAAGAATTCAAACAGTAACGACCCCTTTCCCCCAATCTCCACCCAACCGGCTGGCCCAGCCCACTCCTCCCCGCGCCCCGGCCTGACAGACGGGCCCCACTTGTCAGAGACCCTCTCCCCCTCCGCGCGCGCACCCGACCGCCCGACCCCACCCGTCAGTCACCACACCCGTACGTTCGCGCCCGTTGACCGCCTTGGCCCACCTGTCGGACCCATCGTCCACCTCGCGCCACCCCCTAACTTCGCCGTCCACCGATCCCACCATGGATCCGCCCCCGTCGGCCCCCTCGCTTTAATTCATCGTCGGCATTAAGACCCACGAGACGCGCCGACCGTTTCCCCCCATTAATCCACGCGTAATCGCCCCGGCGCAGTCGCTCGCATGCAAGGAAACCACCTCGCCGGCGTTTACTCTCGGCCTCCCCCAATTGCACCCCCTCTGCCCCTGCCGGTACCCCTATTTAAACCCCCGACCACCACCGCGCACAACCCTAACACTTACTCGTTACGAGAACGAACAGAACGCCCGCAACACTCCGTTTAACACCACACTGCCGCCCTCGCTCCAGGCGCCACTCGCAGTTGCCAGAGTCCCCCTCCGTCCTCGACGACCACACCACTATGACCATCGGCACCACCTCGACCTCGGCCACCACTCCGTCGCCGACGAACCCTGCCGAAATGCCATCGCTGATGAGCACCCGAACTCCTTCGCCGCCCCCGCTCGTCGCCGGCCATGCTCCGACGACAATTCATCCTGCTAACGGTACCCTCGTGATCCCTGTAGTGTCTCCTTTCTGTTTTAGCCTTTAGATCTAGCCGCCATCGTTCGCCGTGGCCTCTGGCCCACTCGCCGTCACAGGAGAAGACGACCGGCACGGGTAAAGTACCCATGCCGTGTTGGATTCAATCGCGACCGTGCGATCGTGATCGGATGACACAGGTTATATCGCATGTGCGGTTTAATCCACGTCGTCAGATCTGAGAGAAGCAGTACGGTGTAATCTCCTGCGTCCGTTAGTATTTAAAACCCGCGATGAATCTGGGCCATCCATCGCATACCGGTTTGGTATTTTAATCTTGCGCATCCATTTTCATTTAAACCACCCGCCTCGCCTGTGGCCATCTGATCACGATCCAACGGTGGATCTGGATCCAGCGCACGCGCACAGTGCGTGGGTTCACGGTGAATCCGGTTCATCGTGGACCAACGCCTATTTTTGGATTTAATTTAAATTCATATATAGTTTTAAACTTCTAAAATTCATATCTTGCTCATTTTAACTCCAAATTTAACCATTTCAATCCCAAAAAATTTATAATTTTATTCTCTACATGTTAGTGCAATAAAAACATTATGTTTACTTTGAGTATTTCATGTTTATTCAATAAAATATTCAAATACACTTTAGGATAAACTACAAATTTGTCCATTTCAACTTTAGGAAAATTTATCTTTTCATACTAGTATAAATGAAACCCTAGGTTCATTCTGAACTTTCTATTTTAAATTAATTGGAAGTTTATAATCCATTAGTTTACATTATTATTCCTTTTTAGAGAGGCCATAACTCCATTAAAGTTCATTTTAAAATGCTTATAACATAAACTCCAGAAAGTTAACCACTTCATTATCCTTGGTTCAAACCAAACAAAACCTATATGCCTATTGTGTGATTTTTGGATTGTTTAATTGAATGTTGCGTTTAATTTATTTATAATGAGAAGACTACGATGCCGCCGAGGAGCCGGAGTACTTCCGCGAAGTCTCTCCCTCACCTTTCGTGATTGTGCGAGGAGGGAAAACGCACTCCTCAAGTTAGATGGTGTGATGATGTTCATGTTTATTATTCCGTATGATTAAATTTGACTACACTAAATGCAATAACTGAAAAATGTACTTTTCCGCACTATTAGCCATTGTCCTTCTTTTGTTATTACCTTGCATTACTATTTGAATTTGCGGTGGCTTGTTGAGTACTTTTTGTACTCATACCCGTTGGACACACAATTCAGAGGATGCTTACTACGAAGATGGTCTGGAGTAGCGACCCAGTCAAGAAGAAAGATCCTGAAGAGGGCGTTCGTCATGCAGTTTATTTTTATGGTTTATTTTAATTTTACTCTTTTGCAATAACGTGGTCTGCGTACCATGAGTGATTGCTCGTATGTACGTGTCACATGATGAACCTATTGTATTATTGTTTTTCTTTGGAAATTCAATAATGTTCCGATTTCGGTAAATCAGGGCGTCACAAGATGGTATCAGAGCAGACTTAACTATAGAAAGCCAAACGAACTAGCCTAGCACTTAGTTGGATAAAAACTAATTCACGAAAACCTACTTTATAACTTTGTTCCTCCCCTCACTTTCCTTCAACTTGTTGTTTTTGTAGATGCCGGTCTACCAAGTGCACATCTTCTGCCGTCACTTTGAGGGCTTCGTTAGGGAGCTCCGAATGATGGTCACCTCCCTTGGGTTCCTCTTTGAACCCGAGTTCTATGGCATGTACATGGAAGAGTTCGCAGGACCCTGCGACGTCTCCCTTACCATCCATGGATCCGGCGAGCACCTACCGTTCTTCACGGCAGCACTTGGGGGCCCAACCTTCGATGTCATATGCCAATGCGTCGCCCTCTAAGCCCTCATGGAGCTGAGGATGATCTACGATGATCGTCTTCAGAACACGTTCTTCCCGCTTATGTCGAAGCGCACTCCCGGTGCCCACCGCAGCATCTACATCGGAGTTCACTCCAATCATGATCCGGTCATGGCCCGGCAGACGCGTCTACTTCAGGCCATGGATGATCTCCATACTGAGACCGTGCTGGACGCCAAGGAGCACCACGAGGCGGTCGAGTTCCTTCGCTAGGAGGTGAAGAACTTGATTCGGCAAAATGGCGAGCTACAGAGTAAGATCATACAGCTGCAGAAGGACAAAACGGAGATGGTCTCCCTCGTCCCGAGGAGGAAGAAGCCCATCCGTGAGCCCGCCCCTCGCCCCAAGAGGATCTCACCACACCCCATGGCCACCGGACCGTCTAGCTCCAGTGCTCCTGCCTTGCGCCCCGTCATCGTCTCCGACCCCATCATCGAGAATTTTCTCGAGCCCATCGTCCCTCGGGACCCTCGTGGTTCTGAGAGCACGGAGACCGCCTCCGATGGCGAGTAGACGATAGCCATCGTTGATTGATGTATGAATAAATTTTGTGAATGTGGTGCTACCTACAAGAACTTGTGTTGTGGGTAGATTAAAATAAAAATCTTGATGTAATGGAAATTTTATACCACCTATATATATGTAAGAGCCCCTCTGGGCTAATTTTCTCGGTAAAACCTACTTTAAAGTTTTCTCTTATGATTAAAAATCTTGTATGTTCAGAAGATGACCGATAATCAGAACACCGGGTCCAACAACGGAGAAGGGGCAAGCAACGGTCTGCCTGGAAGTGTTGTGCCCAACTGGGGTACAACGGGCCAACGTCAGACTGTGCCACTATCAGCCAACCATCCCACCTTGGCAGAGATGATGGCTAACTAGAACCAGTTGATCACCGCCCTCCTCACCCAGATGCAGCACCAACAGGCACAGTTGGACCGGCTGCAACAATAGAACATAGAGCCCGCGCCACGTGAACCAGCCCCTGCACCCGTGCCTCAACTCTCAGAGTTCTTGCATGTGTGACCCCCCATCTTCTCCAGCACAACAAACCCATGGAGGCCGGAGATTGGCTTCGGACCATCGGGAAGAAGTTGGACCTCCTCCCCTGCACCGACTGGGAGAGAGTGGCATTCGCCACTCATCAGCTCCAGGGTCCCGCCGCAGAATGGTGGGACAACTACCGCGAGTCCCAACCGGAAGACCACGTGGTGACTTGGAAGGAGTTCACCATTGCCTTTCGCGCCACCCACGTCCTCGCCAGAGTCATCGTGGTTAAACAGCAGGAGTTCTACGACCTGCAACAAGGAAGTTGGACTGTCATGGAGTATCTCCATGAGTTCCTCCGGGCTAAGTTCTACGCGCCGGAAGAGGTGCGAACCGACCCCCTCCGCTAGGCTAAGTTCCTCCGGGGACTTAAGGATGAGCTGTCCATTCAGCTCGTCGCCACCGACTACGCCGACTTTCAACGGTTGGTGAATAAAGTGCTCATCCAAGAGACTGAGCAAAATAAGCTGGACCTCAAGAAGAGGAAGATGATTGTGTTCAAGCATCATCAGGCAAACCCCCAGAGGCCTCGCTTTGTCCCTCCGCCACCAGCACCCGCTTACCATTCCCGACCCGCCTACAGGCCGCCACACGCCGCCGGTGGATCCAACGCCGGGCATCCCCACCCCACTCCACCAGCTCCGGCCGCTCAGCCGACGCCCGCCACCAAGGCCCCGATCATGAGGGACCGCCAAGGAAAGCCAGTCTTCTGCTTCAACTACCGGAAGGAAGGGCACTACTCGCATCAGTGTCCTCACCCCAAGCAGCCACAAGGCGCGGCACCCAACCAGGCGGTTCGTTCCCGCGTCAACCACATCAGCGCGGAGGAAGCTTAGGAAGCTCCTGAAGTCATACTCGGTATGTTCATTGTCAATTCCATACCAGCTATAATACTATTTGAATCTGGGGCAACACACTCCTTCATCTCGGAGGACTTTGTGAAAACCAACGACTTGGAAGTGCTCCCTCTAACCGCCCCTATGATGATTGCCACCCCGGGCAAGAAGACCTTAGCTAACCTATTCAGCCCTAAGGTAAGGATAGAGATTCACGGAGTATTATTCTGGGCCGAGCCAGTCCTCATCGAGTGCACCGGACTCGACTTCATCCTAGGGATGGATTGGTTTATGAAGCACAAATGAGTGATCGACTGCACCAGCAAGTCCATAACTGTGACCAACCCCGAAGGCGAAGCTGCCACTTTTCAGATGACCAACCGCAAACCTCGCGAGGTGTCCCTTCACTTACTAGCCCTAGAGGAAGTGCCCGTAGTCAAGGAATATATGGACGTCTTCCCAGAGGACCTACCAGGAATGCCTCCCAAGCGGGACATCGAATTCAGAATCGAGCTTGTCCCCGGGACCATCCCAATCTCCAAGCGCCCATACCAGATGGCCGTTAATGAACTAGCCGAAGTCAAGAGTAATATCGAAGACCTAAAGCAAAAAGGTATATCCAACCGAGTACCTCACCCTGGGGTGCACCGGTTATCTTCGCCATGAAGAAGGACAATACTAAAAGGATGTTCGTGGACTATAGAGCCCTGAACAACGTAACCATCAAGAACAAGTACCCACTGCCTCGGATCGACGACCTGTTCGATCAGCTGAAAGGATCCTCGGTGTTCTCCAAAATCGACCTCAGGTCAGGGTATCACCATTTGAGGATTAGAGAAGAAGACATCACTAAGACCGCCTTCACCTCCCGCTACGGACTCTACGAGTATACTGTGATGTCGTTCGGACTCACGAATGCCCCGACCTTTTTCATGAACATGATGAACAATGTATTCATGGAGTTCTTGGATAAGTTCATCGTGGTATTCATCGACGATATCCTCGTCTACTCCAAGACCAAGGAAGAACATGAAGCCCACCTCCGTGTGACCCTCGGAAAGCTAAGGGAACAGCAGTTGTACGCCAAATACAGCAAGTGCGAGTTTTGGTCGTCTGAGGTGAAGTTCCTCGGTCATGTCATATCCGCCGGAGGAATAGCAGTGGACCCAACCACCGTAGAAGCAGCGACCAATTGGCTACAACCCACGAACGTAACCGAGATCTAGAGTTTTCTCGGATTGGCCGGATACTACCGCCGATTCATCGAGAACTTCTCGAAGATAGCCAAGCCCATGACCAGACTATTGCAGAAGGAAGTAAAGTTTGAATGGACTCTAGATTGTGAAGAATGTTTCCAGACCCTTAAGAAGAAGCTCGTGTCAGCCCCAATTCTGACCCTGCCAGACATCCGGAAGGACTTCCACGTCTACTGTGATGCCTCTCGCCTAGGGTTAGGGTGTGTCTTGATGCAAGACGGGAAGGTGATATCTTATGCCTCTCGCCAGCTGAGGCCACATGAGCTAAATTACCCGACCCATGACCTGGAATTAGCAGTCGTGGTTCATGCCTTGAAGATATGGAGACATTATCTTGTGGGAATTGGTGTGAGGTATTCACCGACCACAAGAGCCTCAAGTACATATTCACCCAACCAGACCTGAACCTCAGACAAAGAAGGTGGTTGGTGCTGATAAAAGATTATGACTTGGGCATCCATTATCATCCAGGCAAGGAAAATGTGGTGGCAGACGCCCTAAGTCGAAAAGGGTATTGTAACGCCATCATGGTGCAGGACTAGACCCCTTTGCTATACAAGGAGATGGAAAGACTGAATCTAGGGATCACCACCAGAGCATATCTCGCCGCCCTAGAAACCAGACCTGTCCTAATAGACCAGATCCAGGAGACAGGAGGAAGACCCAGACAACTTAGAGATCCAATAGAACATGAGAAAAGGTAAAGCCCCTGGATTATCCGAGGACGAGCATGGTACCGTCTGGTTCGGAAACTGAGTATGTGTGCCCAACAAGCTAGAGTTGAAGGCCCTCATCCTTCATGAAGCCCATGATACTCTATACTCCATCCATCTTGGTAGTACAAAGATGTATCAAGACCTAAAGTAGAAATATTGGTGGGTAAGCATGAAGAGGGAAATAGCTGAGTATGTGTCCAAGTGCGACACATGCCGGTGAGTCAAGGCAGAGCACCAGAGACCTGCTGGACTATTACAACCCCTCAAGGTCCCTGAATGGAAGTGGGAAGAGATAGGAATGGACTTCATCACGGGACTGCCCAGGACCCAAGCCGGTCATGATTCTATCTGGGTGATCGTCGACCAACTCACCAAAGTGGCTCACTTCATCCCCGTTAAGAAAACTTACACCGTCACAAAGTTGGTTGAGTTGTATATGACCCGGATTGTGTGCCTGCACAGATTTCCAAAGAAGATTGTATCTGACCGAGGAACTCAGTATACCTCCAAATTTTGGAAGAACCTTCAAGAAGAGCTCGGCACCCAGCAGAACTTTAGCACCACCTATCATCCATAGACCGATGGTCAAACCGAAAGGGTCAACCAGGTATTGGAGGATATGCTTAGAGCTTGCGTCTAGACTTTGGCGGAATGTGGGACAAGAACTTGCCTTATGCGGAGTTCTCCTACAACAACAGCTATCAAGTCAGCCTGCAAATGTCCCTGTTTGAAGCACTTTATGGGCGTAAGTGCAGAACGCCGTTACTCTGGGATCAGACCGGAGAATCGCAACTATTCGGGACAGATATATTGCGAGAAGCCGAAGAGAAAGTCAAGATCATCAGGGACAAATTGAAGATAGCCCAGTCCCGGCAAAAGAGCTATGCCGATAACCGATGGAGAGACCTAACCTTTGAGGAGGGTGACTATGTCTATCTCTGAGTCACTCCCCTCCGTGGCACTCAAAGGTTTAACATGAGAGGCAAGCTAGGACCCCACTATGATGGACCTTTTCAGATCCTCTGATGGCAAGGAGAAGTGGCATATCAGCTAGAACTACCTCCATCCTTAGCAGGAGTCCACGATGTGTTCCTCGTCTCTCAGCTGAAGAAGTGTCTCTGTGTGCCCACCGAACAGGCCAACCTCCAACAGCTCAACGTCCAAGAGGACTTGACCAACCCGTCAAGATTCTTGAAACTAAGGAAAGAGTAACCAGGATCCGTGTGGTTCGCTTCTGCAAGGTTCAGTGGGACAACCACCCCGTTGAAGAAGCCACATGGGAAAAAGAAGACGAGTTGAAAGCCCAAGAGGACGAGATTCTTTGTAAGGGGGATAGGTTTGTAACACCCCAAATTTCCAAAAGAAATAAAAATACATTTTTTTATATTTAGTCTCTGAAAATAATTATTTTATTCCTTTAATGCTATTTATGCCTAAATGAACTGAAACCTAGAGGAGATAACCAAACCAGAGGCTAGAAAATTTCGTATATGATCCCAAGGCCAAGAAATATTTTTGATAATTTTATAGATTTTTATCACCCTTGGAGGTAGCCCAAATATTTTAAACTAATTTCAGCAATTATTTTTATTCAGAAAAGAATTCAAACAGTAACGGGCCCCTTTCCCCCAATCTCACCCCCAACCGGCCGGCCCAGCCCACTCCTCCCCGCGCCTCGGCCTGACAAACGGGCCCCACCCGTCATAGACCCTCTCCCCCTCCGCGCGCGCACCTGACCGCCTGACCCCACCCGTCAGTCACCACATCCGTACGTTCGCGCCCGCTGACCGCCTTGGCCCACCTATCGTACCCGTCGTCCACCTCACGCCACCCCCCTAACTTCGCTGGCCACCGATCACTCCTTGGATCCACCCCCGCCAGCCCCCTCGCTTTAATTTGTCGCCGGCATTAAGACCCTCACGACGCGCCGACCGTTCCCCTCATTAATCCACGCGTAATCGCCCCGGCACAGTCGCTCGCATGCAAGGAAACCACCTCACCGGTGTTTACTCTCGGTCTACCCCAATTGCACCCCTCTGCCCCCGCCGATACCCCTATTGAAACCCCCGACCACCACCATGCACAACCCACACGCTTACTCGCTACGAGAACGAACAAAACGCCCGCAACACTCCGTTTAACGCCACACCGCCGCCCTCACTCTAGCAGCCGCTCGCCGTCGCCGGAGTCCCCCTCCGTCCTCGACGACCACACCACTGTGATCATCGGCGCCACCACGACCTCGGCGACCACTCCATCACCGATGAACCCCACCGGAACCCCATCGCTGACGAGGACCCAAACACCTTCGCTGCCCCCGATCATCGCCGGCCACACTCCGACGACCATTCATCCCGCTAACGGTACCCTCGTGATCCCCATAGTGTCCCCTTTCCATTTTAGCCTTTAGATCCACCTGCCAACATTCGTCGTGGCCTCTGGCCCGCTCGCCGTCGCCAGAGAAGACGACCGGCATGGGTAAAGTACTCGTGCCGTGTCGGATTCAATCGCGGCCGTGCAATCGTGATCAGACGACGCAGGTTATATCGCATGTGCGGTTTAATCCACGCCGTCAGATCTGAGCGAGGTGGTACGTTGTAATCTCGTGCGTTCGTTAGTATTTAAAACCCACGATGAATCTGGGCCATCCATCGCGTACCGGTTCGGTCTTTTAATCTCGCACGTCCATTTTCTTTTAAACCACCCGCCTCGCCCGTGTCCATCCGATCATGATCCAACGGTGGATCTGGATCCGGTGCACGCGCACAGTGCGCGGGTTCACGGTGAATCCGGTTGACCGTGGACCGACGCCTGTTTTTGGATTTAATTTAAATTCAGAAATAGTTTTAAACTTCTAAAATTCATATCTTGCTCATTTTTACTCCAAATTTAACCATTTCAATTCCAGAAAATTTATAATTTTATTCTCTACATGTTAGTGCAATAAAAACATTATGTTTACTTTGAGTATTTCATGTTTATTCAATAAAATATTCAAATACACTTTAGGATAAACTACAAATTTGTCCATTTCAACTTTAGGAAAATTTATCTTTTCATACTAGTATAAATGAAACCCTAGGTTCATTTTGAACTTTCTATTTTAGATTATTTGGAAGTTTATAATCCATTAGTTTACATTATTATTCCTTTTTAGAGAGCCCATAACTCCATTAAAGTTCATTTTAAAATGCTTATAACATAAACTCCAGAAAGTTAACCACTTCATTATCCTTGGTTCAAACCAAACAAAACCTATATCCGGGTGAAAGCTAGGGCATTGGTCGGTAGCACCTGGGGCACTATAAGGACCGGTCTGCGATATCCGTTGCAATACACTTCCGTACTAACCACAAGTCTAATGGGTAAGTCCTAACTAAGGTATGGAGTGTTCCTAACCGAGGCCACCACTTGGAGATGGGTCAAGCAGCACCTACGGGTGTCTTGTACTGACGTGGCACAAAAGGGGGGTGCGACGTTAGCCGAGATGCGGCCCGGCGCGCCGGCGAAACCTAGAGCGGGTGGTTATCGCTTGGAGCATTTCATGCTTAGGTTTTGGCATGAGTTCCCATGGTATGGGTCATCTCGTTACACTTTGGTGTTTGGGATGAGTGCGTGCGTTGTGGGTACAATAGTACACCTCTGATCAGAGTCTTAAATCTTTTCGAAAAGTCGAGCCCACGGTCAAGGGCGGGTTGCGTGACATCCCATAGTTAGTTTATTTATAATGTGTGTGCATGATGATTTGACATGTAAGGACCGTTGTGCGAGGAGGGAAAACGTACTCCTCAAGTTAGATGGTGTTATGATGTTCATTTTTATTATTCTGTATGATTAAATTTGACTACACTAAATACAATAACTGAAAAATGTACTTTTCCGCACTATTAGCCATTGTCCTTCCTTTGTTATTACCTTGCATTATTATTTGCATTTGCGGTGGCTTATTGAGTACTTTTTGTACTCATACCTGTTGGACACACAATTCAGAGGATGCTTACTATGAAGATGGTCTGGAGTAGTGACCCGGCCAAGAAGAAAGATCCTGAAGAGGGCGTTCGTCATGCAATTTATTTTATGGTTTATTTTAATTTTACTCTTTTGTAATAACGTGGTATGCGTACCATGAGTGATTTCTCATATGTACATGTGGCATGATGAACCTCTTGTATTATTGTTTTTCTTTGGAAATTCAATAATATTCTGATTTCGGTAAATCGGGGCGTCACAATAGTCTAAGTTTTAAAGCCACCGACCCACTAGCTTCTCCACACTGTGCTAAGAACTGGCTGACATGCTCTAGTGTAGTTTTGTTACCCTCACCATCGAACTTGGTGAATTCAGGAACTCTATAGCCACGAGGGTATGTTATAGTGTCGAAATGGTTAGGGTATGGTTTACGGTAAACCCTAGCCCAACCCCTAGGTACGAAGCAGGTGCACTCCCTAAATAGTGCGTGGATCCGCTCTTCTATGTCATCCTGGCCTACTGCCTTCACGCGTCTCTCCTGTGGGGGCACGACACGTGGCGGTATGTCGGCGTGTTGGCCATGGGAGTCCTCCTCATGCATTAGTTTGGATATTTGTGTAGGGGCTTGTCTCGGCCGTATATGTTGAGGTCGGAGACATGATGGTCTTGCCGGTACTACCGTTGGTTCTGATATAGATATGATTCTGTTGACACGAAAACGTGACCCCACACTTGGGTCAGTTCGACGATCCAAAAGTGTGTGGATACTTAGGGACAAGCCTAAGCGTAACACAACACCGACGTCGCATTCCGACTACCCTTAAACGTGGTAAGGGGGTGGAGTCGCCAGGTAATCAGATCATACAGAAATAATCCAATTAGCCAAAAGAAATATATTTAACAGAGCAAATCAGCAAGCCGAGTGGAGCCTGACTGATCCGAAGTGTAAAGTGCGAAGGGTATTGCCGAAGGGTACCTTCAGCGTCTGATGTGAAGGGTCCCGCCGAAGGGTACCTTCGCCGTTCGGACTGATCTGGCCGAAGACAGGCTTCAAAAAGGTCTCGACGCGACAATCACCTCTGAATAGCAGGATTCGATGCGAAGTCTCTAGCACGATAAAATAACTTAGGCACAGCGCGCGGGTTTGACTTTGTCTGACATGAGGTATAAGCGTGGCGAAGCCTGTCGTGACGAAGCCTGCTGCGAAGCATGTCGGCGTGCAAGACTCGATCAAACCAACAACAACGCGACGGCCCGTCACGGGTAGTCGAAGCAGTATTCCCGCCGAGGGGTGTTCTGGCAGCCACCGAAACTAATCTCTTCACTCCGGACACCTCCAGCGAAGTGGCTCCAAACGTGGAAACCTACAACAGAACAGATATCAAATACCAATTCGGCCTAGGGACCGAATTCTGCTAAGTGTTGCACAAGAGAGCGAAGGTAGCAATCTGTTACACAGATTAGCGGATACTTCACAGGCGAAGTAACAAGGCGATATCAATCTATTACGTAGATTAACGGATACTTCACAAGCGAAGTAACAAGGATTACCACTGTTCCGAAGAGACCGTCAGAGGGCTTCTAGGCAAACACACGAAGGTTGCAAAAAAGTAAAGGTACAGTTCAAAGCTAGGGCTTTGTGTTGATTTGTGTTGGGGGGCTAATAAACCGGCCTCACCCCTATATTTATAGGGGATAGACTTCTAGTGTCTAAGCCTAATCTGGTAGGATTTGGCCTAATCATGCGTAGGGATAAAAAATAGCCAGAATCAGACTCAACTCTATCTCTGATTTCCTACCCGAAGTGGGCCTTTGGCCAGGCCCGCCGAAGCCTACTCCTCGGGCCGAAGGTAGAAGGCCTGTGGAAACTTCTGAAGCCCATAACTCGATGGGCCTTCGGCCCTATAGGGCTTCGGCCCAGTCCAGGACATGTGTATTTTTGGCCCAAATTACCAAAATTTATATTTTGACAATCTTAACCACTAATGCCATTTTTTCTATCAACACATGTACTCCTGCCTTTTAGTGAACTAAGTGAACTAAAAGCATAACGGGCTAAGGACGATACTTCTCATATTAGCCTTTCGAATTTTTTAAGCTCTTTGCCACACACTTGGGAAGTACCTTTTCAAATACCTGCCATTGAAAGCTCTTCGAAACCGCTCTCCTTGTAGAGATTCTAACACATATGCATTGCCAGGAGCGATTTCGGCTATTTTGAAAGGACCTTCCCAACTAGGTGACCACTTTCCAAATTTAGGGCTCTTAGTGCCTAAGGGTAAAATCGTCTTCCAAACCAAGTCACCTACTTGAAACGATTTTGGTTTAACATTCTTATTGTAAGCTTTAGCTACTCTCCTCTTGTCTACCTCTATAGCTTATAAAGCTCTTAACCTCTTATCAACCACTTCTTCTATATTGTCCTTCAAAAGAGTCTCATACTCATCGACCGATAAGCCATCTTGCTTTAGAACTCTTAAAGAGCCAAGATCCACTTCTACAGGTAGAACGGCTTCTTGCCCATATACTAACTCATATGGACTAACTTTGGTAGCACCGTGCTTTGCAATTCTAAAAGCCCATAGTGTTTCGGAAAGCACTTCATGCCACCTCTTAGGGAATTCTTAGATTTTCCTTTTAATGAGTTTAATCACAATTTTATTACTAGACTCGGCCTGACCATTGGCCTGAGCGTAGTATGGTGAAGAGTTTATTAACTTAATACCATAAAATTCGGCAAAATCTCTCACTTATTTAGAAACAAATGAACTGCCTTGATCTGTAGTGAGAGTTTGGGGAATACCGAATCTATGTATAATGTGCTTCAAGATAAAATCAATTACCTTATTGTGAGTCATACTCTTGAGAGGCACGACTTTGGTCCATTTGGTGAAGTAATCTATCAACATTAACACGAACCGATGCCCTTTTGAAGAAGGGGGATAAATCTGGCCGATGAAGTCTAAAACCCAACCTCGAAATGGCCATGACTTGATAATAGGGTTAAGCAATGAAGCAGGAGCTACCTGAATATTACCAAACTTCTGACATGCTTCAAACCCTCTATAATATCGAAAACAATCCTCAGTCATAGTCGGCCAGTAGAAACCTGCTCTTTTGAGCATCCAACTCATTTTCTGGGTCGACTAATGAGTGCCACAAAGCCCTTCATGGACTTCCCCCATAGCTATCTGGGATTGTTCATCGTCTAGACACTTCAAAAGTACTCCATCAATAGTTTGGCGATATAGTACACCATCTAGTAATACAAATTTAAACGCTTGTCGCCAAACTTTCCGATCAACCTTCTGACTAGGGTTTCTCAGATACTGGACATTGGCATTCTCCAATCGTCCTTATGGACTTCCGGAGGGTTTGCTAGTTCCTTCCCTGGAGTGATGTCTAAGCTGCTGATCTTGGAGTGCCCTCCAGACCTTTCCTGCTTCTGCCGAAGCCTAACCGGTTTGGCCGTGCGGAGCCAGTCAGTCTGAAGCCTCCTGCTGGAGGATTCGGATTCCCGAAGACCCTCACTGTCCAGCGGGCTTCAGTGCATGGGCTCCTGCATGCCAGGCCCTTCAGCGGACGGAGTGCTTCGGCCTAGGGGCTCCAGCGCACGGCACTCTCTGGTGGATGGAGCGGTCCGACTCGGAGGGTTCGGCAGTCCTCGCGCCAGCCCGAAGCTCCTGGCTTTGGTAGTGAGACCAAGCATCGGTTTTTCCTGTACAGAAAGTTACCTCTCCTGACTTGATAGCAAGATGCTTGTTGAGAAAAATCATTTGCAATGGAATTGGCCTCTTTTGACACGTGAGAAATTTTGAAGTCATCAAAAGTAGCAACTATGTCTAGGCATTTACCCAAGTATCTGTTTAGCAAGCCATTAAGACATTGAGCACTCTTAGCTACTTGTTGCACTGCTAATAGAGAATCACCATGTGTGAGAACATGTTTAACACCCATGGATTCCAACAATTCAAGTCCTAGCAATAAAGCCTCATATTCACCTTGGTTATTAGTATAGGGAAATTCTAAATGAGCCGAGGTTTCAAAGTGCATTCCACTAGGTGATATGAGAACTACTCCAATACCTTGGCCACTCTTGCAAGCTGAACCATCAAAATAAAGTTTCCATGGTATTACTTCAATTAGAGAAATATTGTCACTACAACTGACATCAACGTGGTGATCAACTATAAAGTTAGCGACAATTTGGCATTCCATAGCTCTTAGGGGTTCATAGGCCAAATCATACTCAATCAAAGCATAAGCCCATTTCTCGATTATTCCACTTAGAATATGATTTTGCAACATGTATTTTATAACATCGGTTTGGCAAGCGACGACACATGTAGTAGGAAGAAGACAGTGACGTAATTTGGTACATGCGTAGTAAAGTGATAGACATAAGCACTCCACAAACACATACCTGGTTTTGGCATCCAAAAGGCGGTGGCTCAAGAATGTGATGATGTACTCTTTTCCCTCCACCTCCTAGGTTAGCACGGCCCCAATAATGCTATCTTCGATGGCAATGTATAGCCAAAACGGGATCCTGGCTTTTGGTGCCCTCACCACAGGTGGTGACGATAAGCACTCTTTAATCTTTTCAAAGGCGCTTTGCTGACTTGCCCCCCAAGTGAACTCGGCTTCATTCTTTAACTGGAGTATAGGGACAAAGGCATCAATCTTGCCAGACAAGTTAGATATAAAGTGGCGCAAATAATTCATCTTGCCTATCAGCTTCTGCACATCTTTCTTGCATGTCGGCGCTGCAAAGTTTCTAATTTTGTCAAGCCTCTTAGGATCAATTTCTATACTATCACATCCTGTCAAAAGCAACTTTCCAATCGGCTAAATGGTTTCCCATAGCGTTCGATTTGACTACGACATCATCTATGTAAACTTCTAACATAACTCCTAGCAAGTCATGAAAGATCAGGTTCATAACACGCTGATATGTAGCACCAACATTCTTTAAACCAAAATTCATAATGACCCACTCGAATAAACCAACAAAACCAGGGCATCGAAAGGCTATCTTGTAGATGTCCTCTTCGGCCATAAAGATTTGATTATAACCAGCATTGCCATCAAGAAAACTTAGTACCTTGTGTCCTAAAGCATTGTTGATTAGCATGTCAACTATCATCATTGGATACTCGTCCTTTGGAGTGGCCTTGTTTAGATCCCTGAAATCAATGCAAACTCGTATTTTGCCGCTCCCCTTTTTCTCTATAGGCATAATGTTGGTGACCCATTCAGCATACCTGCATGGCCTAATAAACTCAGCCTTCAGTAGTCGCTCCACTTCTTCTTTTACTCGGTCATAGAAGACCGAATTAAAGTGACGAGGAGGATGTTTATAAGGCCTAAATCCGGATTTGATAGGTAGCAAATGCTCCACAAGCTCGCGGCTCAATCCCGGCATCTCACTATACTCCCATGCAAAAGAATCGACATATGACCGAAGCAACTTTATTACTTCGGCCTTTTCATCAGGTTGTAAATGTTGGTTTACAAAAGTTGGCCTTGGGATGTTACCATCGCCTATGTCAATTTGTTCTAAAGGATCAGCCGACGTGAAGCCTTGTCCTAATTTCTCTACTTCGCTAAAGTCTTCGATGGCTTCGGCAATACCGTCTTTAGCAGACCGATATTGCTCCACACGAGACTTTAGCCAATCTAGATTACTTTTGATAGACATGACTACTAATTTAGAAACAACCGTGCTACACCAGCTGGCTTTACAGACACTAGTACGAAATGTCCTCCGGACACGCTAACAAAATCATAATCCGAAGGATCTCTACCTGATAGACGTTCTACTTTGTTGTGGATGGTGTCAATGGACACATCGGCCAATGCTACCTGGGCTGAAGTATCTGCGGGTATGACTTCTACCTCATTGCCGTCCCACTAAATTAGGCACTAGTGCAAAGTAGAAGGACTACAGCAGCTCGTGTGAATCCAGTCATGCCCGAGTAGCACATTGTAGTTACCTTGCACGTCGACGATGAAGAAAGTCATTGGAAATGTCTTGTTGCCCACTGTTAACTCCATGGAGAGCACGCCTTTGGCCTCGGAACTCTCGCCGTTGAAGCCACTGAGCATCAAGTTGGTTTTCCTTAGATCCTCCTCGTCCCTACCAAGTTTCTTCAATAGCGAGTAAGGCATTAGGTTAACAGTGGAACCACCGTCAACAAGCATCCGGGAGATCGGCTTCCCGTCAATGTGACCCCTGACGTAGAGAGGCTTTAGATGGCGAGCCGAGTCCTCAGGTTTTTCAAAAATAGCATTGTGTGGGCCGAGGTTCAACTTAGCGACCTCGACATCGTCCTATGGTAGGGCGAACTCATTGGGCAGCATGACGACGTTGATGTCCATCGCCTGGGGTGCAAGTACCTCAGAGACGGGCAAGTAGTCGTCATCGTCGTCGCTCGGACTAGGAGCCTGGTTGTTTATCTCAACCGGCTTGATCCTCCATACCTGTCTCAATGTTGGTCGAGGGCGGATTTCTTCAAAGATGGCATCTCGCTCATCCTCGGCTTTCTTCTTTCTCATCTCATATGCTCGTAGGTGTTGCAGATGCCTCTTCTGTAATTTGGAAACCTAGAGGTGCCCAAGATGGCTGTGGCTTGGTACCAGGTGCCACTGCTTGGACCCTGTTATTTTCGGTCGAAGGTGCACTGCCTAGCCCGGCCTCACATGTTTCATAATCGAAGGGGCCTTCGCTACGAACCTTGCCAATCGGACCGGCCTCGTTTGGCCGATCGGAACAGGCTCCAGCGCGGGCTTCGGCCAGAGTAGGAGACTTACCTCTATCAGGCTTAGGAGAATGGTCCTTCGGGATTGGGACTTCCTAAGACCCTATTCTGACTGTGATAGCTTCATACATCCTATCCTTTGCCTCTTCGGGTTCATCTCCCTTGGTCTCATCCTATGCGAGTCAATTTGGAGGTACCACTGATAGCCTGTGGACGATTCCCCCCTCAACTGTGTATGGTTGTCCCTGCAGTTATAATACTCCGAAGGAAAACAAGGAATAGTGTTATGTTGCGGAGGGTGCTCTGATTGTCACACGTACGGAGCTCACGGGGTCCCCGCCCAGTTGTATGGTGGAGGCATCGGTGGCTCCAGTGGCTTCGCCCACTGTGAGCCGAACCCATTACACGGAGGGGGGTTCAGCAAGGTTGACGGTGTCCCGGACCATCTCAGCGAAGGGTCCTGCCAGGCCGGAGGTATGTTCGGCCGGTGCGGTGTTGGGTCTGGCCATTGGGGTCCGAACTCGGTCTGTGTGGAGCTCAACCACTAGGGTTCGAGGCCACTGTAGGAAGGGTTCAGCCACTGGGTCTGAAGCCATCATAGGGGGTGTTAGGCCATTGTGGCCCGAAGTTCTCGTGCGGAGGGTTCGACCACTGTGGTCCGAAGCCACCATGCGGAGGGTTCGGCCACTGTGGTCCGAAGCCACCCTCCGGCCACTTTGGTCCCTTCGGCTGACTTATACTTTTGGTGTGGGGGCCTATTTCATTAGCTTTTCTTTGGTGTTTGCTTAACAACATCTAATGTGTTACCTTCGGCTTCTTGCGAGCCCTAGCCGAAGGAGATGTTCTAACATTCTTCTTCCACACCCCCACTTCAGGGTTCTTAGGTACGAGAGTGCATGTGCGTGATTCTCCAATAATGACCGCTTCCCCCTTAGTTGGTTCGGCCTGCTCTGGCCGAACCAGCACTCTCTTTTCGTCGAGATCGACGGTGTTCATGGGAAATGGGTCTTTGTCCAACTTCATCTTTGGACTGGGGTCTATCTTGAATCGTCCTTCCTCTATGGCCGATTGAACCCGCCGATGAAAAACATTGCAGTCATTAGTATAATGCGAATGTGAATCAGGCCACTTACAGTATGGGTGTTTTTTCATCTCGTCGGTAGATGGAATGACTTAGCCCTTAGGCAGCCTGAGAAGCTAGTTCTTCAAGAGGAAATCAAATATTTTATCGCACTTAGTTACATCAAATGAGTACTTGACTTCGCTAGGCCAATTCTTGGTGGGAGACGACCGTAGCTTGGAGCATGTAATAGGCTTACTCTTAGCGTTCCAAACCCATTCGGCCGCGTACATGTCGGCCGAATCTTCTTCCTCTTCTGACACTTCTTCGTCGAAGTGTTCCATGACATGGACTTCAGCCCTGGGCTTGTTGAACATCTTAATAAACTTTTTATCCTTGGCTCGGTCTTCCTGGACCAGAGCCTGTTGCAAGACTCGGCTAACTTCTAAAAAGTGCTGGTTTTCTAGTCTCTCCTTAATCTCCGAACGCAATCCGCTAAAAGCTAGATCCACCAAATCTCTTTCTAAAATATTAAGACTAAAACATATATTCCTAGTATCTCGAAAATGCTTGATATACTTAGAGACGCCCTCGCTAGATTTTTTTCTAATCGATGTCAAG
Organism: Zizania palustris; assembly: GCA_019279435.1. Lineage (NCBI taxonomy): Eukaryota > Viridiplantae > Streptophyta > Magnoliopsida > Poales > Poaceae > Zizania > Zizania palustris. The sequence continues at coordinate 2,314,500 of JAAALK010000086.1, read as the reverse complement.
TGTGAAAGCCAAAGTTCTGTTTCACCCGTGTAAAATTAGTCATGAAATTTTTGTTCTAATTCAGCCAACGTTTGGATAGAGTTCGGCGGGAGTGTCAAAAACCAAGTGAAAGCGGTGCCGGGCAGTGAGAGAGAAAATAGTCTAAGTTTTAGAGCGTCCGACCCACTAGCTTCTCCACATTGTGCTAGAAATTGGCTAACATGCTCTAGTGTGGTTTTGTTACCCTCACCGTCGAACTTGGTGAATTCAGGGACTCTATAGCCACGAGGGTAAGGTATTGTATCGAAATGATCGGGGTATGACTTCCAGTACACCCTATCTCGACCCCGAGGTACGAAGCCGGTTGCACTCCCTAAATAGCACGCGGATCCGCTCCATGTCATCCTGACCTACTGCCTGCGCACGTCTCTCATGCGGGGGCGCGACATGCGGTGGGATGTTGGCGTGCCGGCCATGGGTTTCTTCCTCATGTGCTAGCTGTACGATTTGTTCGGGTCTATGCACTTGTGCATGCGGTGCAGGTAGCGTGGGTAAACCTGGCGCCGGCATCGGTGGAGGTGGCGCATGGTGAGCAGTGCTGGCTTGGCCGTAAGCATAATGATTGGCCTCGGCCATAGACATCGAGGCTAGAGACGCAATGGTTTTTGCCAGTACTACCATCAGTTCTGCTGTAAATGTGATTTATCGGAGGTATACTAGCAATAGGAGTTGAACATATGACCTTATTAAATCCGAACCTTCTAAGCATCGCCTCTACTTGAGAGCTAACTACCGAATCTAAATGGTTGAATAGTGAAGCGCTAACGGCTTGATCTACTGATGCGGCTATCTTTTGCTCGATCTGTAAAGAAGATAAACGAGGCGATACTGGTGTTACCTGGATCCGAGCAAAGTCGGGGACGTTGACTTCACGCTTGATGAAGCTTGCGCGTGTCCTGACATAGCTTCCATGGATGTGGTCTTGGAGCGCCTTCATCTTTTTCCTCGATCTTCGCTCGGTCTTCTGCAGGAATATCTTCAAGGGTAGGCGTCATGATGTTGCGGTTGTCGATATCCGCGCCCCATGTGTGATCCATCGGTGATGTAGATGTAATAGTCGTCGTAGACGTACTGTCGGCCGGTGTAGATGTACTTGTCATGTTGGCGTAGCCTTCCCCAGTGGAGTCACCAAAAAGCGTGTTGACACGAAAACGTGCCCTAGGACTTGGGTTAGTTCGATAATCCAAAAGTGTGCGGATACTTAGGGACAAGCCTAAGCGTAACACAACACCGACATCTCGTTCCGACTACCCTTAACCATGGTAAGGGGGTGGAGTCGCGAGGTAATAAGATCACATAAAAATAATCCAATTAGCCGAAAGAAATATATTTAATAGAGAAAATCAGCAAGCCAAGCGGAGCCTGACTGATCCGAAGTGTACAGTGCGAAGGGTACCGCTGAAGGGAACCTTTGGTGTCTCATGCGAAGGTTCCCGTCGAAGGGTACCTTCGGTGTTTGGACTGATCTGGCCGAAGACGGGCTCCGAACAGGTCTCGATGCGACAATCACCTCCGAACAGCGGGGTTTGGCGCGAAGTCTCTGACATGATAAAATAACTTAGGCACAGCGTGCGGACGTGACTTCGTCTAATGCGAGGTACGAGCGTGGCAAAGCTTGTTGTGATGAAGCCTGCTGCGAAGCGTGCCATCACGCGAGACTCGATCAAACCGACAACAGCGTGATGGCCCGACACGAGTAGCCGAAGTAGTATTCCCACCGAGGAGTGTTCTAGCAGCCACCGAAACCAATCTCTTGGCTCCGGACACCTCCGACAAAGTGTCTCCGAACGTGGAAACCTGCAACAGAACAGATATCAAGTACCAATTTGGCCTATGGACCGAATTCTTCTAAGTGTTTAACTAGAGAGCGAAGGTAGCAATCTGTTACGCAGATTAGCGGATACACGAAAATGTGCCCCCGCACATGGGTCAGCTCGACGATCCAAAAGTGTGTTGATACTTAGGGACAAGCCTCAGCATAACACAACACTGACGTCGCGTTTCAACTACCCTTAACAGTGGCAAGGGGGTGGAGTCGCCAAGTAATTAGTTCACAAGCAAATAATCCAATTAACCAAAAAGAAATATATAAATAAAATAAACCAGTCAGTTGAGCGGGGCCTAACTAGTTCGGAGTGTACCGTGTGAACAGGTCACTGAAGTGGGCCTTCGGCGTCTGGTGCCGAGGACTTGCCGAAGGTAGTCTTCGGCGTTTGGATCGATCTGGTTGAAGGCAACCTCCGAATAGATCTCTGATGTGAAATCGTCTTCGAACTATAGGGTCTAGTGCGAAGTCTCTGACATGACAAAAATACTCTTGCGCAATGCGCTAGTTCGAGTTCGTCCTGTGCGGAGTGCTGGCATGACGAAGCCTTGGCACGACAAAGCCTGGTGCTAAGCAACTCTGGTACGTAGGACTTTACCACACCGACAACAACATTACGGATCTGGCACGGGTAGTCGAAGCAGCGGTCTACCGAAGGGTGTCCTGGCAGCCTCTAAAACTAGTTTCCTGGCTCCAGACACCTTTGGCGCAGGGGCTCCGAGCGTGAAAACCTGTAATAGAACAGAGGTCAAGTGTCAATTCGGGCTGGAGACCAAATTTACTAATTGTTGCAATAGGGAAACGAAGGTAGCAATCTGTTACGCAGATTAACGAATACTTCACAAGCGAAGTAACAAGGCTTACCACCGTTTCGATGTGGCCGGTGGAGGGCGTCCAGGCAAACCCACGAAGGTTGTATAGAAAGGTAAATAAAAGTAAAGGTCCGGTTCAAACTAGGGTTTGAAGTTGAATTGTGTTGGGGGGGGGTCTAATGAACCGACCTCACCACTATATTTATAGGGGCTAGTCTTCTTATCTCTAAGATTAATATGGTAGGATTTGGCCTAATCATGTTTAAGGATAAAAATATCCAGAATCAGACTCAAACTGTATCTCCGAAGCTCGCCTGAAGTGGGCCTTCGGCAGGCCTTGCCGAAGCCTGCTCCTTGGGCCGAAGCTTCGGCGAGGCAGGCCTCCGAAGGGCCTTCGGGCCGAAGCTAGCAGGCTACTAAGAGGCCTCCGAAGCCCAATGTCTTATGGTCCTTCAGCCCTATAAGGCTTCAGCCTGAACCAAGGCTTGTGTATTTTTGGCCCAAATTACCAAAATTGATATTTTGACAATCTTGACCATTAATGCCATTTTTGCTATCAACGGGAAGGACATTGTGTTTTATCTTGACTAGTTAGGGTGAAAGTCAGACTACCACATGCATAGTATTGGTTTGCTTAACAAAGCCATCAAAATGGTTTTGGGCTTTGGGGCATGGTGTTGGGCGTCAGGCATTGGATGCTACCCCAATAAACAAGAGTCACATGTGATGTGATTAGCAAAGGGTTTCTTACCCATGATAGTTAGATTCTAGCAATGATGCCAATGCTCGCTAGGAGTTAATTGAACATGGATCTTGTGCCACTATTAGTCATTAGAGGGAAAGTGATGTTTTTCATATGATGTAACATATTTTATTGGATAGAAGATATACATAGTATAGTGTTTAACCTTGCATTATTTTTATAGGTCATGGCACCTATTTCTGTTAAGAGCACTCTAGTTTTCAATTTGCGATCTATTCTTGAAAGAGAACAACTGAAAGGAACAAACTTTATTGACTGGTATTGAAACTTGAGAATTGTTCTCAAGCAAGAGAAAAATAAATACATTCTAGAGGAACCCCACCCTAAAGAACCTAAGGATGATGCTCCCTTCACTAAAAGGTGTGCTTATGAGAAGCATCCTAGTGATTCAGTTGATGTCATATATCTCATGCAAGCCTGTATGACTTCTGATCTTCAGAATAAATATGAGAAAAGAGATGTCTACGATGTGATCGTAGGGCTGGAGGGCGTGTTTGAGAATAAAGAAAGGGCTAGGAGATTCAATATCTCAAAAGCCTAGTTTAATTGTAAACTAGCATAAGACAGTCCAGTGAGTCCTCATGTGATCAAAATGGTTGGTTACATTAAGAACCTGGAATAGCTTGGCTCTCCACTTGATCAAGATTTGGTCACGAATGGTATTCTTTAGTTACTCCCTCCGACCTTTGATAATTTCATCATGAATTTTCATATGATCAATTTGAAGAAGACCTTGGCTGAATTGCATGGAATGCTCAAGACAACCGAGGAGAATATGAGAAAGAATCCTAGCCATGTGATGGCGGTTCAACAGGAAGGTTAAAAGAGAAAGAGGAAGGGTAAGGCTAAGCTTCAAGATGTGATCTTGAACTCCATGTCTAAACTGATTGGAAGGTATAGGTCAGGCCCTACTGGCTCTGATGTTTTCCACCACTGCCAAAGGTGTGGCCATTGGAAGAGAAATTGCAAATTGTGCGTAGAAGAGCAAAAAAAGAAGAGATGTGTGAATTCCACTTTAGGTATAAATATTATTGAAATTAATCTTGCTACTAGTACTAATGATACATGCGTATTTGATACCGACTCGATGTTTCATACTTGAAAATCGTTGCAGGAGCTGAGTAGGTCAAGAAAGTGTGCAAGAGGCTAGATGGATGTCTGCGTCAATAATGGTGCAAAGGTTACATTGTTGGCTATCGACGTCTATTCACTATCGCTTCCCTCAGGATTAGTTTTAGAGTTGAATAATTGTTATTTCATTCCAGCCTTAGGCAGAAACATTATCTCTTCATCATGTTTAGATGAAGACAATTTTGAATTCAAAATAAAGAACAAGTGTTGTTCAATATTTTTGAATGGTATGCTTTGTGGTGTTTGTCCATCCTTGAATGGATTATACAGTCTGAGTCTTCAGGATACACACATTTATAATATTAATACAAAGAAACAATGACTCAATGATTTGAGTCCTACCTATGTATGGCATTGTCGTTTGGGTCATATAAATCAGAAGCATATGCAGAAGCTCCATAAAGATGGACTTCTGGAGCCATTTGATTATGAATTATACGACACATGTGAGTCTTGTCACTTAGCAAAATGACAAAGACACCTTACACTTGTCATAGTGATAGGGTGAATGAGCTATTAACCATAGTACACATGACTCACTGACACAAGTATGTAATACCCATGGATCTCAAGTGTCCCTCATGCTTGTGCTATGATAGAGGTTTAGTCAACGGATCTGCTATGTTCAAATTCGTGTGGACCTTGCAAATCTTCACATCACCTCTTTCTATGATCTCACAGATCAGGTGATATCGCTGAAGTATATGTTTAGACTTTTGATATGATCTAGGCTCCTTGGCTTGCGCAATGGCACCACTATTATCACAATAGAGGTCCATTGGGATGAACGCACTAGGGACAACACCCAACTCGGAAACAAACTTTCTGATCCACATTGGTTTTCTAGGAGGTTGAGTGTAGCACTTCAATAGAAATACATGATTAGTGAGGATGACACATTTAATTTGGATAAGGAAAATATTTAGAGACTTACTAGTATTTTGGTTTTTATGCACCAACTATCAGCATTTCATCGCATTTGATGTATTGGTTTTTATGCACCAATTATTCTATAACGAGCTACAACAAAAATGAGTTCAACGAGAATAAGTTAAAGGTTCAACTTGTAATAATAAAGTGAAGAAAACATTACTTGTCAATTATGTGTGTGACAAATAATTAATTAAATCTTACCATTGAAGAATATTGAAGAAAAAAGTATCTTAAAGGAACAAACAATATAATACCGAGCATATAATTTAAGAACATTGCATGAACGAACTATAAGAATACAAATAGTGAGCCTAATTGTTACACACATCATCATACTACACCAAGTACGAAAGAGTTACAAAGACAAAAGTAACCATCGAAAATAATACATGGCATAGACTAAGTACTACCTTTTAAATTAGATAAGTATTGAAAACTACAAAATGATAACCATGGCATTCACATAAGTATAAACTTAACTTGTCATAGATAAATACTAACACTCATAGATTCACTGAAGTACCAACATGACATTGACAAAATACCAACATTTTAAAATGAATTCACAGAAGGGGCCAGCTAGGGTTCTTGGATCATGCAGGTAAGTATCTTGGGAGGAGAAGGAAGAATCAAGATAAGATGGTCATGAGGATGAGTCAGCAATGGAGAGGCTTGATGAGGCGGTGACAAGGATGGGTTGGCATAGCGAGGATGATTCAGCAATAGAAAAGAGGTTGCACACACTAACGGGGAAGGCCACACACGCCAACAAGGAGATGGCGGCAATGAGGGAGAGGTGGCAGCGACGATGGAGAGGTGGGGCAATGCGAGCACGACACAACATCAATGAGGAAGAAGAGTTGATAGTGCCAATGAAAGGCTAGGGTTAGGGATCATTGCAAAATGAAAGTGTGGCAAGTTCAATTTCAACACGCCTATTTATACCCCAGAGACACTCATCAGTGACGGGGTCATAATGTGACGTGTCACTAAAGAGGATGCCCATCTTTAGTGACACTGGTAAAATAACACGTCACTAAAGAGCACCCCCATTAGTGATAGATCATAATTCGACCCATCACTAAAGGGGTCCCCATCTTTAGTGATGTGTCGTAACTTGATACGTCACTAATTCTAGGACCTTTTATTGATGGGTCACAATATGAACTGTCATTAATGGGGGTGCCCCCCTCTTTATTGATGGGACACATTACAATCCATTTCTAGTGGTGTATATTTAGTGATAGGTGTAAAATAGGTCATCACTAAAAGTGTATTAGTGACGCATCTCATTTATCTATCAATAAAGTTTTGTCACTAAATAAATATCATTTCTATGGTAGTGATCCGTCTTCCACCAATGACACAAATTTAATTCTTTATCTTGTAAGCTATCATTCTTCTCAACTAGATAAATGAGAAGCTCACTCTTAGATGGCTCCATAGAAGATGACGACAATAAGGACTAAAAATCTGAGGTATCTTCTAAGGCATATGTATCCACAATTGAAGTTGAGGATGAACCAGATTTATGGCTAGCTGCTTTCTTAAAGTGTTCACCCTTCTGATATCTTTCATAAAGCCTCTCTAACTCTGAGTGAACATATACTATATCAATTAAAGCTTTTGAAGCATCATATAGACTCTTAAAACCCCACTCAATGTATTTCATCTTATACCTCGGGTATTGAATAGTTGCAATGACCATGACATTATTCTTTTCATCCCAATACTTGTTGGGCTTATCCATCATTTCACTTCCCATCCTTCTCAAATGTTCATTGATAGAAACACTTGCATCCCTTAATGCGATACTTATAGTAACAATGTGAGGATAAAATATATTTGTAGTAGGATATGTCAATGATGAAAATGTTGTAGTAACTTTGCCAAAGATGCAAGTGTGGATTAAATGATTTGAAATAGATCACATTTTTCAGAACTAGGTTCTCATTTATAATTTGCATCTGAATCAGTATCAGACACAAATGCTCCTCTATAGGCAATATGGTTGTTATTAACATATTATATGTTGAATTCTATTGGGCAATAATTCCTCTAACATATCGTCATTCTTATCAAAAGAAATTTCCTCATCATCACTCTAATTGGACACCTGCAAAGTACAAAGTCACAAACTACCAAACTATAAAAAATTCAGCCATCATGTCATCATTACATATTGATAATAACTAATGGTTCAAAATTCAAGATCTATACTACATTCGATCGTTGTTCTAGTTTTATAGTGAAAAATACACCAATTGTCTTCTACTCTTCTTATGCTCTACAAAAGACAAAAAGGTGCAAATATTGGTGAACATCGAAGTATCAAACAATCAACAATAGTTACATAACAACATTTAAGTATTGAAGATAATAAATTCCTATTTCCCCCTAAAATTAGTGAAATTATTATGTATATGTGCAAACTTATAGTACAAAAATCAGATTTCGATGCATTGGTTTTAATATTCATCTACAAAAAAGCTAGAACTATACATCTCTAAGTCTTTTCACATATACGGATTATCGGATTACAACTTACAAGCAATAGGAGTTAGGACTATATGACACATTGACACAACCACACAAAGTCACAAACTATCAAACTATAAAAACATGTATTGTCGAGCAGGCATCGGCAATGGCCGATGGGTGCAGTAGCGAGATGTTGGGGCATACTTCCATTGTTGGACTGGTGGAGGCACCATCATGCTGGGACCCGGCCGCCCGATGGATGGCGTCCTGGGTGACTGATTTTCTAGGTGTGGGAAAGAAAGAAACGAGAGTGCACTCAAGACGATGGGACTCACCTTAGATTGCGATCTGGCATTGACTAGCGGGGTCCGAGCCGATGGGCGCGGTGGCCGCCACTGGCTGGGTGAGGGGGTTGGTGCCACAGTGGAAGGCTTATCTCATTATACGATAGATGTGAGGGGTGTGGCCGCCCATGTGCATATCATGCCCTAAGCCAGTCACTGTTAGTCTTGAAGTCCTGAACCTATATATATTGGGCTAGTAGCAGGGTTGTGGACTCATGGTCCACTCTACTGCTGGCTCGCGTTTAGCTCACGGAGGCAGCGAATCGTCTTGGCCAGCAAGAGTGTCCAATAGCATGGCTCGAGTTCAGATAACGGAGGCAGCGAGCCGAGCCTGAGCTGGCTTGCAAGCCTCGAGATGTCGAGCCAAACTACCAGCTCTACTTACACGGGAAAGCTTCATGATCAAGCTCATTTACGATGGATTAGAATTATCACATGTTATAGATGAGTAATTCCCATTTAGTTTGTATCTTATGACTTGTCATAGATGAGTTCTAATATGTGATGAGTGGTAGTTATGATCCATTATAGATATTATGTACTTAGTTGTGATGGGTCATAATCATTATCCATCATAGGTAAGCTAGGGCTCATATAGATAGGTTGTATTAGGCGCCCTTTGTGGCTTGAGTAGCTCAAACAATGTGTTTAACAATATAATACGTTAGAGATATTTCATATCAAACGATTAAATAACTTGTCATAGTGCGTACGTACACATGTAAATTTTAATTTTTTATGTATTAGAGCTTATATATATATATATATGTATAGACACATATGTGGGACACCCGTTGACTTAACTAGTAGGACACCCGAAAGATCTAATGAGTTAAAAAATATGGTAATGTTGATAATCTGTCTAGAAAAATATCAATCTATTCAAAAATTTTGTCATATTTTAGTTAGGAGGTATACATTTTTTATTAGAGAGAGTATATATTATTATTATTTGTTAAATCTATATTTTTATATTAAGAACATTATATATTTAATTTGTCATACATAGTGATATACATGGGACACTATTGGGGGAGGTAATCCCGACGGCTGAAGGGGGCCCACAACCAGGGGGTCCGAGGCCTAGCACCGGAGGCCACCCTTCGGGAGCAGGGCACTGGAGGCCACCCTCCGGGAGCAGGACGCCGGAGGCCACCCTCGGCCCGCAGTAGCGAACCCAAGAGGAGTTTTGGCGGGAAAAGGACTGGACAAGTACACGGGGGACAGGATCACGGTTATGTGAATCGTGTTAGGTGGCGTAGGCAGCGCCCGACACGGTTGGTACGCCGTCAGAGTCGAATCTTCTTGTCTGTACTATGTATAGTCCATTTTGTCTGTACTGTTGACCGGCCGTTGATAGTGTATCCGTTGGCGGACCAGGGGCGCTTGGCCCTCTGGACGGGGCGCCTTATAAATACCCCTCAACTGTAGTTGTAACGGACAGGCTCAAGGAGCATTGAATACACCGCTCTCATTTCCACTAAGAAAACCTACTGGTCCGATCCGTCGTTCCAACAGTTGGCGCCGTCCGTGGGGACCTTAGTTCAAGAAGCTAGCGTCCTCTACACCCACTCACAAAGAAAGCATGTCAAGTCGAAAGGGAGCAAGCACGGTTCCCTCGCGCCGGTCAGCCCGCACCGCCGGGGTCGAGCCTGCCTCGATCCCCGACCCCAACCCTTCGGCCCCTGCCGTTGCGCCGGTCGGGGCGCCCTCCCTGGAGCCAACCCAGGCGCCGGAAGGGACGCCCGAGGCCGGAGGACCTGTTGGCATACCTGAGCCAACCTCCGTCAACCTGGCAGGATTGCCGGAGGAGCTGTCGGAGCAGCACATTCTAGGCGGACCCCCGGTGGTGTCCCTCCGGACTGACTACGCCCGCTCACGGGACCCCGACACCGCTTCAGGAGGAAGCGGGAGCCAAGCCGACGCCCTGGCCACCGAGAACGCTCGGCTGAAGGCAGAACTAGCTTTGTGGCGCCAGGAGGCGTCGCTTCGCCCTCCGGAGCCCCTCCGCGCCGCGAAAGCTGTGGCCGTGACGCTGAGCGACGACGAAGATCTGGCGGACGAAGAAAACCCGTCATACGACGAAGAGTCCCCTCTGCATCCGGATCTTCAGAGGGTGCGCTTCGGCTCAAAGTTTCGCGCCGCCAAGCTTCCCAAGTACTCCAGGGACTCCGACCTTGGGAAGTTCTCCCGTTCCTATGCCCTGGCAATAGAAGCGTCCGGAGGGAGCTGGGACACCATTGCTAAATGCTTCCCCCTGGCGCTCGAAGGGATCGCCCTCCGGTGGTTCTGGTCGCTCCGACCCAGGACCATCCATTCATGGGAACAGCTGAGGAATAAATTCATCAACAATTTCCAAGGGACCTTCGTGTCCCCCATGTCCACCGGGAGCCTCTTCCAAGTGAAGCAGCAACCCGGGGAAACCTTGCGGCAATATTCTCAGCGCTTCGCACACACCAAGGCCCAGATCAAGGGGCTCTCGGCTTCCTCCGTCATCGATGCGGCCCGAGAAGGCGTCACCCACCCAGGCCTCCTCGACAAACTTCACCGGAAGCCCATCTCTTCGGTGGCGCAACTCATGACATACGTCGAGGAATACGCCCGGTCCAAGGAGGGCCAGATGCGCCGACAAGCGATGATAGTTCCCGTCCGGGCCCCGAGCACCAGGACATATGAAGCCCCCCCGGACCTCAGCCGGGGAGTGCGCCACGCTCCCGACTTCCGCCGACAGGAGCCCGGTCGGCAGGATTCCATCCATCGGGACTCCCGACGGGGCCGAAAGCATCTTCGGGGGGAGGTCCTCAGCATTACCCCTCGAGCCCCCGCCAAGCATCTGCACACGCCCTGCGGAAGCCGCCCGGTTGGAACCAAGCCTCCACCCCGAGCGCCTTCCGGAGAAGCCTTCTACTGCAGCATCCACGGCGAGAACCGAAGCCACGACACCGACTCCTGTCGGACCATACTCGCCCTTCGCAGCGACTACCTCGAGCGCAACGCCGGTCGCGGCTCCATCGACAAGGGGGTTCCTACCCCTCGCCCAGAAGCGGTCCAGGTAGTTGGGCGCCGCGATGAGACGGAAGCCTTGACCCCGGCCCCAGAGTTCGGCGGGGTCGCGGCCCCCAAGCTCGAGGGTGCGCCGGATCGGGGGAAGCGAGTGGTCCTCCCCATATCCGGAGGAGGAGCCCTGGGGGCTCTTTCCAAGCGGCAGCGCCGGGACTACGTTCAGGAGGTCGGACATATCGGCAGGTCCGGTCCCGCGACCCTCCCGGAGTGGTCTCATGTCCCCATCACCTTCACCGCTGAAGATGCCTCCGGAGTCAAGTTCCCGCACGCCGACCCCCTCGTCATCTCAGCAGACATCGCCGGAGTTGAGGTGCGTCGCATACTGGTCGACGGAGGGAGTTCCGCTGGCATCATCTTCGTGCAGGCTTTCGATCAGTTGTGCTTGTCGCGCAAGCACCTACTGCCAGCCTCGCGTCCGCTCCAAGGCTTCGCGGGCCCCCGCTCGACGCCCTGGGCCAGGTCGTGCTGGCGGTGACCTTCGGCGACTCCCCTCTCCAGCGCTGCGAAGAGATCCTGTTCGACGTGGTCGACGCTCTGTACACCTACAACGCTATCTTCGGAAGGGGGATGCTCAATCGCTTCGGATCCATCGCCCACCACAACTACCTCTGCCTCAAGATGCCGACCCCTGGAAGGGTGTTGTCGGTCCTAGGTGACCAGGCCGCAGCCCGCCGGGTCGAGTACGGTCATTCAGCGCCGTTGGAGCCGCGACAGATTCACAGTGTCCACGAAGGCGCCGAAGGAGCCTACCTCCCTGGAGGCGGAGACCCCGGGCAGAAGGGCTGCCCCACCAAACCTCTCCCGGAGGGGAAGTCATTACAAAAATCTTGACCCACGAAGGGAAGGAGTACCCGATCAAGTTCGGAGGGGGTCTGGAACCGGAGGTGTCGGCGCAGTTTGAAGCCATCATCCGCGGCAACCTCGACGTCTTCGCATGGTCCGACGAAGATATTACCGGCGTCGACCGCTCGATCATCGAGCACTCGCTGGCCGTCGACCCGAAGGCACGGCCGGTCCGCCAGGGGCTCCGGAGGCTTTCCATCGAACGGGCCGAGCTCGCCAAGGCCGAGACGGAGAAGCTGCTTCGAGCAGGGGTCATCCGGGAAGTGAGTCATACTGACTGGTTGTCCAACCCAGTGTTTGTCCAGAAGAAAACATCTAGCAAATGGCGTATGTGTATCGACTTTACTTCTCTGAATAAAGCTTGCCCCCGTGACCCCTACCCCCTGCCTCGCATTGACCAACTAGTCGACTCCACAGCCGGCGCAGAACTCCTCAGTTTCCTCGACGCTTATTTCGGATACCACAAAATCTGGTTAAAGCCCGAGGACCAGGTGAAGACAAGTTTTGTCACCCCAGCCAGAGTATTCTGCTACCTCCGGATGCCATTCGGCCTCCGCAATGCAGGGGCCACCTTTTCAAGACTAATCTCCAAAGTCCTGGGTCATCAGTTGGGGCGTAATGTGGAAGCATATATGGACGACATCGTCATCAAAAGCGCCACCAAGAGCCACCACGGCTCGGACATAGCGGAGACCTTCGATAGCCTCCGGCGGTGTGGAATCCGGCTCAATCCAGAAAAATGTGTCTTCGGAGCACGCGCAGGGAAGCTGCTTGGGTACCTCGTTTCCAGCCGGGGCATTGTAGCCAGCCCAACTCAAGTTCAGGCATTGCAGAACATGTCCCCTCCTCAGAACCTGAAGCAAGCGCAGAAGCTGGCCGGGCGATTGGCAGACCTCGGGCGATTTTTAGCAAAATCAGCAGAGCGAAGTCTGCCCATCTTCAAGGCGCTCCGAGGCTCTAAGCATTTCGAGTGGACCCCCGAGTGTCAGGACTGTTTCCAGCAGATCAAGGAATATCTCTCCGGCCTTGTGGCCCTCGCCACACCCCAGGCCGATAGTCCTTTATTGGTCTACCTCGCCACCTCCGGCAATGCAGCGAGTGCGGCTCTAGTCCAAGAGGAGAAACTCGACGGGAGGCTAATCCAACACCCCGTCTACTTCATCTCCGAAGCCCTCGCCGGCGCTAAGGCTAGGTACTCCGAGCTCGAAAAGGTGGCCTACACCCTCGTCATGGCATTACGGAAGCTCCGACACTACTTCCTGGCTCACGATGTCGTCATCCCAACTGCCTACCCGCTAGGCGACATGTTCTGGAACAAGGACGCCACCGGCCGCATCGGAAAGTGGGCAGTGGAATTGGCCCCGTTCAGGATTTCCTTCGTCGCCCGGGCAGTCATCAAGTCTCAAATCCTCGCCGACTTCGTCGCGGAGTGGACGATGGCCCCCGAGCGCGCAGGTGCCGAAGCAAGCGAGGGGGTCTGGACCGTCTTTTCGGACGGAGCTTACCAGGCCTCAGGGGCTGGGGCCGAAGCAGTCATCATCTCCCCCTCCGGCCAGCAGGCCCTATATTCTGCTCGGCTAAGCTTCAAGGCCACCAACAATATCGCCGAGTACGAAGGGGTCCACTTGGGTCTCCGCAAGGCGCACGCGGTGGGCGTAGCACGTGTGGTCGTCAAGACCGATTCCCAAGTAGTCGCCGGGCACATCGACAAGAGTTTCCAGGCTAAGCATCCAGACCTCGCCTCTTACCTCGACTCCATCCGCAAGCTCGAGGCATCCTTCAAGGGCATATCCGTCCAAAACATCCCGCGAGGTGAAAGCGGCCAAGCTGACGCCCTCGCCAAAGCCGGAGCAGGAGCTCAAGCCTTGCCGCCGGGGGCTTTTTTCGAGGAGATCACCCAACCTTCGTCGCCCCCTCGCAGCGAGGCCCCCTCGGACGAGCCCCCGCCGCCACCCCGGCCAGCTCCTGTCCTGTGTACGGTCGATACCGATTGGCGGGAGCCCATCCTGCGCACGCTCGCAGGTAGCGAAGATGATCACCCTAGCCCAGACCAAGCTCGCCTCCAGCTCCGTGCGAGGTCATTTGAAGTCATCAATGGCATTCTATACAAGTCCGGAGTATGCTCCCCATTACTCCGTTGCATCTCGCGCTCGGACGGAGTGGCCATGCTCCGAGAAATCCACGGGGGGCTGTGCGGGAGCCACCTGGCACCACGGGCCCTCGCAGGCAAAACTCTCCGGCAGGGCGTATACTGGCCAACTATCGTTGCCAACGCCGAAGAACTCGTCCGCACCTGCCAAGGCTGTTAGTGGATGGGGCGGCGCAGTCACCGACCCCCAGCAAGCCTGCTACCCATCCCCCCCCCCCGTGTGGCCTCTGGCCCGTTGGGGCATGGACCTCATCGGGCCACTTCCCAGAGCGAAAGGCAACCTGCGCTTTGTGTTGTCGTCGTCGAATATTTCTCCAAGTGGGTCGAAGCGGAGCCATTGACCTCCATCACATCCCGAAGCATCTAGAAATTCTTCTGGCAGAACATCGTGTGCCGTTTCGGAGTACCCAGGCAGCTCACATTGGACAACGGAACGCAGTTCGATGCTGGGGCTTTCCGGGCATTCTGCGACGAGTTGGGAGTCCAGCTTTGCTTTGCCGCCGTGCGGCATCCCCAGTCTAACGGGGCCGTGGAGCGAGCTAATGGGCACATCCTCTCAGGCCTCAACAAACGCATCGTTGGCTTATCCAAGGGGTCATGGCCCAACGAGATGCCGAAGATCTTGTGGTCCATCCGAACAACCACTTCCCGGGCCACCGGCTTTACTCCATTCCGTCTCTTGTTCGGCGACGAAGCAATGACCCCAACAGAGCTCCGAGCCGGTTCGCTGCGCGTCACAACGCCCGAGGCCAACGACGAGCGCACCGTCTCCCTCGACCTGGCCGAAGAGACACGGCTCCGAGCCATTGCCAACCTCTCTCAGTATCAGAAGGAGACCAAGGCATGGTACGACCCCAAGGTCAAGCGCAATGAGTTCCAACCAGGGCACCTCGTCCTTCGCACGGTGGTCGCTCCCACCAAGTTGGGCAACAAATGGGAAGGGCCGTACATTGTAACAAAGTCCGAACGACCGGGCTCCTACCGGCTCGCCACACTAGAAGGTGAGGAGCTGAAGCATACTTGGCACGCGGAGCACCTGAAGCGTTACTTTCCGTAGTCTCATCCATGTATTCCGATAGCGGCTGCTGGTACCCGCTTTTGTATCCAAATTGCGTAATAAAATCACCAGACAAGTGTTTTCGCCCCGAACGAAACACACAACGACTCTAAGAATCTCGCTTCACCAAAGCAACCGGGTTCCGAGCTCTGGCTCGAAGCACCCTCGCAACCAGGTTCTGAGCTCCGGCTCGAAGCACCCTCGCTATCGGGTTCCGAGCTCCGGCTCGAAGCACCCTCGCTATTGGGTTCCGAGCTCCGGCTCGACGCACCCTCATTACTGGGTTCCGAGCTCCAGCTCGACGCACCCTCACTACCGGGTTCCAAGCTCCGGCTCGACGCACCCACACTACCAGGTTCCGGGCTCCGGCTCGACGCACCCTCATTACCAGGTTCCGAGCTCCGGCTCGAGGCACACTCGCTATCGGGTTCCGAGCTCCGGCTCGACGCACCCTCAATCTTGTGTTCCGAGCTCCGGCTCGACGCACCCTCGCTATTGGGTTCCGGGCTCCGGCTCGACGCACCCTCGCACTCGGATTCCTAGGCCCCGTCCGAAGTATGCCACCCCCGTCTGCGAGATGCATTCACCGCGCCTTCCTCCTAGCTGGTTAGCGCCCAGCCGGCAATCCGACTACCCGCTAAGGAGGGGGGAAGGGAAGGAGCAAGGCGAAAGACTTCAACAGGGGGGAAGGGAAGGAGCAAGGCGAAAGACTTTAACCGCACATATGGGAAACACGAAGGGCGTACAATGTTTATTACAAGTCAAGGGTAGAAGAGAGGAATCAAGAGAAGTTCTCATCCAAGCCAAGCAAGAACCGAAGACCCCCTCGGTCGGAGGGGCCGCCCGAGCCAGAGCGCGCTTCGGTCGAAGGCCCGGGCGCAGTTCGCACGGACCTCTCCTTCCTCCTCCTTCGCTCCTCCTCCTTCTTCTGGGCACGAAAGGCCCTCTGGTCCTCTTGAAGTTGGGCCCAGCTACGCAGATCGCCCCCCGAGGGGTGCTTCGTCCAAGTCGGCGTCCGTATCAGACCAGTCAACCGGTTCGGGAGATGAAGACAGGGAGCGGGGCCCTCTTTCTTCTTCCTTGATATGGTTCAGAACCCCTCGGAGGACGTCAGGGTCCACGCGCCTGTCACTGCTACGAGGAAGAATGAAGCGTGCAGGCCGGTTCGCTCTCAGAACCTCGAAGATAGCCCATCGATGTCGAAGGGCGTCGTCAAATTCAAGCACTTCGACGTCGCAGTCGCAGTCACGGACACCCTGAGTGAGCCCTAGAAAAGTACTCTTTATTAATATATGATTAAGTTTCCTAAGCTATTACAGGCTAAGGCAACGATAAACTCTGAAAAAGCTACACCTTCGGGTCCGGCTGACGGACCGAGACCGAAGGCTTCGAGGGAGCCGGAGGACCACGTGTGCAGAGCACCTCCTCCAGGCAAGCCTTGATCGCTTCAAGACCCTCGGTCTACCAGACCACCTTGAGCACCCTCCAGGACTGGTTCAGCGCAAGGCTCAGCGTCCGGAGGTGATCCCCCAAGAAGGTGACCGGATGCAGGCTCGAAGACGAAGGAAGCGGAAGCCCAGACGCTTCGAGATGCCGAAGGATCCCATAAGCGGCCACCCGAGCAGACACCTCGCCGTACTGCACCACGGTAAGGTGTATTTGCCGGATGGCGGACTGGACAAACTTCACCCGACGGACCAGGGGCTCCCAGGCGATGTCAAACATGCCGCAGCCAGTGTCGTAGTGCGCCAGCACTTTCCGGAGGGACTCCGCGGCGTCAGCCGCCGTCTTCACGGCCTCGGCAAGCGCCTCGGTCATCGCCCCATTCCGGGCGTTGAGGTCCACCTCGACCCGCTCCATCTGGGCCACCCGGGTCTCGAGGGCTTCGGCGTTAGCTCTCGCTTCCGAGGCTTGGGTCCGGAGCACGGACACCTCCCCCTCGAGCCGCTCCGCTTCCACGGCCCGGGACCGAAGCCCCTCTGCTTCGGCAGCTCGGACTCGGAGGGCATCGATCTCCGCCTCCAGCTCATCGGCTCGGGCGGCCCGAGCGCGGAGCCCCTCCAACTCCGCGACGCGGGTCTTGAGGGAGTCCATCTCCGCCACTTGGGCCTCGAGCGCTTCGACCCTTGCTGCCCGGAGCCGAAGCGCCTCGACCTCCGATGACCGCTGGCGAGCCAGCCTCTCCGCGGTAGCTACTCGGGCCGCGAGTTCCGCGACGTCCGCCTCGCAGCGTTGGCGTTCGGAGAGCAGGGCCATCAGCTGCCCCTACGCCAATGCAACCACCTGCATGCAAGGAAGATGATCAGAAGAAGGGCTAGGGGCTCATCAAATGCACTCCAAGAATGTACATGTCCCGCTGCAGTCTCGATGGCCCTTCCAAGGTCTAGGTCGTCTGATAGCCCCAGTTCGCCTATTACCGGGGCCTCGCGCAGCCGCAAGTAATAATTGTGGACCGGGGCCACCCTGGACGCGAAGTCCTCACCGTCCGCCAAAAAGGGGCGCAGGAGGGCACGGTGGCACGCGCGCCTCGAGGGTCGGAAGGAGGCTGGGGCCGGACCCCTACGTCTTCGACGGCCTCTGGAGAGGCCCTTTTGGAGGCTCCAGACTCCGTTCCATCCTGCTGGCCCGAAGCCTCCCTCGTGCAGACAGGGGCTCTGGACCTCGCATCCGGAGCCTCGTCAGGGAGCGGGGCGGCTGGCTCGACGCCCCGGGCCGATGTGCCTGTGCAGGCGAGCAAGAGCTTAGGCCGAGAAGGCCCCAACGTTTAAGGAAAGGATGGGTAAACTGTCGTACCTTCGTCCGCGACGTCGGCAAGGTCCTCCGGAAGCTGGATGGGCCCCAACGGGCTCGGGCGGTAGAAGAGGATGTCGATGGAGTTCACCGGGGAGCCCGCCGCCGCCGCGGCGAGCTCGGCCTCTATGTCGGTGCTCTTCTCAACGGTGCCGAGCAGGTCAACCAGCCCCCCGCGGTCCAAGCTGTTCGTCGCCCTACTCCCGTGGGAGCCGATGGAGCCCCCCTCCGAAACCGGTCCGCGCGAGGGAGCGGTCTCAAGGCGCGGCGTCGCTCCGATGACAGGCGCCTCCTGCTTTGGCCCCGGCGCGGGCTCCGTCGGACCCGAGCGAGGGGGAGCATCTTTGCTCCTTCTAGCGCCCGGCCAAACCAACGGGGTTGGGTCCGGGGTTATCAAGGGGTCTCCTGACTCCGGCTGGGTCCCGTCACTAGAACCTCCGCACTCGGAGTGGGAGGCGGAGGAGCATCCCGGAGAAAGTTGCCTTGGCCCCTTCACTATCTTCTTCTTCTTGGAGGGCGGCGAGGAGAGAGGCCCCCATCAGCGTCGCCTACCTTCCTCTTCGAAACATCCCGAAGGACCTCACCCTCCGGAAGGGGCGAAGGCGAGAGCTCGAGCGCCCCCCACACTCTGTTGGAGCGCTCCCAGGATCCCACCAACTCCATTCGCCGGGTGCGCTCGGCCGCGGTAGGGACTCCAAGAATCCTCTCCGTCATGCGGGCCACCTCCTCGGGAGTCCGGGCAACAAGCGACCCTACATTTGATTATCAGGACTGGAGCCCCCTTCGGGCACGAAGACGGGAATAAAAGTGATGGGGGTGGACACTTACCAAGCTGGCGGGAGAGCTCCGCTGGCATCGACTCGTCCCGGCTGCTCCGGAGCGACGCCGGCCACTCCCCCTTTAGTGGAGGGATCTCAAGGGCCACGAACTCCTTCGCTAAGTCCCGCATGCTCATTCAGCGGGCGACGATTTGAAGAAGCTGGATCCTCGCGGAAATCGACCCGGCGTTGGCCTCGATGCGCGCTTCCCTCTGGAACCAGATATGGTGCGGGATTCCGGCGAGGCCGAAGCTGAGCCCCATGCGGACATAAAACCACCGGTTCACCCATTTCGAGTACCACCTTTCGTTGGTGGCCTTCGCCGGGAAGGAGTCTGCGTACTTCCTTCGGAGCTGGAAGTTGATGCTCCCGAAGGCCAATATCTGGCCTCCCTTCTTCTTCGGCTGGGAGAGAGCCTCGTGCATCTCTGCGAAAATTTCCGCCCTCCCTTCGCAGCCTTCGGCGCGCATGGCCCACTCGAAAATGGCAAGGCGGGCCACGGCGTTGGGAGACAGTTGTGGGAGCTCCAGGTGGAACGCGTCCAACACCCCGGCGAGGAGCTCCGATGCGGGGAACCCCAGCCCCGCATCGAAGAAAGCTTCAAAGACGACGACCTCGCCTTCTCGCGGCTGCGGGGCCATCTCTCGACCAGGTTTCCTCGCCGGCGTCTCAGGACCAAGGCGGGCCCTGGTTGCTTGCTCAATCGACGCCTCAGTGCACACGGACGGGCCGAGCTCCAGGGTCTGCTCTCGAAACCGCTCGGAGGCAGGGTGGAGCTCGCGCGCGCCGCGCGCCTCCGACGAGTCCATCGCTGTCGCCGCCGCCGCCGCCATCTGGCGCTGCAAGAAGCGCGGGTCCATCGCCATTGCCGGGACGGCGCTCCTCACCATTGCTCAAAGAGACGAGAGGGGGCTTGGAGCTCAGGAAGCGAGACGAACGATGGATGAAGTGGCTAGAATGGGCGCAGAAGGTGAAGAAGGCAGAGGAGGCCGCACAGCGAGTTATATTTAAAAGCAAGACCGTCGGTCCCTCTTCCGGCTTGATCGGCGTGTGAACGCGGCGGCTGCATGGCGCCGCATTTAAAGCCAACTGACGCATCGGGGCACGGCGGCTCCCTCACGGTTCGCCTCCCCGATGCCGTTTGCGCACGCATTAACTGCTTCCGGCGGCGCCTGGCTGCCTCCTCGGGGCTAGAGGGCTCCGGTCAAGGTGTGCGTGCATCCCGCGAGCCCGGTCAAACTTCTCTCGGCCCATCGGAGAGGGGATCCGAAGTGGTCCTCAACCTCCGGGCCCAGTCACGCCTCCCTGCTTCGAAGCCCCTCCGCATTCGTCGAAGAGGGCCGCGCTGTGGCCAGACTCAGCACCCCGCTGTAAGTTACATCCTTTTGAAAGTTGTCGGAATTATCATGTGCGCTTCCACCCTCTCTTAACGCAGGGCTCCTGAGAGGAAAGAAGCGAGGGGCTACTGTTGGGGGAGGTAATCCCGACGGCTAAAGGGGGCCCACAACCAGGGGGTCCGAGGCCTAGCACCGGAGGCCACCCTCCGGGAGCAGGCACCGGAGGCCACCCTCCGGGAGCAGGACGCCGGAGGCCACCCTCGGCCCACAGTAGCGAACCCAAGAGGAGTTTTGGCGGGAAAAGGACTGGACAAGTACACGGGGGGACAGGATCACGGTCCTGTGAACCGTGTCAGGCGGCGTAGGCAGCGCCCGACACGGTTGATACGCCGTCAGAGTCGAATCTTCTTGTCTGTACTATGTATAGTCCATTTTGTCTGTACTGTTGACCGGCCGTTGATCGTGTATCCGTTGGCGGACCAGGGGTGCTTGGCCCTCTGGACGGGGCGCCTTATAAATACCCCTCAACTGTAGTTGTAACGGACAGGCTCAAGGAGCATTGAATACCCGTTGACTTAACTAGTAGGACACCCGAAAGACCTAATGAGTTACAAAATATGGTAATGTTGATAATCTGTCTAGAAAAATATCAATCTATTCAAAAAATTTGTCATATTTTAGTTAGGAGGTATACATTTTTTATTAGAGAGAGTATATATTATTATTATTTGTTAAATCTATATTTTTTATATTAAGAACATTATATATTTATTTTGTCATACATAGTGATATACATGGGACACCAAATAATTTTTGTTCTTGATTCGCTTCTACTACACCTTATGCATGATACATGCGCATGCGCGTACACGTTAATTCGTTAAAAAGTTTCAGTTTTTTTACCGATCATCATATCTCGATCAAGCATGCATGACATGCTTTAGTATTTCAGCTTGTGATCTTAGTACAATAGTGTACACGTCCTACTCTTATTAGCAATTAAAAGTATCATTATTGTTCCTAACCCTTTGAGCATTGATCCATTGAAGTTAGTGCACATAACTAGTTCATAACAGAAAGAAAGGGCCTTCCCCTATTTCGTTGTGTGTTAGATGAGGGACAAGAAGAATATATTCTATTTGTAAAGGGGTTCCAATGCAAGGTTTTACACAAGAAGCCCTGATTAGTTATGCAAGGACACGATGATGAGTTGTATGCAGTTCTCATGGTGGTTTGAGACAGAAGCATACTCCACTGCACGGGAAAGTAAAAATTCATCGTGTGCATTATTCCGGACACTTGGTAAAAATGAATTTATCAAGTATTTAAAAAACACTCGGTGAAAAGAGCTTTGTCGAGTTCCTAATGGAAATACACTTGGAAAATCCTATTATAGTCAACAAAAAATAAAAAAAACTCGGTACTAACAGGCATTGCGACGGGTTGTTTGGGTAGAAAAAAAATCGGCATTCGTCGATTGTTTTTCACGCCGACTGTTTTCTGAAAAACACTTGACAAACCCAAAAAAACCAATATTTTGTGTGAAAAATTATTTCGAGCCTATGTGATATTTGAAATTTGATTTTCCTTAAAAAAATTCTACACTCAAAATATAACATATCTTATTCCATTTAAAAATTTTGTATTTTTAGTCAATTTGCTATTTTTAATTCATTAAGAATGTTCCTATGATTTAGATTGAAATAGGAAATTATTTTGATAATAAATAGAAAGAGGTTGTTATCTCTATCAAGATGATTCCAATTCATCGGATATTATTTTTCTAGTATCAGGAACATGGAATAGATATAGTGGATCAAGAAAAAAATGGAACTATGATTCAGACTCATGCTTATTCCCTAGATACCTTCATTGTTTCTTCTTCGAGAAAAGAAGTTGATGACCCATGCGCCTTCCACCTCCATGTGGCATAGATCTATGTATTTCGTGTTCTAGATACTAGAAAAAATAATATCCAACGAATTGGAATCAACTTGATAGAGATAACAGGAGCAATTCTCAGTAGAAGGTTCCATAGGAACAATTATTATTTATTTCAAACTATTTCGGCTCTTTCTTAATCTTAAAAAAGAAAAAAATCCGTAATGGAATGGTAGGATGAAAAAACTAAAAAAAACAAAAGGAAGTGTGGAAAAATGACAAGAAGATATTGGAATAGTTACATGCAAGTCTATATAACATAAAAAGCGGGTTGCCCATGATGGGTATGTGTGGGATGAACCACCTCAAATAATGAACCAAAAATTATAGAAAAATCTGATTCCTTTTTTTGAGTTTATTTTTATTTCTTACCAACAAAATTGAAAGAAATTTTCAGAAATCTAGGTTGCAACACTTGATCGGCAATGTGGACTTTAATGGTTTTTTAATTCTAAAAAATCAAATAATGTATGGAAAAACATAAAACTTATCGCGGTGTTATGATATGATACGTGGATCTTGTTATAAAATTTTTAAAAAAAATCGAGAAATTTATCACATAGGATGTTAGGTTTAGAGAAGGAATGAGTGAGGATTGAAAGTAAATCGATGGTTATATTTTTTTTGAACTTGAAACTTTTTTTTACAAATAAAAATACAACATAACTAATCTGATGGTTTTTGCTATTTTTAATCTATTAAGTGTATTTCTATGATTTATATTTAAATATATCAATTTTTAACTCAAAGTGTATGAAATAATAAACTAAAATTTATAAAAAAAATATTCATGTTTTTGAGTCCATTTGAAGGCCTTACTCACTAAATGTAAATAATGTTTAAAAAAATCTGGTTGCGAAACTCGATCGCTAACGTGGAGCTTAATTTTTTAATTCTAAAACACAAATGAAGTCTCAAAAACAGGACATCTATCAAGGTGTTATAATATGATACATTGATGTTGTAATAAAAAATTACAAATATTTAGGTTTGATGTTCAAGAACTGAATATTCTCAACGTACCAATTTTGATTTAAAGAATAAATGTGTTGTGTTTGAAAGCAAATTGACATTTAAATCTTTGTTTAAACTTGAACCTTTTTATACAATCAAAATACAGTGTTCCTTATCCCATTATTTTTTTTGCATTTTTCTAGGTCAGTTATCCTACGTGCATGAAATAATAAAATAAATTATCCGCAAAAATCATATTCATGTTTGCCGAGTGTCTCAAATTTGGCACTTGGCAAACCTTTTTTCGTAGCTAGCACCAAAATTCCAAAATTTTCACATTGGGTGCCAAAACATTTGAATGCAACGCCAAAAAAATGACCCATCCCTTTAGAAGTGCACACCTCCATCTCATCTCCTCTACCCTCCCCGCAGCCCTCTCCCTCTCACTGGTGTCACTCCTATCCATGGCCAGAATCGTGCATGTAACACCCCAAATTTTCAGAGAAATAAAAATTGCATTTTATTATATTTTTCTGGAAATGATTAATTTTGAAATACCTTTAATGCCCTTTTATGCCTAAATGAACTAGAACATAGAGGAAATATCCAAACCAGAGGCTAGAAAAATTTGTATATGATCCCAAGGCCAAGATATATTTTTGAGAATTTTTACAAATTTTTATCACTCATGGAAGTGTAACACCCCAAATTTTCAAAGCAATAAAAATATTATTAAATTCAATTTATTGGGATTTTTATTTCAGAAAATACCTTTAAATCCTTTTTATACCCTTTTTGAACTACAACATGGAGTAGATGACCAAATCAGGAGGTGAAACTTTTTGTATATGATCCTAAGACCAAAATATAATTTTGAGAATTTTTATAAATTTTTACCAGCCTTGGAAGTAGCCCTAATATTTTAACCCATTTTCTGGAATTATTTTTATTCAGAAAAGTATTAGAACAGTAATGGGCTCCTCTCCCTCCCTTCTCTCTCTCCCGGCCGGCCCAGCCCGTTACCGCGCCCGCCTTAGACTGACGCATGGACCCCACCTGTCGGCGCCGATCCCCTCCCCTCGCGCGCGCACCCGACACCTCGGCCCCACCCGTCAGTCGCCACCCTCGCCCGCTCGCGCTCACTGGTCAGTGGCCCCCGCGTGTCAGATCCGTCTTCAACCCCGCGCCGTCGCCCCCAAATCGCGCCGGCCGACGACCTCGCCCTCGGATTCGCCTCGCCGACGCGTCCCCCATTAAATTGCCGCCATAACTCGGTCCCCCGCGTCGCGCCGACCGTTTCCCCGCTTTAACCCTCGCGTTTATGCCACGGGATCGCCGCTCCGCGTGCATGGCCGAGCCATCGCCGGCGAGTAAAGGCCCTCGGCCGGTTTCCTTGCATGCGAGCCCTCCCCGGCGCCCTATTTAAGCCCCCAGCCTGAGCCGCGTCCGACCCCCACGCCTAATCGCCTCGAGAACGAACAGCGCACTCGCATTTCGCTTTTTAGCGCACACCCTCTGATTCACCTCCGGCCACCGCTCGCCGTCGCACCGGACCACCTCCGCCCGTGCCTCCGCCACCAACGTGACCGCGAGAACGACCCCGACCTCGGCCACCCCTCCGCCGACGTCGAACCCCGCCGGAACACCATCGCCGACGAGGAACCCGAACCACTCCGCCGTCTACCCTCGTCGCCGGCCTCGCTCCGTCGACCCCTCGCCTCGCCTAAGGTACCGTCGTGACCGCCTTGGCCTCCTCTTTCCGTTTTCGCATAGAGCTAGGGCCTAGCCCCCTCGTAGGCGCCATCGCCACCGCACCCGAGCCCCGCCGTCGCCGGAGATGAAGGGGGGTATAGCCCCCTTAGCGCGTGTCGTGCCGGATTCAATCCTGGCCGCACGATCGCAATCGGACGACGCGCGTGAGCCCACGTACGCGATCTAATCCGCACCGTCGGATCTGGTCAAAGCGTTACGTTTTAATCTCACGCGTTGATTTTCATTTAACCCGGCGTGCGATCTCGTGCGTCCACGTGGTACCCCTTCGCGCGTTTTAATCCTGGCCGTCCGTTGTCACTTAACCCTCCCGCCTCGCGCCTGGCCACCGGATCTAGATCCGACGGTCCAGATCGAGCCGGCGCACGCGCACAGTGCGCGGGTTCACCGTGGGCCTGGCTCACCGTGGACCCGAGGGGTTTAAAATTTGAAAATAAATTCCAGAAATGCTTTTAAACTTGTAAAATTCATATCTAATGCATTTGAACTCTAAAAATTACCATTCCAATTTCAGAAAATTCATAAAATTATTCTCTACATATTTATGCAATAAAAACAGTAGGTTTGCTTGGACATTTTCATGTTTATTTAAATAAATATTCAAATGCCCTTAGGATTTAAATAAAATTTAAATATTTAAATTCCAGAAAACTTATATAATTGTCCCTTTCTGTTTAAACACTAAAACCACTGAGTTTTCCCTGAATCATTTATATTAAATTGATTAGAAAACTTAATGTAGTATTATACACACTTAAAAACCCTTTTTATGAAAAACAATAATTCATTTAGATTCACTTTAAATTAATGGAGAAATAAATTGCAGAACTTTAATCTTTGAATTTATTTTATTTATAATCAAACCAACTTAAACTTACGTGTTTATAATGTAATGTTATACTGTTTGATTGGATGTTGTGTTCTTTTTATTTTACTTTATATTAAAAAGACTACGACGCCGCCGAGGAGCCGGAGTACTTCCCCGAAGTCCCTCCCTCTCCTTTTGCTGAACAAGGCAAGTCACCAAACCATTCTTTTGAGCATATTGAACCCATGTCTGAATTGACTATCGCTAAAACACATAGGTTATGTATATGCATTAGTCAAATGAACCCTTACATTATATTTATTTAGGATCCCCCGACCTTGATGTGCAACCCAAGCCATGCTATCTCGCCTAACCTCCTTGTCACCATATGATCAATGATATTAGCTAGTGTCCAATGTATTGGCACGGCCGCTATAGGATAAAAATGAGTCGTAGTGAAATGGTTCTGTTATATGATCCCGTTACTTCTTATCTTTGGAAATTCTGTTGGTGATGAGTCATGGTTGTGAGTGTATGCATGGTGGGTTCCGGGTGCAAGCTAGGGCATTGGTCAGTCGCACCCGGGGCACTATAAGGACCGGTCTGAGGGATCCGTTGCAATACACTTACGTACTAACCACAAGTCTAGTGGGTAAGTCCTAACTAAGGTATGGGTTGTTCCAAACCGAGGCCACCACTTGGAGATGGGTCAAGTTGCACCTGCGGGTGACTTGTACCAATGTGGCGCAAAAGGGGGTGCGACGTTAGCCGGGATGCGGCCCGGCGCGCCGGCGAAACCTAGAGCGGGTGGTTATCGCTTGGAACATCTCATATTGAGGTTTTGGCACGAGTTCCCGTGAAATGGGTCATCTCGTTGAGATGAGTGCGTGCCTTGTGGGTACAGTAGTACATCTCTGATCAGAGTCTTAAATCTTTTCGAAAAGCCGAGCCCACGGTCAAGGGCGGGTTGCGTGACATCCCCCAGTTAGTTTACTTTGAATATGATTGTGCATGATGGATTGACATGTAAGGACCGTTGTGCGAGGAGGTAAAACGTACTCCTCGAGTTAGTTGATGTTGATGATGCTCATATTTACTTTCCGCATGATTAAAATATGATTACACTAAATGCCATAACTGCAACTGCTTTATTCCGCATTGTTAGCCTTTATCCTTCCTTGTTTATTATCCTGCATTATTATTTGCATTTGCGGTGGCTTGTTGAGTACTTTTTGTACTCATACCCGTTGGACCCCACAGAGGATGCATATCTTGAAGACGGTCTGGAGTAGCAACCCAGTCAAGAAGAAAAATCCTGGAGAAGAAGTTCGTCATGCCGTTTTCTAATTATTTTACTCTACTGTTTTATTAAAACAATGATGTAATAAATATGGTCTGCGTACCATGAACAATGTCGTATGTACGGTTGTCGCATGATGAACCTCTTGCATTATTGTTTTTCTTATGAAATTCAATAATGTCTCGATTTTGTATAAATCGGGGCGTGACAAGATGGTATCAGAGCCGACTTGACTGTAGGAAGCCAAACAGACCCGCCTAGCCATTAAGCCATAGGAAATTATTTCTTGAAAATCTACTTCATAAACTTTGTTCCTCTCCTCACTTTTATTCAACTTGCTGTTTTGTAGATGCCAGTCTACCAAGTTCACAGTTACTGCCGCCACTATGAGGGCTTCGTCCGGGAGCTCCGCATGATGCTCACCTTACTCGGGTTCCTCTTCGAACCCGAATTTCAAGGAGTCTACCCCGACGAGTTCGCCGGGCCTTGCGACGTCTCCCTCACCGTCCATGGCTCCGGAGAACATCTGCCGCCTTACACCACCGCACTTGGAGGCCCGACTTTCGACGTCGCGTGCCAACGAGTCGCCCTCCAGGCCCTCATGGAGCTGAGGATGATCTACGGCGATCGTCTTCAGAACTCATCCTTCCGGCTTGTGCCGAAGCGTACTCCCGGAGCCCACCGTAGTATCTACCTCGGAGTTCACTCCGTGCGTGATCCGGTCATGGCTCGGCAGTCGCGTCTTCTGCAGGCCATGGATGATCTCCACACCGAGGCGGTGCTCGACGCCGACGAGCACCATGAGGCGGTTGCGTTTCTTCGTGAGGAAACGAAGAACCTGATCCAGCAGAACGGCGAGCTGCAGCGCAAGATCATGGAGCTGCAGAAGGACATCGCGGAGATGGTTCCTCTTCTTCCAAGGAAGAAGAAGCCTATCCGTGAGCCCCTCCCTCGCCCCAAGAGGATCCCGCCACGACCCTCTCCCGCCAGGCCTTCCACCAGCGCCCCTACACCACGCCCCGGCCTCGTCTCCGACTCTATCATCGAGAATTTTCTCGAGCCCACCATCTCTCTGGAGCCGCGCGCTCGTGGTTCCGAGAGCACGGAGACCGCCTCCGGTGGCGAGTAGGCGTTAGGAGACGCTATCTAAATAAGGATCAAAATTTTGTATGTGGTGCTGCCCACGACGAGTGTGTCATGGGTAGAATAAAAACTTGATTGTAACAAACACTTTATGCCACTATATATAATTATGTGCTTGAATCTTATATGATTGTATTATCGTTTCGTCATTCTTTGCTTTATCGCTTTGTATATTCAGAAGATGACCGACCACCAGAACACCGGCTCCAACAACGGAGCAGGAGGAAGCCGAGATGCGCCTGAGGGCGTTGTGCCCAACTGGGGTGCGACAGGCCCGCGCCAATCCGGGTCGCCTTCCGCCAACCACCCCACCTTGGCGGAAATGATGGCGAATCAGAATCATCTGATTACCGCCCTCCTCACCCAGATGCAGCACCAACAGGCTCAGTTGGACCGTCTGCAGAACGGTGAGCCCGCCCCTCGCGCACCAGCACCCGCGGCCGCTCCGCAACTCTCCGAGTTCTTGCGCGTGCGCCCGCCCATCTTCTCGAGCACGACCAACCCGATGGAGGCCGGAGATTGGCTCCGCACTATCGAGAAGAAGCTCGACCTCCTCCCCTGCACAGACCGGGAGCGAGTGGCCTTCGCCACCCATCAGCTCCAGGGTCCCGCCGCCGAGTGGTGGGACAACTATCGCGCGTCCCAGCCAGAGGGCCACATGGTGACTTGGGCGGAGTTCACCATCGCCTTTCGTGCCGCCCACGTCCCCGCCGGTGTCATCGCGGTCAAACAGCAGGAATTCCGCGATCTGCAGCAGGGCAACAGGACTGTCATGGAGTACCTCCATGAGTTCAACCGCCTCGCACGCTACGCACCGGAGGAAGTGCGCACCGACGCCCTCCGCCAAGCCAAGTTCCTCAGGGGACTTAAGGATGAGTTGTCCATCCAGCTCGTCGCCGCCGACTTCGCCGACTTCCAGCGGCTTGTCAATAAAGCGCTCATCCAAGAGACTGAGCAGAACAAGCTGGACCTCAAAAAGAGGAAGATGATCGCCTTCAAGCACCAGCAGGCGAACACTCAGAGGCCCCGCTTCGTCCCTCCGCCACCAGCACCCGCCTACCATCCTCGGCCCGCCTACAGGCCACCTCATGCAGCCGGTGGATCCAACGTCGGGCATCCTCGCCCCGCTCCACCAGCTCCGGCCGCTCAGCCCGCACCAGCCGCCAAGGCCCCGATCTTGAGGGATCGCCAAGGAAGGCCGGTTGTCTGCTTCAACTGCCGCAAGGAAGGGCACTACTCGCACCAGTGTCCTCACCCCAAGCAGAACCAAGGCGCAGCACCCCACCAGGCCGTTCGCGCCCGCGTCAACCACATCAGCGCGGAGGAAGCTCAGGAAGCTCCTGAAGTCGTACTCGGTACGTTTACTATGAATTCCGTACCGGCCGTCATATTATTTGACTCTGGAGCAACCCACTCCTTTATCTCGGAAGATTTTGCAAAAACAAACAATCTGGACGTGCTCCCTCTACCAATTCCCATGGTGATTGCCACCCCGGCAATAGGACCTCAGCTCGCTTCTACAGCCCTAAGGTTCAACTTGACATCCAAGGAGTGCTGTTTCGGGCCGAGCCTGTCCTCATCCAATGCACCGGACTCGACCTTATTTTAGGTATGGATTGGTTGATGAAGCACAAGGGAGTGATCGACTGTGCCAACAAGTCCGTCACGGTGACCAGTCCTGAAGGCGTAACCGTCACCTTCCGGATGACCAGTCGCAAACCACTCGGAGCATCCCTTCGCTCTATAGCTCTTGAAGAGGTGCCAATAGTCAAGGAGTTTGCAGATGTTTTCCCCGAAGGTCTGCCCGGAATGCCTCCCAAGCGGGACATCGAATTCAGGATCGAGCTTGTCCCGGGGACCACTCCGATCTCCAAACGCCCATACCGAATGGCCGCCAATGAACTAGCCGAAGTCAAGAGCAACATCGAAGACCTTGAGCAGAAAGGTTACATCCGACCGAGTGCCTCACCCTGGGGTGCACCGGTTATATTTGCTATGAAGAAGGACAAGACCAAGAGGATGTGCGTGGACTATAGAGCCTTGAACGACGTAACCATCAAGAACAAATACCCATTGCCTCGGATCGACGACCTGTTCGACCAGCTGAAAGGATCCTCGGTGTTTTCCAAGATTGACCTCAGGTCAGGTTATCACCAGTTAAGGATCAGGAAGGAAGATATACCCAAGACTGCCTTCACCTCCCGCTATGGACTCTACGAGTACACTGTGATGTCGTTCGGACTCACGAATGCCCCGGCCTTCTTCATGAACATGATGAACAATGTATTCATGGAGTTCTTGGACAAGTTCATCGTGGTATTCATCGACGATATCCTCGTTTACTCCAAGACCAAGGAAGAACACGAGACTCACCTCCGTCTGACCCTCGGAAAGCTAAGGGAGCAGCAACTGTACGCCAAATACAGCAAGTGCGAATTTTGGTCGTCTGAGGTGAAGTTCCTCGGCCATGTTATATCTGCCGGAGGAATAGCAGTGGACCCAACCACCGTCGAAGCGGTAACCAACTGGCTACAGCCAACGACCGTGACCGAGATCCGGAGTTTTCTCGGATTGGCCGGATACTACCGCCGGTTCATCGAGAATTTTTCCAAGATCGCCAAACCTATGACCAGACTTCTGCAGAAAGAGGTGAAGTTTGATTGGACCCCCGACTGCGAAGAGAGCTTCCAGACTCTCAAGACAAAGCTTGTGTCAGCTCCCATTCTAACTCTGTCGGACATCCGGAAAGACTTCCACGTCTACTGTGATGCCTCTCGTCAAGGATTGGGATGCGTCTTAATGCAAGAAGGGAAGGTGATATCCTACGCCTCCCGGCAGTTGAGACCACATGAGCTGAACTACCCAACTCACGACCTGGAACTAGCAGCCGTGGTTCATGCCTTGAAGATATGGAGACATTACCTTGTGGGAAATCGGTGTGAGGTCTTCACCGACCACAAGAGCCTCAAGTACATATTCACCCAACCAGATCTGAATCTCAGGCAAAGGAGATGGTTGGAACTGATCAAGGATTACGACTTGGGCATCCATTATCATCCGGGCAAAGCGAACGTGGTGGCAGACGCCCTTAGTCGAAAAGGGTACTGCAATGCCATCATGATTCAAGACCAGGCTCCTCTGCTTTATAAGGAGATGGAGAGGCTAAATCTAGGGATCACCACTCGAGAGTACCTCGCTGCCTTGGAGTCTCGGCCTGTCTTAATAGACCAGATCCGGGAGAAGCAGAAGGAAGACCCAGACATCCTGGAAATCCAACAGAACATGAGGAAGGGTAAAGCCCCCGGATTCTCCGAGGATGAGCATGGTACCATTTGGTTCGGAAACCGAGTATGCGTACCCAACATACCTGAGTTGAAGACTCTCATCCTTCAAGAAGCTCACGATACTCTTTACTCCATTCATCCCGGGAGTACGAAGATGTACCAAGACCTGAAGGAGAAATATTGGTGGGTCAGCATGAAGAGAGAAATAGCCGAGTATGTGGCCAAGTGCGACACATGCCGGCGAGTCAAGGCAGAGCATCAGAGACCTGCCGGACTTCTTCAACCCCTCAAAGTCCCTGAATGGAAGTGGGAAGAGATAGGAATGGACTTCATCACGGGACTGCCCAGGACCCAAGCTGGTCATGATTCTATCTGGGTGATCGTTGATCGACTCACCAAGGTAGCCCACTTCGTTCCGGTCAAGACAACTTACACCGTCGCCAAGTTGGCTGAGTTGTATATGACCCGGATCGTGTGCCTCCACGGAGTTCCCAGGAAGATTGTATCTGACCGCGGGAGTCAGTTTACCTCCAAGTTTTGGAAGAACCTTCAAGAGGAACTCGGCACCCGGCTGAACTTTAGCACCGCCTATCATCCACAGACCGACGGTCAAACCGAAAGGGTCAACCAGATATTGGAAGATATGCTTAGAGCTTGTGCTCTAGACTTTGGCGGAATGTGGGACAAGAACTTACCTTATGCGGAGTTCTCCTACAACAACAGCTATCAAGCCAGCCTGCAAATGTCCCCGTTCGAAGCACTCTATGGGCGCAAGTGCAGAACGCCGTTGCTCTGGGATCAAACCGGAGAATCACAACTGTTTGGGACAGATTTATTGAGAGAAGCCGAAGAGAAAGTTAAGATTATAAGAGACCGACTGAAGGCAGCCCAATCCAGGCAAAAGAGCTACGCCGATAACCGTCGAAGAGATCTAGCCTTTGAGGAGGGCGATTATGTCTACCTCCGAGTCACTCCCCTCCGTGGCACTCAAAGGTTCAACATGAAAGGCAAACTAGCACCCCGCTACGTCGGACCTTTCCAGATCCTCCATCGACAAGGAGAAGTGGCATATCAACTTGAACTGCCTCTATCCTTGGCAGGCGTTCATGATGTGTTCCATGTCTCGCAGCTGAAGAAGTGTCTCCGTGTACCCACCGAGCAAGCCGACCTTCAGCAGCTCAATGTCCAAGAAGACTTGACCTACATAGAGAGACCCGTCAAGATCTTGGAAACCAAGGAAAGAGTAACCAGAAGTCGCGTCGTCCGCTTCTGCAAAGTCCAATGGAACAACCATCCCGCAGAAGAAGCCACTTGGGAAAAAGAAGACGAACTGAAAGCCCAATACCCCGAGCTATTCGAGTAGCGTTCCAATCTCGAGGACGAGATTCTTGTAAGGGGGATAGGTTTGTAACACCCCAAATTTTCAAAGCAATAAAATATTATTAAATTCAATTTATTGGGATTTTTATTTCAGAAAATACCTTTAAATCCTTTTTATACCCTTTTTGAACTACAACATGGAGTAGATGACCAAATCAGGAGGTGAAACTTTTTGTATATGATCCTAAGACCAAAATATAATTTTGAGAATTTTTATAAATTTTTACCAGCCTTGGAAGTAGCCCTAATATTTTAACCCATTTTCTGGAATTATTTTTATTCAGAAAAGTATTAGAACAGTAATGGGCTCCTCTCCCTCCCTTCTCTCTCTCCCGGCCGGCCCAGCCCGTTACCGCGCCCGCCTTAGACTGACGCATGGACCCCACCTGTCGGCGCCGATCCCCTCCCCTCGCGCGCGCACCCGACACCTCGGCCCCACCCGTCAGTCGCCACCCTCGCCCGCTCGCGCTCACTGGTCAGTGGCCCCCGCGTGTCAGATCCGTCTTCAACCCCGCGCCGTCGCCCCCAAATCGCGCCGGCCGACGACCTCGCCCTCGGATTCGCCTCGCCGACGCGTCCCCCATTAAATTGCCGCCATAACTCGGTCCCCCGCGTCGCGCCGACCGTTTCCCCGCTTTAACCCTCGCGTTTATGCCACGGGATCGCCGCTCCGCGTGCATGGCCGAGCCATCGCCGGCGAGTAAAGGCCCTCGGCCGGTTTCCTTGCATGCGAGCCCTCCCCGGCGCCCTATTTAAGCCCCCAGCCTGAGCCGCGTCCGACCCCCACGCCTAATCGCCTCGAGAACGAACAGCGCACTCGCATTTCGCTTTTTAGCGCACACCCTCTGATTCACCTCCGGCCACCGCTCGCCGTCGCACCGGACCACCTCCGCCCGTGCCTCCGCCACCAACGTGACCGCGAGAACGACCCCGACCTCGGCCACCCCTCCGCCGACGTCGAACCCCGCCGGAACACCATCGCCGACGAGGAACCCGAACCACTCCGCCGTCTACCCTCGTCGCCGGCCTCGCTCCGTCGACCCCTCGCCTCGCCTAAGGTACCGTCGTGACCGCCTTGGCCTCCTCTTTCCGTTTTCGCATAGAGCTAGGGCCTAGCCCCCTCGTAGGCGCCATCGCCACCGCACCCGAGCCCCGCCGTCGCCGGAGACGAAGGGGGGTATAGCCCCCTTAGCGCGTGTCGTGCCGGATTCAATCCTGGCCGCACGATCGCAATCGGACGACGCGCGTGAGCCCACGTACGCGATCTAATCCGCACCGTCGGATCTGGTCAAAGCGTTACGTTTTAATCTCACGCGTTGATTTTCATTTAACCCGGCGTGCGATCTCGTGCGTCCACGTGGTACCCCTTCGCGTGTTTTAATCCTGGCCGTCCGTTGTCACTTAACCCTCCCGCCTCGCGCCTGGCCACCGGATCTAGATCCGACGGTCCAGATCGAGCCGGCGCACGCGCACAGTGCGCGGGTTCACCGTGGGCCTGGCTCACCGTGGACCCGAGGGGTTTAAAATTTGAAAATAAATTCCAGAAATGCTTTTAAACTTGTAAAATTCATATCTAATGCATTTGAACTCTAAAAATTACCATTCCAATTTCAGAAAATTCATAAAATTATTCTCTACATATTTATGCAATAAAAACAGTAGGTTTGCTTGGACATTTTCATGTTTATTTAAATAAATATTCAAATGCCCTTACGATTTAAATAAAATTTAAATATTTAAATTCCAGAAAACTTATATAATTGTCCCTTTCTGTTTAAACACTAAAACCACTGAGTTTTCCCTGAATCATTTATATTAAATTGATTAGAAAACTTAATGTAGTATTATACACACTTAAAAACCCTTTTTATGAAAAACAATAATTCATTTAGATTCACTTTAAATTAATGGAGAAATAAATTGCAGAACTTTAATCTTTGAATTTATTTTATTTATAATCAAACCAACTTAAACTTACGTGTTTATAATGTAATGTTATATTGTTTGATTGGATGTTGTGTTCTTTTTATTTTACTTTATATTAAAAAGACTACGACGCCGCCGAGGAGCCGGAGTACTTCCCCGAAGTCCCTCCCTCTCCTTTTGCTGAACAAGGCAAGTCACCAAACCATTCTTTTGAGCATATTGAACCCATGTCTGAATTGACTATCGCTAAAACACATAGGTTATGTATATGCATTAGTCAAATGAACCCTTACATTATATTTATTTAGGATCCCCCGACCTTGATGTGCAACTCAAGCCATGCTATCTCGCCTAACCTCCTTGTCACCATATGATCAATGATATTAGCTAGTGTCCAATGTATTGGCACGGCCGCTATAGGATAAAAATGAGTCGTAGTGAAATGGTTCTGTTATATGATCCCGTTACTTCTTATCTTTGGAAATTCTGTTGGTGATGAGTCATGGTTGTGAGTGTATGCATGGTGGGTTCCGGGTGCAAGCTAGGGCATTGGTCAGTCGCACCCGGGGCACTATAAGGACCGGTCTGAGGGATCCGTTGCAATACACTTACGTACTAACCACAAGTCTAGTGGGTAAGTCCTAACTAAGGTATGGGTTGTTCCAAACCGAGGCCACCACTTGGAGATGGGTCAAGTTGCACCTGCGGGTGACTTGTACCAATGTGGCGCAAAAGGGGGTGCGACGTTAGCCGGGATGCGGCCCGGCGCGCCGGCGAAACCTAGAGCGGGTGGTTATCGCTTGGAACATCTCATATTGAGGTTTTGGAACGAGTTCCCGTGAAATGGGTCATCTCGTTGAGATGAGTGCGTGCCTTGTGGGTACAGTAGTACATCTCTGATCAGAGTCTTAAATCTTTTCGAAAAGCCGAGCCCACTGTCAAGGGCGGGTTGCGTGACATCCCCCAGTTAGTTTACTTTGAATATGATTGTGCATGATGGATTGACATGTAAGGACCGTTGTGCGAGGAGGTAAAACGTACTCCTCGAGTTAGTTGATGTTGATGATGCTCATATTTACTTTCCGCATGATTAAAATATGATTACACTAAATGCCATAACTGCAACTGCTTTATTCCGCATTGTTAGCCTTTATCCTTCCTTGTTTATTATCCTGCATTATTATTTGCATTTGCGGTGGCTTGTTGAGTACTTTTTGTACTCATACCCGTTGGACCCCACAGAGGATGCATATCTTGAAGACGGTCTGGAGTAGCAACCCAGTCAAGAAGAAAAATCCTGGAGAAGAAGTTCGTCATGCCGTTTTCTAATTATTTTACTCTACTGTTTTATTAAAACAATGATGTAATAAATATGGTCTGCGTACCATGAACAATGTCGTATGTACGGTTGTCGCATGATGAACCTCTTGCATTATTGTTTTTCTTATGAAATTCAATAATGTCTCGATTTTGTATAAATCGGGGCGTGACAGGAAGCAACCCAAATATTTTAAACCAATTTCAGCAATTAAACTTATTCAGAAAAGTATTTAAACAGTAACGAGCCTCCCTCCCCCAATCTCCCCCAACCAGCCGGCCCAGCCCACTCCCTCCCCGCGCCCATCACAGACAGGCAGACCCTGCTCGTCAGCGACTCCCCCTCTCTCCACGCGCACCCAACACCCCTACCCCACCTGTCGGAGCCGACTGCCCCTCTTGGCCGAGCAGGACCCCACCCGTCAGTGTGTCCCGTTGCCATGCCCTCACCCTGCGCCCGCTGACTGGTGGCCCCCACTCGTCAGACTCATCATCTCCGCGAGATCCGCCCCCAAATCCCCCCCCGTCGCTGGCCGAAGCCCTAACTCCCCTCGGATCCCCTGCCCCCGACCCCCTCCCATCAAATTGAGCCCGGCGTTAAGTCGCCTGATCCCCAGCGACCGTTTCCCCTTCAATTCCAGCCGAATTGTGTCCAGGTTCGATGAACCCCGTGCATCCCAAGCTCACCGGCGTTAAAGCCCTGTTTACTCTGGTCTCCCCCTATTATGCCCCCTCTACCCCCGCCAGCGCCTCTATTTAAACCCTACGCCTCCACCGCGTCCAGCCCGCACGCCCATTCGCACTGAGAATGAACAGAGAGACTGTAATCTGAGTTTTAGCGCCACATCGCTACCCTCGCTCCAGCCATCGCTCGCCGTCGCCGGAGACCTCCTTCCCCCTCGGCGATTGCACCTCTATGACCTCTGACGCCTTCTTGACCCCGGCCACCACTTCATCGCCCCTCTACGTCGCTGATCGCCATCAACTCGCCATCACCACCACCGCCGGTACCCTCGCCGTCACCTGAATCGCTCAACGATGCACCGCCAGAGTCGGGGAAGATGGGTACTTTACCCCTCCCGACGCGTGCCGTGCCGGATTCAGTCCCGGCCGCACGATCTTGATCTGGTAGCGGGGATTAATGTTCTTGCGGGGTTTAATCTTGGTCATCCATCTCGACCGAAGGGGTACCGTGCGATCTCGTGCGCCCTTTAGTATTTAAAACCCGTAGTGGATCTGGGCCATCCATCGCATACCGGTTCGATGTTTTAATCCTGGACGTCCACGTTAACTTAACGCTCCCACCTCACCCGCAGCCGCCCGATCGCGATCCAACGGTGATCCGCGATCCGGCGCACGCGCACAGTGTGCGGGTTCACGATGGGTTCTGCTCACCGTGGACCGTCGATTGTTTTGGATTTAATTTAAATTCCAGAAATGGTTTTAAAATTCTAAAATTCATATATTGCTCATTTTAACTCTAAAATTAACCATTTCAATTCCAGAAAATTCGTAATTTTATTCTCTACATGTTTGTACAATAAAAACATTAGGTTTATTTTGAGTATTTTATTTTTATTTAATAAAGTATTCAAATGCACTTTAGGATAAAACTCAAAATTTGTCCATTTCAACTTTAGAAAAAATTATCTTTTTATCCTCTTCATATTGGTGTAATAGAAAGAGTAGGTTTATTCTGAACTTTCTATTATTAATTAATTGGAAGTTTAAAATACATTAGAATACATTTTTATTCCTTTTTAGAAAAATCCCTAACTCCATCAAAGTTCATTTTTGAAAATTCATATAATAAACTCCAGTGGTTTAATGACTTATTTTCCTTAATTTAACCTAATCAAAACCTATATGCTTCTTGTGTGGTTTTGGATTTTTTAATTGAATGTTGCGTTTATTTTATTCATATCGAGAAGACTACGACACCGTGGAGGAGCCAGAATACTTCCCGGAAGTTCCTCCCTCTCCTTTCGCTGATCAAGGCAAGTCAAAAAACCAATCTTTTGAGCATATTGAACCCAATTTTGTTAAACTATCGTTAAAACACATAGGTTATATATGCATTAGTCGAATGAAAGCCCTATATTATATTTATTTAGATCCCCGACCTTGAAGTGCAAACCCAAGCCATGCTATCTAGCCTAAACTCCTTGTCACCATATTATTAGTACTATTTGCTAGTGTCCAATGTATTGGCACAATCGCTATAGGTTAAAGATGAGTCGTAGCAAATTGGATTCTACTATATGATCCTCGTTATTCTTATCTCTGGAATTCTGTTTGTGATAGAGTTATGGTTATGTGTGTATGCATGGTGGGTTCCGGGTGCAAGCTAGGGCATTGGTCGGTAGCACCCGGGGCACTATAAGGACTGGTCTGCGGGATCCATTGCAATACATTTCCGTACTAACCACAAGTCTAGTGGGTAAGTCCTAACTAAGGTATGGAGTGTTCCAATCCGAGGCACCACTTGGAGATGGGTCAAGCAGCACCTGTGGGTGGCTTGTACCGATGTGGTGCAAAAGGGGGTGCGACGTTAGCCGGGATGCGGCGCGACACGCCGGCAAAACCTAGAGCGGGTGATTATCGCTTGGAGCATTTCATGCTGAGGTTTTGGCACGAGTTCCTGTGGTATGGGTCATCTCGTTACACTTTGGTGTTTGGGATGAGTGCATGCCTTGTGGGTACAGTGGTACACCTCTGATCAGAGTCTTAAATATTTTCGAAAAGTCGAGCCCACGGTCAAGGGCGGGTTGCGTGACATCCCACAGTTAGTTTATCTTTAATGAATGTGCGTGATGACTTGGCATGTAAGGAGTGTGGAGCGAGGAGGGAAAACGTACTCCTCGAGTTAGATGGTATGATGTTGTTCATGTTTACTATTCCGCATGATTAAATTTGACTACACTAAATGCCATAACTAAAAATGTACTTTTCCGCACTTTTAGCCATTATCATTCCTTTGTTATTATCCCGCATTACTATTGCATTCTCGGTGGCTCATTGAGTACTTTTTGTACTCATACCCGTTGTACAAACACTTCAGAGGATGCTTACTATGAGGAGGATGGTCTGGAGTAGCGACCCAAACAAGAAGAAGATCCTGAAGAAGATGTTCGTCATGCTGTTTATTTTCGTTGTTTATTTTATTTTTACACTTATGTAATAATGTGGTCTGTGAACCACGAATGTTTGCTCGTATGTACGTTGTCTCATGATGAACCTCTTGTTATTATTTTTTTTCTATGGAAATTCAATAATGTTTTGATTTGGTAAATCGGGGACACAATGCATCACCCATGTGACTCGTCCCTCCTCGCTATCACTACTGGTGCCACGCCTCCTCTGTGTCGCTTCCACGTCGCCCATCGCCATGCCCCGCAAATGGTCTCCACATCCAACTTATGACTTCCATGGCTTGCCTCCGATCACAACGCCCTGATGCCCATCATCACGCCACGCGTGCCCCGTCCCGCCCATCACCGTGCGGCACCCCGCTCATAGTTATGCCTTGTTTGGTACTGCACCATGCCCCCATCGTTACCTCTCCATGCACTGCATCTTGGCATCATCATCACATGTTGCGCCATCGTGCCATCACTATGCGTTGCGCAGCCTTGCCTCACCACACTCCGCCCGATAGGCCTTCGACAAACTGTTGCCTCTTGTTTTTTATTTTCTATTTCTTTGTTTGTCGAGTACTACATTTTGATACTCGGCAAACCCACCATCCACTACTACAAACCGCTATTGTAGTGGCGTTGGGCAAAAGAACTATAGTAACGGGCTTTTAGAGGCCCGCCACTACAGTGGTTTCAGGCGCTGCCGCGCCAGCGACAGCCACTGCTAGTGGCGGTCGGTGCTGACGTCAGCACCGACTGCCACTAGTATAGCCACTAGTAGTGGCAATCGCTGATGACGTCAGCACCGACCGCCACTACTATAGTCACTAGTAGTGATGGATAGAAAATTGCCCGCCACTGCTACGCTGTCCGCCACTAATGATTTGATGACATCACTTGCGACCGCCACTACTATTCTGGCTATAAATACACAGCTTCTTCCTCCGTGAATATGAGGCTACCAGAGTTCACATTTTGGTCCGTACAATGGCGACAAAAATCTAGAAAAAGAGTGGGGAGACTTTGTTTTCGTTTCTTTTGAAGGATTTCTTTCTAGGAGGTAAATCCATGTCGAATATCACATTTATTTTCTATTTAATCATGTATATAATGAGTTATTAGCGTTTTACTAATTTAGGATTTGTGAATAGAAATTTTCAAATATTCTTCCATTTATAGTGTTTCTTTCCCCCAAATGAAGAAATATGACCTTCCTCACAATTATTCATCACTTGTATATATTTTTACGTCATTTTAATCTCTTTTTTAATTTTATTTATGATTATAGATCTAGAGTTATGTTGTTTGGAGATAGAAACCAATGTAGTCAATTTATTTAATAATTTTTTTCTACTTAATACATAGTTTGAATTAAAGCATTTTTAATTAATGTTGTTATGAGAAATAAATCAATATATTTTCAATTTGTAAATTACTAAAATTAACAATAATGTATTTATTAATATTTTTTTAAAACAATATGTTTTAGATGGAGCACAGGTCCTGGATGTACTCGTCCAACGATGGAGATGTGGTGACATATTTTAACAGAGTAACTGAATTTACTGAAGCTGCCACACAATATGCTTCCTGTCAGAGTGAAGCGGCAATATATTGTCCTTGTAAAGTTTGTAAGAACGAAGCGATGTATCCGTGTTCAGATCGTGAAACCATACAATTTCACTTGTTGAAAAATGGTTTCGTGAAGAACTACTATATATGGACGAAACACGGTGACATGGGTGAAAACCCTCCTGATGATTCTGATGTGCCACAAGATGCTCATCAACATAGAAGAGGTTGTTATCATACATCGGACATAACACATGATGTTGATCAACATGATGATGATGACACCTTTGATGTGGATGAACTGATGCAAAATGTTGCGCCTGATGTGCTGTTGCCGAGAACTACAACAAAAGGCTATGATAACTTTGAAGCACTTGACAAAGCATCGAAAAACCTTCTTTACGAGGAATGCCACGATTGCGATAAGTAGTATATTGTGTTGTACACAACTCTTGAGCTTATGAAACTGAAGGCTAGCAATGGATGGTCCAACACTAGTTTTTTAGATCTTTTGCAGCTCCTAAAAAAGGTTTTACTGAATCCCAACGTTCTGCCATCTGATACGTACCAAGAAAAGAAGATTATTTGTCCATTGACTTTTGGCATTCAGAAGATTCATGCATGCCCCAAGCACTGTATCCTATATCGAAAAGAGTATGAATTGTTAGAGAGTTGTCCGCAGTGCAACAAATGTCGATACAAATGTGCAAATGACTGTGTGGAGGACTACAATGACCCCCGGAAGAAGAATAAGAGGTTGTAGAAGAGGAAAAAGAATGTTATTACAAACCAGCACGGATATAATACGGAGAGGAAAGTTCTAGCCTTAGTAATGTGGTACCTACCGGTGATTGATCGCTTGAAACGTATGTTCTCTAATCCTAGAGATGCTGAACTATTAATCTAGCATTTCGCTGGGTGAAAAAAGGACAGAAAACTTCATCACCCTACGGATGCTAGGCAGTGGAAATCATTTGAACTAGCCCATCTAGATTTCTCAGAGGATCCCAAAAATATCAGGATGGGACTTAGCACGGATGGAATGAATCCCTTCGGTGAGATGAGGAACCCACATAGTACGTGGCCGGTCTTTCTGTGCTTGTTCAGCATTCCATCATGGTTGTGCCATAAAAGAAAATACCTTATGCTCACTACTATAATTTCTAGTCCAAAACAACCTGACAATGACATTGATATCTTTCTAGAACCTTTGATGGAGGATATGAAATGTCTATGGGAACATGGTGTCTGTGTGTGGGATGAGCACAAGAAAGAGCACTTCAATCTAAGAGCCATGATCTTTTGCACCATAGCTGATAACCTGGGACATATGTCCCTATCAGGACATGTTAAAGGAAAGACAGCATGTGTAGTGTGTGTGGACCAGATAGAATTTGTGCATCTTCCATCATTCGTTAAGACGATATATATGCGACACTGCAAATTTTTACCAAGAAACCACAAATATCGAAGAAATAGGTACCATTTTGACAATACAATCGAGCTTGGACAGCCGCCACAACACCGAGACGACAAATTTCTATTCGAAATGGTGAAGAATATCAATCTAAAAAAAATTAATGGACACTCCATTTAAACTCGAGGAACAC
Organism: Zizania palustris; assembly: GCA_019279435.1. Classification (NCBI taxonomy): domain Eukaryota; kingdom Viridiplantae; phylum Streptophyta; class Magnoliopsida; order Poales; family Poaceae; genus Zizania; species Zizania palustris. The sequence goes on along the minus strand of JAAALK010000086.1, from coordinate 2,271,973 downwards.
GTGCCTAAAAAAGTGGCATATCCACAAATGGCTCAACAACACGTGCCGGAGGAAGTGACAGATCCTAAAGTGGACAAGCCTGATCAAGTGGAAGAGTCAGTTCCAGCGGCCGAGCCTGATCAAGTCAAAGAGTCAGTTCCAACGGCCGAGTCTCAAGTGATAGAGCCAGTGGACGAGCATGATCAACTGAAAGAGTCAGTTCAAGTGGCCGAGCTCGAGCCCGAGAATCAAGAGGCACGCCCAAAGCCCACAATCCACAATTGTTCAAGTTGGCAGTGTTCTGAGCCAAAGTCTAAAATGCTCAAATTCTTTAGTACTGTGGGGAAAACACGTTCTATGCCCTTAGAGGCTCACTTAAAGGTTCCAGTACAAAAACATGGCTCACTTTCTGCGGATCAATGGACCTACAAAGATGATGATTTTATCGAGTACGAACCAGGCAAACCATTCTTACCCCAACAAGTACTTAAGAGTATGAACTGGGAATTGAAATCATTTCATGACTGGTATCTTGAAGCATCTTCGTTAGGAGTTATGCAAATAGAAGTAAATGTTCCAAAAGAAGTATTCAACTACCCAGAGATTAATCTTGTACTATTTTTCGACGACTTCCACCGAATGTTCCATCTGAAGTGAACCGACATCACAATCATGATACTCTGGTGCCTGTAAATAGTTTTAATTTGTCAATACAAAGCAAAAATCAATCATGTCTTATATTGACTAGTGTTTCATAACATAGGCAATTTGAATTCATGTTCTGATGACTCTAAAAAATATGGGTACTTCACCCATCATTAATAAGTCAAAGTACATTGAACCTAGTACTAAACCAGAACGATGCAAAGTACTGGAGTGCAGGTCGGAAAAAGTTTCAAAGGAAGATTTTCAATAAAGACCAAGACACACTTAAGAAGAATAAAAGGAATAGTGCCGCGTTGTATATTGCACGGTGCATGTTTCAATGTAGGGACAGAGAAATGATAAGTGAGGCATATAACTTTAAGTAAGTATACCCACTATATCCACTTTATCACGTTTTATCGATTATGAAACTAACATAATTACATATTACTTCTTTCGATAGTGATCATTGGATTGCACTTATGATATACCCGAAAAAATCTAGGGTTTGGATGCTCGACTCTCTCGACAAACCCAACAAAGAATATAAAGATATAATAAATGTTCTTAAGAGTGCATATAAATATTACGTGGAAAAGTTACATGGCCCACATGATCCACAAAGGCCGAAAGAAATGCATATCAGAACCAACTATCTGGTAAGATTATATTTTAAAATTTCTTAATTCAAATAATAAAGCCAAACTATATATCGTTCTAACTTTGTCTATTTTGAAGTGTCACAAACAACTTCCTGGTTTGGTGCATTGTGGGTATTACACTTGTAATTTCATGAGAAATGACTTAGGAAAGTATGCGTGGATAATATTTGAGGATACTAAAGAAGTAAGTTGATTTATTGTGTGTTAATATAATATAACCTGCAACGTATGTACTTATATGTTACATATGCAGACGTCAGGTCCATCAACCATTGCCGAGAAGAGCCAACTCTCTGATGCAAAAATGTATGGAATCGTATCAAGGATGTGCCGCTTCACGATGCATGAAATTATTCATGAGCATGGAATACTCTTCGATCCTGAGGGTGAAGTGGCCAAGCATCCAACTCTGAGACGTTGGGACGGAAGACCTAAAAGGCTTGAACAACAAATTTCCAAGAATTTTGAAGCTCAGAAGCAAAAAAAGATGCGCAAAATATGAGTTGGCCTTCCGAGAAGAAACATTAAACAAAATGAGCATGTATTTGTGAACAATTGTTAATTTTGAAGTTTTGATAGATATAAACTTTGTAAACTTGTTGTGTGATGAAATGTAAACTTTGTAAATTTGTAAATTGATGAGATGGGTTGTTGTTGTGTTGATGTTGTGTTTCTGCTATTGATGGTTGTGGGAGCTGATAATATCTGGGGTTGTGTTGTTGTTGTGGATGTGGATGGCTGTGTGAAGCTGTATATTTCTGTGTTTTTGTTTAAGGACTGTGTGAATTAAGGTTTATAACATTCTTTGTAATGGGTAAAACACAGTTGTGATGGGCACACTGATGTCCTCTGCCCGCCACTGTTGTTAGCCATAGAAGTGGAGGGCAGAGGACATCAGCGTGCCCACCACTACTGTTGACACAATGGTGGCGGGCTCGCTGACATCATCTGCCACCACTGCTACAACTATCAGTAGTGGTGGGTAGATGGCATCCGCGAGCTCACCACTGATGTTGACACAGCGGTGGCGGGCACTCTGCCCACCACTGCTAATTAGGGTTAGTAGTGGCATTAGAGCAGTGGGCGACTGGTTGCCCATCACTACAGTACGTTTTTGCTCGCCGCTATAGTGTCTCTTTGTAGTAGTGATCATGACCATCTGTTCACTGTTAAGTCATTTTTTCACTGAGTATCATGTGAGGCATTCGGCGAAGGGTTCACTGAGTACCCGATAAAAAATACTCAGTGAACCTCTGTTCACCGATAGTGAGTTCATTGAGTGTCTTTGTCGAGTGTGGCACTCGGTGAACCTTTCACCGAGTACATAATTGGCTTCAACGATGAACTTATTTTTCCTATAGCACTCCTCCCTCCACCTCCATGCAAACTAGGGATGGATATGGATGTCAACATATCTAAATTATCTGTATTCATATTTGAATAATTATAAATATGGATATTCGTATTCGTATTCAAATTTATTATGGATGATATTCAGAAACATCTGAGTTCATTTTACAAATATGGATATAGAAACGAATAACCGAATTTCTGCTCAATGTGGATATGAAAATAGATACATCTGTATCCGTTTTAGGATTTCACACAGATTAAACATTTAGGGACTCAAGATAACATGACATCATTGTATTAATATGTTTGATTTATTTGTTATTTATGTAATTATGGAATATTTAAGTTAGTGAATATTAATATGTATGGTTTATTTATTTTTTATATATAATTACAAAATACTTAAGTTAGTAAAGTTTTTGTAGCAATACAAAGTAGTATGATATTTGCAACTTTGCTTGAGCTTGAAATTTTTTCTACACTTAATATATAACATAACATATTCTTTGTAATTTTTTTGTATTTTTCTAGATCAATTTGCTATTTTAACTCATTAATTGTGTTTCTATAATTTAAATTGAAAATGTGAAATTTAAACTGCAAGTACCTTAAATAATGCACCAAAATTTATAGAAAATTCGTATTCATGTTTTTGAGTCCGTTTTCAGTTCTTTCCTACTAAATTTAAATAAAATTTGAAAAATTTATGTTACGACACTCGATCGGTAATGTGGAGCTTAAGCGTTTTTTAATTCTAAAAAACTCAAATAAATTCTGAAAAATATGAGACTTATCATGGTGTTATGATATTATACATAGATACTACGATAAAAATTTGAAAATGTTTCAAAAACATTGTCACACACGATGTTAAGAAACTTGAGATTCTCTTAAAATGAATTAGGGTTTTGAGAAGAAATAAGTTATGGTTGAAAGTAAATCGATAGTTAAATCTTTGTTTGAACTTGTATCTTTTTAATATTCAAAATACAACATATCTCATTCCATGTTTTTTTTGTATTTTTCTAGATCCATAAGCTAGTTTTAACTCGTTAATTTTGTTTCAAGGATTTAAATTTAAATATGTAAAATTTGAACTACAAGTACCTAAAATAATGCACCAAAATTTATATAAAATTCATATTCATGTTTCTCAGTCCATTTTAGTTCTTATCCACTAAATTTAAATAAATTTTGAAAATTCTATGTTATGACACTCGATCGATAATGTGGAGTTTTAAGGTTTTTAATTCTAAAAAAATAAAATAAAATATAAAAAATATGAGACTTGTTATAGTGTTATGATATTATACTTAGATACTATATCAAGAAAGTTGTCACATAGGATATTAAGAAACTTGAGATTCTCTTGAAAAGAATTAGGGTTTTGAGAAGGAATAAGTTATGGTTGAAAGTAACTCGATGGGTAAATCTTTGTTTGAACTTGGAATGTTTTTTATAATCAAAATACAACATTTGTCATTACATATAAATTTTTTGTATTTTTGTAGATCTATTTGCTATTTTTAACTCATTATTTGTGTTTCTTGGATTTAAATTGAAATATGTGAAATATGAACTGCAAGTACCTAAAATACTGCACTAAAATTTATAGAAAATTCATATTCATTTTTTTAATCCATTTAGTTCCTATCTACTAAATTTAAAGAAATTTCGAAAAAATCTAGGTTGTGACACGCGATCGGTAATGTAGAGCTTAATTATTTTTTAATTCTTACAAAAATAAAGTCTAAAAACACAACACTTGTCATGGTGTCATGATATCATAAGTAGATGGTATGATAAAAATTTGGTATTTTTCTAGTTAAGTTTAATATTTTTAATTTATTAAGTGTATTTCTAGAATTTAAATTGAAATAGGCAAAATTTAAACTACAAGTACCTGAAATAATGAACAACATTTATAGTCAAGAATTCTTGTACTAACTTCTAATTTGGTATACTCGGTATTTTGTACTTTTGCAAAAGTTGTGAAACGATGAATACGAATACAAATTCATTTTAAGTTAAACTGATTAAACATCTGAATACGTATTCATATTCGAACACTACTACAAAGCGACACTGTAGTGGCGGATAAAAACGTACTGTAGTGACAGACAGCGTAGCAGTTGCAGGCAATTTTCTATCCGCCACTACTAGTGACGATAGTAGTGACGGTCGGTGCTGACGTCATCAGCGACCGCCACTAGTAGTGGTGGTCGCTGGCGCGGCAGCGCATGGAACCACTGTAGTAGCGGGCGTCTAATAGCCAGCCACTACAGTATTTTTGCTCAACGCCACTACAGTGGCGGTTTGTAGCAGTGAAATTATCCGTTTTGTATGAGTATCTGAGAACATCTGAATTCGTATTTTTATTCAAAGTAAAATATGATAAATAATGTTATCCGGATTCATTTTTATTGGGCAGGGAATTTTTTTTTTTGCGGGGGAGGTGGGCAGCTGTGGCATTCATGCATGAATGTACCCTTTCCTGCTTGCTGGGCTTTTCATTGCATGCTCCCCACTCATCTATATTTCCGTGTCAGAGCAGAAATATATTTATTTGGTAGGTGACAAATGTGGCACCGGCACAGGTGCTAACAGTGCACATCACTGGGATGAATATAGATGCAAATTATTCCCCTCTATTCTATATTATTATTATTATTATTATTATTATTATTATTATTATTATTATTATTATTATTATTATAAATTGTTTGATTTTTTTATATGTTAAATTTTTCTAGTTTTAGATAATTTCATTGAAAATAAACTAGTAACCATAATATTTCATAAATTCACGTAAAGGTATATTTATTTAATACTGTAAATATCAATATATCTTTATTAAAAATGGTGTAAATTGCTTAAAAAAAGTTAAACAACTTGTGATATGAAACTGTGTGATAATTAATTTTAAACAACATGCATAAAGTGTGATGCTTTTCATGGCAATGTGCGGCCTTTTGTGTGCGAGAGACATGAGTATGGACACAATAGAGCTTTTATACGTTTGGCTGTTAATTTAATTGTGCATTGGACCAGCTGCTAGCTTCAGTTTTAATATTACTTGCATGCTGCGTGCTCACATATAGGACGTACTGTACGTACGGGTGCCGTCGTCGGATCGACAGTGATTGATGTCTTTTTTAAGGTTAATTATGTTGTGAACTTAGAATTCCTTCATTTTTATTTGCATCCTCGTAGCCTCCGTGAGCCAAATTTGAGCCGAGTAGGTTGGCTCGGTGACTAATCGAGTCAGACTCACGAACGGCTCGGTGGCTCAGAAAAAAAGATAAGCGGGAAAGGGACCGGCCAAATCAGCCTATTATTAGCCCAAGAAGGAGCGCTAGGGAATACCAATACATACACAACAGAACACACGACATAAGCCAGCCACCAATCCAACCTCTATTTCTCATTTCTGCGACACTCCGGTACTCCAACACTTCGGTGACCGGCGCCTCTAGCAGCGACCAAACGGCCCCAGACACCTCCGCCAGTACCCACCACAAATCATCTCTACCGCCTCTGTCGACTCGCCTCCACCCCTATGTCGGCCCTCGTCACCCCATATCTTGTCGGTCACCACATTGCTCGCTGCGCGGCTGCGTCCCCAACACAGTGACACCTCTAGTCGTTGCCCTGCAGGCTGCAGCCCGACGACCAGTGAAGCACTAAATGACCAAAGGCCCCTCATCGCCTCATGGTCACTACCACAGAAACAGTCTTTAATGACGCAACTTTAGTGACGGGTAAAATACACGCGTCAGTAATACATTTTTAGTGACAGACTGTTTCACACGCATCAATAATACTGCATTATTAGTGAAGGGTCGTAATTGGACCCGTCACTAAAGAAGGAGCACCCCCATTAGTGATGGGTCATGGTATGACCAGTCACTAAAGATCTTCCCGATAGTGACGGGTTATATTTCCACCCACCACTAAAGAAGTTAATCACCTATCACTGATGACTATTACTAATAAATAGGCAGTGCACCGAAATAAATCGCCATACTTTCATTTCACGCAACCCTAACCCTATACTCCTACCGCTACGGTCGCTTTTGTCGTGCTCCTCGCCGCTCCATTGCCTGTGCCCTCCACACATCGGTTGCATTCTCATTCTCGTAAGTTTGTTAATGCTTACTATTAAATTTTAGTTTATAAAATTATTTATTTCGAATTTGCTTATTGAATTTGTGAATTAGAGATATGACAAACATTCAAAGCGATCTACATGTACGAACCTATGTTTCCGATAGTTGCTTAATAAAGATCAATCATCTAGTTAACAACGGTTGTCACTATGTTTATAAATTTTTGTACCTTGCATGTATTGTTTATTGTGTTAACAAATTGAAGAGATATTACCTCACTTTTGTAGTATTTATCAAAAAGATTTTGTGATATAAATAATATTCGTGCCGGTGATACCCTCCAAATAATGACATGAGCTGGGTGTACCACTTAGGTTGAGGTTGTGAGCTGTGCGGGCGGCAGTAGGATATGCCTCCACAAATGGTGGCATAAATTTAGTAGAAGACGTGGCCTAACACAAGGGAGCTATTTGGTATTAACAATGGGACAAGCCTAATTAACTGTTATGGCCAAATTCTACACTAACATTGGTGATGAGAAGACCCCAACGACCATCAAAGTGGAGGACAATAATGATAGTGGTATACAAAGAGAACTGATATTACTACACATGGACATATTTTGTTTATATTCTTATCATGATTTCTTATAATGTGAAGAGAGGGTCCTAGCAATGTTACAAACAGGAAGGGGAAGCGGATAGCCAAGGAGATCGATACTGACCAAATGGACTAATTGAAGAACATTTGTTATTTTAGCAATCCAATAGATGTAACTCCAGCAAGAAAGGCTCTCCTACAAAATATCTCGATAGGTTTATCCTGCGAGAGTCAATTATATGTCTTCATAATAAATAATCTGATCATCAATAAGAAGTCGGTGGTAAGTTATTTGCACATTTGATTGGTTAACTAGATTATCTATACATATAGCCTTCTCTAATAACTTTGTTTTAATTTTATTTTATAGTAATTTAATTTTTAAGGCAGTACTAAGAAAAATATATCACACTTCACCTACACTACTAGACTACCAAGATTAAGGTGGCAGCAGCAGGGTCTGTGGTAGTCCCAATTATGGTGCATAAAGCGACAGATGAATGGTATTATCTAACTAAAGGTTTTAGCCAATTTCTTTGTGACAACTCGTTAGAAGTTAACACAATGTGTGCCTTTCATTTCAACATCAATAATGATGCAATTGAGGCTGTGATATATGTACTGTAAATGTGGGGTATGATGTAATATTAGGTTATATATCTTTTGTGATGAATTATCTGTGTTCCGTGATAAATTATTTGTGATGTGTTTTGGAATGTTTGATATGTTTGCTGCCAAATTCTGATCCTGGCTTTGATTCAGGTTGTAGCCTAAAACTATTAGTTATTTCAAAATGACCATAACATTAGTGACGGGTAATAATAATCAACTGTCCCTAAAGGATCATTTAGTTACAGGTGAATATTGTTACTCGTCACTAAATTAAGGTTGAACCTATAGTCATGAGTTTTATTTATACCCATCACTAAAGTCTCCTACATCATCAGTGATGGGTGGTAACTACCACCTATCACTGATGACTCCTCCCACTTATAAAAGGGAGGGGCAACGAAGTGAATCATCATGCTTTTATTTCGCACAACCCTAACCCTAACTCCCGTCATCGCCTTCGTCGTGCTCCTCGCCGCTCTGTCGTTGCTCCTATCCACATGCACTATCGATCATGGCATGTGTGGCCGTCCTACTCACCGCCACCTTGGTTGAATCCTCCTCATCCTCCTCTTAAGGTCCTCCTCCTCCTCTTCTCCATCTGAAATGTTACTTGTATTCTCTAACTAGCTAACTTTGTTTTAATTTTATTATTACAGGGTAAACTTATCTACTATTTTTAGCCAATTTCTTCGAGATAACGCACTCGAAGTTGGCATGGCCATTCACGGAGGTACTTCTGCTCGGACGCTGCCATGTACGTGGTGGTTCTCCTTGGGCTACCCATGGTGGTGCACTGGTGCTCCTCGGGCTACCCATGGTGCTTCTCCTCAAGCTGCCCATGGTGCTTCTCCTAGAACACTATCCAAGCTCTTCATATCACTATAAGTTAGCTATTAGTTAGAAGCTATGAAACCATCTTATCTATGGATCTTTGTTTTAGCCATGTTCTTCGAGATAATGAGTTAGAAGTTAATATATGTGATACTAATTTGGTAATGAATTTTCTGTGATCAATTGTCTGTAATGTGCTTTGGATGTTGCATATCTTGGCTGCCAAATTCATGATGCAGCCTAAAAATTATTTTTTTGAAATGACCATAATATTAGTGACGGGTGATAATAAGGGGTTGTTTGGATACAGGGGCTAAATTTTAGCCACTTTCACATCCAATGTCTACATACTATTTTGGAGTATTAAATTTAGACTATTTACAAAACCCATTCATAACCGGTGGATTATTCGCGAAACGAATCTGATGAGCCTAATTACGCCATGATTTGACAATGTGATGCTATAGTAAACATTTGCCCATCATGGATTAATTAGGCTTAATAAATTCGTCTCACAAATTATCCTCCGATTCCGCAATTATTTTTATAATTAGTTCACGTTTAGTCCTTCAAATTGATGTCCAAACATCCAATGTGAGATGGGCTAAAATTTAGCCCCTTGATACAAACACTCCCTAATCACCCGTCACTAAAGAATACGTTAGTGACGGGTGATAACTATCAACCGTCACCAAAGAACTATAACATGCGAGTCCATTGTAGTGAGATTGACCTTTTAGTGATGGGTGTTTACCCGTCACTATTGATGTCACATTACTGGCATGATAAGAGTGATAGGGGACATATCCGTTACTAATGTATGTTATGACATGTCACTAATGTATGTTTATGTGGTAGTGGGTGTCTCCTGGTGACCCCCATCCAAGTCGTAGGAGCCAACTTACTTGGCGTCTAGGATCCAACGATGAGATATGTGGTCTTGGGGGTTGTGTTGCTGGTGAGCCGAGCCCATTTTTTGGCTCGCCTGGTTGGTCAAGCCAAGTTAGGCTCGGCTCGGTGAAGTGGTGGCTCGACCGAGCCAGCTCTTCTCATTGCCACCCCTATCGAGGTCTTCTTTGCGACAAATTATTGATAATTTATAATTAAAGTATAAACAGATTATGTAACAAATTATAATTAAAGTCATCAGAAATGATCAGAAAAAAGAATAGTGCCATGGATAGCCGTAATCAATACTAATAAAGAGTTTTAGTACCTGGTCAGAAAACCGCTGTGTTTTAAACTTATCAGTATTGCCTGGGGTACACAAAAGTAGTAAAAGTCTATGCTACAATAACGTATCAGTATGCAGTAGTAAAAGTCTATGCAATGTCCACGTGAAGAAGACGATGAGCATCGTTGTTCGAATAATGCCTCCACGTAGTCCACACATACAGGGAAGGATTGCTCCCACGCCGATGTGCTAGCACCTCTCGTGAGAACCAGGAAGAAATCTCAATCTCAACTATTGAGATCAAGAGGGAAGGGAGAGGAGAGGTATGGTGGCTAGAGTGGAGCACTTGGGTCTTCTGAAAAACCTATGTCCATGACCTCCTCCTCCCTAATTATAATGCCAAGGTGTGGGCATTTAACCACAATCAGATCTCTAACCGATCCAATCTGTTATGTCCTGATCGGAACTTCCGATACCCCTATCAGAACTTCCGATCAAGACTTTCGATCTATAAATCAGCCCGCATTGGAACTTTCGATACCCCTATCGGAAATTCCGATCTAGCCTTTTGATCTCCAAATCAGAATACATCGGAACTTCCGATATTCCTATCGGAACTATGATCAATCGATTCTAAATCGGAACGTCCGGTTTGAACTCTCTGTCTCTGAATAAGAAATAATCGGAACTTCCGATTTGAGCTCTCGGTTTCTCAAACCATAAATTATTGGAACTTCCAATTTGAGCTCTCTGTTTCTAATTCAGAAAATAATCAGAACTTCTGATTCCAAATCAGAACTTACGATACTCCGAGAATTTTCTTGGGCACAATTCCTTCAATGTCCCACTTGTACAAGAACTAATTCTTAGCAAGTTTCTTAATCCATCCCCTTAAGTGAGTGACCCAATAGGTTCATACACAAATGGTCGTTCACCAGAAACCCTTTCCAACTCACATATCAATAGCTATACCTAGCAGCACATATTGACCCTCGAAAGCTTACAAAATAAAATTTTCAGTGAACCTTAATATATGCATGCACCGGTCCCTTTACCACGGGACATCAGTTAAGATCAAGGTGAGATACATGCCACCCTTGTTGGTTAGCTTGACATTTCACTCAAACAAGTATCAGATTCAAATCATGACTAACTCTTTAGTCATAGTGGAATGGCCATGCACTTTTCCAATCCGACTACCTCGAGAGACCCAGAGATGTCTCTCCCATTATTAGGATGGGTAAATTCCAGCTTGACCGCTGACATCACATGACATGTTTTACAACACACCTAAAAACAACCCTTATGACTACCAGTTACAGAATAGCGTTGGGAAGCATCTAAGTTTGCTGCTACGTATTTTAGAATCAAATGATGATATCAGGTTTGAGGACTCTGCATGTACACCATTTGAGATGACAACTGATGGAACATCACAATCCCAACAATATCTCAAGTTGGTCTATCCAACACTGCATTTTCCAACATGTGTCCACATCTCTGATTTGATAATCTCATGTCTATGATCTGTGAAACATGATCATCAATCAGCCAGATGTGCTAATTTATGTATCATCACTGTCCCAAATGATGATAAGATCAGGGATACCTTTTGAACAACATCATTATAAAACAAAGAGTTTCACAGAAAAGTCATCAAATCATCAATCAATGTAAATGAAATTTATTCAAAGAACAAGATAACAATTATCCTCATACCCATAGACACTACTAACATCTTCCACATACACATGACTCACTCACGCAAGTATATAATACTCATGGTGCTCATGTGCGCATCATGCTTGGGATGTGAAAGAGATTTTGTCAATGGATCCGCTATGTTCAAATATGTGTGCACCTTGCAAATCTTCACATCACCTCTCTCTATGATCTTGTGGATCAGGTGATATCGCCGAAGTATATGTATGGACTTCTGGTGTGACCTAGGATCCTTGGCTTGCGCAATGGCAACACTATTATCACAATAGAGCTCCACTAGACTGGACACACTAGGAACAACACCGAGCTCAGAAACAAACTTTCTAATTCAAATGTCCTCCTTTGCAACTTTTGAAGTTGCAATATACTTAGCTTCTGTCGTAGAATCGGCCACCATCTTTTGCTTCGAACTCTTCCAACTCACTGCGCCTCCATTGGGGTAGAATACGAAACCAGATTGTGATCGAGAATCATCTTTTTGGTCTGAAAGCTAGCATCAATGTAACCGCTTAGAACGAGCTCCTCATTACCATCGTAAACTAGGAACATATCCTCAGTTTTTCTCAAGTACTTGAGGATAGTTTTTACAACTGCCTAGTGACTTTCACCCGAGTTTGACTGGTATCTGCTCATAACACTTAAAGCATAAGAGACATCTAGGCGTGTATGTAGCATGGCATACATGATGGACCCAATCGCGGAGGCATACATGATCGCACTCATTTTCTATAGCTCATCAGGTGTCACGGAATACTAAGTCTTACTAAGAGAAATACCATGTGATATTGACAAAAAACCCTTCTTGGAATTCTCCATTTTGAACCACTTCAACACGTTGTCACTGTACATACTCTAGCTTAATCCAATTAATTGTTTTGATCTATCTCTATAGATCTTTATGCCCAAAATGTATGCTACCTCTCACAGATCTTTCATTGAGAAACAATTTTTCAATGAAGTCTTGACATATTTCAAGAAAGAAATGTCATTTCCGATCAACAATATTGTTGACACCCAAATTTGGCATTAATGGTTAAAATTGTCAAAGTATCAATTTTTGGTAATTTGGGCTGAAAATATGCCTTTCCTGGCATAGGCCGGTCCAACCGGCCATAGTAGGCCGGTCTAACCGGCCATGTAGGCCCGGTCAGACCAGCCCAATGGGTCCGGTTAGACCAGCCCAAGTCTGAAAACTAGAGATAGAGTTGGTTTTGGACTATTTTTATCACTAATTAAATCTTAACCACTTTTTGGTTGAATCCTACTTAGATAAGGTGTCAGCAAACTTGAGACCAGCCCCTATAAATAAAGGTTTGAGGCTGATTCAAAGTGTATCTCCACAGATTAATACTTCAAAACCCTAGTTTTGAATCATACCTTTACTTTTCAATCTACCTTTTGCCCTAGCATTACTTTACTCCTAGTAGTAGATCTTTGTCAATTTGATCAGCAAATTGTCCGTACTTTGCCAAGCTATAGCGAGTTTTTTGTGGGTTTGATCCGAAATCCTTCTGTTTCACCCTCGTACATGTTTTTCACTGTTTTATTTGTTTTTACCAGTGATTCGGGCCCTAGGCCGAATTGCCGTTGGTTTATTGTGTTTTGCAGGAATCAAGGTTGTCGTCTTCGTCAAACCAACTCCACTACAACAATCCAAGTAACCAGAGAGATCTCCACCAAGCCTGAGGCTTCGTTGCCCCCCTTGTCGGTCAAACCGGCTATCTATAGCCGATCTGACTGGGTGTTGCCGGCACGTGCCGGTCCAATCGATGACCCTGACTCGATCTAACCAGACTCGGCCTACTTCGCGTCAGAGGTCTTCATCACGCCGAAGGCCACCTTCGCACTAGAGCTCGTCGGTCTGACTAGAGCTCTACCTACGGCCTGACCGAGCCCCTCACACTGGAGGGCTTCTTCGCGTTAAGAATGCCCTTCGCATCAACCTCCAGAGCCTCGGCTACTCTCCGGTCTGAGCGAAGGAATACCTTCGGTCCGATCGACCGAGGTGTGAAAGATGCCATTTGGAGCCCTATTCACCGAGGACCCCTCACAATCTGCACTTCAGTCTGACCGGAGTCCTAACGCCGGTCCGACCGATCAGGGTGCCGAAGGCCCCTTTCGCACCCCCCTTCGAATCAAATGCAGAAGATATCCTTCGGCGCCTCACTTCGCACCGTCGGGTCAACCGACGGCATAGTGTTGGTCTGACTGGCCCGCATAGAATGGTCTGACCACCATGATTATTTCGGTCCAACCGACCCTAGTTTGGCTGGTTGCTTGCTTTTTCACACACTTCGTCCAATTGGGTCTTACCCCTAGGGTTTGATCTAGTTGCCTGGCAACTCCGTTATTTCCTTACCACTATTTAAGGATCATCGGAACGTGATGTCGGCGTGGTGTTACGCTTAGGGGTTTACTCCTAAGTATCCAGACGCTTTTGGATCATCGGATCGATGTCCGTGTGTTTGGCACTTTTTCGTGTCAACACACTTTTTGGCGAATCCGCTAGGGACATACACGCCAGGTGCGACTACATCAACGGCAAATACGACTACATCGGTGGTACCTTCTATGCCAACAAGCATGGCGGGGAACACGGAGGACGATGATGACTCTAGTACTGTTGCCCTAGAGGATCTCTCAGAGGTGGACCATGCAGAACATGAAGCCAAGGTGAAGGAACTTCGCGATCGCATGCTTGTAAGATACATCAAGATAGGTGACACATTCGTCAAGCGCGATGCGAGATCCGTCACCATCGCCACGCTGGCTAAGGTAAAATGTCGTCCTCCCCTCTTTCCCCCAGACCTCGAACAAGAGATAGCTTCCAAAGTAGACCGAGCGGTTAATGCTGCATTGGACAAACACATGGAACACATGGTTACCAGAGTAAACTCTAGGATAGATGCGGTGTTTAGAAGATTTAGTTTTTCCGAAGACAATTCCCCTATTGTTGGACCGAAAACGGTGACCAGAGGGGGGTGAATGGGAGCTTTTAAAATTTCTGGCTAAGAAACAACCTTCTGTTTTAATTCTGTCTTCGAACACACCTTTCAAAGTTCTGGTTCGAAGGTATTTCACAGCTCTGAAACTAGGCTTCGCAAGGAGCAAAAGTTCGAAGCCAAGAAGACTTCGCTCCACTCACAACACAAAAAAAACTCAACTCTGCTAAGTCAGTGCAGGCTCCGCACACTAGGTGCCTTCGAGCAGACTTCGCACTTCACCCTTCGCAAGAGCAGACTTCCCTCTGAGGACTTCGACCAAACACTTAGTGCTAGGAACTGGTACTAGGCTTCGTACTTCAGAGGTCGAGACGCACGCTGAGCACACTGCACAGAGGACTTCAACAAGGAAAGAAAATGGGCTTCGATTTAAGCCAGACAGTGCTTTGCTAGTAATCAGAGAGGGCTAGCCTTAGTTTACACAGAGCGAACACACACTGAAAAAATCACACTTCACACAGACAGACCTCTCACACACTTCTCCATAATAGATCTAGTGCACAAACCCAACCCAGAAGAAGATGGTGCACAGAGCAATCAAAGCATGAAGTGCAACACAAAATACAAGTTCAAGCAGTGAAAGAAGAACAGAATCAAAACTTCATTGCATGAACAAGGAACACAAAATGAACTCACGGGATGAACACAGAGAGAATGGCGGCTAGCACATGAGTTCTACAATGACTGCTCAAAGTGTTGTTGTGGCCTAGCTAGCCTCCACTATTTATAGGCACTATTTAGCCCTGTGAATGGACTACTTTACCCCTAGGGTTTACACTGATTTTGTCTCATCAGAACAGGGAGGTATAGTTCGTAATCTACTTTATTTGTAGGCTTCCTTTGTCAGCTTCGCAAAGGAGATAGCATCAGCTTTTGCAGAGCAGACACGGTAAGACTTTGCAGTCTTGGATTCTTCTGAAGCCCCCCTTCGCATGCGAGGGGTGTGGTAGCTTCGGTGAGAAGTCTTAAGCCTAACGGCCTTCGTTTCACCGAAGTCAGCCTCTGATACAGTGATGGTTTTGAGCCGAAGCCGTCAAATCCCTTGAGCCTTCGCGCCATCACCTTCGGAGAGGACCACCATGGCTTCACAGCTACTCCTAGCTCGAACTTCGTCAACCTGTGTACCGAAGCCATGCATGGCCGAAGTACTTCAAGACAACCACACTCCGAAGCCCCACCTTCGGAGTACCACCCTTCGAAGTCCCTCCCTCGTCCAAGGCCTTCGCATGAAGCATTCCATTAGCACTTCGTCGCAGTGTCTCTCCCGGAGCACACTCCTCGACGAATCTCACCCGAACCATGCCTTCGATGCACCTTGACTTCTGAGACCTCCGTCGGGTAAACCTTCGAGTGCCTCCCTCCGGAGCACACTTCGAACGCCTTGCCTCATTGCTGAGGACTTTGTCCACCATACTCCGAAGTCACTCCATTCGGAGTACCCTTCAAAGTGCCTCGCCTCCGAGGACTTTGTCTCGGGGTACCTTCAGCCGAAGCCACACTCCGCACTTTCTGCCTTCGCCTGACGCACCTTGACTCGAGGACCGACCTCGACACCTTCGCAGCCTTCGTGACCGAGCTCCCCACTTGCCTGGCATTAAGCCTCCCACTTGACCGAGGTTCACTTGCTGCGAACCGTCCGTCGCCTCCGAGGTCATCTGCGCACCACAGACAAACAGACAAGTGTATCTAGTACCTCGGAGACCTCTCCGGGTAAACAACCTCTCGCACACACTCCAGTGTACTACCCAAATTACTGAGACCTTCGGTACGACCTAGTCATCGTGTACTGTCAGACCCCTCCGACGGTCACACTCCACTGCAACAGCTGCAGCAATCATACCCACCGAATCCTTTGGTGAAACAACCTCCGAACCCCTTCGGAGGGACCCCTTCGAATAAGAGGATAAAATTTGTCAATCACTCATCACAGACTCTGAAACCAACCCTTGGTTTCTCAATCTCCCCCTTGATGAGTGCATTGACAACTAAATTCAAATTTAAGAAAATTTGAAAAATTTCAGCACACAAGTGACCATAAAAACTCAGAAATGAGCCAAATCATGTCACTTGACAAAAGAATTTTCCTCCCCCTTTTTCAAAAGAGTAAAAGCCCCTTCGGCAAATCTTCCCTTTGCAAGATAACAACTCCCCCTGAATTGTTTGCCCCCTTACTGCAGAAAACTCAAAATTTTCTCCCCCTTTGGCAATGCAAGCATTAAGGAGCATTTAAAAGGTGCAAAGCTTCGAAATGGGCAGAATTGTAAAGACATATAAAGCAAAAATATGCCAACTTTAATACTGATTTTCATGTGCTCAGCTCAATTTAACAATCTCTAAAAAACATGACAGCATGTGATTTTATCATTTTGAAATAAAAGCATCACCACTCAATCAAGTTAATTAGACAAGTAAAAGCAGGGACTGCGCAAAGCTAGTCAATTTCTACTCTAGACAGACAAGTCCAGTTCAAGTGGAGCATTGAAAGCAATCTTGATGGTCAATGAAAATTTTTTTGTTCTTTTCATAATGCTAGGGGTTATTTTTTATCTACCTTATACTTTCCAATCAAGCCAAGCCTAGGCACGAAAGCCATCAAAATCTTAAGGCAGTGATTTTGGCATACACTACACTATCCCGGTTCAAACCAATGTGCAATGGTAAGCGGTCTAGAAGAGAGTAGTGCGACAAACAAACCCACCTGGATCTTGTCGCTTGAAGCATGTAAATCATGGATTTTTGGATTTTTAACTAAGTGAACAAAATGTTTAGTACTTGATGAATATCCATGAGTAAGTAATACAATTTTTCAAGTTGCAATGTTTAGCATCCAGAGAAAAGGAGTCTTGTTATCAAGCAGATAAAAGATAGCTAAAACAATCCTACCACTACAACAAAATAGGGAACTTCCGTCGGCATTTGGCCGACGGAAGCGGGTAGACGGAAGTTAGCTAACTTCCGTCGGCCAAACCTAGCCGACGGAAGTTACCAGAAAATCGGTAACTTCCGTCGGCCAAATCTAGCCGACGAAAATTACTTTTTTTCTTTTTTCTGTCGGCGGACCAATAACTTCCGTCGGCTAATATTGGCCGACGGAAGTTAACTAAAAATACGAAAAAAAAAGAAAATTTGCAACTTCTAGGGGACGTCGCCGACGAGCATCCAGTCGCCGTCCTTGTCCTCATACGTCGGCACATACTCCGTCCCGTTCACCACGTCCACCAACTTCCTCTCGTCATATGCGAACTTCCCTGCACCCATCCGGAACAATCGTCTTCATCATTCAGCTCGAACAATCAACCAAGAGCAACAGGCAGCAGCAGCCGAAGCAGGAGAGAGACTCACGGATGGTGAAGTGGGAGAAGAACTTGTCCTGGAGAGCTCGGAGGAGCTGGTCGTAGCCGGCGTAGGCCTCCAGGTCCACCTTCCGAAGGTACGGCGCGCCGTCCACGGCCTTTGGGGTGTCGTCTACGATGATGGCCGATACCTCGTCTGCGAAAACCCAAGTGAAGATGGCGCCCTCTGGGCGGAGGCGATGACCGTCGGAGGCGTGGAGGCGTGGAGGCGGCGGCCGGGAGGCGAGGCAGGGAGGTGGGCGGGTGAAGACGGGAGGCCGAGGAGGCGGTGAAGGCCGGGGAGGCGGCGGGAGGCCGAGGAGGCGGCGGGAGGGCGGGGAGGCGGCGGAGGCTGGGGAGGCGGGCGGAGGCGACGAGCGTAGTCGCGTGGAGGCGGCGGCGGGGAAGAGGAGAAGGGGAAAACCTAGGGCTGGGAAAAAGAGGGCGGGGCTAGAAAAAAAATGTGTTGCTGAAAACTTAACTTTCGTCGGCCACATCTAAAGCCGACGAAAGTTAATTTTAACTTTCGTCGGCTTTAATGCTGGCCGACAGAAGTTCTCTATCTTTCGTCGGCCATTGTGAAAAACCGACGAAAGTTAGCTTAACTTCCGTCGGCTCCTCTAGGCCGACCGAAGTTATTTAACTTTCGTCGGCTTTTCGAAATGCCGACGGAAAATAAAATAGCCGACGAAAATTTTCTGTTTTCTTGTAGTGTACCTAAACATGCTAGATCAAATACTAAGCAGTGAGCAAGATTTGATTTTGGAAAGAAAAATCATGCACAACATGTTTTAGACATATTAAATAGAGCTGAGCTGACATGACTATATGAATTAAAATCAGGCATATAAGTGAGAAAGATGTAAATGCAATTTCACACACAATGAGCATATGCAAGACAATCAAAATCTGCACCCCTCACAAAATGTCGTAAGGGTGACAAACACCAAATTCGCCACGCAGGTAGGCAAAACGAGAAGCATCGTGGGGTTTTGTGAAAATATCGGCTAGCAGGTGTTGGGTATCAACATATTGAAGTTCAATATCACCCTTCTCATTATGATCTCTGAGAAAATGATATCGCACATCAATGTGTTTGGTTCTGGAATGCTGAACCAGGTTGTTTGCAATACAAATAGCACTGGTGTTATCACAGAAAAGTGGAACACTCTTATAATCTAACCCAAAATCCCGCAAAGTGGAAACCATCCACAAAATCTGAGAGCAACAACTAGCTGTAGCAACATATTCGGCCTCAGTCGTCGATTGTGCAACACTAGAATATTTGCGGGAAGACCAGCAAACCAGTGAAGTACCTAGAAAATGACAAGTACCAGAGGTACTTTTCCTATCAATCCTACACCCAGCAAAGTCCGCATTGGAATAACCTCGAAGACACAAAGAGGAAGACGCAGAATACCAAATGCCAAATTCGACGGTATGTTTGAGATACCTGAGAATGCGCTTTATCGCTTGGCAGTGCGAAGCTCGGGGTGAAGCCTGAAAATGAGCGCATAGACACACTGTGAAGTGTATGTCCGGCCTCGTAGCAGTCAAGTAGAGGAGGGACCCGATCATGCTTCGGAACTCCTTCTGATCTACGGCTTCTCCATCCTCATCAGGATCCAATGCTACAGATGTAGCCATTGGAGTGGCGAGGGGCTTCGCATCATCCATGTCAAATTTCTTAAGCAGGTCCTTGGTGTACTTCGTCTGGTGGACAAATGTACCTTGTTTGCTTTGCTTGATTTGCAAACCAAGGAAAAATGTGAGTTCGCCCATCATGGACATCTCGAATTCCCTACTCATGGTATCTGCAAACTCGGCAACCAAAGCATGAGAAGAGCCACCAAAGATGATATCATCCACATAAATCTGAACTAGGAGGAAATCTTTGCCATGCTTGAGAGTGAAAAGGGTTTTGTCAACTGATCCCATCAAATACCCCCACTCAAGCAGAAAAGACTTAAGTCTATCATACCAAGCCCGAGGGGCCTGCTTGAGTCCATAAAGAGCCTTATGAAGTTTAAGGACTTTATGCGGGTATTTGGGGTTTTCAAAGCCGGGGGGTTGTTTTACATAAACATCTCCGCCTATGAAGCCATTAAGAAAAGCACTTTTAACATCCATTTAATAAAGTGTGAAACCACAGGATGCCGCAAATGCAAGTAAAATCCTAATGGCCTCAAGACGAGCAACAGGTGCAAAAGTTTCAGTAAAATCAATCCCTTCCAATTGAGAATAATCCTGAGCTACAAGTCTAGCCTTGTTTCTAACTACAGTCCCATCCTCCCCTTGTTTGTTTTTGAAAATCCATTTTGTCCCAATAAAATGAACATTTGATGGAGGATCAACTAAAGTCCAGACTTGATTTCTCTCAAAATTTTCAAGTTCTTCATGCATGGCATTGATCCAACTAGAATCAGAAAGTGCATGACTAACATCTAAGGGCTCGAAAGAAGCAACAAAAGCGGAATCAATGAAATGAGCATGAGAACGTGTTACCCTTTTATCAAGCTCACCAATGATCTGCTCGGGAGGGTGCATCCTTTGAACATGATGTGGAGCCTCGCGGTGAGATGCAGTCTCCCCCTCAACTTGTGCGTTGGAGTGGTCCAAGATGACTGATATCGAGGTAGTTGTCTCGGGACCTTGTGCCGAAGTGGTCGAAGCGAGGTCGGCTTCGGGGGTTGATATCGAGGGTAGTAGGGGTTCATCCTCGAACTCTCTAGGATCTTCATCTTTGAAGATGGTCTGTTCCACGTCGTGTTCATTTGCCTTTTCAAAAGTAGAACTAACAGAGGGGGTTGACTCATCAAAAGTCACATCACATGACTCGATGACAGTGTTAGTTTCCAAATTATAAACACGATACGAATGACCATGTGTAGTGTAACCCAAAAAGATTCCGTCAGAAGAACGCGACTCAAATTTGTCCAAATTTCCACGTTTTAGGATAAAGCAACGATAGCCAAAAACTCGAAGATGAGTAACTTTGGGTTGTCTCCCAAAACGCAGCTCATAAGATGTTAAGTTCAAAATTAAGCACAAGAAGATTCGGTTTGAGATGTAACATGCAGTGTTCATGGCCTCAACCTAGAATTTCCTAGGAGTCCTATGCTCATCGAGCATCATCCTAGCCATCTCAACCAAAGTGCGGTTCTTTCTTTCAACAACATTGTTCTGTTGAGGAACCCGTGGAGCAGAGAATTGATGTTCTTCGCCATGCTCCAAGCAAAAGTCAACAAAGAGACTGTTCTTGAACTCAGTGCCATTATCACTTTGAATGAATTTGAATGCACCAGGGAGTTCAGTGAAAATTCTCAAAGCCAAGCTCCAAAAGTGTGAAAACACTTTATCCTTGCTGGCAAGAAAGAAGACCCAAGAGTAGCGAGAGAAATCTTCGACAATGACTAGCACATACCACTTGTCGCCTAAAGAACTAACCCAAGAAGGACCTACAATGTCCATGTGGAGAAGTTCTCCGGGTTGTTCAGTCATTACTGTGGTGACTGGCAAATGCGAAGCGACAATCATTTTTCCATGTCAAAAAGAGCGCAAACTAAATTCTTCTCAAACTTGAGCTTGGGCAATCCCCGGATCAGACCTAGGGCACTCAGACGAGCAAACAACTCAAAGCTCATATGCCCTAGTCTCCTATACCACTTCCACAACTCAGAAGTCGAATGTGCAACAAGACAATGAGAAGAACCAGATGACTCAGAAAAATCAGCTCCAAAAACTCTCCCAACTCTAAAGATCTTACAGACCACAACGCCATCCGAATTGAGTACCTGCGAAGTATCGCGATGGAATCGCACTTCGAAGCCCTCATCAAGAAATTGAGATACAGAAAGCAAATTGTATCCCAAGTTTTCAACCAAAGCAACATCTTTGAGAGTGAAATTCGAGTTGATTCTTACCACACCTTTACCTTTCACTCTACTCCTTCGATTGTTGTCGAAGATGATATGTTCCTTTTGCTTGGTTGTGGCGAGACTGGAGAACCATGATGTATCTCCGGTCATATGGCACGAACAACCGAAGTCCATGATCCACGTGCCCTCCAAGCCTCGGTCCGACGCCTACACATGATAAGAAAATCTCGATCACTCAGTGCTGGGGTGAGTGAATACATGACAAGGCATCCAGCACTAAGTGATACGAGTAGTAGGCATAGTAAAAATAGACTGTCTATGCATGGAATAATCAGAATGATGCAAAGTGCGAGGTCTACCTACATGCTTAGACCCAAATGCATGACAAGGTATCCTACTCTGTCGAGGTACAAAGCCACTCGCACGGTGTCTACCACCATATGGAATATGATGAACACCTCGAAGAGAAAAACCTCGCCGAGAAGTACGAGGAGCCTCAAAAATAGGACGTGGGTAAAACTCAGTCTCATGCACACCTCGAGATGGGTAATGCATGTCCTGAAAACTCATCGCCTGAGAGCGTCGCTCATCCTTGATGCGACAAAAACAGAACCCAACCAGATGACCCACCCGCTGACAATAGGAACAATGAAACACTATCCTAGGGGCACTCTCATGGGTCATAGGAGATTTCCTTATAGGCTCCTTGGGCTTCTGCTGAGTGGTTTTCTTGGGAGGAATTTTCTTTGCAGGAGGAGTGGTTTTCTTTGGAGTTCGGGTAGGCTTTTGGCTGATGGTGTGTCTAACATGGCTCTTTCTTTCTCTAAGGTAGTGGGTGAGGTAAAAACAATCTTGTTCTCACTGTCTGAGGGATTCCTCTCAAAACCCAATCCTAGAGCTAACCCTGCCATGTCGGCACACATCTTGGTGTTGGCCAAGAGCAAGTCCTATCTACTCTTTACCACAGAGAGAAGGAACTCATTTTCAGTCATGAGGTGTTCGGCTCGCTCTCTAACAGTGCCTAGCTAGTCCTTAAGGGTTATGCAAGTGCCACACATAGGTTGCACATCCTTAGAACTTCCGGCCCTCTCCAATCTAGCCTCTAAATCCTGAACATGCTTATCACGTAAATTAATGCTCTCACGTAATATGGGGCAGTTCATGCATTCAATTATATCATGAGAACTAGAATCAACCATCAAGAGCTGCTTTTGTGTAGTCTCAAGCTCGGAAAGAGTTTGAGCATGCATAGAACGCAACTGAGCAAGCTCACCCATCACAACAGTGCAAGATTCACATTTAGCATCATTAACCCTAGACTTAAGCATGGCATAATCAGTAGAAACATATTCTAACCTAAGTCTAAGATCTTTTCTATCTCTAGCGGCTTGCACAAGCAACCTATCCTGACCAAGAACTACCTCATTTAGTTCATATAATTTAATTGAAAGCTGGTCATAGGATAATGGTACCTCTGATGAGTTAAACTCATCGCCGCTGTGATCGCTGTCGGCCATGAAGCAAAGGTCGGTGAAATCTCGTCCCTTCTTGTCCTTCTTCTCCTCCTTCCTTGGAGACTCCTCTTCCTCCTCAGAGCTCGACTCCTCAGTTGAGGAAGTGTCGATGTCGCTGAGAGCAGCAACAAATGCTCTGGAAGCGGCTTTGGCTACTCTCTTAGCCACCTTGCCACGTTTGCCCTTTACAAAGGGTTTCCTCTCCTTTTTGTGGTATTTGGGGCACTCACTCTCATCTCTCTTCTTGAGTTTAGGACAATTGGCCTTGATGTGAGAAGTGTCGCCACACTCAAAACAACCACTAAAACCACTTCTCCTCTGATCCCGTCTCTCATGGTGAAAACGGGTGAACCTACTGGCAATGAGGGCAAGCTCACCATCATCTAGAGTATCCACCTGCTCCTTAGTGATGGAGACCAGGGAGGACAAAGAAAAACCATTTGCAGGAACACAAGAGCCTGATGTGCTTGGTTCTGCAGTGGTGCCACGGCTAGTGCTAGAAACTAGTGCCAATGGTTGTGGCAAAGAGTTCCTATGCACTGCAAGAGATGCATTGGCAATCTCTGTGGACTTTACCTTGCTGAAGAGCTCATCACAGGTCAATGTTTCATAACCTGCAGATTCCTCAATGCTGGATATCTTCACTTCTCATATGCTACGATCAAGAGCATAGAGAAGCTTGATAGCCCTGTCATGATCATTGTAAGCAAGCGTCCCGTTGGATCGCAAGTTACTCACTATCGCATCAAAGCGAGAAAACATGGCATCTATTGATTCACCAGGTGCCTGCACAAACAGCTAATACTGTTGATTGTATGTGCTTTGGCGCCTCGCCTGAATCTGTGTAGAGCCCTCTTGAAAAATAGTGAGTGTAGTCCAAATCTCCCTAGCTGTCCTAAGGTGCCGCACCCTATCAAACTCACTCCGACTCAAACCAATGAACAATATATTTCTAGCATTGGAATTGGCATTATACTGATCCTTCTCTGTTTGAGAGGTGCGAGTTTTAGGGATGGAGTATTGTGAGTCCACAATCTCCCAAATTGCATTTCCTTGGCTTAACAAGTAAGCCTCCATGCACACCTTCCAGTATGCAAAGTCCGTCCCATCGAACAGAGGTATTTTACTAACTTTGTCCATGTCACCAACAGATCACAAAACCAGTTAAGGTAAACTGGTGATCTTAACCAGCTCTGATACCAATTGTTGGACCGGAAACAGCGACCAGAGGGGGGTGAATGGGAGCTTTTAAAATTTTAGGTTAAGAAACAACCTTCTGTTTTAATTATATCTTCTGTAGAACAGGCTTCGAACACACCCTTCGAAGTTCTGGTTCGGAGGTATTTCACGGCTCCGAAACTAGGCTTTGCAAGGAGCAAAAGTTCGAAGCCAAGAAGACTTCGCTCCACCCACAACACCAAAAAAACTCAACTCTGCTAAATTAGTGCAGGCTCCGCACACTAGGTGTCTTCGAGCAGACTTCGCACTTCACCCTTCGCAAGAGCAGACTTCCCTCTGAGGACTTCGACCAAACACTCAGCGCTAGCAACTGGTACTAGGCTTCGTACTTCTGAGGTCAAGATGCACGCTGAGCACACTGCACAGAGGACTTTGACAAGGAAAGAAAATGGGCTTTGATTTAAGCCAGACAGTGCTTCACTAGTAATCAGAGAGGGCTAGCCTCAGTTTACATAGAGCGGACACACACTGAGAAAATCACACTTCACACAAACATACCTCTCACACACTTCTCCATAAGAGATCCAGTGCACAAACCCAACCAAGAAGAAGATGGTGCACAGAGCAATCAAAGCATGAAGTGCAACACAAAATACAAGTTCAAGCAGTGAAAGAAGAACATAATCAAAACTTCATTGCATGAACAAGGAACACAAAATGAACTCACAGGATGAACACAGAGAGAATGACGGCTAGCACATGAGTTCTACAATGACTGCTCATAGTGTTGTTGTGGCCTAGCTAGCCCCCACTATTTATAGGCACTATTCAGCCCTGTGAATGGACTACTTTACCCCTAGGGTTTACACTGTTTTTGTCTCATCAAAACAGGGGGTACAGTTGGTAATCTACTTTATTTGGAGGCTTCCTTTGTTAGCTTCGCACAACAGACAACATCATCTTTTGCAGAGCAGACACGGTAAGCCTTTGCAGTATTGGATTCTTCTGAAGCCCCCCTTCACACGTGAGGGGTGCGGTAGCTTCGGTGAGAAGCCTTGAGCCTGACGGCCTTCGCTTTAGCGAAGTCAGCCTCCGATACAGTGACGGTTTTGAGCCTAAGCTATCCAAGCCCTTGAGCCTTCGTGCCATCACCTCTGGAGTGGACCACCATGGCTTTGCAGCTACTCCCAGCTCGAACTCCATCAGCCCGTATACCGAAGCCATGCATGGCCAAAGTACTTCAAGACAACCACACTCTGAAGCCCCACCTTCGGAGTACCACCCTTCGAAGTCCCTCCCTCGTCCAAGGCCTTCGCATGAAGCATTCCATGAGCACTTCATCGTAGTATCTCTCCTCGGGCACACTCCTCGACGAATCTCACCCGGACCATGCCTTCGATGCACCTTGACTTTTGAGACCTCCATCGGGTAAACCTTCGAGTGCCTCCCTCCGGAGCATACTTCGAACGCCTTGCCTCATTGCTGAGGACTTTGTCCACCATACTCCGAAGTCACTCCGTTCAGAGTATCCTTCGAAGTGCCTCACCTCCGAGGACTTTGTCTCGGGGTACCTTCAGTCGGAGCCACACTCCGCACTTTCTACCTTCGCCTAACGCACCTTGACCCGAGGACCGACCTCGACCCCTTCGTAGCCTTCGTGACCGAGCTCCCCTCTCGCCTAGCATCAAGCCTCCCGCTTGACCCAGGTTCACTTGCTGCGAACCGTCCGTCACCTCCGAGGTCACCTGCGCACCACAGACAAACAGACAAGTGTATCCAGTACCCCGGAGACCTCTCCGAGTAAACAACCTCCTTCACACACTCTGGTGTACTGCCCAAATTACCGAGACCATCGATATGACCCAGTCATTGTGTACTGTTGGACCCCTCCGACAGTCACACTCCGCTGCAACGGCTGCATCAATCAAACCCACCGAATCCTTCGGTGAAACAACCTTCGAACCCCTTCGGAGGGACCCCTTCGAATCAGAGGATAAAATCTGTCAATCACTCATCACAGACTCCGAAACCAACTCTTGGTTTCTCAATTATTATGATCGCTAGCGCTCCCCATACTCATCGTGTATGTAGTAGGATGGATAGGAGAAGAGAAAAATATATCATGCCCCCAACATCGTCTTTCGTGGCCGAAGATCCTCTGACCTTTGTTGGTTAGACCAAACATGGTTGGTCAGTCCAGCCAGATGAACTTAGTCGGTCCAACCGGATGTACCAGGCCAGTCAGATCGACGCCTACCGAACCATAGTGCCCAACCATCACCCTAGTACAACTGTACCACCAACAATGGTCGGTCCGACCGGCTTCTGGGCTGGTCCAATCGGTGCATCCCCGACAAGCATCGGTCTCACCGGGCCTAGTTGGCTGGTCCAACCGAACGAGCATGGTCGACCCGACCGGCCACATCAGGCCGGTCTAACTGGCATGGGCCATGCTGTAATTGTTGTGCCGCCACCCACACCAATGTTTCCATTGCCCACGCCAGCTATGCCTCTCACTACTCCACATGTATATTGGCTTGGGCAAGCAACCTACTATGCCACGCCGGTCCAAGGTTATTACCCTCGCCCTACCGATACTATTTCGGCGCCACCTGTTAGCCCTCCACATTCAATCTATTCACATGCACCATCAGCAAGTGGTGATACACACTATACGCTGATCAAAAATAACAATTCCACTGCTAATCCCCATGGATAGCGGGACAACCCTGCTCACACCCCCGTTGTGCCCTATCCTTTTAGGCCAATAGCGCAACAAGGTAGCAATACAAGGCTTGAAAGTTTGAGGAAGAAAGTGTTCATCACACTCAAGAGGTATTTAGAAGTCGAGTCAAAGGATCGAATTGATCAAAAGTCGTATCGTATATATTTTGAGTATTGCAAGCTTCTCGATAGTTTCGAAATGTCGGAATTCACAAAATTCAGCGACAGTGATGTTGAGACCACAAGCGACCATATAGCATGATTCTTAGTCCAGTGTGGTGAGGCGAGTAGTTGCAATGAACATAAGGTTAGTTTGTTCTCTTTATCTTTATGCACGACTTCTTATGAATGGTTATGTCTTTGCCTACTCATTCCATTTTTACTTGGGAACATTTAGTCAAAAAGTTTCACATGCAATTCTCTCCTAGTGAAATAGAGTGTCAGTTAGATACTTTGAGATCGGTTAACCAACATACCAGTGAGACCACTGACTCCTACATTCAGAGGGTCCTAGAAACCAAAAGTCGATACTGTAACTTTACTAGTAGAGACAAAGACTTAGCAGATCTTGTACTTGATGGTTTTCTTGACCACATTAGAGAAGCTATGCATGGTCAGACTTTAATGGATATTGGTCAGGTATTACGAAGCGCTCTGGCTATTGAAAGCCGAGCCGTGGACAAGGGAAAATCTAAGGATGACTTAGAAGAGAATGCCGGTGAGCGATCATCTGGCAAAATTAAGAAATTTGATGTTTATACAGCCGAATGGACTTGGGCTGATGAGGAAAATTCATTTGTATGCTTTAGTTTGAGGCCAACACCTCGAAAGAGTTCATGGGGTAAGTATACCTTTGATCTAACCAAATGTGATAAGATATTCGACCATCTTTTTGGAGAATGGACATATCAAGGTGCGCGAAGGCCAAGTCGTCCCATCGGTGGATGAGCTAGGAGGTCGTACATACTGTAAGTGGCATGACTCTTATACTCATACTATTAATAAGTGTTATGTTTTCCGCCAACGAATTCAATCGGCCATCAATGAAGGACAGTTGAAGTTTGAAAATGATCCTTCTCTCCTTAGTATTGATTGCAACACCAAAGTGTTGATTTGGCTCGATCAAGCCGAATCAACTAAAGGAAAGAATATTGTAGTTGGAGAGCCTCGGCCTGATACACATAATTCTATGGACAAAGAGAAACCGCTTGACGATAAGATGGCTGGGTCACCGAGAGTTACTTTTGATGCGCTATTAAATAAGTATGAGCATATGTCCGAACAAAGAGCAAATAATCATCCTAATAATTTAGAAAGACCAAATTTGACTCCTATGAAAGGATTTGGTCATAGTCATCAGTCATTGGAAGCTTTAATGCCATTTTATTCATATGGTTTTCCGATGAGGACATGAGTGGCATGCCCCATGCCCCATTATGATTATCCTTTTCAATACTTCACCCCATGGATGTCGGTCTCGCCATCCCAAACACCATTCCACCAAGGACTAGCAAAAACAGAGAGATCGGCAAAAAGGCGAGCATATGGCAGTGCTCAAAAAGTCGGCCTAGATCTTCGGAGATGAAGGGAAGGGACCAAGGATGTAAACTCAATGAAACAATCGTTGTTGGTAAAATAGACACTCGCAACGTCCCAACCTCTAAAGAAGTCCTCTCGGAACAAGGCGGAGGGAACGGTGAGAATACCACTAAAAATACATCTGCCGGTCCGACCGCCGCCTTGCGGCCGGTCCGACAGACCATAGTGCACCGGTCTGACCGACCTACTATGGCCGGTCTGACTACCCTTTGTCAGATTCCCAGCAATAGCTAGTCTGACCAGTCCAGCATGGCTGGTCCAACCGACAATGTACAGGAAGATATTCATAGTCATCGCAAAATTAGTAAGGCTGAGTTGAGTACTTCCCATTCGGCCAGAATTTTTAGGAGTAAAATTGTTGCTCAGGGAACAAATCCGCTGCACTCATGGGCACCATTGGGGATGACCAAGTCTCAAAAGAGACACCTACAATGTCTTTGAGCCCAACACATTAGAAAGAAGAAGGCCAAAGAGTTCGAAGGTAACCTGTTCGATAAGTCCAAAGCTTTAGCAAAGACACAACAGGTGTGGAGACCAAAGTTGGTTGACAAGCTAGCTTCTAGTTTCATTGATTAGAGACTACAAACCTACAAGGGACTGGGGGGCAAAACCGATGAAAATACAGAAGGCCGAATTGGTGGAAAAATTCGGCGCTTGGTACCCTAGTTCATAGATTTTATTAAGTCATACAAATCGTCCTCAGGATTTCAAAAATTCTGAGTCAAGAGATGGACGATTTATGGTAGGTGAACAAATAAATAGTATGGGGAATACCGCCCATGGATCACTATGCTATTAGCTCACTAAGTTTACTAAAAGGCAGGGGGCATGTGTTGACACCCAAATTTGGCATTAATGGTTAAATTGTCAAAATATCAATTTTTTGTAATTTGGGCCGAAAATAGGTCGGTCGCCATGTAGGGCCGGTCAGACTGGCCCGATGGGTCCGGTCAGACCAGCCCAAGTATGAAAACTAGAGATAGAGTTGGTTTCAGGCTGTTTTGATCTCTAATTAAATCTTAACCACTTTTTGGCCGAATCCTACTCATATTAGGTGTCAGGAAACATGAGACCAACCCCTATAAATAAAGGGGTGAGGCCGATTTAAAGGGTATCTCCACAGATCAATACTTCAAAACCCTAGTTTTCAATCTACCTTTTGCCCTAGCATTACTTTACTCCTAGCAGTAGATCTTTGTCAATTTGATAATAAAATTGTCTGTACTTCACCACGCTACAGCGAGTTCTTTGTGGGTTTAAACCAAAAACCTTCCATTTCACCCTCGTATGGGTTTTTTTACCGTTTTTTCTGTTTTTACCGGTGATTCGGTCCCTAGGCCGAATTGTCGTCGGTTTCTTGTGTTTTGCAAGAATCAAGGTTGTCGTCTTCGTCAAACCAACTCCACTACAACAATCCAAGTCACCGGAGATATCACCGCAAAGTCGGAGGCTTCGTCATCCCCCTTGTCGGTCCGACCGGCCATCTATAGCCAGTCTGACCGGGTATTGTCGGCACACACCGGTCCAACCGTCGGCCCTATCTCGGTCTGACCAGACTCATCCTACTTCACGCCAGAGGTCTTCATCATGCCGAAGGCCACCTTCACATCGGAGTCCGTCGGTCTGACCAGAGCTCTACCTACGGTCTGACCGAGCCCCTCACACTGGAGGACTTCTTTGTGTTAAGGACCCCCTTCGCGTCAACCTCCAGAGCATCGGGTACCCTCCGGTCTGAGCGAAGGAATACGTTCGGAATGCGATGTCGATATTGTGTTACACTTAGGGGTTTACTCCTAAGTATCCCCATGCTTTTGTATCGT
This sequence comes from Zizania palustris, assembly GCA_019279435.1. NCBI lineage: Eukaryota > Viridiplantae > Streptophyta > Magnoliopsida > Poales > Poaceae > Zizania > Zizania palustris. The sequence goes on along the minus strand of JAAALK010000086.1, from coordinate 2,241,238 downwards.
CGAACGACCCAAGTGTGAGGGCTTGTTTTCATGTCAACAAATATGTCGTCCACATTTAAGACAATAAATACTAGTGAGCTCCCACTAGCCTTTTGTAAACACAAGGCTCTTCTTCGTTCTTGATAAAGCCAAAACCTTTGATTACCTCATCGAAACGAAAATTCCAACTCCGAGAAGCTTGCTTCAATCCTTGAATGGACTTCTGCAACTTACAAACTTTCCCAGCTGTTGTAGCAATTGTGTTAGCTACAGACAGGTTTATATAGGGTAGATGTAGGTGTAGAACATGAACCTCAAAGGGTTCCTTTAGAGAGAGAGAGTTTTATACTGGTTCGGACCTCCCCGGAGGGATAATAACCTTATGTCGAGTTCATAGTGATTTTGGCATAATGTTGCCTCTATGTGCTCTATATCTATTACAAGGATGGTGCCCCGCTTTTATAGGCAAGAAAGTAAAGGAAAAGACCCTTTTACCCTCTACATACCATGGGCTTTGTAGGGGTAAAAGGGGGGCAAAATTAGGCTACTTTACATGCACCTCTACAAACGTTGTAGATATACATCATTCCAGGGGTTTGGGCCCCGGGGTATGGCTCTTTGTACTGTAGTGGTACTACGATATTTCTTTAGCTCCTGGGCTGGAGGGCTCGCTACAGTGTTTTCATCGGAGCCCATCGGGGAGGACTCCGAAGGGGCCTCGGAGAGGACTTCGGAGGGGGCCTCGGAGGTACCTTGGAGGGGGGCTCGAGGGAGGCCTCAGGGGAGGGCTCCGATGCTTTATCTTCTAAACTTGTAGTTCCTTGGTGCCTTTGGAGTGATCTTTTGGGCTTCGAAGGTCGTCTTCATTTGACCTCTATTATGGAAAAGATATTTCCCCCAACATTAGCCCCTCGAACGGAGCCCTTCGCAGTGAATTGGTGTGTGCGCCTCGAGGAAAATGATGCTTGTAGGATGATGCTTCATAGATGGCCATCTTCAGAGCCTAGCCTCGGAGGCCAGCCTCGAACCGCGCGGTCATTAAATGTCCTAACAGAATGGATGGGATGCCCTCGGGAGCCCAAATGGCACCGGAGGCCAACGGCTAGAGCGGATGGGACACCCTCGGGAACCCAAACGGCATCGGGGGCCAACGGTCGTGGGTGGATGGGACGCCCTCGGGAACCGAGTCACTCCCGAGCGGGGTGTGACACTTTAGATTTCACCTTGGCCCCACCAGTCATAGACTGCGGGCGGTGGTTTTACGAGTAATAAAAAGTTTTATTGTGGGGATGCGAGGTGGCTTTTACTGCCTATAAAAGGTCATCGGCGCCCTACGATCCCGCACACGCCTGTGCATTTTTCTCTTCTTTGATCTCTAGCCACCCTTCGCGCTCCCAACCTTCTCCTCTGGAGCCCCCATCACCTCTGTGCCCAGAGCCCCTAGCATCTCCATGCCTGGAGCCCCTCGCACCTTCATGCCTAGAGCCCCTAGCGTGATGCCGAAGAAAACTTCGTCGAAGAAGGCACCCACCCTAGCTGGGGATCAAGTTCTGTTCAAGTCTAAGTGGTTGCGGTGGCGGCTGCGACGAAGCCTTCGGCAAGGCGCCTCAGGACATTCGACCTCCGCTCGTCTTCGCACAAATTCGAGCAAACCTTCAAGTTGTAGGCTACAACTTCTATGGAGGAGACCATTGAGTGGATCTGCGCTGGAAAGGTTTCCACCGAGGTCATCCTTCGGAGACCGAGGTCCTAGACCATTCCGAGGCCTCGGCCAGACGAAATAGTGGTCTTTGAGGCATTCTTCGAGGTTGGGCTCGGGATCCCGGCCGAAGGTATGCTGGCCAAAGTGTTGGGAATGTTCAACATAGTGCTCCCTCACCTATCCCCGAACGTCGTGGCTCGGTTGGCCATCTTTGAGTGGGATATGAGGGCCGAAGGGTGCGAAGGTCGAGCGGACGTCTTTACAGTTCTACACGAGGCCAGCTGCCAGCCGAAGAAGAAGGGGCCAGATGGCGTTGAGAGGGTTCTGGCCTTCAGTAGCGCCAACTTCCAACTTTACAAGGAGTTGGCGGACCTCTTCCCAGCGAGGGCAATGAACAACCGCTGGCGTTCGAGGTGGGACCAGGAGTGGTTCTATGCTGCGGCTAGCGCGAACTCCCCTCTTTGGAGCACCAACACCCTCATCTCATACCGTCGCCAAGCCAAGGTAGTGTCAGACTCTAGGACAATCTAGGCTCGAATCGAGCTGCTATGAAGGGTAGCCTGGAGGATGAGCATGAGGGACTTGGCCGGGGAGTTCATCACCCTTTGGATCAGTTCCCTCACGTGCTCTTGGCTAGAGAACTTGTTCGAAGCCCCTGATTCGGAAGGCTTGCAAGACGTGTCTTCGGAGTTCCTGGGTAAGGCTTCGAGATGTCTTTATTTTTTCTTGATTGCAGGGACTAACTGAGGGTCTTCGTTACCACGGCTTTGCACGAGGTGCGGATGCCGAAGGAAGCCATCATAGCGGTCTAATGTGTCGTGGGGCCCCTGACACTAGACGAGTAGGACCGGAGGGTCACCCTGGTGGGGTCCTTGGAATGGAACAACCGAGAATGGACCTGGCTAGGTGCCGAAGGGGTCTAGGATCTCCCACAGTTTGTGGACCCAATGCCTTCGGGCAAGGGTCCGAAGCAGAAGAGGGTTGATGATGGAGAGCTGGGGGGTCCGTTGCCCAAACTCTCCGAGGCTCCCTCGGACACTGTGGGGACTTCGGGGGATTTCCCAGAGGCCATGGACATCAAAGTCCCTTCGACCACCGAATCACTCAATGACAACACGAGTGTCAAGCATTTGGAGCCTAAAGCGGTGGCTGCAGGCTCGAAGCCGAGGGTGGTGGCCACGGATGTAGAAGCAGTTGCTCCAGAGCCGACCTCTGCTGGCTTGGACTCTGAGGGGTTACAAGCCCATGAAAGAGACTTCGTGGGGCTCTTGGTGACCTCGGAGTATGCAGAGCTTTTTGCCATTGAGGAGAATGAAGGTACACTTCCGGATTTGCTCTCATGCTAACTTGCTTCTGGACTCCTTTTTAGATGCTACCAGAGCCGATCATGCTGGGCCCGGAGCCGCCTATACGTAGGATACCTCCGGGAGCAGTGAGAGCAGCGAGGGAGAGTCCGAAGGGGACACTTCGGTTGAGGGCGAAGGAGAGGCCAACCAGAATGAAGTGACTCCCCCGGAGCCCGTGGACAAAGCCATTGACATCGTGGACTAGAGCCCAGCCCCGGAGGCTTCTGAAAGTCAAGCACCTCTCGTAAGTTACCTCCTTGCGCCGGGGCCGCTGCGGTGGAGGTGGTGGATGCCTACTTCAACTGCAGCGAGGCCCTAGAGAGGAGTGACTTGGTGGCGCAGTTGAGCCACAACGCCCACAGAGACCTCCTCACAAATGCTCAAGAAACTCTACTCTAGGTAGGCGTGGCTTCACAAGGGGTTTTGTACACTTCAATTTTTTTTGACATTAATGGCTCCTTTTTGCTCCTGCTAGGCCTTCGCATTGACCCACGTGGTCGTTGCCTCCGTGGGTCGCTGAGAGGACTTTATGACGGAGGGAGTTGAAAACCTTCAATGGTAGGCTTTAGAGGCTGCCCGACAACAGTGGTAGGCTGAAGAGGCGGCCGAGGCAACAAAGGCTGAGGCGGCCAGGGTGACCGAGTTAGCGTAGGGAAAAGCTACCAGGGCGACCGAAGCCTAGGAGAAGATGGCTTCGGAGGTTGAGAAGCTTCGGTAGGTGCTCCAAGCTTCGGAAGAGAGTAGCTCAAGGCTGTCGGTAGAGAACGTCGAGCTCTGCTCAGCTCGACAAGCCTTGGAGGCTATCGTTGTGCGAGGGGTCGACGAGGCTACCTCTGCCTTGACCGAAGTCCTAGGGCGCTTGGGGACCACCTGCTAGGCTTCGACTTTGAGCGACCAAGATCTGATCAGGGATCGACTTCAGTTCCTCCAAACGGCCATGTCTGTGATGGATGTGACCTTGACGGTCTTCGCGCTGACGATGGGGTGAGTGGCAGCCAAGGAGTGCTGCAGCTGCTTCATGAAGCGGGGTGATACCACCTCAAAGCGGCGACCTCCATTATGCCGGTGGCCTTTGGAGGACCTCGTCTGATCTCTCCCATGCTCGAGGTCCACGGAGCGTGTTGTCGCCTTCATGAGCTTTGGAGGGCCCAGGCACGTGAAGCGGTCCTCGAGCTTCAGGAAGCCAACCGCTCGTGCCGAGTGGGTGCAGCAGAGCCCGCCTTCAGGATCGAACCCTTCGCCTCCGAAGGTGTAGATTCTCTTAGGCTTCACTTTTGTAATACTTAGTCGTAGGCCTGTAAAACAAACTTATCAGTTTATTAATGAAAATGCGTGGGTGTTTTTTACCTGCCCAAGCTCAGCCTTCAGATATTGATGTCGAAGTGCTTTAGGATTCGGAGGCACTTCGTCAGCATTGGGTAGTGCTCGAGGTAGCTAGGTCTGAAGGCTCCCCTCAGTTTAAGATGCCGAGGGGTCCTAGGGGCAAAGTCATACCTGAGGTAGCCCAGGAGTTGTTAGCCTCCATGAAGGTGGAGCCCCATGGAGCTCTTCATCCTCACCGGACTGGAGCAGATTTGAGACAATCCTTGATGGCGAGGGGTCTAGCCTTCAGATATACCTTCACAGGGTGACAAAGCCCTAGATTTTTCTTCATTCGATACAGAGCCCCAGCACTTCAGACTTGGGCCGACCTGTAAGAGAAAATAAGAGTTTTGTGAGCTTCGAGGCATGGATGATCCAGCTAGGGGATGTCTAGCTCCAACGGGGCTTCGTCCAGCTCAGGGTCCCTACTCGAAAGAAAAGCAAGAAGGGATTGAACCTATCGGGGCCTCGGGCCCACTTTTTCTTAGGTTTAGACAATGCTTTCTCGTAGTGTTGTTTCGAGGTGTGCATGTATACTTCGTAATTGTGTTGTACTTCATTATTGTATGAATTAGATTAATTCAGCACTTTGCAAGAATAATAAAGAGGCATACGTATGTTTGATCGTACTTCGCGTAGATGAAAGGCGAGGTATAAGCATGCTTCGCGCGAAAAATGAATTGTATGTGCACTCCACACGTATAGTCATCGGTCCTTCTTGCATGTTGTGGAGAGATACTTCGGCATACTCGGTGCGTGCAATCATGCTCTCAACGCAATATAGAGTGCGGAGGGGCGTTTGGCCACACGGTTTTGAATGACGGAACAATTTTAGCCTGGTAAGTGCTTAGATCACGTAGACATACTTCGAATCGCACGGTTACCAGTCCCCCCTTGCGTGTAGACACTAGGGACTTCAGAGCAATTGACACATGCAATCATAATGTTCGGAGGCCCTAGGGGTATCAGTGCAATTGGCGTGAATAAATGTAACGTATCATTTCGGCGCAACATAGGTTACGGAGGGTGCATTTAGCCCAGGGCTTCAAACGCTGAATTAATTTGCATAGATGCTGGAAAGATTTTGCGAGCGAAGCGAGTCTTCGGGATTTATTTTAGGTGAAGCGAGGATTCGAGGATGTATTTATGATAAGTGAAGCAAGTCTTCGGCTTTTACCTCGGATTAGGCGAAGCGAGGATTCAAATTTATTAGAATGCGAAGCAAGGCTTCAGGATAAGCTTAGCAGGCGAAGCTAGGATTCAGAGCGTGTTTTTAGAAAGAGGATGGTGCAGATCGCACTGGATTATTAGAGCCACCATTGACTCTGAGCCACCTTCGACTCTTTTTCTGGATGCTTCAGGCCAGGGCCCGGAATGAATGGATGATTTGAGTTGCAAGCTCGGAATCTTGTTCTTTTTATATCACAATGAACCCGGAGGCGTTGTGTAGCGATAACAGTGGAGCGGATCACACTAGATTGTTGGACACTCCGAGTGCTTGCTCAGAGTCCTTCAATTTATTGCTACGAGCCCGGAGGAACTGTGTAGCTTCATGAAGCGAGGCTTCGGGGGGGTTTTAGATAAAGCAATGCTTCGGGATTTGATACAATGAAGCAAGTCTTCGGGTTTGATAAGACAGAGAAAGGCTTCAGATTTAGATATGACGAAGCAAGGCTTTGGATTTAGATATGACGAAGAAAGGCTTTGGGTTTAGATATGATGAAGCAAGGCTTCAGATTTAGATATGACAAAGAAAGGCTTTAGATTTTTGATTAACATGATGTGACTTCGATTGCTAATAAGGTGAAGCAAGGCTTCAATTGGAATAATAGAGGATAAGTGTACGCACCTCGTAAGCCTAACAAGGTTCGAAGACCGAGGGCTTCGCGCCAGCGCTGAAAGCTTGCCTTGCAGCCCCTAGGGCTCCCGAGACTAGAAGCGAAGGCTAGGAAGACTTTGGCGTGTGCATGGAGCCCCTTGCCGAAGGGTGTGCGGGAGGCCATCGGGATCCATAGCTTTCTTCGTGGGTGGACTCCGGGATGCAAATGGTGGCAAAGACACTAGCTTTTAGTAGTAGGATCCCCACGGATGACGCCAACTATTGTAGCAATTGTGTTAGCTACAGACAGGTTTCTATAGGGTAGATGGAGGTGTAGAACATGAACCTCAAAGGGTTCCTTCAGAGATAGAGAGAGAGTTTTATACTGGTTCGGGCCTCCGCGGAGGGATAATAACCCTACGTCTAGTTCATAGTGATTTTGGCATAATGTTACCTCTATGTGCACTATCTCTATTATAAGGATGGTGCCCCACTTTTATAGGAAAGAAAGGAAAGGAAAAGACCCTTTTACCCTGTACATACCATGGGCTTTGTAGGGGTAAAAGGGGGCAAAACTAGGCTACTTTACAGGAAGCTTTATAGACGTGGTAGATATATATCATTCTAGGGGTGTGGGGCCTCGGTATGGCTCTTTGTACTACAGTGGTACTGCGATATTTCTTCAGCTCCTGGGTCGGAGATCTTGCCGAAGGGTTTTCACCGGAGCCCATTGGGGAGGACTCCGAAGAGGCCTCGGAGAGGACTTCGTACGAGGCCTCGGAGGTACCTTGGAGGGGGCCTCGAGGGAGGCCTCAGGGGCAGGCTCCAGTGCTTTATCTTCTAAACTTGTAGTTCCTTGGTGCCTTCGGAGTGATCTTCAGATGAAGGGGGGCCAGGGCCTGATCACAGGCTTCGCTAGCTTGGCAGGCTCCAAGCTTTGGGGCTTCGAAGGTCATCGTCATTTGACCCTTGTTAGGGAAAAGCTATTCCCCCCAACAACATTTTTCGGATTGGCAAGACCTTTATGTTGTGTCATGTACACATCCTCACATAGGTTTCAATTTAGGAAAACCATCTTGACATCCATTTTCCATATCTCATCATCATAAAATGCGGCAATTACAAGGATGATCCGGATAGACTAAAGCATTGCGACACGTGAAAACATTTCATCATATATCATCACCTTGAATCTATCTGAAACCTTTCGCCACCAATCATGCCTTATAGATGTAAACATTTCAATCAATGTCTATATTTTTTCGAAATATCCATTTACACTCAATAGTTTTTACACCATCGGGTGGATCGACAAAGTTTGAAACTCAGTTTTCTCGCATGGACTCTAATTTGGATCTGATGACTTCAAGCCATTTCTCACAGTATGGTCCCATCACTGTTTCTGCATAGGTCTTGGGATCGTCGTTGTCCAACAACACGTCGCACTGCCCGGTGGTCAAAAACATGAACTGCTCCAACGCGTGACTAACCCTCTCAAACCTTGTGGGGCTGGTCTCTCTACAACAGGCTCTGCAACTACTTCCATATCCTGTTGTGGTTCAGTGGGAACTAGAATGTTTTCTAATGGATCTCAAACTTCTTCGAGATTTACCATTCTCCTACTAACCCCATTTGAGAGAAACTCTTTCTCAAGGAACACACAATTCTCAGCGACGAACACTTTGCCCTCTTCTCTATTATAGAAATAGTATCATTTGGTTTCCCTAGGATAGTCCACAAAGAAGCACTTGCCATATTTAGGAGTAAGCTTGTCAGACGTAAAATATTTTACATACGTATCACATCACCAAATCTTTAGAAAAAATAAACTAGGATGCCTTCCAGACCACATCTCATTTGGCGTCTTCTCTACTGACTTAGATGGAACTCTATTTATCATGAAAGCGGCAGTTTCTAGAGCGAGTCCCCAAAAGGATAATGGAAGATTAGCCTGACTCATCATAGACCGAACCATGTACAACAAAGTGTGGTTTCTCCACTCGGACACCCCATTCCACTAGGGCATGCCGGGTGGATTCAACTGTGGAACAATTCCTCACTGCTTTAGATGATCACTAAACTCATGGCTCGAATATTCACCTCCACGATCAGATCATAGAAATTTAATTGTCTTGCCCGTATGATTTTATACTTTATTTTGGAACTCCTTGAACTTTTCAAAGGACTCACACTTATGCCTCATTAAGTAGACATAACCATATCTACTAGAGTCATCGGTAAAAGTGAAAAAGTACTGAAAGCCACCTCTTGCGACATGGCTCATTGGTCCACATACATCAGTATGTACAATGGACAATAGCTCACTCGCCCTCTCACTTTGACCGGTGAAAGGTGTCTTTGTCATTTTGCCAAGTAAGCAAGACTCACATGTGTCATATGATTCAAAATCACATGACTCCAAAAGTCCATCTCTATGGAGCTTCTGCACACGCTTCTCGTTTATATGACCCAAATGACAATGCTAGACATAGGTAGGATTCAAATCATTGAGTCATTATCTCTTTGTATTAATGTTATAAATGTGTGCATCTTCAAGACTCAGAATATATAATCCATTCACCAAAGGACAAATACCATAAGCATACCATTCAAAAATATTGAACAACACTTGTTCTTTATTAAGAACTCATAACCTTCATCCTCTAAACATGAGGATGACATAATGTTTCTGCCCAATGCTGGAACGTAATAACAATTATTCAATTCTAGAACTAATCCTGAGGGCGGCGACCGAGAATAAATGCCAACGGCCAACGCTACAACTTTTGCACCATTGCCAACGCGGATATCCAGTTCACCTGTTGCACATTTTCTTGACCTAGTATGTCCTTGCAACTATTTGCATGTATGAATCATCGATCTGGTATCAAATTGTAGGGGAAAGGGGAAGCTACGCTAGCCGGCAATTTCAAAAATTTTGCCCCAAGCCTAAGAACCATGCATGTGTGAGATCATAGATCGGTACCTTCTAGCACGGGATGCGCTAGGTGCAGCAGAAGAAGATGTCGAGGAAGTGCATCTTCGCTGATCCTCACCTCACTCCATCCATTAACCAGCGATCTAGTCGACGAAGATATGTAGGCATTCACATGATGAAGTCCACGAGCGTGGCTGTTGGAGCATCTCCTCCACAGTATCCACATGTCCAGGGATGGGATCCTTCCCACATTGGCATGCTAGCACCGCTCCTGAGAAATAGGGGATTTCTCAATCTCAACTTTTGAGATCAAGAAAGGGAGGAGAGGAGTTCTTGGTGGCTAGGTCCAAACTATCAATTGCTTGTCTTCTAGGACCTCCTCCTCCTCTCTTTATATATAGGTGAGAGTCCCTGGTCTCCAACAATTTGAAACCAATAAATCGGTTACAACCAATTCAAATATCGGAACTTCTGATCAGGACTCTCGGATTCCAATTCTAGGTAGCATCGGAACTTCTAATACCTCCTATCTGAACTTCCGATCAGTGCATTTTTCCCGATACGCATCGGTACTTCCGGTTTCAACTCTCTGTCTCTAATTAGAAATTATCGGAACTTATGATACCATATCAAAACTTTCGATTTGAGCTTTCTGTTTCTAGTTCAGAAAATGATCAGAACATTCTATTCCAAATCGGAACTTCCGATCCAATCGGATTTTTTTGGGGCATTGTTACTTCAATCTCCCACTTGCACAAGAATTAATTCTTTGCAATTTCTTAATCCATCCCCTAAGTGTGTGACGTGATAGATTCATACACTAACGGCTATTCACCAGTAACCTTTTTAGATTCACTGATCAATAGCGGTACCTAGCAGCACATATTGACCCTCGAAAGCGTACAAAAATAAATTTTCACTGATCCTTAATATACGCACACACCAGACGCTTTACCACACGATATCAGTTAAGCTCAAGGCAAGATTAGTGCCACCCTTGTTGGATAGATCGACATTTTCACTCGAACAAGTAGTGGATTCAAAGAATGACTACCTCTTTAGTCATAGTGGCATGGCCATGCACTTTTCCAATCCGACTACCTCGAAGGGCCCAGAGACATCTCTCCTGTTAATAGGAGAGGTAAATTCCATCTTGACCGCTCACATCCCAAGACATGTTTCATAACACACCTGAATACAACCATTATTACTAACATGTTACGGAATAGCGTTAGGAAGCATCTAAGTGTGTCACTACGTATTCTGGAATCAAATAACAATCTTGTTGATGCTCTAATTTAGCATTAATGGTCAAAATTGTCTAAATATCAATTTTGGTAATTTGTGCCGAAAATATGCCAACTCCGGCATGGGCCGAAGGCCTAAAGTGCCGAAGGCCCACCCTGCGTTCGGCTTCGGCAGCACCTTAAGAGGCCCGCTTCACAGGCAGGCTTCGGCCCAGTGGGCCCCTTCAGCGGCCTGTGGGCTTCGGCCCAGAAGACTAGCTTCGGCGAGGCCTACGGAGGCTCACTCCGGCCGACAAAGTCCTATTCAGATTTGTACAATTCGGTTGTTTTTGATCCTACTCAGATTAGGTGAGATATCTTATCCCAATCTTAACGACCTTGCCGAATCCTCTCAAATTAGGTGAGACCAGCCCCTATAAATATAGGGGTGAGGCCGATTCAAGAGACCCCCTGCTTTCATATCAACACAAAGCCCTAGCTTTGAATCGTTCTTTTATCTTCCAATCTACTTCCTTGCCCTAGGATTAGCACAGTAACATCCATCTTCGTGGGTTTGCGTCGTAAGCCCTCCGTCTGCCGTGTCGAAATCATGGTAACCCTTGTTGATTCGCTCATCAATCTCTCGTTTAATCCACGAAATGGATTTTTATCATTTTATCGGATTTCTTCTAGTACTCTTGGGAGTTTGACCTCTAGGCTAGATTGCACTTGATCTTTTACTGTTTTGCAGGGAATTACCTTCAAAGTCATCGCCAAAGAGTTTCGGGGTGATTGCAATTAATCTACAAAGTCACCGGAGCTCTTAGGTGATCAGATCGGAGCCTGTCGGTCCGACCGACAGGGCTTCGCCGGGTCATCAGGCTGTTGTCGGCAAGGTCGTCGACACCCTTTGCCATCATGCCGATGTCCTCTTCGGCGAGAACCCTCCGCAGTAAACTGCTCCACACCAGACTCCGTGGTCCCGAAGCCCTGGTCTGACCGAACACCCGTTGTCGGTCTTATCGAGTATCCTCCGTCGGTTTGACCACCCGGAGACCACTTCGTACTAGAACGCCAAAGCCACCTTAGGTGACCCCTTTGCACCAGAATGCCAAGGCCCCCCTTCGGCGATACTTCACAACAGAGCGCCGAGGCCCCCCTTCGGCGATACTTCACATCATCGGTCCGACCAGGGAGTATACATTCGGTTCGACCGCCATTTTATTATACATCAGAATCGGCCCTGTTCTAGTTGGTTTGTTCAGGTTTTATTATTTTTAGTTATTTTCTCATACATCGGCTAATCGAACTTTATTTCTTAATATCTGTTTGATTACTTGGCTACTTCGTTACCCTTACAACCGTTAAGGATTTGTCGGAATGTGACGTCGGTGCTGCGTCATGCTTAGGTTTATCCCTAAGTATCCGCGCGCTTTTGGATCGTCGAACTGGCCCAAGTGTGGAGGCGCGTTTTCATGTCAACACACTTTTTGGCGACACCGCTGGGGATGACATCGACATGAGGAGCACGTCTACATCGGATGTGGGTACATCGACCACGACTACTACGACTATGACAACAATACCCCTATCGCCGATGGACCCGGGGGGCATGAACATGGAGATCGACAACCGCAACATCAACCTCCCCACTCTCGTGGACATCCCCGAAGAAGATCAGGCCGAGATCGAAGCTAAGATGAAGGAATTTCATGCCCTCATGCTCGAGCGCTACACGAAACAAGGTACCACCACCATCCCTCCTGTCTTTATCCCCCTTAGAGATTAGACAGGAGATATCCGCTATAGTGGATCAGGCCATTAGTGCTACATTTTCAAATCAACTAGGGCCTAAAATGGAAGCGATGTTTAGGAGATTCGGCTTTTCCAAGTCCGCTTCTCACACCCCGATTGCTAGCCTACCCCCCGCGCACCACGTACACAGTAGAACCGACAGGAGCACCAGAAAGGCCATTACATATGCGTCTCCAATTTCTGGGGCCGAGGCTATGCACACCACTATCGGTCAGGTCGGCCATTGGGCCGGCCAAAGCAACATGTACCAGGCACCGTCACCAATGACAGTCAGTCTAAATGGATACCAGGCCGGTCCGACTAACCCATATACCTACGGCCAGACTGGCTACCAGACCGATCCGACCGGACAGTGTGCCTACGGTCAAACCGACCCTATGGTCGGTCAGGTCGCCCCATTTTATTACACGTTGCCTGCGCCCACGCTGCCCTTTCACGCGCTACCCACACCTCCTACTCCTGTGTACCCGCGTAGGCCTGAGCATACCATTTACCGTGAGCCGACGCACAAGAGGAGGAGTCACATGGCCAACACCCCAACATACCGCCACGCGTCGTGCCCCTGCACGAGAGACACGCGTAGGCCGGAAGCATAGAAGATATTGACGAGCGAATTCACACGCTTGTTAGGGAATGCACTGGTTACACGCCTCAGGATCAGATTAGGATTTACCGTAAGTCGTACCTAGACCATTTCTATGCCATCCCATATCCTCGCGGCTTTAGGATTCCTGAGTTCACCAAGTTTGATGGCGAGAGTAGCAAGACCACCCTAGAGCATATAGGCCAATTTCTAGCACAGTGTGGTGAAGCAAGTGGGTCAGATGCACTTAAGCTCAGATTATTTTCCTTATCACTGTCCGGCACTGCTTTCACTTGGTTTTTGGCGCTTCCGCCGAACTCCGTCCAAACTTGGGCCCAGTTAGAACAAAAATTCCACGATTATTTTTACACTGGGCAAACCGAACTTAAGCTCTCACATTTGACATCGGTTAAACAGAAGACCAATGAGAGTGTCTCCGACTACATTAGGCACTTCCGGGACAATAGGAACCGATGTTTTAGTTTAAACATCTCCAAGAGGGATCTGGTCGACTTAGCTTTCAACGGTTTGCATTATGAAATTAAGGAAAAGTTAGACGGCCGAATCTTCCTCGAGGTTAGTCAGGTTTTATAGTAGGCTATGTACCATGAAGGTCGAGCTAGGGCCAAAAGGTATGTCAAAGTTTTTGGTGAGCCTAAGGCCGAGCTACACATCGTGGAGCACTCCGAAGAAGAATCATCGGGAGAAGAAGACTCGGCTGACATGTACACGGCCGAATGGACCTGGCCTAGTGGATCTAAACAATCACGTGCTCTAAATTACGGCCGTCTCCCGCTAAGAGTCAGCCCAACGAAGTTAAGTACTCGTTTGATGTGACCAAGTGCGATAAAATATTTGATTTTCTGTTGAAAAGCAAGCTCCTTAGGTTGCCCAAAGGTCACATCATTCCATCCGCCGATGACTTGAAGAAACATGCATACTATAAGTGCCATGATACGCTTTCCCATTCTACTAATGAATGCAACATTTTTCATCGACAAGTTCAATCGGCCATAAATGAAGGACGATTGAAGATAGATTCTAGCCCTAGAATGAAGCTAGATCATGATCTGTTTCCCGTAAACAACATTGATCATGACGGGAAGAAGGTATTGATTCGGCCCGAACAGGCCGAGTCATCTAAAGGAAAGGCAGTCGTCATTGGGAAGCCTCGCACACACCTGCTCATACCGAAGAACCTTGAGGTAGTAGTAAATGTATACAAGACATCTTCGGCTAAATCCCTCAAAAAGCCGGAGGTAACTTTTGGGATGCTTCTCCAGAGGCATAGGAGAAGGGCCGAGGACAAACATCGTCGGACAACCCCACAAAAGAGGTTGAACCCTCAACAGGAGCATGAGTTTGGCCCACAGGTAACTAAGGTCGTTCCAGGTGCATCCCGTTCGGCCGAAGGTTCTGGGAGCAAATTTGTGACGCCCAGAACCAAGTTGCATGCTTCATGGGCGCCTCCCGGGATGACTAAGTCCCAAAAGAGGCGATTGCAACGTCTTTGTGCTGAGTACCTTAGAGGGAAAGAGGCCGAAGAATGCAAAGGTAGCAGACCCAGTGAGTCCACAATTGTAGCTAGGACACGCCAGGTGTGGAGACCGAAGATGGCTGGCAAGCCAGCTTCTACCCTCGCTGATTAGGAACCGCGTCCTTGCAAGGGACCTGGGGGGCAAGACAAGTAAAATTACTAAAGGTTGATTTGATGAAAAATCCGGCGCTTAAGTCCCTTGGTCATATTAGTGAGTCGTACAAATCGTCCTCATCAAATTCAAATGTCTTGGGTTATGAAATGGACGATTTGGTAGGTAAACAAATAGAGAGTACCGCTCATGGCTCACTGTGCTTTTAGCTCACTAAGTTTCCTAAAAGGCAGGGGGGCATATGTTGATGCTCGTATTTGGCATTAATGGTCGAAATTGTCGAAATAACAATTTTTGTAATTTGGGCCGAAAATATGCCAACTCCGGCACAAGCCAAAGCCCTAATGTGTCGAAGGGCCACCTTGTGTTGGCTTCGGCAGCACCTTCGGAGGCCTGCTTCGCAGGCAGGCTTCGGCATAGTGGGCCCCTTCAACGGCATGTGGGCTTCGGCCCGGTAGACTAGCTTCGGTGAGGCCTGCGGAGGCCCACTCCGGCCGGTAGAGTCCTATTAAGATTAGTATAATTCGGCTATTTTTGATCTCTTATCCAAATCTTAACCACCTAGCTGAATCCTACTCAGATTAGGTGAGATATCTTATCCCAATCTTAACCACCTGGCCAAATCCTACACAAATTAGGTGAGACCAACCCCTATAAATATAGGGGTGAGGCCGATTCAAGAGACCCTCTGCTTTCACATCAACACAAAGCCCTCGCTTTGAATCGTTCTTTTATCTTCCAATCTACTTTCTTGCCCTAGGATTAGCACAGTAACATCCATCTTCGTGGGTTTGCGTCGTAAGCCCTCCGCCCGCTGCGTCGAAATCACGGTAACCCTTGTTGATTCGCCCGTGAATCTCCCGTTTAATCCACGAAACGGATTTTTATCGTTTTATCGGTTTTCTTCTGCTACTCTTGGGAGTTTGAACTCTAGGCTAGATTGCACTTGATCTTTTACTGTTTTGCAGGGAATTACCTTCAAAGTCATCGCTAAAGAGTTTCGGGGTGATTGCAATTCATCTACAAAGTCACCGGAGCCCTTAGGTGATCAGATTGGAGCCTGTCGGTCTGACCGACAAGGATTCATCGGGCCGTCAAGTTGTTGTCGGCACGGTATTCGACACCCTTCACTATCATGCCGAAGCCCTCTTCAGCGAGAACCCTCTATAGTAAACTGCGCCGCACCAAACTCCGTGGTGCCAAAGCCCTGGTTTGACCGAACCCCCGCTGTCGGTCTAATCGGGTATCCTCCATCGGTTTGACCACTCAGAGACCGCTTCGCACTAGAAAGCCGAAGCCACCTTACAACCGTTAAGGATTTGTCGGAACGCGACGTCGGTGCTATGTCACGCTTAGGTTTATCCCTAAGTATCCGCACGCTTTTGGATCGTCGAACTGACCCAAGAGTGGGGGCGCATTTTTGTGTCAACAGATATCAAGTCTAAGGACTCTACAGGTACACCATTTGAGATGACAACTGATGGCACATTACAATAAAAATCCCAGTAGTATCTCACGTGGGTCAATCCAACCCCATGTTCACTAACATGTGTCTGCATCGCTGATTTGACATCTCTATGTCTATGATCTGTGAAACATGATCATCAATCAGTCTGATGTGCTAATCAATGTATCATCACTGTCCCACATGATGTTAAGATTAGGGATCCATTTTGAACAATATCATTATAAAATAAATAGTTTCACATAACAAGTCATT
The DNA here is from genome assembly GCA_019279435.1 of Zizania palustris. Taxonomy (NCBI): domain Eukaryota; kingdom Viridiplantae; phylum Streptophyta; class Magnoliopsida; order Poales; family Poaceae; genus Zizania; species Zizania palustris. The sequence goes on along the minus strand of JAAALK010000086.1, from coordinate 2,225,099 downwards.
AACTCATTAATTAAATGTAAACGACATTTATACAAGGAAAAAGATAACAATTATCCTCTTACTTTAGCATAGACACTACTAACATCTTCCACAAAACATATGACTCACTCACGCATGTATCTAATACCCATGGAGCTCAGGTGCGCCTTATGCTTGGGTTGTGGAAGAGGTTTTGTCAATGAATCTGCTATGTTTAAATCTATGTGCACCTTGCAAATCTTCACATCACCCCTCTCTATCATCTCACGGATCAGGTGATATCGCCAAAGTATATGTTTGGACTTTTAGAGTGACTTTGGCTCCTTGGCTTGCGCAATGGCACCACTAATATCATAATAGAGGTCCACTGAATTGGACGCACTAGGAACAACACCCAACTCAGAAACAAACTTTCTAATCCAAACGACCTCCTTCGCATCTTCTGAATTGGTGATATACTCAGCTTCTATTGTAGAATCGACCACCGTCTCTTGCTTGGAACATTTCTAACTCACTGCGCCTCCATTGAGGTAGAACACAAAACCAAATTGAGCATCAGTGTAACCACTTACAATGAGATGCTCATCACCATCATACACTAGGAACATTTCCTTACGCATTCTCAAGTACTTGAGGATACTCTTTACTACTGCCAGTGACTTTCACCTGGGTTCAATTGGTACCTGCTTGTAACACTTAGAGCATATGAAACATCTGGGCGTATACACAACATGGCATACATGATGGACTTGATCGCGGAGGCATATGGGATCGCACTCATCTTCTCTAGCTCATCAGGTGTCGCAGAACATTGCGTCTTACTAAGAGAAATACCATGTGACATTGGAAGAAATCCCTTCTTGGAATTCTCCATTTTGAACTGTTTCAAAACCTTGTCAATGTACATGCTTTATCTTAATCCAATTAGTCATTTTGATCTATCTCTATAGATCTTTATGCCCAAAATGTATGATGCCTCTCTAAGGTCTTGATAGCATTCAACAAATACAAGTGAGCTGCCACTAGCGTTCTTGTAAACACAAGGCTCTTCTTCGTTCTTTATGAAGCCGAACACTTTGACTACCTCATCAAAACGAAGATTCCAACTCCGAGAAGCTTGCTTCAGCCCATAAATGGACTTCTACAACTTACAAACTTTCCCAGCATTCTCTAAATCGTATAGACCTTCAGGTTGTGTCATGTACACATCCTCACTTAGGTTTCCATTTAGGAAAGACGTGTTGACATCCATTTGGCATATCTCATAATCATAAAATGTGAAAATTGCAAGGATGATCTGAATAGACTTAAGCATAGCGATGGGAAAAAATGTTTCATCATAATCAACACCTTGAATCTGTCTGAAACCTTTTGCCACCAATCGTTCCTTATAGATGTGAACATTTACATCAACATCTATTTTTGTCTTGAAGATCCATCTACACTCAATAATTTTTACACCATTGGGTGGATCGATCAAGTTCCAAACTTTGTTCTCTCGTATGGACTCCAATTTTTTCTGGATCGAAACTTCCGATCTAACAACGAAACTTCTGATCCGACTCCTCTATCGCAAATCTTGTCTGGTACCGGAACATCCGATCAATCATCAGAACTTCCAATCCAACAAGAATCGGAACTTTCGATCAAGCATCGGATCTTCTGAAATTATGCAAACAGAAACAAATCCAATATGTTTTAATTCGGATCTATTGGCTCCAAGCCATTTCTCAGAGTTTGGTCTCTTTACTGCTTCCGCATAGGTCTTGGGCTTGTTGTTGTCCAACAACAACACCTCGCGCTGCCCAATGGTCAAAAACATGTACCGCTCTGGAGCGTGACTCACCCTCCCAGACCTTCGTGGGGCAGGTGTCTCTACAATGAGCTATGCAACATCTTGCATATCCTGTTGTGATTCGGTGGGATCTAGAACACCTTCCAATGGCTCTCGAACCTCTTCGAGATGCACCGTCCTCCCACTAACTCCTTTTGAGAGAAACTCTTTCTCAAGGAATACACCATTCCGAGCGACAAACGCTTTCCCTTTTCTCTATTATAGAAATAGTATCCTTCAGTTTCCCTAGGATACCCGACAAAAAAGCACTTGTTAGATTTAGGAGTGAGCTTGTCGGACGTCAAATGTTTGACATACGCTTCACAACCCCAAATCTTCTTTAGAAAATACAAACTGGGATGCCTCCCAGACCATTTCTCATATGGCGTCTTCTCTACTGACTTAGATGGAACTCTAATTATCGTGAAAGTGGTAGTTTCTAGACTGAGTCCCCAAACGGATAGTGGAAGATCAACATGACTCATCATCGACCGGACCATGTCCAACAAGGTGTGGTTCCTCAGGTCGGACACTCCATTCTATTGGTGCATGTCAGGTGGAATCAGCTATGGAATAATTCCACATTGCTTTAGATGATCACTAAACTCATGGCTCAAATATTCACCTCCCTAATTAGATTGTAGCAATTTAATTGTCTTGCCCGTATGATTTTATACTTCATTTTGACACTCCTTGAACTTTTCAAATGACTACCACTTATGCCTCATCAAGTAGACATAACCATAAGTACTGGTAACCACCTCTTACGACATGGCTCGTTGATCTACATACATTAGTATGTACTATGAGCAATAGCTCACTCGCCCTCTCACTCTGTCTAGTGAAAGGCGTCTTTATCATTTTGCCAAGTAAGAAAGATTCACATGTGTCATATAATTCGAAATCAAATGACTCCAAAACTCCATCATTATGGAGCTTCAGCACGCGCATCTCATTTAGATGACCCAAACGACAATGCCAGACATAGGTAGGATTCAAATCATTGAGTCGTTGTTTATTTGTACTAATGTTATAAACATGTGCATCTTCAAGACTCAGAATATATAATCCATTCACTAATGGACAAAACACCATAGATCATGCCATTCAAAAATATTGAACAACGTTTGTTCTTTATCATGAACTCATAACCTTCTTCCTCCAAACATGAAGAACAGATAATGTTTCTGCCCAATGTTGGAACATAATAACAATTATTCAATTCTAGAACTAATCCTAAGGGTAGTGACAAAGAATAAATGTCGATGACCAACACTACAACATTTGCACCATTGATGACGCGAATATCCAGATCACCTACTACACACTTTCTTCACCTACTCAGTCCTTGCAACGATTTGCAAGTATGAATCATCGACCTGATATCAAATACCCATGAATCATTTAGACGAGTAGCAAGATTAATTTCAATAACATTTATACTTGAAGTAGAAGTGGAAATCCTACTTCTCTTCTTCTTCCAACCTTCTTCCAAGTCCAATTTGCAATTTCTGAACCATGGACTAGTTTTGCACACAAACAAGGACAGTGAGGTATCATACCTCTTAGCCCGAGCTTGTCTTTCAAAAATTCCTTGGAGTCCCATAATCATATTATGGACATCCTTGTTCTCATCTTACTTCCAAAGCTCATAGGACAAACAAGCAGGTATGAGACAACTTACACTAAGTGATTCATTTGAGTGCTTCTCACAAGCCCTTCGGTCAATTAGTTCATCATGATTGGACTCCTCTAGAACATTTTCCTTTTGCTTGAGAACACTTCTCAAGTTTATAAACCAATCAATAAAAATTGTTCCAAAAAGAATCGATCGCAAAATAAAGAGTACAATGTTCTTAATAGTTGGTGCCATGATCTACAAAAGATTAAATGCAAGGTTCAGCACAATGCAATGTTTATCTTCTATGCAATAAAAGATGTTCCACTATTTTAAAACAGTCACTTTCACTCTAATGACTAATAGTGTCGCAAGATCCATATTCATTCTAACTCCTAGTGAGCTTTGGCATCATTACTAGAAGCTAGGTGACATAGGTAAGCAACGCTTTGCTAATCACATCGTATGTGACTCTTGTCATTGGAGAATTATCCAATGCTCTATGCCAACTCTATGCCCCAAGGCCCAAAATAGTTTTGATAGCCCCGTTAAACAAACCAATAGTATGCATGGAGAAGTCTGACTTCCACCCTAACTGGTCAAGATAAAAGATAGCACCCTGCTTTGGCAAACCCACTATCGATGATTGAGATCCTTGGTGGGTGCAGCTATTGGAAAGAGCATCAATACTTAATTTTCTGAGGAAAACTATTCTAGCAAGGTTACATCCCAAGCACGCATGAAACATGCAAGAATAGTACAACAGGAACATCAGAAATCAACACAAGCAATCATATTAACTATGACATAGCATGGCCCTCTTTACGTGGCGATTTCCATCTCCATAGTTCCCATCATTAAGTGTGTGCTTCTAGCCTCCAAGAACTATACAAGCTTATCACTATAGAACCTATACTAGTTAAATGTGATGAAGCAACAGTTCTCGACTCGCAGGTCACAAATGTACACCAACCTTGGCTATAAATATTAATGTTACGTGGGCCATATTTAAATTTACATTCATTGCATGCATCTCATGCATGACATTTATCAAGGCCATGTCAGTCATAACATTCTCTGCAAAATAAAGTTAGGCGAATAATCTATAAGGGACTGAAATCTGGATCTGAAAAACCTAGCTCAATAGGCTCAGAATTCCAAAATCGTGTAGATCGGAACTTCCGATCTAGTATCGGAACTTCCGGCTGCAAATTGCTCTCTATATAGAATAATTATTCGACATCGGAACTTCCGATCAGGTATTGGAACTTCTGATCCGCCATTGTAACTTCCGATTTTTTGTGGACAGAAACAAATCTAATATGTTTTTCCACCATGTTTCTCCATACATGAGGGATCCAGTTCGAACACTATGCACATAGACTCTGACACACTATAAGGGAAAGGGGAAGTTACGCTAGTCGACAATTTTAAAAATTTTGTCCCAATCCCAAGAACTATGCACGTGTGAAATCATAGATCGGTACCTTATACCATGAGACGTGCTAGGTGCAGTGGAAGAAGATGTCGGGGAAGTGCGTCCTCGCTGAACCTCGCCTCGCTCCAGCCATTCCGCGGTGATCCAATCGACGAAGATGATGTAGGCATTCACGGGATGAAGCCCACGAGAGTCGCTATAGGAACAACGCCTCCACGGTATCCGCACATCTAGGGATAGGATCCTTCCCACGTCAACGTGCTAGCACCGCTCGTGAGAAACGGGAGATTCCTCAATCTCAACTTTTGAGATCAAGAAGGGGAGGAGAGGAGTTCTTGGTGGCTAGGTCCAAACTATCAATTTATTGTCTTCCAAGACCTCCTCCTCATCACTTTATATAGGTGAGAGCCTCTGGTCTCCAACAATTCAAAACCAACAAATCGTTTACAACCGATTCAAAACTCAACAAATCCAATATGTTAAGCCCGCATCAGAACATTCGATCCAATATCGGAACTTACGATCAGGACTCTTAGACTCCAATTTCTAGTAGCATCGGAACTTCTGATACCTCCTATCAGAACTTCCGATCAGTGCAATTTTTCTAGATACACATCGGTACTTCCGATTTCAACTCTATGTCTGTATTTAAAAATTATCGGAACTTCCGATACCATATCGGAAGTTCCAATTTGAGCCCTCAATTTTACAAACAATAAATTATTGGAACTTCCGATACCAAATCAGAATTTTTAATTTGAGCTATCTGTTTCCAATTTAGAAAATAATCGGAACTTTCGATTCCAAATCAGAACTTTCGATCCAACCGGTTTTTTCTTGGGCACTGTTCCTTCACAAATATCGATGAATCATTTGGACGAGTAGCAAGATTAATTTCAATAACATTTATATTTGAAGTAGAAATGGATGTCCTACTTCCCTTCTCCTTCCAGATTTCTTGCAAGTACCATTTGTAGTTGATGATCCATTGATCAGTTTTGCACGCAAATAGGGACTTCGATGTACCGTACCTCTCGGCCTGAGCTTGTTTCTCAAAAATTCCTTGGTGTCCTATAATCATATTATGGACATCCTTATTCTCATCTTGCTTCCAAAGCTCAGAGAACATATTGGCAGGTATGAGACAACTTACATTAAGTGACTCATTCGGGTGCTTCTCACAAGCCCTTCGGTCAACTAGTTCTTCAAGATGTGACTCCTCTAAAACATTTTCTTTTTCCTTTCGTTTGAGAACACTTCTCAAGTTTCTATACCAGGCTGTGAAAATTGTTCCAAAAAGAATAGACCACAAAATATATCATAAAGTATTCTTAACAGTTGGTGCTATGATCTACAAAATTAAATGCAAGGTTATGCACTATGCTATGTTTATCTTCTATCCATTAAAAGACGTATCACTATTAAAACCAGTCACTTTCCCTCTAATGATTAATAGTGTGACATGATCCATATTCAATTAACTCCTAGTAAGCTTTGGCATCACTGCTAGAAGCTAACTGACATATGTAAGCAACACTTTGCTAATCATATCATTTGTGACTCTTGTTCGTTGGAGTGGCATCCAATGAATGACATCTAACTCCGTGCCCCAAGGCCAAAAACTGTTTTGATACCCTTGTTAAGCAAACTAATTGTTGATAGCAAAAAATGGCATTAATGGTTAAGATTGTCAAAATATCAATTTTGGTAATTTGGGCCAAAAATACACATGTCGTAGGTTGGACCAAAGCCCTACAGGGCCGAAGGCCCACCAGGCTATAGGCTTTGGAAGCTTCCAGCAAGCCTACAGCCTTCGGCCCGAAGGCCTTCGGAGGCCCATTCCACCGAAGCTTCGGCCCGAGGAGTAGGCTTCAGCGGGCCTGGCCGAAGGCCCACTTCAGGCAGAGATAGATATTGAGTCCGATTTTTGTTTAAGTCTTTTTCCACGCGTGATTAAGCCAAATTATACCAGATTAGATTTAGAGATTAGAAGTCTAGCCCCTATAAATATAGGGGTGAGGCCGGTTTAGAAATCCCCCAACACAAATCAACATAAAGCCCTAGCTTTGAACCGTACCTTTATTTTACCTTTACTTTCTACAATCTTCGTGGGTTTGCCTGGAAGCCCTCCAACGGCCACTTCGGAACAGTGGGAATCCTTGTTACTTCGCTTGTGAAGTATCCGTTAATCTATGTAATAGATTGCTATCGCCTTGTTACTTCGCTTGTGAAGTATCCGCTAATTTGCGTAACAGATTGCTACCTTCGCCCCTAGTGCAACACTTAGAAGAATTCGGTCCTTAGGCCGAATTGGTACTTCGAATCTACTCTTTTGCAGGTTTCCACATTCGGAGCTACTTCACCGGAGGTTCCCAAAGCTGAGAGATTGGTTTCAGAGGCTGCCAGAACACCCCCTCAGCGAGAGTACTCCTTCAACCGCCCGTGCCGGACCGTCACGCTGTTGTTGGTTTGACCAAGTCCCGCACACCAACACGCTCCACAACAAGCATCGTCTTGACAGGCTTCTCCATGCTTGTACCCCGCGTCAGACGAAGTTACGCCTGAGCATTGCGTCTAAGTCATTATTCTGTATCTTACTGTATTGGAGACTTTGCGTCGAACCCCATTGTTCGGATGTGATTGTCACGTCCAGGTCGGTTCGGAGTTCATCTTTGGCCAGATCAGTCCGAACGCCGAAGGTACCCTTCGGTGGGACACTTCGCACCAAACACCGAAGGTACCCCTCAGCGACACCCTTCGCACTATACTTTGAATTAGTCAGGCTCCGCTTGGCTTGCTAATTTGTTATGTGAAATACATTTCTTCCGGCTAATTGGATTATTTCTGTGTGATCTGATTACCTAGCGACTCCACCCCCTTACCACGGTTAAGGGTAGTCAGAATGCGACATCGGTGTTGTGTTATTCTTAGGCTTGTCCCTAAGTATCCGCACATTTTTGGATCATCGAACTGACCCAAGTGTGGGGGCACGTTTTTGTGTCAACACACTTTTTTGGCGACTCCGCTGGGGAGCACTATGCCAACATGATGGGTATATCTACATCAGCCGCCAGTATGTATACAACGACTACTACGTCTACACCACCGATGGGTCCCATGGGAGGCGCGGATATCGACAACCGAAACATCATGGCACCTACCTTTGAAGATATTCCCACAGAAGACCGAGCAGAGATCGAGGCAAAAATGAAGGCACTCCAAGACCTGATGCTTGGGAGCTACGTCAAGACGCACGGGGGCTTCATCAAGCGCGACATCAACATCCCTGACCTTGCTCGGATCCAGGTAACACCAGTATCGCCTTGTTTATCTTCCTTAGAGATAGAGCAGAAAATAGCCACATCAGTAGATCAAGTCGTTAACGCTTCGCTAGCCAAACGTTTAGATTCGGCAGTTAGCTCTCAAGTAGAGGCGACGCATAGAAGGTTTGGCTTTACTGAGACCGTGCCATCAGCCCCTATTGCTAGCATGCCTCCGATAAGTCACATTTATAGCAAAACTGATGGTAGTACTGACAAAACCATTACGTCTTTGGCCTTGATGCCCATGGTTGAGACAAGTCATTATGCTTACAACCAAGCCAACACTGCTCACCATGCGTTGCTTCCACTCACACCAGTGCCAACTTTGCCCACACTGCCCGCACCACACGCACAAGCGCGTAGACCCGAACACATTGTGCAGCTAGCGCATGAGGAAGAGACCCATGGCGGACACGCCAACATCCCACCTCATGTCACGCCCCTACATGAGAGATGTGTGTAGATAGCGGGTCAGGATGACATTGAGGAGTGGATCCACGCACAGTTTAGGGAGTGCACCAGCATCGTACCAAGGGGTCGAGCTAGGGTTTACCGGAAGCCATACCCCAATCATTTTGATACCATACCTTACCCTCACGGCTATAGAGTCCCTGAGTTCACCAAGTTTGACGGTAAGGGTAACAAAACCACACTAGAGCATGTTAGTCAATTTTTAGCACAATGTGGAGAAGCTAATGGGTCGAACGCTCTAAAGCTTAGACTATTTTGTCTCTCACTATCCAGCACCGCTTTCACTTGGTTTTCGGCACTCCTGCCGAACTCCATCCAAACGTGGGCTGAATTAGAACAAGAATTCCATGAATATTTTTACATGGGTGAGACATAACTTAGTCTTTCACACTTGATGTCGGTTAGACAAAAATCTGGCGAGAGCGTCTCTGAGTATATCAAGTGTTTTAGGGATACTAGAAATCGATGTTTTAGTCTTAATATTTCGGAGAGGGATTTGGCGGATCTAGCTTTTAGCGGGTTGCATTCTAAGATTAAGGAGAGACTAGACAACCAGCACTTTTTTAAGTTAGCCAAGTCATGCAACAGGTTTTGGTCCAGGAAGGCCGAGTTACGGCCGTCTACCGCCAAGAATCGGCTTGGCGAGGTTAAATAATCATTTGATATAACTAAGTGTGATAAAATATTTGATTTCCTCTTGAAGAACCATCTTCTCAGATTGCCTAAAGGCCAAGTCATCCCATCTGCCGACGAGTTAAAGAAACATCCATACTATAAGTGGCATGATTCGTATTCGCATTATACTAATGACTGCAATGTTTTTCGACGACAGGTTCAATCGGCCATAGAAGAAGGACGATTGAAGATTGACCACAATCCAAAGATGAAGCTAGATAAGGACTCCTTTCCCGTCAACACTATCGATCTCGATGAGAAGAGACTATTGGTTTGGCCAGAACAGGCCGAGTCCACTAAAGGGAAGGCAGTGATTGTTGGAGAACCGCGCACACGCACACTCATACCTAAAAATCCCGAAGTGGGAATATGGAAGCAGAATGTTAGCACATCCCCTTCGGCTAGGGCTCACAAGAAGCCGAAGGTAACTTATCAAATGTTGTTAAACAAACACCAAAGAAAAGCAAAGAAACAGGCCCCCACGCCAAAAGTCCAAGTCAGCCGAAGGGGCCAAGGCATTCGGAGGGTGGCTCCGGACCACAGTGGCTGAGCGCTCCGCATGGCGGCTTTGGACTACAGTGGCCAAGCCCTCTGCATAGTGACTTCGGGCCACAATGGCCTAACACTCCCTATGGTGGCTTCGGACCTCAGTGGTCGAACCCCGCGTACAATAGCTTTAGACCCCAGTGGCCAAGCTCCATGCAGAGCGAGTTCAGCCCCCAATGGCCGAACCCTGCACCGCTCTAGACGAGCCCTTCAACAGGAGGCTTCGGCCCATACTGGCCGAACGTACCCCCGGTCTGGTAGGACCCTTCGTTGATATGGTCCGAGACACCATCGACTTTGCCGAGCCCTCCTCTGGGTAACAGGTTTGGCTCATAGTGGGTGAAGCCATTGGAACCGCCGGTGCCTCCGCCATACAATTGGGTAGGGACTCCGTGGGCTTCGTACGTATCACAACCGGAGTACCCTCCGCAACATAACATTATTCCTTGTTTTCCTTCGGAGTATTATGGCTGGCAGGGACAAGCAGACACAGCGGAGGGAGGCATCATCCACAGGCTGTCTGTGGTACCTCTGAATCGGCTCGTGTAGAACGAAGTTGAAGAAGAAGGACGCGAAGAGGCAAAGGACAAGGAGTCTGAAGCTATCATAGTCAGAGTAGGGTCTTAGGAAGTCCCAATCCTGAAGGCCCCTTCATCGAAGCCTGGTAGAGGTATGTCTCCTACTCCGGCCAAAGCCTGCGCCAGAGCCTGGTCCGATCGGCCGAATGAGGCCGGTCCGATTGCTGGGGTCCGCAGCGAAGGCCCCTCCGAATACAGAACGTGCGAGGCTGAGCTTGGTAGTATCACTTCAGCTAAAATAAACAGGAACTAGGAAGTGGCATCTGGTACCAAGCCACGGCCATCTTGGGCACCTCCAGGAATGTCCAAATCACAGAAGAGGCGTCTACAACGCCTACGGGCATAGGAGATGCACGAGAAGAAAGCCGAGGACGAGCGAGATGCTATCTTTGAAGAAATCCGTCCTCGACCAACTACGAGAAACGTATGGAAGGTTAAGCCGATTGAGATGACCAATACGGCTCCTAGTCTGAGTGACGACGAAGACGACATGCTCGACGACGACTACTCGCCCGTCTCTAAGGGGCCCGCACCCCAGGCAATGGACATAAACGTCATCATGCTACCCGTCGAGTTCTCCCTACCACAGGATGAGGCCAAGGTCGCTCAGTTGAACCTCGGCCCGCACAATGCTATCTTTGAGAAACCCAAGGACTCTGCTCGCCATCTAAAGCCTCTCTATGTTAGGGGTCACATTGACGGAAAACCGATCTCCTGGATGCTTGTTGATGGTGGCGCCACTATTAACCTAATGTCTTACTCGCTATTGAAGAAACTTGGCAGGGACAAGGATGACCTGAAGAAAACCAACTTGATTCTCAACGGATTCAACGGCGAGAGTTCTGAGGCCAAAGGTGTGCTCTCCATGGAGTTGACGGTAGGCAACAAGACATTGCCAACAGCATTCTTCATCATCGATGTGCAAGGTAACTACAGTGTGCTTCTTGAGCATGACTGGATTCACGCAAATTGCTGCATTCCTTCTACTTTGCACCAGTGCCTAATTCAGTAGGACGGCGATGAAGTAGAAGTCATACCCGTAGACACTTCGGCCCAAGTGGCATTGGCCGATGTTTCCATTGACGTCATTCACAACAAGGTAGAGTGTCTATCAGGTAGACATCTTTCGGATTACAACTTTGTTAGCGCATCCGGAGGACGTTTTGTACCAGTGTCTGTAAAGTTGGCTGGTGTAGCACGACTATTTCTAAATTAGTGGTCATGTCTAGCAAGAGTAATCTAGATTGGCTAAAGTCTCGTGTAGAGCAATTAGGATAGGGTTTCGCGTCAGTCGATCCCTTAGAAGAAGTTGACATAGGCGATGGTAGCATCTCGATGCTGACTTTTGTAAACCAACAGTTATAGCCTGGTGAGAAGGCTGAAGTAATAAAGTTTCTTCGATCGTATGTCGATTGTTTTGCGTGGGACTATAGCGAAATGCCAAGATTAAGCCGCGAGCTCGTGGAGCCTCAGCTACCTATCAAATCTGGATTTAGGCCTTATAAACAGCCTCCTTGATGCTTTAATTCGGTCGTCTATGACTGAGTTAAAGAAGAAGTGGAGCGACTGCTCAAAGCTGAATTTATTAGGCCATGCAGGTACGCTGAATGGGTCGCTAACATTGTGCCTGTAGAAAAGAAGGGGAGCGGAAAAATACGAGTTTGTATTGATTTTAGGGATCTAAACAAGGCCACTCCGAAGGATGAGTATCCAATGCCGGTAGCCGACATGCTAATCAACGATGCTTCAGGACACAAGGTACTAAGTTTTCTTGATGACAATGCTGGTTACAATCAAATATTTATGGCCGAAGAGGACGTCTACAAGACAGCCTTTCGATGCCCTGGTTTTGTCGGTTTATTCGAGTGGGTCGTTATGACTTTTGGTTTAAAGAATGTTGGCGCTACATATCAATGTGCTATGAACTTGATCTTTCATGACTTGCTAGGAGTTATGTTAGAAGTTTACATTGATGATGTTGTAGTCAAATCGGACTCTATGGGAAACCATCTAGCTGATTTGAAAGTTGCTTTTGATAGGATGCGATAGTATGGCTTAAAAATGAACCCGCTCAAATGCGCTTTCGGCGTGTCGGCGGGCAAGTTCTTAGGCTTCATGATTCATGAAAGAGGCATAGAGATCGATCCTAAGAAGCTTTAGAAAATTAGAAACTCTGCAGCACCGACATGCAAGAAACATGTGCAAAAGTTGCTAGGTAAGATGAATTATTTGCGTCGCTTTATATCTAACTTGTCTGGCAATATTGATGCCTTTGTCCCCATACTCCAGCTAAAGAATGAAGTCGAGTTCACTTGGGGGAAAGTCAGCAACGCGCCTTTGAAAAGATCAAGGAATGTTTGTCCTCGCCACCCGTAGTGAGGGCACCCAAAGCCGGGATTCCGTTTCGGCTGTACATCGCTGCCGAAGAAAGCGTGATCGGGGCCGTGCTAACCTAGGAGGTGGAAGGAAAGGAGTACATCATCATGTTTTTGAGTCGCCGCCTACTGGACGCCGAAACTAGGTACGTGTTTGTGGAACATTTATGTTTATCACTTTACTACGCATGTACTAAATTGTGCCACTATCTTCTCCCTACTACATGAGTTGTCGTCTGCCAAACCAATGTTATAAAACACATGTTGCAAAAGCCAATTATAAGTGGAAGAATCAGGAAGTGGGCGTACGCTTTGATTGAGTATGATTTGGCCTATGAACCCTAAGAGCTATGAAAGGCCAAATTGTCGCTAACTTTATAGTTGATCACCACATAGATATCAGTTGGAGTGACAATGTTGCTCTAATTGAGGTAGTACCATGGAAACTTTACTTTGATGGTTCAGCTTGCAAAAGTGGCCAAGGTATTGGAGTGGTTCTCATATCACCTAGTGGAATACATTTTAAAACCTCGGCTCGTTTAGAATTTCCAAATACGAATAACCAAGCTGAATATGAGACTTTATTACTAGGACTTGATCTGTTGGAATCCATGGGTGTTAAACATGTTCATGCACATGGGGACTCCTTGTTAGTAGTGCGACAGGTAGCTAGGAGTGCTCTATGTTTTAATGGCTTGCTAAACAGCTACCTGGATAAATGCCTAGACCTAGTTGCTACTTTTGATGACTTCAAAATCTCTCACGTGTCAAGAGAGGCCAATTCCATTGCAAATGACTTGGCTCAGCAAGCATCTGGCTATCAAGTCAGGAGAGGTAAATTTTCTGTACAAGAAAGGCCGGTGCTTGTTCTCACTACCGAAGCCAGTAACTTCGGACAGGCGCGAGGGCTGCCAAACCCTCCGGGTCGGACCCCTCTGGCCACTAGAGATTGTCGCGCGCTGGAGCCCTAGGGGCGGAGTACTCCGCCCACCGAAGGGCCTAGCACGCCGAAGCACCCTGGATAGTGAGGGTTTTCGGGAACCCGAACCCTCTGGTAGGAGGCTTCGGCCTAGCCGACTCCGCGCAACAAGCCAGCCAGGCTTCGACAAAAAACAGGAAGGGCTCGGGGGCACTCCGAAACCAATAGCTTGAACGTTACGTTAGTGAATGAGCTAGCAAACCCTTTGGATGCCCATAAGAGCGATTGGAGAGCTCCAATTGTACAATATTTGAGGAACCCTAGTCAAAGGGTTGATCGGAAAGTTCGACGACGAGCGTTTAAATTTGTGTTGCTAGATAATACACTATATCGCCAGACTATTGATGGAGTACTATTGAAGTGTTTAGACAATGAACGATCCCAGGTGGCTACGGGAGAAGTCCATGAAGGGATTTGTGGCACTCATCAGTCGGCCCAGAAAATGAGTTCGATGCTCAAAAGAGCAGTTTCTACTGGTCGACTATGACTGAGGAGTGTTTTAAGTATTATAGAGGGTGTGAAGTGTGTCAAAAGTTTGGCAATATTCAGTTAGCTCCTGCTTCATTACTTAACCCTGTTGTTAAGCCATGGTCATTACGAGGTTGGGGTTTAGACTTCATCGGCTAGATTTACCCTCCTTCGTCAAAAAGGCATTGGTTCGTGTTGATGGCAACAGACTACTTCACCAAATGGACCATAGTCGTGCCTCTCAAGAATATGACTCACAACGAGATACTTGACTTTATCTTGAAGCACATCATACATAGATTCGGCATTCCTCAAACTCTCACTATAGATCAAGGTAGTTCATTTGTTTCTAAAGAGGTGAGAGACTTTGCCGAATGTTATGGTATTAAGCTGATAAACTCTTCAACATACTATGCTCAGGCCAATGGTCAGGCTGAGTCTAGTAACAAAACTGTGATTAAGCTTATTAAGAAGAAAATTGAAGAGTTCTCTAAGAGGTGGCATGAAGTGCTTTCCGATGCACTATGGGCTTGCAGAATTACGAAGCACGATGCTAACAAAGTTAGTCCATATGAGTTGGTGTATGGACAGGAAGTCGTTCTACCTGTAGAAGTAGATCTTGGCTCTTTAAGAGTTCTGAAGCAAGATGGCTTATCGGTCGATGAGTATGAGACTCTTTTGAACGACAATCTAGAAGAAGTGACCGATAAGAGGTTAAGGTCTTTAAAAGCCATAGAAATAGATAAAAGGAGAGTAGCTAAAGCCTACAATAAGAAGGTTAAACCAAAATCGTTTCAAGTAGGTGACTTGGTTTGGAAGACGATTTTGCCCTTAGGCACTAAGAGCCCCAAATTTAGTAAATGGTCACCTAGTTGGGAAGGTCCTTTCAAAAAAGCCGAAATCGCTCCTGGCAATGCTTATGTGTTAGAGTCTATGCAAAGAGAGCGGTTTCTAAGAGCATTGAATGGTAGGTACTTGAAAAGGTATTTCCCAAGTGTGGCAAACAACATGAAAAGTGTCGAAAGGCCGATATGAAAAGTATCGTCCTTAGCCCGTTATGCTTTTAGTTCACTTAGTTCACTAAAAGGCAGGGGCCATGTGTTGATAGAAAAAATGGCATTAATGGTTAAGATTGTCAAAATATCAATTTTGGTAATTTGGGCCAAAAATACACATGTCCTGGGTTGGGCCGAAGCCCTACAGGGCCGAAGGCCCACCAAGCTATGGGCTTCGGAAGCTTCCAGCAAGCCTGCAGCCTTTGGCCCAAAGGCCTTCGGAGTCCCATTCCACCGAAGCTTCGGCCCGAGGAGCAGGCTTCGGCGAGACTGGCCGAAGGCCCACTTCGGAGAGAGATAGAGATTGAGTCTGATTTTTGATTAAGTCTTTTTCCACACGTGATTAAGCCAAATTATACCATATTAGATTTAGAGATTAGAAGTATAGATCCTATAAATATATGGGTGAGGCCTGTTCAGAAACCCCCCAACACAAATCAACACAAAGCCCTAGATTTGAACCGTACCTTTATTTTACCTTTACTTTCTGCAGTTTTCGTGGGTTTTCCTGAAAGCCCTCCGATGGCCACTTCGGAACAGTGGTAATCCTTGTTACTTCGCTTGTGAAGTATCCATTAATCTACATAATATATTGATATCTCCTTGTTACTTCACGTGTGAAGTATCCGCTAATCTACGTAACAAATTGCTACCTTCGCCCCTAGTGCAACACTTAGCAGAATTTGGTCCTCAGGCCGAATTGGTACATCGAATCTACTTTGTTGCAGGTTTCCACATTTGGAGCTACTTCGCCGGAGGTGCCTAAAGCTGAGAGATTGGTTTTGGAGGCTGCCAGAACACCCCTCGGTGAGAGTACTACTTCGACTGCCCGTGCCAGACCGTCACGTTGTTGTCGGTTTGACCAAGTCCCGCATGCCAACACACTCCGCAACAGTCTTCATCACGACAGGCTTCGCCACGCTTGTACCCCACATCATACGAAGTTACGCCCGAGCATTGCGTCTAAGTCATTATTCTGTATCTTACTATATCAGAGACTTCACGCCGAACCCCGTTGTTCGGAGGTGATTGTCGTGTCTAGGTCGGTTCAGAGTTCATCTTTGACCAGATCAGTCCGAACACCGAAGGTACCCTTCAGCGAGACACTTCGCACCAGACACCGAAGGTACCCCTCGATGACACCCTTCGCACTATACTTTGAATCAGTCAGGCTCCGCTCGGTTTGCTAATTTGTTCTGTCCAATACATTTCTTTCGGCTAATTGGATTATTTCTGTGTGATCTGATTACCTGGCGACTCTATCCCTCTTACCACGGTTAAGGGTAGTCGGAATGTGATGTCGATGTTGTGTTACGCTTAGGCTTGTCCCTAAGTATCCGCACATTTTTGGATCGTCAAATTGACCGAAGTGCGGGGGCATGTTTTCGTGTCAACACTAATACTATGTCTGCGGAAGTCCGACTTCCACCCCAACTTGTCAAGATAAAAGATAGCACCTTCTTTGGCAAACACACTATCGATGATTGAGGTCCTTGGTGTGTGCAGATATTGGAAATAACATCAATACTTAATTTTTTGAGGAAAAACTATTCTAGCTAGGTGACGTTCCCTAGAGCGCACGTGACATGCAAGAATAGTACAAGAGGAACATAAGTAAGCACCATAGACAACACATTGACAGTGACATAATATCGCCCCTTCACATAGTGATCTCCATCTCCATGGCTCCCATCATTGAGTGTGTGCTTCCGACCTCCATGAACTTGTACTAGACTACCAAAATAGCACCTATACTAGTTACATGAGCCGAAGCATCAATAATCTACAAGCGGGTCATATGAATGAACACTAGTCTTGGGTTGTAAATAATCATGACATGCGGGTCATATTTAATTTACATTCAATGTATGCATCTCATACATCACATTAAAAAGGACCATACAAATCACAACATTCTCTGCAAAACAAATTTAGGCAAAGAATCTACAAGAGACCGATATTTGGATATGAAAATAGTAGCTCAATTGGCTCAAAATTTCTAGTTTTGCGTGGATCAGAACTTCCGATCTGGCATCAGAACTTTCGATCCACCGAACCTTCCAATAGCAAAAGGCTTTCTGTATCAAATTATACTAGGCATCGGAACTTCCGATCAATATCAATGGGACAAGCCCCATTAACAGTTATGACCAAATTTTATACTAACTTTGGTGACGAAAAGACCCCAATGGGCATAAAAGTAGAGGACAACGATATTGGTATATACATAGAACTAATATTACTTACTAGATATTCCATGTTGTAGACAGGAAAGGGAAGCGGGTAGCCAAGGAGGTCAACACCGACCAACAGATGTAACTCCAGCAAGGAAGGTTCTCCTGCAAGATATCTCGGTAGGTTTATCCTCTGAGATTCTGTTGTATGTCTATACAATAAATAATGTGATCATCAACAAGAAGTCGGTGGTGGGTTATTTTCAAATGTCGGTCTTTACATATATCATATATGAAAATCACCTTGTGTAACTTAATTTGTTAAAATTTATTGTTATAGTACTTTTCAATGCAGTACTATGAGATGTATATTAGACCTCACCTACACCAGTAAACCACCGAGATTCAAGTGGCAACAACGGGGTTTGAGATAGTTCTAATGGTGGTGTATAAAGCCACGGATAGACGGTGCTATCTAACTACTGGTTTTTGCCAATTTCTTGGCGATAACTCATTAGAAGTTGGCAAAATGTGCGCCTTCCATTTCAACATCAATAATGGTGCAATTGAGGCTATCATGTATGTGCTAGAAATCAAGGATATGATGTTTTCCTAGCCATCTTCCTTTTTGCACATATAACCATTGTGTATATTATACTGACTCATTTTTGTTCAGAGAGAATGAGTATAAGGTAAAGTTTAGAATAAATAATTAAAATTAAGATAATGTTAATATTTACTATTTAACTAATATGATAGTTGACAACAATTAAAAAACTTTGTATTTAGTACCGGCTGAGAAGTCAAGTCAATACAAAAGTTATGGATTTTAATACCAGTTGTGCATCTTAGTTGGTATTAATGCATGGAGAATTAGTCTTGGTTGGGTTCCTCACCGAGGACTAGATGGATGTATTAATGTCGATTAAATAATCGATACTAATGTGTTACTCCTTTACTCTCGGATGGACAGTACCGGATCAAAAATCAGGATAAAAGTGAATTATAATCAACAATATAACTAATAATTAGAATCAAGCTTATCTAATAATTATGATTATATTATAATTCTGATTAGTTATAGTGCCTCGTATAGGGCCATAAGCTCGGAAACATGCTTCTTAGCTTATGTTAAAATTTAATTTCGTAAGTCTACCCTACTCTTGAATTAATATTCTAGATGTGGGTACGGTCTTAAATTTATGTATGGTTACCTTCCATTGGCCCTTTCTTGTGGGTGAAGCTCGAGTCTAATTCTGAGAGTTTGAAGGTCCCTTCATACTTTGAGTCCATCTTTTGAATTGCCCGGTATGTCTAACAAAATACCGATGGTGCTTTCGAAGACATTCTTATCAACGTGCATTGTATCGATAGCATGACCAATCTCCAACTCCTTCCAATAGGGCAAATATCTAAAGAAGATTGACTGCTTTTTAAATGGAGCGTCCTTTGAATTTTTTTCAGATTTCTTCCTCTTCTTTCCGAAAACAACTTTGATATTCTTCACCATTTCGAATAGAAATTTGTCGTCTCAATGTTGTGGAGGCTATCCAAGCTCGATTGTACCGTCGAAATGGTTCCTATTTCTTCAATATTTGTGGTTTCTTGGTAAAAATCTGCGGTGTCGCATATATATCGTCTTAACGAATGATGGAAGATGCACAAATTCTGTCTGGTCCACACACACACTACACATGTTGTCTTTCCTTTAACCTGTCCTGTTAGGGACATACGTCCCGGGTTGTTAGCTATGGTACAAAAGATCATGGCTCTTAGATTAAAGTGCTCTTTCTTGTGCTCATCCCACACACATACACCATGTTCCCATAGACGTTTCATATCATCCATCAAAGGTTCTAGAAAGATATCAATGTCATTACCAGGTTGTTTTGGACCGAAAATTAGAGTAGTGAGCATAAGGTATTTTCTTTTATGGCACAACCATGATGGAATGTTGACCAAGCATAGAAAGACCGGCCACATACTGTGTGGGTTCCTCATCTCACCGAAGGGATTCATTCCATCCATGCTAAGTCCCATCCTAATATTTCTGGGATCCTCTGAGAAATCTGATTGGGCCAGGTCAAATGATTTCCACTGTCTAGCATCAGCAGGGTGTTGAAGTTTTTCGTCCTTCTTCCGCCCAGCGAAATGCCAGATTAATAGTTCAGCATCTCTAGGATTAGAGAACATACGTTTCAAGCGATCAATCACTGGTAGGTACCACATTACTAAGGCTAGAAATTTCCTCTCCGTCTTATATCTGTGTTGGTTTGCAATAACATTCTTTTTCCTCTTCTTCTACAACCTCTTATTCTTCTTCCAGGGGTCATTGTAGTCCTCCACACAGTCATTTGCACGTTTGTATCAACATTTTTTGCACTGCGGACAACTCTCTAACAATTCATACTCTTTTCGATATAGGATACAGTGGTTGGGGCATGCATGAATCTTCTGAACGCCAAAAGTCAATGGACAAATAATCTTCTTTGCTTGGTACATATCAGATGACAGAACATTGGGTTTCAGCAAAACCTTTTTTAGGATCTACAAAAGATCTAAAAAACTAGTGTCAGACCATCCATTGTTGGCCTTTAGTTTCATAAGCTCGAGAGTTGTGTACAACACAGTATACTGCTTATCGCAACCGTGGCGTTCCTCGTAAAGAAGGTTTTTCAATGCTTTGTCAAGTGCTTCAAAGTTATCGTAGCCTTTCGTTGTAGTTCTCGGCAACAGCACCTCAAGCGCAACATTTCGCATCAGTTCGTCCACATCAAAGGCATCATCATCATCATGTTGATCAACATCATGTGTTATGTCCGATGTATGATCACAACCTCTTCTATGTTGATGAGCATCTTGCGGCACATCAGAATCATCAGGAGGGTTTTCACCCATCTCACCGTGTTTCGTCCATATATAGTAGTTCTTCACGAAACCATTTTTCAACAAGTGAAATCGTATGGTTTCACGATCTGAACACGGATACATCGCTTCGTTCTTACAAACTTTACAAGGACAATATATTGCCGCCTCACTCTGACGGGAAGCATATTGTGTGGCAACTTCAGTAAATTCAGTTACTCTGTTAAAATATGCCACCACATCTCTGTCATTGGACGAGTACATCTAGGACATGTGCTCCATCTAAAACATATATATTATTTTAAAAATGCTTTAATTCAAACTATGTATTAAGTAGAAAAAAATTATTAAATAAATTAATTACATTGGTTTCTCTCTCCAAACAACATAACTCTAGATCTATAATCATAAATCAAATTAAAAAATAGATTAAAACGACGTAAAAATATATACAAGTGATGAATAATTGTGAGGAGGGTCATATTTCTTCATTTGGGAGAAAGAAACACTATAAATGGAAGAATATTTGAAAATTTCTATTCATAAATCCTAAATTAGTAAAACGCTAATAACTCATTATATATATGATTAAATAGAAAATAAATGTGATATTCGGCATGGATTTACCTCCTAGAAAGAAATCCTTCAAAATAAACGAAAACAAAGCCTCCCCCTCTTTTTCTAGATTTTTGTTACCATTGTACGGACCAAAATGCGAACTCTGGTAGCTTCGGGCTTGGGGAGAAAGGAGCTGTATATTTATAGTCAGAATAGTAGTGACGGTCGCAAGTGATGTCATCAAATCATCAGTGGTGGACAGTGTAGCAGTGGCGAGCAGTTTTCTGTCCGCCACTACTAGTGACAATAGTAGTGGCGATCGGTGCTGACGTCAGCACCGACCGCCACTAGTAGTGGCGGTCGCTGGCGAGGCAGCGCCTGGAACCACTGTAGTGGCGGGCTTCTAATAGCCTGCCGCTACAGTGTTTTTGCCCAACGCCACTACAATGACGATTTGGAGTAGCGAGAATCAAACTAAATTATATAAAAATTCACCATATGATTAATATGAAAATAAATAGAAAGAAAAAAGAAAACTCGCGCCATATATATATAGTGAGTATTGTAATGTCAGAATTGACGTAATTTAGCTAGTACAACGAATTTGTAGGTGTATCTAACTCTGATATTATATTACAATATTATGGGACAAATAAAGAGCATATCTGACATGTATGTATACATTCAATTCATGCATGGTTTAGCTAGCTAGCTACACGCCTCGAATATTCGTTACAAAAGAAAAAAAGAAATGTTTCGACCATGATAGCGTGTAAAGCGCACGAACTACATGTCTACATGACAGAAAAACAAAAGAAACCCTAGCGACGCCATGTCGTAGATCACCGAAGTGCGGGCCTTGAGTCCTTCACATCAATTTGCTCAGTGGTTAGGGAGTTTAGTGGGGACAAAGCGTGCATGCCATGCACAGTGTACAAGCATTTGTATATATATTTCGTCGCGTTTTTTGATAGTACACTCTTTGTGTTTGTATGGTGATGAGATGTAAGTTTGAGGTTTTCAGCGACAACGATGGAACAATATAGTACCCGCCACCAAAAAAATCATTCAATGAATCAAAGACAAGGAGAAAAGAAAAGCTTAGTCATGCTCGCATGCATGATGCATGCATGCAAAATATACTAGTGCAGGACAGATGTAAAAAGAGATCAAAGACACGGATGGGAAAAGAAAAGCTTGGGACATCCATGCATGCATATGCCTTTGATTGATTCAATTATTTTGTGTACATCTTTCATATATTGCTTTGGTTATCTCCATGCATGCATGGATGCAATACTTCCATGCATGCACATATATACAATGGATCGATCTTTATTTCATGAAAAGTGGTATAACCACCGAATACAATATTTCCGTGTTATATTTAAACAAACCTCTCGTTTCTTATGTAACTCGTTTTAGCATTCTCAAATATGAATCATTTAAAAATTTCTCGCTATTTTTCATTTTTTTTCTTTCATGTCATCTTCTATTGTCAAATAAATGATATCATTCTAAAAAAACAACTGATATTTTACAAAGCAAAATAAATGAGGAGCAACAAAGTTATTTGAGTCCATTTCTCAATTCTTGTCTGTATGTTCAAGACAACCTATATAATATTAGAGAGAAACATATATACGACACATATAAAAGGTTAATTAATTATTGGTTTAGTAGAATCATATAATTAACTTCCTTAATTCTCTCTCATTTGATGATCAACCGATGCCATCCTTCTCTCTCATCTCTCTCACCTCTACATTATCAAAATTCATACATGGCTCCGGCCTCTACCAGATGCCGACGTCACGCCATTATTCATGCTCTTATTGTCACTTCCCTCTCACAAAACGCTGTATAAATTATAAACTTCCTCCGTACGGTACTTTTAATACGTGCCTAAATAAAAATAAAAAATCTAACCGTGTTCCGTACGTATACTAGTTCACCAACTTATCAAAACATTTATGACTATTTAAGTTTCACGTGTATGCATGACTATAATGATTTGAGATCCTCTGCAGTCGGCCTCGCTGACTACAGAGAGAAGTCAGCCCCTCAGCGCCATCCGATTTCAATCGGACGGGTGCGCGAGGGGGCTTCGCATCGGTGGGATACACTTCGCAGGAGGCTTTGGAGAGAGCGAAGGGGGCTTCGCACCGTCCGATCAAGATCGGACGGCTACGGAGCCCGACTGGCCTCTGCAGTTAGTTCTCCGATTGCAGAGAAACCGCTCCCGACTATAATGGCTAGCACAAACAATCTATGTATGTCCAAAGAACTAGTAATACCTCTTTTTTGATTAAATTTTTTTGATAGCGTGTTAGGGGATATTTTTTGGTCTCAATGTGGAACCTTATATATACACAGTATCTATCAAAACCGGAGGAATGAGTAATAACGTTCTAACTTACCCAGGGGCTAGGGCACAGAACATCTCTAAGCTATACTATTCATTTACTCTTATATTTTATTATACTATATTAATTAAAAATGTTTGGTAATTACAGTATTAAAACTGTATATATTATTAGATCTCCAGCAATTTGTGTTTTAGGTTCGCATGCATGCATTGCATACATACATATATAAACACAAATAGTTGATTAGAGATCTAATAATACAGTTTTAATAAAAGACACGAGCTGAGCTAGGTCACAGGTGTGCGTATATATGCTGCTAATTAACTTAGCTAGATAGCGCAAAAGTTCATGTATGCGGTATGCCTCGTCTCATTTTGGCAATAATATATGAGACATCACTTTAATTTCGAGCGCCATTTCATTGTATTTGCAAGCTCCCGCAAAAGCCGATATGTACGTACCAAGATCCCGCAGGCGTACTATATGTGTGTGCAGTGGCGGAGCTAGAGTAAAACTGAAGGGGGTGCACCGCTTTAAGCGGTACACCGAATTAAATCTGAGGGGGTGCACAAAAGGTGAAAAATTAACAATAATAACTAATTTTTTTTTGCAAGGGGTTCCTAGGAACCCCCACCCTAAACCTTGGCTCCGCCCCTGTGTGTGTGTGATGCATGCTTCGTGTACTGCCCTGCGCGCAGCATGCGTTTTCTTATTTTGGTTCTGTTTGTTGTTTAAAGATGCGCGCATGTGCGTGTATGGTCGGAATTAATGTGGGAGACACAGGCAGGCTGCAGGCACGACGCAGTACAAGGAGGACCTATATTATATATATATATATATATATATATATATATATATATATATATATATATATATATATATATATATGCATCAATATATGCGGCCAGGATGATGACGACCACTAGTGTTTGCATGTCTCACAAAGATAATTACTGCTCATTAGCTTGTCTTTATATTTCTTTTACTCTCCAATCAACTCGGTACGATGATAAGTGATATGTTCTCAAGAGAGGTAGAACGGAGTGGAATGTGGGGAGCCAAGAGGGAGGCATTGGCTAGCAGAACATCAAAAACTATAAAATAAAATCCATAGGTTCAGTTTCTGAAGATCTCAATTCTCAATAACTCTATGTTTGTTAAGTTACTATAGTATAAAAAAATAATTTAAACCTTTAATTTTAGTCTAAAATAAAAATTATATTATTCAACTAAATACCTTTAATATATTCATGCACTTTAATCTATTCTGATTCTAAGACTTTTTTAGAATTAAACTATTATTAGACCAACTCTAACAAATTCTAGATATCAAACTGAACCAGAACTTAAAAATGAAGCGAGGTATAGGAATAGGATAATAGTTTGTTTTTCTTGGCCTCAATTAAAAAAGGGGTGGCAACTGTGTGGGCCAGTAGAGAGGTGATGGATAGCAAGTGAAAAAATAGATAGCGGGTGTGATAGAGGCTCACTAAATTTACCCAAGATAAGAGATCGGTACAGAGAGTCTTGATAGCACACCTTAGAAAACAGGATATTTGCACTTTGTCCTTAGTACTCTAAACTCAGTTACTATACACGAGGTACGATAAAAATATAGAGTAGACTCAACTTTGGAACAAAAGTATAATTAATCCTTGAAAATAGGAGAGACATTACCATGGAGATGCACTATTTAAGAGTTAAACGAATGGCACTACTGGAATTATTCCTTTCATGGAATGAAAATCTTAGAACTTCATTTAATTTCTGACTTGTTTTCACCCTCTGTATGTATACACATTAGCTGCCAAAAAATGTTATTCAAAGCACAAAGCAGAATTAATACTCCAATTACAAGTGATCGAGCCCTAGACTTGGAAGCCCAACGTAAATATGCGTGGAGGCCCATTACTTAATTGTTCGAGATCCAATTACAAGTGAAGATCGTACGCAGATGCAACTGTTTCTCATCGTTTTCCAAATTGTTTGGCGATTATAGCAACATCTATCCTCATCTAACATCTCTGTAAAAGATTGGTATGGTATCAAACCAAATGTAACATCACGTGTTCCACTCTACAAAATTTGGTAGTGCAAAAATTTAGCATTACTATAGTTTGGTATCGTTGATTAATTACCAAACAACACATTAACCCAAAAAGTTTTTGAAGAACATTTGTACATAATCTTTTCAATTTTGCAAATTCATCTATGTAGAAGAATTTATGGAAGAATTTATGCATGTACACTGACGTCGTCGTAGCTTAGTTATGACGTCATGCATACGCACGCAGGGTTCAAAGTACTGTTTGTGCTTAGGTACATAAGGAACATATCGAGAAAATAACAAATGACGTAATACGTATGAAAAAACTGAACTTCTTAATTGTCAACGCCCCTTTATTTATAGGCAAAAACTCCTAAAAATACACGTACCCAACAATCGATGATTTTCTCTTGAATATTAAGTTTCCTAACATTCTCCCTTGGATATTGTATGTGATCTGCATATGCCTCATCAAAACTCCCTAAAAACCTTAGGGGAAATTAGAAGAAAGAGTACATACCGTGTCTTGATTGCACGAATTGATTGCCTCATTAAAACCTTAATACAAAAAACTCTAGGAAAATTCATTCAAACGAAAAGATTACAATTTACTTAAATATTTCATATGATCTTTCAGATCAATTCAAGTACTTACTCTACTTGACTAAGATTCAATTCTTATTGTCAGTGTTATGTGAAGTTTCTTTCTTTAAAATGCACAAGTCTCTAAGTCTAACAAATAAATCTTATAAAACTAGATGTTTTGTGAAGAGATTTAGTGAATAATCTACAATATTTTCACGTGATTTGGTGGGCATCATCTTTATTGCATTCTTCTTATACAATTCATGAGCATAGAAGAACATAAATTTATGAGCTTCATCAAATTGCTCTTCATATATCTTGATTGTATTTGTGCAACACAAGTTACATTATCTTTATGGATAATAGTGGGGGTATTAATATGAATTAATTATCATAACTTTTAGATACGATGAAGTTTCATACAAAGCTATTGTTCTTGAGTGGTTCGTCGAAATCGATGCAGAACTTTGCTTTGACAATTTCTAGGATATTACAGTTCTTCCACATAGGAAAACATAGCTAGATCTTCTGAGTACGTTTATGGTACACATAATGTCTAGCCTAATGCAGTAGGCTATGTACATTAGTATACATATAGCACTCATATATGGGAATTCGGGTCCCAATATTTATCCCACTCTTCTTTAGATCTATATGGATTTATGGTCTGCTTGTGCTGACCTTCTATCCATAGAGTTTTTTAAGGAAATAACTAATTTTCAAAGCCAAATCTCTCCAAGTAAGTGGACTGTTGTACTAAAATTTATCAGTCGCATGCTCTGGCTGCAAGTCGATGCATAACTTGTTCTATCCAAGTGTTTCGTTTCAAACTCGAATTCAAAGAATGAGTTTGCTTCCTCAATTTCACATAGTATTTAGACTGTTGATAGCAAAATTTGGCACTAATGGTGAACATTGTCAAAATTGGTATTTTTGGTCAAAAATGTGACTTTCCTAGCACAGGACGGTCAGACCGTCCATGGTACCCCAGTCAGACCAGCACAGTCCGAGTCCGACCCCAAAATGACTAATCTCGAGGTATTTTGATCTCTAACGAATTTGTAACGACTTGGACTCATACCTAAATCAATTTAGAGTAGGAATTAAACCCACGAACGACAAGACCACACCCTATAAATATAGGGGAAAGGACGATTCAAGGGGAGATCCAAAAATCCATTTCAATCTAATCTACTACCACGTAGAATCATTCTTTTTTCAATCTACTATCTTTTTTCCCTAGATTTAGCCATGGCACGTCCATCTTTGTGGGTTTGCGTTGTAAACCATTCGTCTGTTGCGTCATAATCACGGTAATACTCATCGATTCACTCGTGAATTGTCCGTTTAACCCTCGTAATGGGTTTTTATCGATAATTCGGTCTCTAGGATGAATTTCTACTGATTTTAAGTATTTAGCAGGGGCCAAGGGTCTTACCTTCAACACCAAGAAGTCCTTGCATCAAGCCGCCATTGTTGGTGCACTCGCCAATGAGCCAAGGTGATCTGCCGTCTGCCTGTTGGTCTGACCGGCGGCACGCGGTCGGTCTGACTGGGTCATGCCGGCACGCGTCGGTCTGACCGCTGGTACATAGTCAACCCAGCTACAACCCCCTTCAACCCAACAGTTTGACCGCTGGTTTATACCCGGTCTGACCGGCTCGCTATGGCCGGTATGACCGCCCCTTCACACCTCGGCTAATTGAATCGCATTCCCGTAGTGCGGTTTAAATTACTTGGCGACTCCAAGCCTAGATCCCCTTGTCACGGTAAAGTGTCATCGGAACACGACATCACTTCAATTTCCGACGAAGGGGTAAGTCTTGCCACCCCAACGATTGTATCGACTAGATCAGTGTTGTTAAAGGCTGCATCGCTTCGATCTCTTGAAGTGCACTAGTTTGGTCAATATAATCGTTGGTTTATTTTGATGTATCAGCTACGTCTAAGGTTGCATCATTACAATCTCTTAGATTGATTTAGATTATATATCGTATTTTGAGGCTTCATCGGTTAAGTCTGATATCTTGATCTATTCCATTTGATCTATTGTTGTGCATCGTTCATCTGAATAAAGTATGCCCAATATGTTGAAGTACAATAAGTTATTCATGATTTTGCAACTATCTTGGTTAAGTCTAATCTTGTTGTTATGATGATTTAATAGTATAAGATGTGTTTTCTAGTATACTAGATTTAGGTTCTATCGGAGTACAAGTCGGTAGGTTATCTTTAATTCTATGTCACATCTCATCGGCATCGGGGATTGTAAATCGGCCCGAGTGCATGGCACATCGCTTGCCAAATCATCGGCCCAATGGTGCGGGTACTGCATATCGGCCGATTGCCTGATCGGCCTGATGGCTCGACTCTTTTCTCACGGTACCCAATGGTTAAACGTATCACATGCTACAAATTTTCTCGCTCAATACGTGTGACCCGACGTGTATCGTGGCCATTGGCTCAATAGCCAATGAGCGTTGCTACTAACGTTTTCTGTACCTTATCAATTGTAGGGTCAAACTGATTGGCATGCTTAGAACCCTAAGTTTTTAGGATCTGCACTGGAGTTAAGCAGATCTATCAAGCCACGCATGTGACCAAAAACGATACCAACATAAATGCATGTGTTCCAACATATGCTACATGCTATAGGTGGCCACATGGGCGGCCTGACACTAGCACTATTTGGCACTATACTCTAATTGTGCCGTGTTGTGCTGACACGTCGTGCCTAGGGTGTGGCCTAGGAACAATACTAAGACAAGTCATGCCTTGTCGGCACTATGGCACTATCGGCCCACCAGGCTAGTGCTAGCTTGGCACTACAGAGACAAAATTCAGATTATTTCTCACGAATGAATGTTCTTGATCTGATGCTATGAGGATCGAACAACTTAGGTGGGTGGGTGGGGGGCGTCGTGCCGCTCTATTGCCGGTCCAATAATTGTGTCATGTTGTGCTAACACTATGAGCATAGGGGGCGACTCAAGACTGCACTATCCATAATGCTGGACCAGCATTAGCACTATACCTATAGTGATGTGTCATGCTAGTGCTGTGTTTTTTATGGCTGGGCTTAGTGCCCCCCATCAGGCCTGGTCTTATTTGGCCACATATACTACATGCCTACATCTATGAAAATCTCAAATTGTATGAACGTAAATAGGTACATAGTTGCACCAAGACCCAGAAGATCCAAGTAATTTTGATATTGTGTGAAAACCAGGAAAAAATAATGTTAAATTTGTCACAAAAATGTGTTATAATATTGTTGAACAATATTTCTGCTTTTTCTCTGAACAATTTCACTAGTTCTCTCTAGCAGAACTTAATTTAGATACTGGTATCAGTATGAATGCTCTCCTCCAATACTTGCTTATAGTTCATGCCTACGGTACTGTTTAGAGCATTGTCCTCGTATTTACATTCATCGCTGTTTACATCATTGTCTGTTTATTTTTCATTGAAGAACCATCTCTTCTTTTTAGGTATTTATCCCAATACAAGCCTACCTAAAGGTTCTCAAATTAATTGAGTGTGTTCAACATGGAACAAAGGAATGTGACTACAAAACCAAAGAGTAATGGAAATATTGATTATCATAATCTATATCATGGTACACCTGCAGAAGTAAGAAATGTCTTCACACTGGTTGTCTTCAACACAATAATATACCCCTCAAACACGGATAATCAGAATGATGCCAGCGCTTAAAGATAAAACTATCGGCGTGATTAGTCATGAATAATTCAGGGGTTCGCAAGGGACATGATGCAGGCTACATGCCACGGCTTATTATACCAAAGAGCATAGGATGGCCTACTGAAGTAGCTTCCAGAGCTTCAATGGCTTGACCGGTTGCATGAATTCATGGCAGAACAGCAGATCAAATTGCTGGATATGTTGCTCGGGGTATTCTCTCATCTTTCAAACGACTTTCAGCATCGATATTCAGTAACCGATGCCCCTCCATACCATTCTATTTTCTTCGTCCAAACAGAGTCTACAAGGCTCGTTTACTTAATTACTTTCATGCTACGAAGCTCGGATAGTTCACCAAGCCTGCGTATCAGTGTCAGATACGTATTTGGATATGGATACGTATTTGATACGCCCGGATATGTATCCGGTGCGTGTCCGACTATTTTTTATTTTCCAAATAATAAAATTAATTCCGATACGTATCGGATTCGGGAGGATACAGGCAACGCAGGTTACTTCCTCTCTCCCCATCCTGATTCACTCCCGTGGTCACTCCCAGATCCAGTTGCGACGGTCGTCGTGTCGTCTCCCGTGCATGCGCCGTCGTGGCTTGGGGATGTCGTGGGTCGTCGGCCGCCGGCCGCCGCCCGCCACGGCTTTGGGATGCCACCCGTCGTCGGCCGCCAGCCGTCGGCCGCCAGCCGTCGCCCGCCACGGCTTGGGGACGCTACCTGTCGCCGGCCGCCGCCCGCCATGGCTTGGGGACGCCACCCGTCGCCGGCTACTTCCTCTCTCCCCATCCTGATTCACTCCCGTGGTCACTCCCAGATCCAGTTGCGACGGTCGTCATGCCGTCTCCCATGCATGCGCCGTCGTGGCTTGGGGACGTCGTGGGTCATCGGCCGTCGGTCGCCGGCCGCCGCCCGTCACGGCTTTGGGACGCCACCCGTTGTCGGCCGCCACCCGTCGTCGGCCACCACCCGTCGCCCGCCACGGCTTGGGGACGCTACCTGTCGCTGGCCGCCGCCCGCCATGGCTTGGGGACGCCACCCATCACCGGCCACCGGCCGTCGGCCGCCGCCTGCCACGGCTTGTGGACGCCCGCCCGCCGCATCCTCCAGCAGATCCATGTGAATCCTCCAGCAGATCGATGTCGTCACGTGAGTAGAGGTCCTCCCTTTTCTTCTTTTGTTTCTCTCAGCTTTCTGCTGTCTGTGACTTTGGTCCTCTCTCAACTTCACTTCATGCGCTAGCCTGCGTTGGCTATTGGCTGCCTACAAGGTCTTTTCTACAGAGTTTGTTCACTTCATGCGTAGATGTGTTGCTGGTTTTCTACAGCATTTGTTCACTTTTCTGAAAAGTTGTCTTGATTTGATTTAATGTTGTTCATATTTAATGTGTGATTGTTAAATCTATAGATTGATAGATAGTTTTTTACAATTTTTTTATTTTACATGTATTACTAATATTTGTGTGTGTGTATATATATATGCGTATCGTCGTATCCGTGTTTTTTGAAAAATGGCGTATTGAAGTATCGTCGTATCACGTATCCATATCCATATCCGTATCAACGTATCCGGGTAACATAGCTTTCATGCCCAAAATCTGTAACAGTTATACATTTGCTAGTAGAACAATATTATTAGTAAATGCTTGTAATGTCTACCTTCCACTGGTAGATGTTTGCAATAGCTGATGTTCATGGGGCACTACCGGAAAACGCATATTCGCCGAGTGTCCATCTCTTTGCTGAGTGCATTCCATCGGGCACTCGGCAAAGACACGTTCGCCGAGTGCCCTATGGAATGCACTCGGCAAAGAGTTGCACACTCGGCAAAGGCATGGTTTGCCGAGTGCCACTCCTTAGGCACTCGGCAAACATCCTGAAAAAACCCCGCCAAGTTTTTTGGCTGACGCCGTGACGGCGCCAGGGGTGAAATTTTGGCTTTGCCGAGTGCCACTAACAGACACTCGGCAAACCCTAGCCTTTGCCGAGTGCCACAAGAAAAACACTCGGCAAAGATGTTTTGAAGTCCATATTTCATGTGAAAACACATTTTGAGTCCATATCACATTTCAAAAATGTTTTGAACCTGAATTTTTTTTTACAGTCATAATTCAACATCTTTTAATCCTTGGTAAATTTTCATACTTTTATGAGTGGGTTTGGTATTTTTAATAAAATATTTGTATTTCAAGGATTTACTTCCAAGTGGGTCAAATTTGAAATGCATGTACATGAAATAATGACTAAAAAATTATGGAAAAATCATATTTGTGTTCATGATTACATTTGTAATCTTTTACAACAAAATATAACTAAATATTTAAAATCTAATTTACGACACTCGACCGGCAATATGCACGTTAATGGTTTTGTAATTATAGAAAATGTAATTGATGCCTAAAAAATATGACACTTGACATGGTATAATTATATCATACATATATGATATGGTAAAAATTTCATAATGTTTCGACAAAGTTTTCAAGTATGACCTTTAGAAATTGGACAATCTTCGAGAAGGTTTAGGAGTTTAGGGATGAAATGAGTTAGGTTTAGAAGCAAATCGATATTCAAATATTTTTTTGAACTTAAAACTTTTTGTACTACTAAAACTCAATTTATCTCATACCATGTCAAAAATTGGCCTTTTTTTGAGTTAGTTTGCTATTTTTGGTTAAAAAAGTTGTTTATAGGATTTTAAGTAAAAGATCCCAAATCTAAACTAAAAGTGCCTTATATTTGTTTATTTGAACTTAGAAATTTTCTAGGATGCAATATTAGTGTATATTATATAATACCAAATTTTGGGATTTTTTAAAGTCTTTATTCTATTTTAGTTTTTTTTTGAAAATAATTTTTAAAAAACTTTGCCGAGTGCAATTATCTGTGGCACTCGGCAAAGACCAAATAAATATTCTTTGCCGAGTGCTAGTTAAAAAGCACTCGGCAAAGTGCTAGTAACCCATTATTTCATGTGAACTCATAATGTATGCACACATATGTCATTTTATACATTTTTTATTTTTCTTTTTTTTACATCTTCAATTCAACATTTTTTAATTAATGGTAAAGTTTCATATTTTTTGGAGTGAATTTGCTATATTTAAATAATTAATCATGTTTCTAGGTTTTAATTCGAAGTAGGTCCAAATTGAACTGCATGTACATGAAATAATGAATAATAAATTGTATAAAAAATATATTTATGTTAATGAGTCTATTTTTAATCTTTTAGCGGTACATATAACTATTTCTAAAAAAAATCTAATTTACGACACAAGGCGAGCAACATGGAGCTTAATGGTTTTTAATTATAGAAATTTTAATTGATGCCTAAAAGATATGATACTTGACATGATGTCATTATAGCATACATATATACTGTGGTAAAAATTTCAAAATGTTTCGACAAAGTTTTCATGTACGACGTTTGGAAATTGGAGAATCCACGAGAAGGTAAATGTGTTTAGGGATGGAATGAGCTAGGCTTAGAAGCAAATCCATATTCAAATCTTTGTTTGGAATTAAAACTTTTTGTACTACTAAAACCCAATGTATCTTATACCATGTCTAAATTTGGGGTTTTTTAGTACTAGCTTGCTATTTTTAGTTAATTGAACTTCTTTACATAATTTAATTAAAAGATCTCAAATTTGAACTACAAGTGCATTAAATTTGTTTATTGATCTAAAAAAATTTGTAGGAGTAAACATAAGTGTATATTATATAATGTCAAATTATGAGATTTTTTACTGTCTTTTTTCTATTTTTTATTTTTTTAAAAAAAATTAAAAAAACTTTGCCGAGTGCAATTATCCCTAGCACTCGGCAAAAAAATGGTTCATTTAAAAAAAATAATGTTTGCCGAGTGGTTTAGTGGTGGCACTCGGTAAACGTTATTTTAAAAAAAAATTGTTCGTCGAGTGCCTCCCAATTTGGCACTCGGCGAACCTCGTAGGAGTACAAAAAAAGAGCCGCAGATCTGGGCGCATTAAGTGCGCCCAGATCTGCCTCCCCCCTCGCAGCACACCGCCGCCTGCTCTCCCCGCTCCCCGCCGCCTGCTCCCCCGCCGCCCGCCGCTCCCTGCATCCCGCCGCCGCCACCCCGCCGCCGGTCGCCCGCCGCCGGCCGCCCGCCGCCGGCCGCCCGCCGCCTGCTCCCCCCGCCTGCTCCCCCGCCGCCCGCCGCTCCCTGCATCCCGCCGCCGCCACCCCGCCGCCGGCCGCCCCTGCGGCCCCCAGCCCGACCCCGGCCACCCTCGCCGGCCCTCGGCAACCGGCGCCGCTGGCCGTCTTCGCCAGCCCCACCGTTCCCGCCGTCCCACGCCCGTCCCCGCCGGCCGCGCCGGCGCCCCCTGCCCGCCCTCCTCCCCTGCCCTCGGTGCCCCCGGCACCTCCTCCTCCGACCGCCGGCCTCTTCGGTGATATTTTTTCACTTTTTTAAATATATATGCAATATATACACAATAAGTTAACATATATTTATGCATGTGTAAGTCAAAAAAAACCAAATGTATGTATATGTTGAGTTTGCAACATATACATGTACGTATGG
Organism: Zizania palustris; assembly: GCA_019279435.1. NCBI lineage: Eukaryota > Viridiplantae > Streptophyta > Magnoliopsida > Poales > Poaceae > Zizania > Zizania palustris. Next base: position 2,190,892 of record JAAALK010000086.1, on the reverse strand, counting down.
TATTTCAATATTTAATGCCAAGTTTAATGTAGTTTTTAATGAGCTAGGAACTAGCTATTGTAGCAAACTAATATATATATATATATATATATTATTAGATGAGACAATTTAATGACAAGTGCTATACGTGGCACTCGGCGAAGTCTATATTGCACTCGGCAAAGACTTCGCCGAGTGCCCGATAAATTGCACTCGGCGAACCCTCACGTCGCCGACACGGCCAGTGCCGAGTGGGGTTCGCCGAGTGTGGCACTCGGCGGAGCCTTTGCCGAGTGCAAAAGAGACTTCGCCGAGTGCCCTAGGCACTCGGCAAACCCCCCTGTTCCCGTAGTGGGGGAAACCAACAAAATAACTATGGAAATGTCTAATCCACTGCGGAAGCAAACACAACTTAGTGCAATGGTTCAAGGTTCATTATTCATGCCACAAAAAAGGGAATTACACTTTTGGCAGTATAAACTTTCAACTAGGTACGCGTACAAGAAACATTTTTCACATTATCTCATTTGCATTTTTTTATTCTCTCAACTCTTACCAATTGATTGTTTTGTTCACTTTTTCTACTTATCAATTAATTTGCACTATATATTTTTGAAGTAATTGACTGTTGTTACTACGAGTATTTAAAAAAGAAAAAATGGTCTTTTGCCCTATAGTTGAGTAACGCTTATTGAAAACTGGGCTAAACATGTTATACAGATACCACGTGAAGGAGCAAATGACAATAAAAAGTATATGTGAAGGAGCAAATGACAATAAAAAGTATATGTGGTACGAGAGAATAAATCCTCTTTAAAAAATTATGTACGATATAATACTTAAAAGATAAATATTGGGATTGTGTTTGGTTGGCTTAAAGATAATGTAAACGTTAATTAAATCAATTACAGTGTTAAGTGATAATAATATAATATATTATTTAATTTATTTGGTTAATAAGTGTAATGCATTCTAATTATATTACCTTTAGTTAACAAGTGTAATGTATTCTATTTATATTATAATATTTGTTTGATAATGTATCAAATTACTAGATCTCGAATAAAAGTGTTAACTAAACTGTAATTTATGATGCAACTTTAAAGCATAACTTTGAGAAAGATCCATAAAATAACATTAATAATGAAATACAATATCTATGTTGAAAACAAAAACATCTCTAAAATTAAATCTCTTTATAACAATATCATCTATAATAATGCGCAGACTCTGGTCTCAGTTACTTAAAATTATTGATAGAACACATGTAACAGTGTGATAAATCATTGATAAGCACGTAGCGAGAAGTCCAGCCGGGTGCGCGCGAGCAGTCCAGCCAGTGGCAGTGCAAGGAGTCCGATCGCGGGCGATGCAAGGAGTCCGGTCGTTGGCGCATGAGGAGACCGATCGCTGCCGCGAGCGAGGAGTCCAGCCAGTACGAGATGGCGCGCGAGAGGAGGCCAGTCGATCGCAGGCGGCGCACGGTAGAAAGCAACCAGAGCCATGGCGGCGTGTGAGGAAGGCAGAAGGGAAGGCGTCGCGGTCCGTATTGGGAAAGGGTTTCTCTACATTTGTACAATTTGGGCTGTAATAATAATACTGATTCCATTAGACCCGGTAACAATATTTCTGGAATCGATTACAACCTAGCTCAACTAAACGTATGTAATTTTTTAGCACTGTAATCTAATATGGACTAAAATGAGTCCAACTAAATTATTTACAGCGGTGTAAAAATAGTTTCATTATTTGTTATTGAAATAAAAAATGTAGGGATTTTTAGATATATGCTATTACAATTACCGTGCTTTGGAACTTTGCCACTATAATTCGTCTATTTGGATATATGCTATTTTGGAATTACAGCTCTGACAAAATCTAATGGCATATTTCAGATTTCTTTAAAATTGTAATGGTATATTTCAGAATTCTCTAAATTTATAATAGTATAGTTCAGAATTATCTGAATTTGTAATGACATGAATCTAAATACGTGAATTGTAATGACATTTCTTTAAAATTGTAAAATTGTAATGGCATGTATCTAACTTTCCAAAAAATGTAATGATACATCATATGGACGATGTCATGCAAAATCTACAACACGGAGTGTTATTAGTTATTACTATTATAAATTGAAGAACACATAGCACAAGAGATTGAACACAAACACAAAATGAGAGAATTAACAACTGTTTTATTGATGATTGAATATATGTTTATATAGAAGTGAAACAGTGCTAGTGCTAGCGTCATTTGGTTGACGATCGACGCGTCGCTCCTGTGCAGGCATCCGCTCCTCGCGCATGCGTCCCCTCTTGGCACAAGCGTCGGATGAGATTAACTCCTAACACTCCCCCTTAATCGAATCTACTATAAAGATTAATATGGGGGTTATTCCTCCTAAAACCTAATGGAAAAATAGGATGAAATATAATATGTTGTTATTTATTCAATCATATACTCTAAAGAGTTTAAGGAACAATTATATGTCTTTGATATTTCTCTAAAAAATCCAATGGAAAAAACTAGAAATATAACATATATTTGTGTTTAATATTGTATCATTAAAACTTTATATGAAAAACCTCGAAGAGGAAAAAGCTCATAAAAGAAAGAGAACAATATGATGTTTAATAAGGTATATTGTAAGAGAATTCTCCCCCGAACTTTATTTGAATATTCCTCTAGAAACCACGCGGGAAAAATAGGAACGGATGTGATACGATATGTTGTTAAAACTTCATTAAAACCTTGTAAGGAAAAACAAGGAGAAAATGATGCAACATATGATTTGCACTTATAATAAAACTTTTCTATTAAAAAGTTTCTATACCTTTTGTATATTCTTTATAAAAACCTTTTATGGGAAAATAGGAATATGATATATGTATGATCTTGTGTAGATATTACCTCATTAAAAATTTTTATGAAAAAGTATATAAAACTCATAAAAGAAAAGAGTATAATACGATGTATGTACATTTTAATCCTTTAAGGAGATTCTCCCCCTAAGATTTGCAAATTATGAAATTGTCTACATTTGTGCTATGCAAGCACTATTATCTTGAAAGATGATAGTAGATGATTCAATGGAATCAATAACACAAGATTTTGTATGTGATTTATCATTCTATAAAACTATACACCTTTGCATGATGCTTCATATAATGAAATTATTTCAGAATGATTAGTGGATGTAGCCACTAAAGTTTACGAGGTAAACTTATATGAGATGGTTGTACCATCATGTAAGAACATAAAACCTTGTTTAATAAATGACTTATGGGGATCAAATAAGTAGTCAATATCTATATATATAAGTATATTTGGATCTTGATTTCTTTATTATTGAAAGAAAACATCAAGATCTTTGGTGCTTTTGGAGATATTTTTGACTCCACTCCAATGATATTTAGTTGGATTAACACTATGTCTAGCTAGTAATTTGATATGAGGCCTAGTGCAGTTTGCAAATTACATAAGTGTTCCAACAATGTTGAGATATGGAATCTCCAATCCTTGCATCTCTTTCTAAGGTCTCAATTTATCTTTCTAAATGTAGAGATCGAATTACCATAGGTATTTAATGGATATATGTGGTTTTAATGTATTAAAACACTCAAGGAAAGGTGTTTAAGTTGTAGACCTAAACAAAATTTTGTTTTGACCAAATCCTTTGTCTCGAATTCCGTCATTTGAATGATTATGTGCTTCATCGATATCATTAGTGTTGTTGATGATATCAACATTCATAGATATAATGCAATATCCCAGTGAGGATTTCTTGATGAATACATATGGGAAATCATCATTATTTGAGTATTCTTTTTATAAAGAACTCATTGAGTTGGTTGTACCAAATTTTATCCGACTATTTCAAGCCATGTAATGACTTATTGAGTTTTACAAAATATATGCTGCATTAGTATTTGGATTCGGAATTTAGGATTCCAATGGGAACCTTTATGTCTGAATAAAGTGACTCATATGGATTCGTCACTATGTCTATCAATTGTTTAAATAGACAATTTTTATACTGCCTAAGATATAATTTATTGGAAAAATGATTCCACTTATTTTTGGAGAGAATGTTTGATTGAAATTAATTCAGGTCTTTGCGTGAACCCTTGTACTATGAGCCTCGCCATATGTCTCACCACATTATGGTTTCTATATTGTTTATGGATGAAAACATATTTGAAAAAAAACACAGGGAATGTTTTGAAGGTGTACGTATTACTGATGATAATACCTTTCTTTTGTGAGGGATGCTAACTCTGCTTGAATTACTTATTTTATTTGTTCCAGTCCGAGCGCGCTTTTGCACTTTACCATGGATATTGGATCTAGGTATTTTTACAGGATTTTAGTAATTGATGTAGAGAATTATGTGTCGACAATCGTAGTCTTTTGATTATATGTTTCTCCAGACTCGAGATAATTGATGAAATCTCTTACACCTTAGTTAATTGATGTTTTGTATTTCCCAATATGAGGACGTCATGGTGTTTCGATGTTCCAGTATCTGAGTGCACTGTTGATACGGGAGGTGGATGTGGATAATCCACTTGGTATTTCTCAATGCTAGGTTGAGTTACATTTACTAGTTTAGAAGTTGTATACTTCTATTTTCTCGTACGTCTACGAGAAATATTACCCTTAGAATTTATCTCAATATATGATTGAACCTTTGATTCAACGGGTTCCTTTATGTTTTGCAAGAAGCTTCACACTTGTAGGTAACTGTTGGGGAAAATTACTTTATTTCCAAGACTTAAAGACTAACCCTCCGTGGGCTCAGTGAAGATCCCGAAGGTGGCGGACTGCTGTTTGGAGCATACGTCAACACGGCTGGAGGGTGCCACGGTGCGAAGTCATAGAGAACCCTCCGAAGGGAAGAAGGAGGCCTCGAAGCAGGAAGACATGATTGATTGGATGTTCAGCTTATCCATCTACCCTACAGCACTTTACCGTGTATAACCTTGTTTATAATACCGGATAGTTTCTACTATGTCAGTTGTAATGTAGGGGTAAATAGGTCTTTTCCTTATGCCTTTTTCCCTATAAATACCCCCCATTGTACCTTGTAAAGGGGATCCAGAACTAGTTATTCAAACATACACATTCGGACCTCTTGAGCTATTATCCTTTACGGAGGCTCGAGTTCGTCCTAAAGCACAAACCTCTTGTTTGTTCGTTCTTGATTACCGAGAACCTGTTGGCGTAACTTTTACGCCAACAGTTGGCGCCGTCCGTGGGGATCCAAGTTCTAAAAGCTTGTTCTCTACCGCTGACTGCACTCCGAAGAGCACTTATGGAGGGAGCCTCGGAGTCCCAAGACTTCGTGCACCCTTCAGTTGAGGGCTTCTTAGTGCAGCTCGAAGGCCTTCCCTCGACCCCTCGAGTCGTTCGAAGTCCTCCATCTCCAAGACATTTCAACGGCTAGCCATGCCTCCGAAGCGTGGTCAAGCTTCGGGTCCCCTTCGAAGGTCCCCTCGGACCAACGGAGCTGGACCCTCAGCTAATCCGGCGATTCCTGCAGAGGCCACTGGGCGTCGAGCGCCCCGAGGCCCTCTGCCTCCTCCTACAACGCTTCAGACCGACTACGCAGCAAGCCGGGATCCAGAAGTACCCTCCGACGAAGACGAAGGCCCTCCCGAAACCGAGGCTACGCAGCTAGCCAGGCTTCAGGAGGAGGTATCCAGATGGAGGCAAGAGGACGCCGATCGCCTCCGCACTCAAGCTTCCACCGAAACTCCAAGGGGGCCTCAAGACGATGGAGCCCGCAATCCCCCAGAAGTTATACAAGTCCAAGAGGAGGCCGAGAATGCCTCCTTCGATAATGAGTCTCCATTGCACCCTGATCTACAGAGAGTGCCTTTCGACCCCAAGTTCAAGGCCTCGAAGCTGCACAAATACTCTGGGGGGTCGGACCCCGGAGAATTCGCCCGCTCTTACGCCCTGGCTATAGAAGCAAGCGGAGGGGTGCGAAGCACCATGGCAAAATGCTTCCCCCTCGCTCTCGAAGGTGTGGCGCTCCGCTGGTTCTGGTCCCTAAAGCCAGGATCGATCAATTCATGGGAGCAGCTCAAAAAGAAATTCGTGAGCAACTTCCAAGGTACCTTCGTGGCCCCAATGTCCACAGGAAGTTTGTTTCAGGTGAAGCAGCGGGTAGGAGAAACCCTCCGGGAGTACTTCACACGCTTCGCCCACACCAAGTCACATATCAAGGGTCTCTCTACCTCCTCAGTAGTTGATGCTGCCCGCGAAGGGGTGCTGAACCCCGACCTCCTCAGCAAACTCCATCGGAAGCCGGTAACGTCTGTGGCACAGCTCATGGCATATTTCGAACAGTATGCCAAGGCAGAGGAAGGATGTCTTCGGCGAATTGAAGCAACACTACCCACCCTCCGGGAAGTCAAATGGGAGCCAGAAGCCGCCGCTACACCGCAACCTCCACAAGACAACCGCCCCAGCGAGTACAGACGAGGGAAGAAGCATTTCCGCTCGGAAGTGCTAAACATTACACCTTCAGCCTCGAATGCACCTGCCAATTTCCAGCAGGTAAAAAGTTTCAAGGCTGGGCCACCAGGGCCTCAAGAAAGGATGCCTGGTAGGCGCCAGAGTCATTTTTGTTGCGTGCATGGCGACAATAGAAGCCATGACACGAAGGACTGCAAGACGGTGTTAACCCTTCGAGGTGAATACCTTGAGCGAAATACCAGGCGAGGTACTTCGGATCGAGCTCCACCGACGGCACGATCGGAGCCTGTTCAAGCTGTGGCCCGAGCTGGTGCCCTCGAAGCCCCCATACGACTACCGGTGGCCAGTATTATGCCACCACCAAAGCAAGAAGACCCACAAGACTGCGGCAAGAGAGTGGTCCTGCCCATCTCCGGAGGGGGAACCCTCGGCAGCATGTCCAAGAGACAGCGCCGCGAGTACGTCCGCGAGGTCGGGCACATTGGGACTTCAAGTTCCGCTGAAGGGATGCCAGAATGGTCCCGTGTGCCCATCTCATTCACAGCCAGCGATGCGGTAGGGGTGAAGTTTCCCCATGCTGACCCATTAGTCATCTCTGCCGATATAGCAGGGGCAGATGTTCGGAGGATCCTGGTGGACGGCGGAAGCTCCGCAGACATACTCTTCGTCCAAGCCTTCGACCAGATGTGTATACCTCGGAAGCATCTACTTCCAGCAGCCCGGCCGCTTCAAGGGTTCTCAGGACCGCCTCTCGATGCCCTCGACCAAATAGGCCTCGAGGTTGCCTTCGGAGAGGGGCCGCTGGCCCGAGTAGAAGAGGTGATCTTCGATGTGGTGGATGCCCCTTACGCTTATAATGCTCCGAATTATTAAGCTTCCTCGACGCCTATTCCGGGTACCATCAAGTGTGGCTGAAGCGCGAAGACGAAGCCAAGACAAGCTTTATAACTCCTTCTGGAGTATTCTGCTATGTAAGAATGCCTTTTGGTTTGCGGAATGCCAGAGCCACATTTTCTCGCTTAATAGCTAAGGCTTTAGGTCATCAGATAGGCCGTAATGTCGAGGCCTACATGGACGATATTGTAATAAAAAGTGCTCAAAAGCACCAGCATAGCCTAGATTTAGCTGAAACTTTCGAGAGCCTCCGAGCATGTGGAGTACGCCTCAACCCCGAAAAATGTATATTCGGGGCACAAGCAGGGAAGCTGCTAGGGTACTTAGTTTCGAGCAGGGGGATCGAAGCCAGCCCAACACAAATAAGTGCGCTGCAAAGAATGGCTCCACCCGAGAATTTGAAGCAAGTACAGAAACTAGCAGGAAGGCTAGCAGCACTCAGCAGGTTCCTGTCCAGATCGGCAGAGCGAAGCCTCCCAATTTTCAAGGCGCTCAAGGGCTCCGAAAGCTTCAGCTGGACGCCGGAGTGCCAGAAGAGCTTCGAAGAAATAAAAGCATACCTCGGAACATTATCAACCTTAACCGTTCCTCTTCCAAGGGAAACATTGCTTTTATACCTTGCAGCAACAGGTTCAGCAGTAAGCGCAGTGCTGGTCCGCGAAGTCGAGCTTAAAGAAAAGCTAGTGCAAAACCCAATTTATTTTGTGTCGGAGGCATTATCCGGAGCCAAGATCAGATACTCCGAGCTCGAAAAATTTGCTTATGCCCTAGTAATGGCCTCGCGAAAGCTCAGGCATTATTTCTTGGCGCATAACCTCATCGTCCCTACATCGTATCCTCTTGGAGATATGCTCCGAAACAAAGATTCCACAGGCAGGGTTGGAAAATGGGCAGTCGAGCTGGCACCCTTCGAAATCTCCTTCACAGCAAGGACGGCTGTTAAATATCAAATTATAGCAGATTTTGTAGCAGAGTGGACTCCATCTGCAGTATGGAACCCGGAAGAACCCTCCGACGGTTTCTGGACAATATTCTCCGACGGAGCCTATCAAGCATCAGGTGCCGGGGCAGGGGCAGTCATCCTGTCACCATCAGGGCAAAAGGCAATGTATTCCGCAAGACTCAATTTTCGAACCACTAATAACGTTGCCGAGTATGAAGGAATCCTGCTAGGCCTCCGGAAGGCTAAAGCACTCGGAGCTACAAGAATAGTGATCAAGACAGATTCCCAAGTCGTCGCGGGGCATATTGACAAAAGCTTCCAAGCAAAAAACCCACATCTCGCGCAATACCTTCAAGAAATCCGCAAGGCCGAAGCAGCATTCAAAGGGTTTACAGTTCGAAGCATTCCTCGGGCAGATAATCAACTTGCCGATATTCTTGCAAAAGCTGCAGCAGGAGCAGTGGACCTCCCGGAAGGCGCTTTCTATGAAGAATTAGAGCAGCCAGCAGCTGACCAAATACCCTCATCAGAAGTAATGTGCATTCCAGCAACAGATTGGCGAGCTCCGATAATTACTATGTTGCAAAGTAGCAATGACCCTCCGGAAGGCCCAGAAGCTCGAAGATTGAAATCAAGAGCTCGAAATTACAAACTTATTGGGGAAGTGCTGTACAAAGCCGGGGTATGCTCACCACTGCTTCGATGCATCTCCCAGCCCGAAGGTCAAGACATACTTCGAGGCATTGTCACGCCCCGATTTATCAAAATCGAGACATTATTGAATTTCCATAGAAAAACAATAATACAAGAGGTTCATCATGCGACAACGTACATACGGTAAAACCCATGGTACGCAGACCATATTTATTACAACATTGTTTTAATAAAGCAGTAGAGTAAAATAATTAGACAACGGCATGACGAACTTCTTCTTCAGGATTTTTCTTCTTGACTGGGTCGCTACTCCAGACCGTCTTCAAATAAGCATCCTCTGTGGGGTCCAACGGGTATGAGTACAAAAAGTACTCAACAAGCCACCGCAAATGCAAATAATAATGCAGGATAATAAACAAGGAAGGATAAAGGCTAACAATGCGGAATAAAGCAGTTGCAGTTATGGCATTTAGTGTAATCATATTTTAATCATGCGGAAAGTAAATATGAGCATCATCAACATCAACTAACTCGAGGAGTACGTTTTACCTCCTCGCACAACGGTCCTTACATGACAAACAACATGCACAATCATGTTCATAGCAACTAACTGGGGGATGTCACGCAACCCGCCCTTGACCGTGGGCTCGGCTTTTCGAAAAGATTTAAGACTCTGATCAGAGATGTACTACTGTACCCACAAGGCACGCACTCATCTCAACGAGATGACCCATTTCACGGGAACTCGTGCCAAAACCTCAATATGAGATGTTCCAAGCGATAACCACCCGCTCTAGGTTTCGCCGGCGCGCCGGGCCGCATCCCGGCTAACGTCGCACCCCCTTTTGCGCCACATTGGTACAAGTCACCCGCAGGTGCAACTCGACCCATCTCCAAGTGGTGGCCTCGGTTTGGAACAACCCATACTTTAGTTAGGACTTACCCACTAGACTTGTGGTTAGTACGTAAGTGTATTGCAACGGATCCCTCAGACCGGTCCTTATAGTGCCCCGGGTGCGACTGACCAATGCCCTAGCTTGCACCCGGAACCCACCATGCATACACTCACAACCATGACTCATCACCAACAGAATTTCCAAAGATAAGAAGTAACGGGATCATATAACAGAACCATTTCACTACGACTCATTTTTATCCTATAGCGGCCGTGCCAATACATTGGACACTAGCTAATATCATTGATCATATGGTGACAAGGAGGTTAGGCGAGATAGCATGGCTTGGGTTGCACATCAAGGTCGGGGGATCCTAAATAAATATAATGTAAGGGTTCATTTGACTAATGCATATACATAACCTATGTGTTTTAGCGATAGTCAATTCAGACATGGGTTCAATATGCTCAAAAGAATTGTTTGGTGACTTGCCTTGTTCAGCAAAGGGAGAGGGAGGGACTTCCGGGAAGTATTCCGGCTCCTCGGCGGCGTCGTAGTCTTTTTAATATAAAGAGTAAAACAAAAAGAGCATAACACTCAATCAACCATATAACATTACATTACAAGCATATAAGTTAAAGTTGGTTTGATTAAAAATAAATAAACTCGAAGGTTAAGGTTCTGAATAATTTTAAAGGGATTAAAATGAAGGGTTGTCCTTTTTAGAAAACAAATGTTTAAATGTGATTATTGTCATATTGAATTCTCAAATAAGTGTGAAATGAAAAGTTCATGTCAATTTGGTGGTTTTCAGTGAATGGACAGAAAGGAAATTAATATAAATTTTTCTGAAGTTTAAATATTTTAATCCATATTTTAATCCTAAAGGCTTTTGAATAATTATTTGAATAAACATGAAAATGTCAAAATAAACCTACTGTTTTTATTGCATAAATATGTAGAGAATAATTTTATGCATTTTCTAAAATTAGAATGGTAATTTTTAGAGTCCAAATGCATTAGATATGAATTTTACAAGTTTAAAAGCATTTCTGGAATTTATTTTCAAATTTTAAACCTCTCGGGTCCACGGTGAGCCAGGCCCACGGTGAACCCGCGCACTGTGCGCGTGCGCCGGGTCGATCTGGACCGTCGGATCCAGATCCGACGCGCGAGGGCGAGGCGGGACGCGTAAGTTGTGATGGACGGCCAGGATTAAAACGTTCGAACCGGTACCACGTGGACGCACGGGATTTAACGCGGGTTTTAAATACAGATGGACGCACGAGATCGCACCGTACCGCTTCACTCAGATCCGACGGCCAGGATTAAACCGAACAGATGATTTAACCCGAGCGTTGGATCTGGATCGCACGGCCAGGATTGAATCCGGCACAGTGCGTGTCGGGGGGGTAAAGTACCCCTTCTTCCCCGACTCCGGTGATACGACGGCGAGCGATTCCGGTGAGGTCGAAGGCTATCTAGTCTAGCTAGGGCTAAAAACGGAAAGGGGGTACCGAGGGGAACAAGAGGGTACCGTTGCGGTGGTCCGGGGTCGACGGAGTGAGGCCGGCGACGAGCGTGGGCGGTGGAGGCGTTCGGGTCCTTGGCGGCGACGGCGATCCGGCGGGGTTCGACGTCGGCGGAGGGGTGGCCGAGGTCGGGGTCGTCCTCGCGGTCACGTTGGTGGCGAAGGCACGGGCGGAGGTGGTCTGGTGCGACGGCGAGCGGTGGCCGGAGACGAACCAGAGGGAATGCGCTAAACGGCGAATCGTGGTTGTTCTGTTCGGTCTGAGTGCGAATGGGCGTGGGGGTCGAACGCGGTGAAGGCCAGGGGTATAAATAGTGGTGCCGGCGGGGACAGGGAGGGCGCCATCGGGGGAGGGCAGTGAGTTAACGCCGGCGAGCGGTTTCTCTGCATGCGGGCGACAGCGGGGGAGATTACGCGTGGGATTTAAGGGAAAACGGGCGACGCGATCCGGGGGTTTTAAGGCTGGCGAATAATGAAGGGGAGGGGACCGGCGACGAGCGGATCCGAGGGAGTAAAGGTGGCCGGCGAAGTTTGGGGGCGACGGCGCGAGGTGGAAGGCGAAGCTGACAGGTGGGGCCTACTGGCCAGCGGGCGCGAGCGAGAGGGGTGGCGACTGACGGGTGGGGCCACGATGTCGGGCGCGCGCGCGAGGGGAAGAGTTCGGCGCCGACAGGTGGGGTCCGATCGTCAGTGAGCGCGCGAGTTGAGTGGGCTGGGCCGGCCGGGAGAGAGAGAAGGGAGGGAGAGGAGCCCATTACTGTTCTAATACTTTTCTGAATAAAAATAATTCCAGAAAATGGATTAAAATATTAGGGCTACTTCCAAGGCTGGTAAAAATTTATAAAAATTCTCAAAATTATATTTTGGTCTTAGGATCATATACAAAAAGTTTCACCTCCTAATTTGGTCATCTACTCTATGTTGTAGTTCAAAAGGGTATAAAAGGGATTTAAAGGTATTTTCTGAAATAATAATTCCAATAAATTGAATTTAATAATATTTTTATTGTTTTGAAAATTTGGGGTGTTACAAACCTATCCCCCTTACAAGAATCTCGTCCTCGAGATTGGAACGCTACTCGAATAGCTCGGGGTATTGGGCTTTCAGCTCGTCTTCTTTTTCCCAAGTGGCTTCTTCGGCGGGATGGTTGTTCCATTGGACTTTGCAGAAGCGGACGACGCGACTTCTGGTTACTCTTTCCTTGATTTCCAAGATCTTGACGGGTCTCTCTATGTAGGTCAAGTCTTCTTGGACGTTGAGCTGCTGAAGGTCGGCTTGCTCGGTGGGTACACGGAGACACTTCTTCAGCTGCGAGACATGGAACACATCATGAACTCCTGCCAAGGATGGAGGCAGTTCAAGTTGATATGCCACTTCTCCTTGTCGACGGAGGATCTGGAAAGGTCCGACGTAGCGGGGTGCTAGTTTGCCCTTCATGTTGAACCTTTGAGTGCCACGGAGGGGAGTGACTCGGAGGTAGACATAATCGCCCTCCTCAAAGGCTAGATCTCTTCGACGGTTATCGGCGTAGCTCTTTTGCCTGGATTGGGCTGCCTTCAGTCGGTCTCTTATGATCTTAACTTTCTCTTCGGCTTCTCTCAATAAATCAGTCCCAAACAGTTGTGATTCTCCAGTTTGATCCCAGAGCAACGGCGTTCTGCACTTACGCCCATAGAGTGCTTCGAACGGGGACATTTGCAGGCTGGCTTGATAGCTGTTGTTGTAGGAGAACTCTGCATAAGGTAAGTTCTTGTCCCACATTCCGCCAAAGTCTAGAGCACAAGCTCTAAGCATATCCTCCAATATCTGGTTGACCCTTTCGGTTTGACCGTCGGTCTGTGGATGATAGGCGGTGCTAAAGTTCAGCCGGGTGCCGAGTTCCTCTTGAAGGTTCTTCCAAAACTTGGAGGTAAACTGACTCCCGCGGTCAGATACAATCTTCTTGGGAACTCCGTGGAGGCACACGATCCGGGTCATATACAACTCAGCCAACTTGGCGACGGTGTAAGTGGTCTTGACCGGAACGAAGTGGGCTACCTTGGTGAGTCGATCAACGATCACCCAGATAGAATCATGACCAGCTTGGGTCCTGGGCAGTCCCGTGATGAAGTCCATTCCTATTTCTTCCCACTTCCATTCAGGGACCTTGAGGGGTTGAAGCAGTCCGGCAGGTCTCTGATGCTCTGCCTTGACTCGCCGGCATGTGTCGCACTTGGCCACATACTCAGCTATTTCTCTCTTCATGCTGACCCACCAATATTTCTCCTTCAGGTCTTGGTACATCTTCGTACTCCCGGGATGAATGGAGTAAAGAGTATCGTGGGCTTCTTGAAGGATGAGAGTCTTCAACTCAGGTATGTTGGGTACGCATACTCGGTTTCCGAACCAGATGGTACCATGTTCATCCTCGGAGAATCCGGGGGCTTTACCCTTCCTCATGTTTTGCTGGATCTCCAGGATGTCCGGGTCTTCCTTCTGCTTCTCTCGGATCTGGTCTATTAAGACAGGCCGAGACTCCAAAGCAGTGAGGTACGCTCGAGTGGTGATCCCTAGGTTTAGCCTTTCCATCTCTTTATAAAGTAGAGGAGCCTGGTCTTGAATCATGATGGCATTGCAGTACCCTTTTCGACTAAGGGCGTCTGCCACCACGTTCGCTTTGCCCGGATGATAATGGATGCCCAAGTCGTAATCCTTGATCAGTTCCAACCATCTTCTTTGCCTGAGGTTCAGATCTAGTTGGGTGAATATATACTTGAGGCTCTTGTGGTCGGTGAAGACCTCACACCGGTTTCCCACAAGGTAATGTCTCCATATCTTCAAGGCATGAACCACGGCTGCTAGTTCCAGGTCGTGGGTTGGGTAGTTCAGCTCATGCGGTCTCAGTTGCCGGGAGGCGTAGGATATCACCTTCCCTTCTTGCATTAAGACGCATCCCAATCCTTGACGAGAGGCATCACAGTAGACGTGGAAGTCTTTCCGGATGTCTGGCAGAGTCAGAATGGGGGCTGATACTAGCTTCTTCTTGAGGGTCTGGAAGCTTTCTTCGCAGTCGGGGGTCCAATCAAACTTCACCTCTTTCTGCAGAAGTCTGGTCATAGGCTTGGCGATCTTGGAAAAATTCTCGATGAATCGGCGGTAGTATCCGGCCAATCCGAGAAAACTCCGGATCTCGGTCACGGTCGTGGGCTGCAGCCAGTTGGTTACCGCTTCAACGGTGGTTGGGTCCACTGCTATTCCTCCGGCAGATATTACATGACCGAGGAACTTCATCTCAGACGACCAAAATTCGCACTTGCTGTATTTGGCGTACAGTTGCTGTTCCCTTAGCTTTCCGAGGGTCAGACGGAGGTGAGTCTCGTGTTCTTCCTTGGTCTTGGAGTAAACGAGGATATCGTCGATGAATACCACGATGAACTTATCCAAGAACTCCATGAATACGTTGTTCATCATGTTCATGAAAAAGGCCGGGGCATTCGTGAGTCCGAACGACATCACAGTGTACTCGTAGAGTCCATAGCGGGAAGTGAAGGCAGTCTTGGGTATATCTTCCTCCCTGATCCTCAACTGGTGGTAACCTGACCTGAGGTCAATCTTGGAAAACACCGAGGATCCTTTCAGCTGATCGAACAGGTCGTCGATCCGAGGCAATGGGTATTTGTTCTTGATGGTTACGTCGTTCAAGGCTCTATAGTCCACGCACATCCTCTTGGTCTTGTCCTTCTTCATGGCAAATATGACCGGTGCACCCCAGGGTGAGGTACTTGGTCGGATGTAACCTTTCTGCTCAAGGTCTTCGATGTTGCTCTTGACTTCGGCTAGTTCATTGGCGGCCATTCGGTATGGGCGCTTGGAGATTGGAGTGGTCCCCGGGACAAGCTCGATTCCGAATCCGATGTCCCGCTTGGGAGGCATTCCGGGCAGATCTTCGGGGAAAACATCTGCAAACTCCTTGACTATTGGCACCTCTTCAAGAGCTATAGAGCGAAGGGATGCTCCGAGTGGTTTGCGACTGACCATCCGGAAAGTGACGGTTACGCCTTCAGGACTGGTCACCGTGACGGACTTGTTGGCACAGTCGATCACTCCCTTGTGCTTCATCAACCAATCCATACCTAGGATAAGGTCGAGTCCGGTGCATTGGATAAGGACAGGCTCGGCCCGAAACAGCATTCCTTGGATGTCAAGTTGAACCTTAGGGCTGTAGAAACGAGCTGAGGTCCTATTGCCGGGGGTGGCAATCACCATGGGAATTGGTAGAGGGAGCACGTCCAGATGGTTTGTTTTTGCAAAATCTTCAGAGACAAAGGAGTGGGTTGCTCCAGAGTCAAATAATATGACGGCCGGTACGGAATTTATAGTAAACGTACCGAGTACGACTTCAGGAGCCTCCTGAGCTTCCTCCGCGCTGACGTGGTTGACGCGGGCGCGTACGGCCTGGTGGGGTGCTGCGCCTTGGTTCTGCTTGGGGTGAGGACACTGGTGCGAGTAGTGCCCTTCCTTGCGGCAGTTGAAGCAGACGACCGGCCTTCCTTGGCGATCCCTCAAGATCGGGGCCTTGGCGGCTGGTGCCGGCTGAGCGGCCGGAGCTGGTGGAGCGGGGCGAGGATGCCCGGCGTTGGATCCACCGGCTGCGTGAGGTGGCCTGTAGGCGGGTCGAGGATGGTAGGCGGGCGCTGGTGGCGGAGGGACGAAGCGGGGCCTCTGAGTGTTCGCCTGCTGGTGCTTGAAGGCGATCATCTTCCTCTTCTTGAGGTCCAGCCTGTTCTGCTCAGTCTCTTGGATGAGCGCTTTGTTGACCAGCCGCTGGAAGTCGGCGAAGTCGGCGGCGACGAGCTGGATGGACAGCTCATCCTTAAGTCCCCTGAGGAACTTGGCTTGGCGGAGGGCGTCGGTGCGCACTTCCTCCGGTGCGTAGCGGGCGAGGCGGTTGAACTCATGGAGGTACTCCATGACAGTCCGGTTGCCTTGTTGCAGGTCGCGGAACTCCTGCTGTTTGACCGCGATGACACCGGCGGGGACGTGGGCGGCACGAAAGGCGATGGTGAACTCCGCCCAAGTCACCATGTGGCCCTCCGGCTGGGACGCACGGTAGTTGTCCCACCACTCGGCGGCGGGACCCTGGAGCTGATGAGTGGCGAAGGCCACTCGCTCCCGGTCTGTGCAGGGGAGGAGGTCGAGCTTCTTCTCGATGGTGCGGAGCCAATCTCCGGCCTCCATCGGGTTGGTCGTGCTCGAGAAGATGGGCGGACGCACGCGCAAGAACTCGGAGAGTTGCGGAGCGGCCGCGGGTGCTGGTGCGCGAGGGGCGGGCTCCCCGTTCTGCAGACGGTCCAACTGAGCCTGTTGGTGCTGCATTTGGGTGAGGAGGGCGGTGATCAGATGATTCTGGTTCGCCATCATTTCCGCCAAGGTGGGGTGGTTGGCGGAAGGCGACCCAGACTGACGTGGGCCTGTCGCACCCCAGTTGGGTACAACACCCTCAGGTGCATCTCGGCTTCCTCCTGCTCCGTTGTTGGAGCCGGTGTTCTGGTGGTCGGCCATCTTCTGGATATACAAAGCGATAAAGCAAAGAATGACGAGATGATAATACAATCATATAAGATTCAAGCACATAATTATATATAGTGGCATAAAGTGTTTGTTACAATCAAGTTTTTATTCTACCCATGACACACTCGTCGTGGGCAGCACCACATACAAAAGTTTGATTCTTATTTAGCTAGCGTCTCCTAACGCCTACTCGCCACCGGAGGCGGTCTCCGTGCTCTCGGAACCACGAGCGCGCGGCTCCAGAGAGATGGTGGGCTCGAGAAAATTCTCGATGATGGAGTCGGAGACGAGGCCGGGGCGTGGTGTAGGGGCGCTGGTGGAAGGTCTGGCGGGGGAGGGTCGTGGCGGGATCCTCTTGGGGCGAGGGAGGGGCTCACGGATAGGCTTCTTCTTCCTTGGAAGAAGAGGAACCATCTCCGCGATGTCCTTCTGCAGCTCCATGATCTTGCGCTGCAGCTCGCCGTTCTGCTGGATCAGGTTCTTCGTTTCTTCCCGAAGAAACGCAACCGCCTCATGGTGCTCGTCGGCGTCGAGCACCGCCTCGGTGTGGAGATCATCCATGGCCTGCAGAAGACGCGACTGCCGAGCCATGACCGGATCGCGCACGGAGTGAACTCCGAGGTAGATACTACGGTGGGCTCCGGGAGTACGCTTCGGCACAAGCCGGAAGGATGAGTTCTGAAGACGATCGTCGTAGATCATCCTCAGCTCCATGAGGGCCTGGAGGGCGACTCGTTGGCACGCGACGTCGAAAGTCGGGCCTCCAAGTGCGGTGGTGTAGGGCGGCAGATGTTCTCCGGAGCCATGGACGGTGAGGGAGACGTCGCAAGGCCCGGCGAACTCGTCGGGGTAGACTCCTTGAAATTCGGGTTCGAAGAGGAACCCGAGGAAGGTGAGCATCATGCGGAGCTCCCGGACGAAGCCCTCGTAGTGGCGGCAGTAACTGTGGACTTGGTAGACTGGCATCTACAAAACAGCAAGTTGAAATAAAAGTGAGGAGAGGAACAAAGTTTATGAAGTAGATTTTCAAGAAATAATTTCCTATGGTTAATGGCTAGGCGGGTCTGTTTGGCTTCCTACAGTCAAGTCGGCTCTGATACCATCTTGTCACGCCCCGATTTATCAAAATCGAGACATTATTGAATTTCCATAGAAAAACAATAATACAAGAGGTTCATCATGCGACAACGTACATACGGTAAAACCCATGGTACGCAGACCATATTTATTACAACATTGTTTTAATAAAGCAGTAGAGTAAAATAATTAGACAACGGCATGACGAACTTCTTCTTCAGGATTTTTCTTCTTGACTGGGTCGCTACTCCAGACCGTCTTCAAAATAAGCATCCTCTGTGGGGTCCAACGGGTATGAGTACAAAAAGTACTCAACAAGCCACCGCAAATGCAAATAATAATGCAGGATAATAAACAAGGAAGGATAAAGGCTAACAATGCGGAATAAAGCAGTTGCAGTTATGGCATTTAGTGTAATCATATTTTAATCATGCGGAAAGTAAATATGAGCATCATCAACATCAACTAACTCGAGGAGTACGTTTTACCTCCTCGCACAACGGTCCTTACATGACAAACAACATGCACAATCATGTTCATAGCAACTAACTGGGGGATGTCACGCAACCCGCCCTTGACCGTGGGCTCGGCTTTTCGAAAAGATTTAAGACTCTGATCAGAGATGTACTACTGTACCCACAAGGCACGCACTCATCTCAACGAGATGACCCATTTCACGGGAACTCGTGCCAAAACCTCAATATGAGATGTTCCAAGCGATAACCACCCGCTCTAGGTTTCGCCGGCGCGCCGGGCCGCATCCCGGCTAACGTCGCACCCCCTTTTGCGCCACATTGGTACAAGTCACCCGCAGGTGCAACTCGACCCATCTCCAAGTGGTGGCCTCGGTTTGGAACAACCCATACTTTAGTTAGGACTTACCCACTAGACTTGTGGTTAGTACGTAAGTGTATTGCAACGGATCCCTCAGACCGGTCCTTATAGTGCCCCGGGTGCGACTGACCAATGCCCTAGCTTGCACCCGGAACCCACCATGCATACACTCACAACCATGACTCATCACCAACAGAATTTCCAAAGATAAGAAGTAACGGGATCATATAACAGAACCATTTCACTACGACTCATTTTTATCCTATAGCGGCCGTGCCAATACATTGGACACTAGCTAATATCATTGATCATATGGTGACAAGGAGGTTAGGCGAGATAGCATGGCTTGGGTTGCACATCAAGGTCGGGGGATCCTAAATAAATATAATGTAAGGGTTCATTTGACTAATGCATATACATAACCTATGTGTTTTAGCGATAGTCAATTCAGACATGGGTTCAATATGCTCAAAAGAATTGTTTGGTGACTTGCCTTGTTCAGCAAAGGGAGAGGGAGGGACTTCCGGGAAGTATTCCGGCTCCTCGGCGGCGTCGTAGTCTTTTTAATATAAAGAGTAAAACAAAAAGAGCATAACACTCAATCAACCATATAACATTACATTACAAGCATATAAGTTAAAGTTGGTTTGATTAAAAATAAATAAACTCGAAGGTTAAGGTTCTGAATAATTTTAAAGGGATTAAAATGAAGGGTTGTCCTTTTTAGAAAACAAATGTTTAAATGTGATTATTGTCATATTGAATTCTCAAATAAGTGTGAAATGAAAAGTTCATGTCAATTTGGTGGTTTTCAGTGAATGGACAGAAAGGAAATTAATATAAATTTTTCTGAAGTTTAAATATTTTAATCCATATTTTAATCCTAAAGGCTTTTGAATAATTATTTGAATAAACATGAAAATGTCAAAATAAACCTACTGTTTTTATTGCATAAATATGTAGAGAATAATTTTATGCATTTTCTAAAATTAGAATGGTAATTTTTAGAGTCCAAATGCATTAGATATGAATTTTACAAGTTTAAAAGCATTTCTGGAATTTATTTTCAAATTTTAAACCTCTCGGGTCCACGGTGAGCCAGGCCCACGGTGAACCCGCGCACTGTGCGCGTGCGCCGGGTCGATCTGGACCGTCGGATCCAGATCCGACGCGCGAGGGCGAGGCGGGACGCGTAAGTTGTGATGGACGGCCAGGATTAAAACGTTCGAACCGGTACCACGTGGACGCACGGGATTTAACGCGGGTTTTAAATACAGATGGACGCACGAGATCGCACCGTACCGCTTCACTCAGATCCGACGGCCAGGATTAAACCGAACAGATGATTTAACCCGAGCGTTGGATCTGGATCGCACGGCCAGGATTGAATCCGGCACAGTGCGTGTCGGGGGGGTAAAGTACCCCTTCTTCCCCGACTCCGGTGATACGACGGCGAGCGATTCCGGTGAGGTCGAAGGCTATCTAGTCTAGCTAGGGCTAAAAACGGAAAGGGGGTACCGAGGGGAACAAGAGGGTACCGTTGCGGTGGTCCGGGGTCGACGGAGTGAGGCCGGCGACGAGCGTGGGCGGTGGAGGCGTTCGGGTCCTTGGCGGCGACGGCGATCCGGCGGGGTTCGACGTCGGCGGAGGGGTGGCCGAGGTCGGGGTCGTCCTCGCGGTCACGTTGGTGGCGAAGGCACGGGCGGAGGTGGTCTGGTGCGACGGCGAGCGGTGGCCGGAGACGAACCAGAGGGAATGCGCTAAACGGCGAATCGTGGTTGTTCTGTTCGGTCTGAGTGCGAATGGGCGTGGGGGTCGAACGCGGTGAAGGCCAGGGGTATAAATAGTGGTGCCGGCGGGGACAGGGAGGGCGCCATCGGGGGAGGGCAGTGAGTTAACGCCGGCGAGCGGTTTCTCTGCATGCGGGCGACAGCGGGGGAGATTACGCGTGGGATTTAAGGGAAAACGGGCGACGCGATCCGGGGGTTTTAAGGCTGGCGAATAATGAAGGGGAGGGGACCGGCGACGAGCGGATCCGAGGGAGTAAAGGTGGCCGGCGAAGTTTGGGGGCGACGGCGCGAGGTGGAAGGCGAAGCTGACAGGTGGGGCCTACTGGCCAGCGGGCGCGAGCGAGAGGGGTGGCGACTGACGGGTGGGGCCACGATGTCGGGCGCGCGCGCGAGGGGAAGAGTTCGGCGCCGACAGGTGGGGTCCGATCGTCAGTGAGCGCGCGAGTTGAGTGGGCTGGGCCGGCCGGGAGAGAGAGAAGGGAGGGAGAGGAGCCCATTACTGTTCTAATACTTTTCTGAATAAAAATAATTCCAGAAAATGGATTAAAATATTAGGGCTACTTCCAAGGCTGGTAAAAATTTATAAAAATTCTCAAAATTATATTTTGGTCTTAGGATCATATACAAAAAGTTTCACCTCCTAATTTGGTCATCTACTCTATGTTGTAGTTCAAAAGGGTATAAAAGGGATTTAAAGGTATTTTCTGAAATAATAATTCCAATAAATTGAATTTAATAATATTTTTATTGTTTTGAAAATTTGGGGTGTTACAGGCATCCACGAAGGGTTGTGCGGAGGTCATCTAGCCCCTCGAGCACTAGCAAGCAAGACGCTCCGGCAAGGGTTTTATTGGCCAACAATCGTTAGAGACGCGGAAGACCTGTTTCGAGCATGCCAAGGCTGCCAATGGATGGGCAGACGGAGCCATCGCCCGCCAGCTCAACTTCAAGTTATTGCCCCGGTATGGCCAATGGCTAGATGGGGCATGGACCTCATAGGCCCTTTCCCACCAGCGAAAGGCGGGTTGAAATTTGCGGTGGTAGCAATCGAATACTTCTCAAAATGGGTGGAAGCGGAGCCACTAACAGCTATCACCTCGAAGAACGTGCGAAGATTCTTCTGGCAAAATATTATATGCAGGTTCGGAGTTCCCAGAGAATTAACGGTGGATAATGGAACCCAGTTCGAAGCTGATACCTTTCAAACATTTTGTGAAGAACTGGGCATTAAGCTATGCTTCGCAGCAGTGCGACATCCGCAATCCAACGGGGCCGTCGAACGAGCCAACGGGAACATCCTCTCCGGGCTAAATCGCCGAATTGTAGGATTGGCCAAGGGCCTATGGGTCGAAGAGCTACCTAAAATTTTATGGTCCATCCGAACCACTCAAACTAGATCAACCGGTTTCATGCCATTCAGATTGCTCTTCGGAGATGAAGCCATGACCCCTACGGAGCTCAAAGGGGAGTCGCTTCGCGTAATTCAACACGGAGACGAAGGTGATCGGAGTGCTTCAATAGATTTGTCAGAAGAGACAAGGCTTCGAGCTGTCGCCAACCTGACTAAATACCAAGAGCACACAAAAACGTGGTATGACCCGAAAGTCAGGTTAAATGAGTTAAAACCAGGTCATCTAGTATTGCGAAGTGACATAGCTCCGGGGAAGCTAGGAAACAAATGGGAAGGACCATATGTTATCTTACGCTCAGGACGCCCCGGATCGTTTAAGTTAGCTAATTTAGAAGGGGAAGAGTTGAAACATGCATGGCATGCGGAGCACCTTAAGAGATATTACGCTTAAGGCTTCCTTGTAATCACTTGTAACACTTCTTTTGTCTATAAATAAAGATAAGGGTTGAAACTTGTTTTGACCTTCGAACATCCCCTCCTCCTGATGGACGCATTAGGAGGTCGGTGATGCTAGTAGAGCCAAGCATTTTTTGCAAAGACCCAAGGGGCTGACTGCGAACCATTGGTTCAGTGGCTCCGCAAACCTACGGATTCCAGGCTCCGGCTTGTTAGGATCCGTAGAAGAGTCTAAGGACTTTAAATAAAACAGACTTTCAAACATCCGGGTGCGAAGTGTCTGTAAAAGAGCCGAAGGTGGCCAACCTACGGATTCCAGGCTCCGGCTTGTTAGGATCCGTAGAAGAGTCTAAGGACTTTAAATAAAACAGACTTTCAAACCTCCGGGTGCGAAGTGTTTGTAAAAGAGCCGAAGGTGGCCAACCTACGGATTCCAAGCTCCGGCTTGTTAGGATCCGTTGAAGAGTCTAAGGACTTTAAATAAAACAGACTTTCAAACCTCCGGGTGTGAAGTGTCTGTAAAAGAGCCGAAGGTGGCCAACCTACGGATTCCAGGCTCTGGCTTGTTAGGATCCGTAGAAGAGTCTAAGGACTTTAAATAAGACAGAATTTCAAGCCTCCGGGTGCGAAGTATCGTTAAAGAGCCGAAGGTGGCCACATTACAGATTCCAGGATCCGGCTCGTCAGGATACGTAAAAAAAATCTAAAAACTTTGATGATAAGATGCGCAAATTTGAAGCATGCAGGTGTTCAGACAATCATTGTGCCCAGCGAACCCTTTTGTGTGATAAAGGCTCCGCCACCCACAAGGGGGGTAGGAGAGTAGGAGTCACACGGCATGCTGTCGAAGCATTCCACATTAAAATATTATACTCATACATCAAGAAAAATTGTTATCTAAACCCAAATAAAAACGGAGACCCTTTCGACCCCTAGAACTACCCCTGCGGCTACTTTGCCCTTCGGAGCTTGAAGTCGTCTTTTTAGGCTGAGTACTTCTCTTTTTTCTCGAGGCTCGCAGTTTCTTCTGCTCCTCCTGAAGTTCAGCCCATGTCAAGAGCCTTTCGGAGTCTGCCTCGGCAAAGTTTTCGGCTTGGTACTTCGAGTCGGACCAGTCAATAGGTTCGGAAGATGAAGACCCCTCCGCCTTCTCTTCCTCTTTAATATAAGATAGAACGTCCCTTCGTACTTCAAGGGTAACCTCCCCCCCGTCTCCGCGAGGAACAGAGAAGCGGGAACGGCGGTAAGGTCTCAAACTCTCAAGGACTGCCCACTCCTTTCGAAGCTCGACGGTAGTTTCCAGAAGTTCGAAGTCAGGGCCCGAAGGGCATGACAAAACCTAAAAAAGAGCAGAACACCCAAGACAAGTACTGTTTATAACTTTTTCATTAATAAAACAAGGTTTACAAGGCCACAGGTACACAGCAGTCCTAAGCGGCTAGACCTGCGGGTCGGCTGGCGGAGCTGGAACCGGAGGGGCGGGTGAAGCAGGGAGTGGTGGCTTCATTTGAGCTTGCTTCTGCCGGCGGGCCTCGTCGATCCAGGCCTTAGCAGCAACCTTGTGGTCCGTCTTCCAGGCTGACCGGAAGGCTTCCCAAGCCGAAGCCACCTCCGAAGATGGCCGCAGCAAGTCATCATCCGCGAAGCCTCCAGGGGACGAGCTTCCAACCGAGCCAAGAGGAATCCGAAGAGACTCGAGGTGACGAAGAACCCCGATGCCAGCACACTGTCCGGAGATCTCCCCGTACCGAATGCCGGAGTTCTTCATCAGCGACGAAGCAACCTGGATCCTCGTCAGCTTTCGGTCGAGTGGCTCGTAGGCTGCGGCGGAGGACGAAGGGCACATAGTGCCGAAGTACTCCAACGTACCCTGAAGAGCTTCCAAGGTACGATCAGCAGTACTGGAATTTTTCCTCTCTGCCGCTTCCAGGTTCGCAACAGTCGCGTCCACTGCGGCCACCCAGAGCATCAAAGAACTCTTGTGAGCCATTGCTTGGCTAAGAGCCCCTCGAAGCTCCACCAACTGTGTGTTCGAGGTAGCTGCGTCCTGACGAAGCTTTTCGACCTCCGCGCGGAGGACAACGCGTTCGGCTTCGGCTTCCTGGGCTGACGAACGGAGGGCTTCAAGGGCTTCGTCAGATGCTGCCCTAACCTTCCGTTCCTCCAAAACTTCTTCCTCCAGTTTGAGGGACCTCTCGGTGGAGTCATTGAGGGCCGTCTGGAGGGTAGTGACCTTCCGGTTGAGTCGATTAATTTCGACCTCGTTGGAAGTCGCTGCCGCTCTAGCCAGGGCAAATTGCTGCAAGGAAAACTAGGTAAGCACTAAAGAAGTTATGACCATTAAAATATAGCAACTGTGGTGTCTTTTTCATACCTGAAGGGCAGCCCTCTCGAGGGCCGTGTTGAGGGTCGAAGCCCTAGTCTCGCTCAAGGCGGAGATCAACTCCGAGTTAGCAATATCTTGGCTTCTCTCAGCCAGGGGCTCCAGGAGTCCTCGAAGGCCGCTCCGGTGCTCCAAGAAAGGAGCCAGTAGAGGAAGCCAAGACAAAGCTCGGGCGTCATCCGCTGCGGCCTCGTCCTCCGAATTACCGACGGAGGGTGCGGTTTGGCCAAGACGAAGGCCGAGGCTAGAAATGCTCTTACCCCTCCCCGGCACGAAGGGGGGAGAAGCAAGAGCAGTCAGACCCCCGGCCGCCACCTCTCCGGCCGGAACCACGTTGTCGGAGGCGACTTCGGTGGTCGAGGTGGCCGCGGCCGGAGCCAACTCCGTCCCGGGAAGCACGTCGCCCGCCCCGAAGGACACGTTCTCTGCCACCAGGCTCGGAGCCCCCAGAGGAGCAGAAGGGTCCACTCGGATAACCGTCTCCGAAGAAGCAGGGACTTCCGGCGCCACCAAAGCTTCGGTACCCGAAGAGGTAACTACTTCAATAACAAGATTAATAAGCGTGTTTTACAGATAGCAGGCGAATGTTGACAAAGAAGGAGGAGCTCCGGAAAAATACCTCTGAGAGCTTCTTGAGGAAGGATCGCCGGATCCTCCAAGACTTCGTACATCCGGAGGATATTGGCAAAGTCATCCCCCGAGGTCCTGCCCTCGGTATCCTCCGTCGGAGTTGCAGTCTCCGCAGGGACCGCTTCGAGTGAGGGCAAGTCGGGAGTAGAGTCCGACTCCACCGGCACGGCGACGGGTGCGGGAGGAGTCGTTGGAGTTACACTAACCCCCTCCCTGATGGAGATGTTTGGGGGGACCTCCCCCATATCTTCGTCAACCAGGAGGTAGGCTTCGAAAGCCTTCGCCGTCGCGCCTTCGGAGTCTTCTGCCTCTTCGGGAGTTGGGCTTCGCTCGTCCGGCGACGAAGAAGACGAAGCAGGCGTCAAGTGGGGAGGTTGCTTCGCTGCCTTCTTCTGAAGCGGCTGCTTACCAGCTTTCTTGGAGGGCTCAGCCGCTGCTTTCCTCTTGCGGCCAGCCGCCCCGGTTGGGGCGAAGTCGGGAAGCTGCGGGGGCTCCATGCCGAGGGCTCTCCACACTCTGTTGGATCGCTCCCAACTCCCCACCAACTCCAGCCTTCTCTGCCTCTCGGTCACCGAAGGAGCTCCGAGAATTCGTTCGGTGGCCCGAACTATGTCATCCGGAGCTAATGCCAGAGGCGCTGCTAAAAGAAAGAGGTATAAAAGTATGAGTATAACTAATATGTTCATATAATATGATGCCGCAGGAAAAAGATGTACCTAAGTTTCGGAGGTCCCCCTCCGAGGCTTGTGGGATTACGATTGGCCAGTTGGCTCCGAGGGGAGGGATCCGAAGACCGACGAACTCCTCGGCCAGATCGCGCATGCTCATACGGCGGGCCACTGAAGCGAGCAACCCTAGCCTCGTCGTGAGCAAGCTAGGGTTCGGGGAGATGTCGGCCTCCTTCCGAAACCAGATCTCTTGCAGAGGGCCCGAGAGAGGGGAGTCCTCTCCGACTTCGGCGTAGAACCACCGAAGTATCCAGTTTGTGTACCATCGGTCGTTTATGGCTTTGGCAGGGAAATGAAGAGCATGCTCCCTCCGCAGTTGGAAGTTAACGCTACCGAAGGCTATCGTCACCTTGGAATCCCCCGGCCCGTCTTGAGGCTTCGGTTGGCAGATGGCCTCGTGGGTCGCCGCGAAGATTTCGGAGCGGCCTTCGCATCCCTCCGCCCGAAGCGCCCATTCGAAGACAGCCAGGCGGACGATCGCGTTGGGGGACAGTTGAGGTAGGGTTATGTGGAACAAGTCCAGCACCTCTGCCAAGAAATCCACAGCCGGCAGTCCCAAACCTGCCTCGAAAAAGGCTTCGAAGACCACCACCTCTTCGCTTCGTGGTCGTGGGGTTGACTCTGTCCCAGGAACTCGGGTCCTCATTCTCGTCCCCAGCTTTCCTTCCACTGCCTCTTCTATTGATTCAGCAGTACTCAAAGACTGGCCGATGATGAAGCTTTGCGCAATCTTCTTCTTGGAAGGCGGGCGGAGCGCCCGAGGGTTCCTGGGCCAAGCACCGCTCGGACCTCCCACCATTACCGCTGCTGCCGAAGCAGCCCACGCCTGTCTCTGCGCCAAGGTGTTGGCCACCGCGGGAGTGGTGTGGCTAGTTCTCGCCATCGCTCTCAAATGCTCAAGGAATTGGAAGATTGGGAGAAAGGGGAATTGCAGGTGGTGAATGCGGTAAAAACTCTCGGTTAATCTCTGTTTTCCCCTTTTTATAACCATACGGCCAGTACTACTCTTCGGGTAGGTTCACTTTGCAGGTCCTGCCTCCGTCACCGACAAGTGGGTCTGGTCACTGGAACGGCGTATGAACCGCTGAAGAAATCGACCGTTACCTTTTTTACAGAGGGTAACGGCTATTTGCGCCGTAACGGTCGTTTTGACGGTACCCCACGACGTTCGCCCTCCGTAACCATCTCCACGACACGGGTACTCCGTAACCGCCTCCACGACAAGGGCACTCCGTAACCATTTTCGCGACGCTCACACTCCGAAACTGTTCCATTCCCAGGGAGTTCTCTCACTGTACCAAAACTCGAGGACGAAGGTTCTAAAATATTGGGCCCAAAATCCTGGGCTAAGTCATAACATCTTCAAATTCCCTTTAAGCCTCAGAAACTAGAAATGTTCCTTTCGTATACTGCCTTCTTTCTAAAAACAGGTTATCTACAGAAAGGCGTATTCGAGGGGCTACTGTTGGGGAAAATTACTTTATTTCCAAGACTTAAAGACTAACCCTCCGTGGGCTCAGTGAAGATCCCGAAGGTGGCGGACTGCTGTTCGGAGCATACGTCAACACGGCTGGAGGGTGCCACGGTGCGAAGTCATAGAGAACCCTCCGAAGGGAAGAAGGAGGCCTCGAAGCAGGAAGACATGATTGATTGGATGTTCAGCTTATCCATCTACCCTACAGCACTTTACCGTGTATAACCTTGTTTATAATACCGGATAGTTTCTACTATGTCAGTTGTAATGTAGGGGTAAATAGGTCTTTTCCTTATGCCTTTTTCCCTATAAATACCCCCCATTGTACCTTGTAAAGGGGATCCAGAACTAGTTGTTCAAACATACACATTCGGACCTCTTGAGCTATTATCCTTTACGGAGGCTCGAGTTCGTCCTAAAGCACAAACCTCTTGTTTGTTCGTTCTTGATTACCGAGAACCTGTTGGCGTAACTTTTACGCCAACAGTAACCATACTTCTTCCTTTATCACTTCGATTAGGGAGTTGAATAGTTTTATTTGGTACCTCTATTCTTTCTGGTATATTCCTAGCAAGGTGATAGGATTTTGTGACATTTCTTTCATTAGTAAATGTATTTGGCAGGTTATTTGCAATATGTTGCAAATTAATGATTTTTTGAATTTGAATTTCAGATTTATGAGTACGTGGATTTGAGGTGTCAATGTGACAATGTCTTTAGACATTTATAATTGATTTCCTGGCATTTTCATTGGTACCTGAATTCTCCCCCTAATGCCTAGAGATGTACCTCATTAAATATAGGCATACTGGGCAATAAATAGATCCCCTTGAGAGGGTTTTGAGATACATTGTGATTGACGGATGTTAATATCTCAGTATAGATCCAAAATTCATGTGTAGACCCATTAATGTATACTATGGTGGTGAGAATGGTGCATTTGTAGCGCAACCAAACTTATGCAGATGGGAAATACTTAGGGAATTTCCACGTACTATTTGTAGAGGGAAGTTCGATATTCAGTTAGTTGTAACTGAATCATTTATGCATCGTGTAAAACTATATGATCCAACATTGAGTTGGTAAATTGCAATTCTATAATGATGGTCTAATAATATGCTTAATTCTCTTTATTAAATATTCTGTTTAGCCATTTTAAGTGTGAATATATAGGACAAAATTATTTGAATTCTTAAGGCCTTGCAATAATGATTGAAGGCATGCAAGGAAAATTTGTAGTGTTGTCCGTTTGAATTGATTGAATTGGATGTTCTAAGTAATAAGTTCACAACTAATAATTGTTTTTATAATTTTGGAAAATGCATGGTTTATGTGTATAATAGACACATGTAAGATCATATAGTAGATGAATCTATTAAAACCATAAAATATCATAATAGACCGATAAATGGTTGTATAGTACCATGTATGTTTTCTTGAATGTGTTCAAGAAATTTGAGTGATTTTAGATGAACTTTTAATTTGATGGTCTCAGAATTATTTTCCCTATAACACATGTGGTGCACATAAAATTTAATAATTGAGGAAATACAATATTGTTTAAATTATGATCAATTGAATTGCTAGTATTTTTTGTTGTTGTCATCCAATGTTAGGATGATCAAGACGATAATGTCTATTCTAGAATGCATTGACATTCTAAAAAAATACTTGATATGCAACATGTGGTACGAGTTTGATGAATATGTTATACAATTATATAGAAGAGATGATACGTATTGAAATATCACTTTATTATATTTGTTATCTTAGATAAAGAGAAGTTTCTCTTTATTGTTTGCATGGGTTTCAATATGGAAACAATTTTGATCGATATTTTTATGACTTAGTAAAGTATGAGTTGAATCTAGATAATTTGTTATCCAAATTATAACTTGAGACTCATATATAGAATAGTTATGGCATTATTTTAGCCAACAATTATTGCATCGCGTCATATGATTGTTAAAATATTTCCTTGTCTTTTGATAATACCTTAGGAATAATTTGTTTCACTAAGTATGCATCTCTTCCTTCATTGTATCAATTCTGGTAGAGTCTATATGTACAAATCTTATTATGTACCAATGAGGTTTATTTGAACCAATTCATGATAATTTATTGTCTTTAATACAAATCATCCCTCACAAATAGATAGATAGTTAAGTATCTAATATATATTTTTATGGATCTTAATTAAAGTTTCCATATAGATCATTGGTGGTATGTTCCACGATCATATATTATCCGAGAGATTCTCCCCCTGATGTATAGTTTTAGTGATTTTGGATCTTCCATGTGAAAGTTCAAACCACTTACATCATACATATGGGGAATGAAGTGTGCTTCATATTTTCTCTCTTTAATGGTGTGTCTATGTTACACGGATAAGATACAAATTAACCAATTATCTAGGGCCTTGCATTTCTTAGATGTACGATTATGACTACATTGTTGTCATATTTGTACTAAGAAATGATCTTTATTTTATTGAAGTGTCAACATGGCTTGTGGTATCTCTTTACGCTTGTATTTGCCTGACTCTACTTCTGAGGTTTCAAGTCAAAAAACTGAAGTTTTAAGCAAATTTTATGAACATAGTTGAGCTCATCTATAATTTTAAAGACTAATAGATGGTTATAATAATAGATAGTCATAGAGAAGACTATTGATCAATGTTCATAGTATTGATTAAGAGCATGCCATATTTTATATGAATTCCGACGCCTATTCAGACTTGAGGTCTAGGTGAATATGATGCCTTATAATGTATAAGGATCTAAACATGTACGTATCTAAAATAAGCTCGTTATTTGGATTAAATTCAGTGAGAGCGTTTAGAAAAATCTGTGTGTTGATAGACTCATTATGATGTTCATAGCCAATGTAGGAAAATTGGATCTATTATGCGTGAGATAATAAAACTTTTATCTGACCATTGATCCTACATCTTGATGCATAGATTTTAATATGTAAAATCAAGGAAACTTGAATTTAAACATATTATAATCTCATAAATTTGAAATAACGATAAGAAGGCACATAATATAGAGTAGACCTTTGAAAATTCATTTTCTAATTGGATAAGTATTTTTGAGAAGTAAAAATCTCACAACAATATTGATGTATTACCTTGTGTATGACCAATTTTTAAGAAATGAATCAGGTAATCTCATAATTAGTGTAAGTCTAATTGAATCTGAATATGAATTGAGTATGTACTTGGGAGATAATCACCATATGAATAATAAGGTGTAGATCCCCTAGCAATACAAATGTATCACCTTATGCATATAAAAGAAAAACATATTTTATAGTAATCACCTAAAAAGGTGTAGACCTTTTATCCAAAAATTTGGATTTATTTTGAGGATAATCACTATACACTACAACAAAACATAACATTTTCGTCGGCCAATTTAACTTCCGTCGGCTTTTAACTATGGCCGACGGAAGTTAACGGGGATTTTTCCGGGCCGATACACATCCCTTAACTTCCGTCGGCCACAGTTAAAAGCCGACGGAAGTTAAGTAACTTCCGTCGTCTTTAATGGTGGCCGATGGAAGTTACGGGATGTAATCCCCAACCCCGCGCGCGCGTACAGGGAAACCTAATCCCTGTACACGCGCGCTCCCCCGGCCCCAACTCCCGCGCGCAGCCAAACGCCGCCGACACCGCTGCCGGCCCCGAGCGGCCGCCCGCCCCCACCGCCCACCCCCACAGCCGCTCGCCGCCGCCGGTCCGAGCCGCCCGTCGCCGCCCGACGCTGCCGCCTATTGCAGGCCACCGCTTCCCCCACCGCCCGCCCCCGCAGCCGCCGGCCGCTGGCCGACGCGGCCGCCACCCACTCCCAGCCATCGACGCCCCCGATTCGGCCGTCGCCATCCGGACACCGTCGCCCGTCACCCATCGCCCGTCGCCGCTCGCCGTCGCCACCCGACAATTAAGTAATGCTATTAACTTGATTTCAAGCTTTGAATTCTGATTTCTTGTGTTCAAACTTTATGAAACTTGTGGATTAGTTATTCAGATAATAGATTGATTAAGAAGTCATTTGTATGGAAATCTAGTTGAAATTGGTTTGAACAAATTTGTTGGTTGAGTTAATTGAATTGGACAGTAAAAAATTGCTATTAACTCTAGATGTTTGTTTAGAAGTTGTATTCTAAAAGTATATATGCAATGAAAATATGTGTTGTATAGGTTGTTGTCGAATAAGGAACAATGTCGCCATTTAGAGAAATTTCCAGGAACTTTGAATTTTCTTGATTAGATGTGTGAATTTTCAGGATTCTTAATGCATAACATATTTTGATGGTAACATGAACTACACACGTACATTTTCTTTTGGTACATATTATGATTTTGTTGATTGTGATGTTGTATGTATGCTTATGCTTGTGAATACTTATGCTTGTATATATTTATATATACTTTATTATATATATTTATTTTCGTATGTAATTTTTTATTTGACAACAACGTAGATAGTGTAACGAAACCTATGCGTCACCCATTTCGGACCAACATGTCTCACACGTGTCATGTGTGTGAGATGTGTAGGTCCGGAATTGTCCCTTTTTGGACAGCCTCGGAGTGGGCGACAGAGCGTGGTCTTTATGATGAGTCATGAGTCCGAATGGGATTTCAGTAACATAACCTTGTTGTTCTCCATTGCACCACTATCAGGCGTGCAATTGGAGAACAGTGGGGTTATGCTGCTGAAATTTCGTTTCGACTCATGGATCGTCATAAATACCACGTTTTGTCAGTCACTCTTGGGTGGGTTTAGGACCTATCTTTTCCGATAGGCATAGGCCCGTGGTACTTATGATGCATTCTCGATTGAATGAATGTTTTGCCTATAGAATGGCTGAGGATGACCGACGGTGGATGTATAGTGGTTGGATGAAAAGTGGAGCTCACACGAGGGAGTGGGTAATCAACGCTGAGAAATTTGTTGATCGTGCATTCGCTTTGACAACAAACACTGGCGCGAGGTGCCCATGCATGAAGTGCAGAAATTCTCGTTGGCAAGACAAGAGGACATTGTCATTGCATATTTGCAAATATGGTTTCGTGCCAAGTTATGAAGTTTGGACTTTTCACGGTGAGACAGGCCATGAAAAAACAGTATTAGTAGTAGAAGAAGAAGATGATAGCGTTGCTGACGATAGGATGGATGAGATGTTTGATGCTATACGACCGGAGTTTGAATCAAACCCTGAGGATCCTCCAACACTGGAGGTTCAAAAGTTTTTCGACATCCTTCGAGCTTCAAAAGAGCCATTGCATGAGCACACCACCGTAAGCATTCTCGCTTTTGTGACCCGTCTTATGGCCATTAAGTCAAAGTTTGCATTTTCAAACAATTGTTATATGGAGCTCTTGAATCTGATCAGCGATATCCTTCCTAAGAACCATAAGGTGCCGAAAGACATGTACTAGTCAAAGAAAATGCTTTCTGCTCTCGGTATGGAGTATGAGAAGATTGATGTGTGCCGAGATAATTGTATGTTGTTCTGGAAAGAACATAGTAATGAGGTGAAATGCTTAAAATGTAGTAAACCGTGATTCGTAGAGGTCGTAAATGAAGACGGAGAGAAGGTGACGACAGAGGTTGCTCATAAGCAACTTCATTACATGCCTCTTACACCTCGGGTGAAACGATTGTTTCTATCAAAGAAAACCGCTAGACATATGCGATGGCATAAAGAAGGTGTACGTGAGAATAATCAAGTAATGGTGCACCCATCTGATGGTGAGGCATGGAAGGCTCTAGATGATTTTGATGCAGACTTTGCTAGTGATGCAAGGAATGTTCGCATCGGTTTGACAACAGATGGATTCACGCCTTTCAATGTAACCGCATCGTCGTACTCTTGTTGGCCTGTGTTTGCTATTCCATACAACCTTCCACCTTCGTTTTGTATGAAATATGAATTTATGTTCCTGTGTCTCATTATACCCAGTCTAGAGCATCCTGTGTCACGCCCCGATTTAATAAATCGGGACCTTTATTGAAATTCCATAGAAAATCAATAAACTAAGACGTTCATCATGCGACCACGTACAAATACGAGCAATCATTCACGGTTCGTAGACTGTATTAATACAAAAGTGAATAAAGGTGAAGAGAAACTAATAAATCAAAGGGTCCTAGATGAACGCCTCCTTCCAGTCTCGCCTTGACTGGGTCTCTACTCCAGACCTTCATCCTCCTCGTAGTAGACAGGCTCTAGTGGTGTAAGTCAATGGGGGTGAGTACAAATGTACTCAGCAAGCCACCGAATGCAAATATAATGCAGAGTAATAACAAGGGAGATAGTGGCTAGTTTTGCGGAAAAAGCATAATTGTAAAGCATTAAATGTGATCAATTTATTAGTACTGAAATGTAAACATGTGTATGCATCATCATCTTCTAACTCGAGGGGTACAGTCATCCTCACCTCGCTCAACAGTCCTTACATGCCATGAATAACTCAACCATTCAAACAATAGTAAACTAACTGCGAGTAGTCACACAACCCGCCCTTGACCGTGGGCTCGGCTTTTCGAAAAGGTTAATTACTCTGATCAGAGATGTACCACTGTACCCATAAGGCACGCACTCACCACTTACACCAAAGTGTAATGAGATGACCCATTCCACGGGAACTCGTGCCAAAACCTTCCATATGGTCCTCCTCGACTCAACAGCACCCTCTTATGGGTTTCGTATCGTGTCTCGACACGTCGAGCCTCACCATACCCCCCTTGAGCCTCGTCGGTACAAGTCACCCGCAGGTTGTCCCTTGCCCCCTCCACTATGGTGTATTGAGTCGGATTGTTCCATACTTCCAGTTAGGACTTACCCATTAGACTTGTGGTTGGTACGAAAGTGCTTTGCAACAGATCTCGCAGACCGATCCTTATAGTGCCCCGGGTGCGACCAACCAATGCCCTAGCTTGCACCCGGAACCCACCATACTTATAACATAGCCAACTCCAACAGAGTCCAAAGACAAGAATAACGGGGAAATTTCATATAGTAGATTCCATCTATCTACGACTCATTCTTTTTATCCTATAGCAGTTGTGCCGGTACATTGGGCACTAGCTAATATAATATTTGTAGAGTGACAAGGAGTTAAGGCTCAATAAGCATGGCTTGGGTTTGCACACAAGGTTGTGGATCTAATAAATATAAGTGTAGGGCTTGATGTTTGACTAATGCAATATTATCCTATGAGTTATAGCGATAGTTA
This sequence comes from Zizania palustris, assembly GCA_019279435.1. NCBI lineage: Eukaryota > Viridiplantae > Streptophyta > Magnoliopsida > Poales > Poaceae > Zizania > Zizania palustris. The sequence goes on along the minus strand of JAAALK010000086.1, from coordinate 2,155,987 downwards.
TGAAAAACTGGGCTCAATGATGATCAACTATTTCCACAGGAGGATTCGATGACTTTCCTTGCTCAACAAAGGGTGAAGGTGGAACCTCGGGATAGAACTCCGGCTCCTCGACGAACTCGTAATCTTCTCGATACGGAAAAATAAACAATACATTCAATAAACAGATAAAATTCCACCAGATAATAAACATACAAATTCATGGGTTTTATTAGGTGAAATAAGGTTTTAATATTCTGAGGGTTAGTGAAAAACAGTAAAACTTATATTAAGGTTTTTCCTAATTTATTTTCTGAATTAATAATTTTAACCCTAAGGGGTTTTTATTCATTTAATTAATAAGATTATTTTGGGCAATAGTATCATAATGTTTTATGGCATTGGTGTGTAGAGAATAATTTTCTGAATTTAACAAAATTTGAATGGTGCAATTTGGAGTTAAAATGAGCAAGTTATGAATTTTCAAGGTTTAAACCAATTTCTGGAATTTTATTTAAACTAGAAAATGGCTCTGGTCCACGGTGAGCCAGGCCCACGGTGGACTGGGCCACTGTGCGAGTGGACCGGATCAACCAGATCCGTTGGATCTAGATCCAGCGATCAGGCGTGAGGCGGGTGGCTTAAGTGACAACGGACGGCCAGGATTAAAACGCACCGAACGGGTACGCGTGGACGCCTGAGATTGAGTCAAACTTTTAAATACCGATCGATGGCCAGGGTTAACCGATACCGGTTTGACCGGATCCGAGGGCTCTGATTAGATCCCCTCAGGATCTAATCTTGGCCGTTCGCTCGGGATCGTGCGGCTCGGATGGATTCCGGCACGGCACGTGGTGACGAGGGTATTTTACCCTTCGTCTCCGGCGACGGCAGCCTCGGGTGCGGCGGGGATGGCGGCGGCGAGGGCCTAGGGGCCTAGCTTTCAGTGAAAATGGAGAGAGGGGAAGATGGCGGTCACGACGGTACCTCTGATGGCGACGGGGGGCGATGGATGGTGACCGGTGGCGAGGGGTAGACGAAGGGGGTCCTCGGGAGCTCGACGGCGACGGTGATCCGGTGGGTTCCACGGCCAACAGAGGGGTGGCCGAGGACGGGACGTCGTCGACGGCAAGCGGTGGCCAGAGTTGAAACAGAGGGGAAAACCCGAAAGTGAAGGGGGAGCGCTCTGGTTCATTCGAGCTCGGCTGCGGTGGTGTGGGCAGAGGGTGGCGACGGGGAGGGGTATTTATAGGGGCTCGCCGGCGTAAGGAGGGAAGGAAACTGAGGGTTTCCAAGAACTCTGGTGAGGGTTTCCATTCCCTCGGCCAAGCTTCCTAAAGCGCGAAACTGCGTCGACGATAGATGGAAAGGGATCGCGGTGATCCAAGGAAGGGAGTTCGGAGACGATCGGGCGAGATCGGGTGGCTGGCGGTGAGAAACCAAAAGGGGATCGCCGGAAAAAGGAAGGGGGGATCCCCTTCCAACGAAGAAGATGAAGCTGACAAGTGGCCCCCCACCTGTCAGTGACCGAGCGCGAAGCCAACAGCGCCGACAGGCGGGCCACGAATGTCAGGGAGCGAGGACGAGAGGGGAGAGGCTGACCAGTGGGACCCAGGTGGGTGCGAGCGGGAGAGGAGAGAGGGGGAGTGCACCGATAGGCGGACCCCACCTGTCGGTGACACGTGCTTGGACTGGGTCGGGCTCGAGGCACTTTGAGGGTTGAGGCCCATTAAGATTTAAAATGGTTTTCTGATTTAAAATAAATCCAATAATTCATTTATTTTATTAAGGGTTGAATCACTGTTGATAAAATTTGTAAAAATTCCTGAAATTATGTTTTGGCCTCTAGTTTATCCCATAAATTTTTCAAGTCCAAATTTTGAATATTCCTCCCTGTTTGGCTTTAATAGGGCTCTTTAGGAGTTTTCTTTAATAATAAAATCCAGAAATTCCTTTAATACTATTTTTCTTTTATTTTATTTCCTTTTAATTCTTGGGGTGTTACATCCTGGAACACGACTAAACGTGATGCTGAAGCCCTTAATTGAAGAGTTGAAACAATTGTGGAAAGGAGTTGAAGCATATGACTATGACCAGAAGCAAAAATTCAATCTTCGAGTTGCGTATCTGTGGTCGGTCCACGATTTTCCGGCATACGGTATTTTTTCTGGTTGGAGTTGTCATGGAAGGTTGACATGCCCGATATGTGCGAAGGACACAGATTGTTTCCGTCTGAACTTCGGGGGAAAGATTTGTTACTTTGATTGCCATAGATGCTTTTTGCCCTTGAATCACCCATTTAGGTTACATAGGAACAATTTCAAGAAGGACAATATTGTTGTAAAGGGACCACCAAGGCGTTTAAATGGTAGAGAAATCGCTGATATGCTGAATGAGTTGGTCCTTAATGAAAATGAGGATGGATTTGTAGGATTCAGAACCGAACATAATTGGACCCACATATGTGGCTTATGGGAACTGCCGTATGTCAAATCACTAATTCTGATGCACAACATTGATGTTATGCATCAGGAACGTAATGTTGGTGAAAGTATTATAAGTACATGTATGGATTTTACTGATAAGACAAAAGATAATGTAAAGGCGAGAAGAGATTTAGCTGAGATTTATAATCTACCAACCCTTGAGTTGACGAATAGTGGTGGCAAGCCACGTGCCCTATTTTGTTTAAAACCTAAAGAAAAAAAAATTGAAATTCCGAAATGGTTACGCTGCGAGATTTAGAAGTGCGTGCTCGCTGACAATGTACATATAGACTTGTGACAGCTCTCTTACGGAAGTATTAGTGCCAAAAGTTACGGTCGCTATGATGTTAATGGTTTTTGCTTCCCCTCAACTATTTTTGAAGCATATCGACCTCTAGCGGCAACAACTAATACTGGAGTTGTTACAAGGGTCGTTGATGGACAAGGACACGAAACTATGTATTATGGAATCATCAAAAATATAATCGAGTACAATTTTGCCTGGAATAAGGAGATTAAAGTAGTCTTCTTCGATTGTGATTGGTTTGACCCTAAACATGGTACTCGTGAAAACCAATTTGGGATGGTTGAAGTCAAACATGCGGAACGATTATGTGGTTGCGATAATTTTGTCCTTGCTCACCAAGTCGAGCAGGTGTATTATATGCCGTACCCATGTGAAAAACTAAGTGCTTGGTGGGTAGTCTACAAAGTGAATCCTCGGGAACGTCTACACACCCCTAGTGATAGCGCTTATCAATTTGAGGTTGAAGAGGTCGATGAGGTTTACCAAGATGATGAATTGTCGACTTCGTTTAATGTAGAGTCAGAATCGTCGACAGATTCTTTTCTCGGCGATTCTAATGATGTAGCAGTTCCCGAGAAAAGGAAACACCAACATAAGAAGAAAAAAGTAACATGACGTGTTTTGGGGAGAAAAGGACAAATTGATCCTGATTTTGATGATAATTGACAAGTAATTGTTTTCATACATCATATGCAATATACTTCATATTACATGTTTTTTCATATGTACAAACCTTTTTTACTAATAAATGCTCATTTGTGCTTGTTTTGAACAGGATGTCAAAAAAGGTGAAGAGTGTCACGAGGAAGCTCTTCCGCTTGAGGAGTACATCGGCGAGTACTCCGGTGAGTACACCGACGAGTCAGGAGGAGACCCTATTCCAGGGTAGTTCCTCTTCTTCAAACAGACGTCGTCAAGAGCAGCTCCTGAGATGCATAGATCCGACATTAATTGGTCGGCCTATTGCATTTCAATTGGATGATGAGGTAACTTTCAGATTGCTTTTATGCCAGTTATAAACTATTAATAATTGTTTCCATACTATTTTGTAGGAGGAAGAACACTTGGAGAGTGCGGGTCACGAGGATGATCCGGTGGGTGGGGGCAGGAGGGGGATGTCCCGGAGGGTGCGGCTCAGAGGGATGACCCGGAGGGTGCGGGGCAGGGGGATGTCCCGGATGGTGCGTGTCAGGAGGAGGGGGCTGAGGCTTCTGGGACCTCAGTATCTTTTAGGACGAGCCACCTAGTCGCCCCACCAGTAGTCTCTTCCGGTGGAGCCAAGATCGAGATTACGCCTGTAGGTGACGGGTAAGTCTAATACTCTTCTGTTGTTTTGTTTTTTTCAAAAAATTTCTTTCACTAAACTGACTTTATTTATTATGTATTTCTAGATCTTGGATTTACTCTCGGTTTGACGGCACTTCGAGGGTCAGGCAGGTTAACCAGATATTGGGTAACCTATATCGTCTGCACTACCTAGGGGTGCTGACAATGCCGACCGGTGAGCGAGTTCTATGCCAGACATGGGACCAATACCGGTTTGCTCCTGACTGGCGCCACGGAACTTCTCAGGGGGCGGTGTCTCATGACTTCTAGGTATGTGTTTTTTCAATCTTCTTTTAGTTTTAACACAAAGCTTTTCGAGTTACAACACTTTACTAATCATGACTTTTGCAGTTACACTTTTGCTTGCCAGAAGTCGGCAATCACCATAATCATGTCCTTCAAGTCTTCAACAACAATGCACACAAGGTGGTGAAGGACGCTATTTCGTATGCCCACATTCAAGCGAACAATGCTTACTACAAGGAGAAGCTAGGGCAACGAATGAGCAAGGCGACAGGCTCATCGTCAATATATTTGACTGAAGAACAATACCGTTCGGTAAACAATTCTAACTTTTTAAATCTTCGATTGTTGAGATTTATTGTCATATAATACAAATAGCATCTCTGTTCAGGTGAGGATTCCGTGGTTTGCAAACCGCGAGGACGCATATTTCGAATTCTGCAAGATTTGGTCTTCAGCTGCATTTAAGAAGACTTCCGAGCAGAAAAGACAATGCCGTGGGACGGATCCGAAGCACAGATATGGTGCCGATGGACATATTCGCCACGCTAAACGTATGGTAAGACCTCCTTCTGTCACTCTCTATCTATAGATACATTGTAATGTGACTAACTCATTTCTATTATACAGGAAGCTAAATCTGGCAACGTGCCAAGTGACATAGAGGTGTATACCTCTGGTCACAAAAGAAGCGATCCTACATAGCCAGATGTCTTGTTTAGCCAGACAACCACAGACCATTTAGTGAGATGTTAGCAATATTAAGAGTTTGCGTAATTTCATTTTTCTCCGTCTAATCGGACATGTTTTTTGCAGGCGCAGTATGGTGAACACATGGTTCGACTCCATGGAGAGGATTATGATTAGCGGAGAGAACATGTCGACCAAATGGCCGTGTACTCCAGCGGAGGTGGAAAAAGACATGGACGGTGAGACAGTGTTTTTATTAATGTTTTGTGTATGGTATTGTGATGGTAACTAACTCATTCAATATTGCAGGTACTCCATGTTCAATGGAGTTATTGACTCGAGAGCGGTGAGAGCTTAGAAGTCAGCTCAGTCGTCGCAAAGCTCCATCGGAGTTGGCTCCAGCCGTCGTCGCTCAGAAGAAAACCCGGAGGTGGTTCAGCTGAGGGAGGAAATGTGGAGGCGCGGCGAGCATAGCAGGCAACAACAAGAGTACTATACCGCCTGCTTAGCACAACAGCAGGCGATGATCCAAGTTAGTTTAGTTTACAGTGTTGCCGTTAAAAAGTTTTCAGAAATAGGTTTAGAACTAACTGATTACATTACAACATGTGTAGCAACTAGCCCAGCAGCATGGTGGATTAGACATGTCCTTGTTCCAACCACTACCTCCCCCGCCACCACCACTATCTCCTACATTACCTGAGGTACCTCCTGACATATCGTTACTTTAGATACTTAAGTTAGCGTTTAGAAGGGTAGTTGAGTTCATTCTCTAAATTTGTCTATTTCTTTAGAGTTTCTGTACGCCTGGTCAGGATGGAGCCTCCCGGGGCAAATGTGGATGAAGTGGGAGGCAGCGGCGGCGCCCACGACCCAAATGTGGGCGATCAATGAGTATGGATGTGTATTGTGAAGTTTGATTGAATCTAGATGTGATATGCACTTTGATATGAATTTGAATGTGTTATGTGAATCTCGATGTGTTATGTGACTTTGTATGTGAATTTGGATGGTATATGTGAATGCGGATGTGTACTGTGACTTTGGATGTGAATTCAGTTGTGTTATGTGATTTTGGATGTGATGTGTGAAGTTTGGATGTGAGATGTGATTTTGGATGTTATATGTGAAGTTTGAATGTGATTTTGGATGTGAGATGTGATTTTGGATGTTATATGTGAATGTGATATAAATTGTGTTTGGATGTGAGTGTGAATAGGGAACCAGAAAAAAACAAAAAAATACCAGCTAACTTTCGTCGGCTTTGACCATAGCCGACGAAAGTTAGCTTCTTTCGGCCACGTGGGCAGAAAGGCTAACTTCCGTCGGTTAGGGCCAAAGCCGACGGAAGGTAGGGGCACCTAACTTCCGTCGGCCAGCCTGGCCGACGGAAGTTAGCGCCCCTCTACTGACATGGCAGACTTCGGCGCTAACTTCCGTCGGCGGCCGACGGAAGTTAGCTAACTTCCATCTACTCGCTTCCGTCGGCCAAATGCTGACATAAGTTAGCCTTTTGCCGACGAAAGTTAGCTTTTTCCGTCGGGAAAGGGCTAACTTCCGTCGGCCAAAGCCGACAGAGGTTCCCTGGATTGTTGTAGTGATACATGAGACATGGTGTATATCCTATTATAGTACATGAGTACTATTCGCATATAGTCAACATCAAAAAAATATGATGTTTTGGTTATTTCAAAATGGAGATTAATTTTTATTTGCATGAAACATATGTATAGCTTTTTTAAAAAATAAGCTAACGGGCTACGACAATTATGTTGTAAAGGGATTGTAATTTGAAGATAATTAAAAACTATCAAACAATGGCTTAAACACATTTGTACAATAATTTAAAAAATACAAGTAGACTAAAAAATTCTGAGGAATTTTATGTACAAAATACAATAAAACATAGGGGCTAAAATGTATAAATGTAATGTTAAACAAATAATTACCATAGTTGTAATTGTACTTAGGATAGTGGGTTGATTTTTAGCCCATTTAGCCATTTGTTGAAGGTATAGAATGGGGCGGTTAGGGTTTTCAACCCTAACCGCCTCTAAGCCACCACTGTCTCTAGAGCTGCGCGTCTGGCCGCTACTTGCGGGAGCGTGTGCTAGCCGTCATCACTGCGCGTAGGGCTCGTCGGGCCGCTGCTTTCGTGCCAGAGCACGTCGAGGGGTCGCCGACACCGCTTGTGGCTAGGTGCGAGATGCAGGGTAGCCGTCGTGCCCAGGGAGTCGTCGTCGTGCCGGGAAGCCGCCGTTCCCGCACTGGGGGGCGCATCGGGTGCGCGCTGGAGCACCGACGAAGGGGCGACCGAGGCGCGCCATGGCGCGGGCGGAGCGGTGACCGGTGGGGGCGCGACCAGGGTCGTCTCGGGCGGGGGGCGCATCGGGGGCGCGCTGGAGCGCCGACGAAGGGGCGACCGAGGCGCGCCATGGCGCGGGCGGAGCGGCGACCGGTGGGGGCGCGAGCGGGGCGGCCAGCGTGGAGACGACTAGATCTAGCGCACGAGGAGCGACCAGAGCGACAGGCATGATCGGGATGGTCAGATTTGACGCCGTGGCTGTCTCACGGGCACACGCTGAGATTCGGCTGGGTCGGTGACCGACGAAGCGGGTGGTGTCGTGGGTATGACTCACCGGGGCGTGGGTAGAGCGACGGCTGCGCCCTGGTGCCACAGCGGGGGTGTGGGGCCACGGCTAGCGCGGGTGCACGTTGACGCACGAGGGGGCGATCGACACAGTGTTGAAGCCATGCATGTTCTAAAAAAATTGAAGAACATGATGAACATGGTACCTTATTTTGGGTTCTGTTGTTGTTCTCTTGTTTTTCCGTGATTCTCGGTTGTTTTTGTGAAGAACAATACATTTTTTTCGTTCTTTGCTATTCTTGTTGCTCAATGTAGAACAAGGTATGATAACGTATTATAAATTGAAGAACACATGATACAAGAGATTGAACAGAAACACAAAATGAAAGAATTAACAACCACTTTATTGATGATTGAATATATGTTTATATAAAAGTGAAATAGTGATAGGATTAGCGTCATTTGGTTGATGTTCGATGCGTCGCTCCTCGCGTGTGCATCCGCTCTTGGCATTGGATGAGATTAACTTGTAAGTCTTAAGACTATTCACAATGGGAGTTTTATAGGATGTTTTATGATATTAATTACCATGTCATATCAAATTTTTATTGACATATCATTTAATTAATGAGAAAAGAAAAAAAATAGTGTCATCACCATGATATGGCGCTAATCTAAGACGGATGAAACACTTTGTTTTCTTTACACCCACGGCACAAGGCGTACAATGTTCATTTATGGGCCACGCGCTGAGGGTTTGGGCCCAATGGCAAAATTCAAGACAGAGAAAGCCCATCTCTTCTCTTTCTCTCTCCCCTCGTCCTCTCCCCTCCGCGATGGCGGCCACCGACGGCGAGCACGAGCCCGCTCCCGCCGGCGCCGTCCCGTCGCTGTCCCCGGAATCCTATCCGTCCAAGCGCAAGCCCGACGCCGAGGCCGACCTAGCGCCCCTCGACCCGCCCGACCCGACGCCGACGAGGAGGCCGCCGCCGCCGTGGAGGCCAAGGCGCGGTCTGCGGTCATGGGGAAGGGAAAGATGGTGGTAGAGGAGGAGGAGGACGGCGGCGAAGAGAAGAGCAGCAACGACGAGGACGAGGGAGGGGAAGGGGAAGGGGAAGGGGGACTGGGGAGATGGGGACGACAGCGACGACGACTTCTGCGAGGACCTGCTCACCGAGGTCGACCTCAACAACATCCTCCCCTCGCGGACCCGCCGCCGCGCGCCACTGCAGCAGCCCGGGGCCTACCTGATGCGGCCAGAGATGGCCGCGGAAGACGACGAGGACGCCGACATCGACATGGCTCGCGACCAGGAGGACGGGGACGGGGAAGAGGACAGCGATTAGTCTCGCGGCGGGACATCCTCACTAGGTAATGCCTTCACCTCGTGCTTATGATGCGCAGGCAGTTTCGCTACAATTCTGTGCTGATTGGATCCATTTAGATGCCTTTTGCTATGAATTCACACCATCTGGTTCCTTTTTTCTTAAGATTTATCTAATCAATTGGTGCTACTGCTTCTGGAAATTCTTCCTTTGGCCTTGCTCACTTGGATGTGTGTTCTATGTAAATCATTTGGATGTCTATGTGCATTGAGCTTCTTATGTGTGAACCTAACTTGTTATGTTAGGTAGGAATGTTTGTATTCTTGCTTCCAAATTTCAATTGGATAATGCCTTCCTAATTGCATTGTTTGAAGCTGTGGCTGACGAATTCTGTCAGGCTTGTCTTAGTTATCCAAATCACCGGTGTGTCAGTGCTAGATATAGTAACCCTCTGGTCAATCCCTTAGGTAATATTTATACATGTGGTCTTTCATGTTTGCTCAAAAAAAACTTTGGGTCCACCTGACTCCACAGGTAATATGTGCAGATATCACACCCTAACAGTGCATTTGTGAACAAGGTTAATGTTGAAGTAAGTACATTAATGTGATCGAATGAGCTTGTTATGTGGAGATTTGGGAAGTTTTCCCATGATGTCACCATGTCGCATCTTTTGAACCTATACTCACATTATATGGCTAAGCTAGTCATGCTGTACTTGTCCACTTATCCTAATTTTATGCTTTCACTGTCTGGCTTACCTTACATATATGTTTTGTTAGCCCTAAATGTTCTAGGGCCTTCTATTGTTAACCTGGGTAGGTATATCTGGGCTATACCACCCTTAGGCCATGTTCGGTTGGGCCGGGAATAGTAGGGTTTGGGCCGCAATCCTCAGGGATCACCCCAGGCTGGTAAAATTCCTAGCCCACGAAAAATAGTATGTTCGGTTAAAGCTTAAAGTTCAAGGGGATTGCAACCCGGCCCATTTCTCTATTTTTCCCCATCTCATATCGGGATTCCACCCCCTAAGGTTGGGGAGTGGATTCAATCCCACAAGCCACACCGCTTGTGTTACCGCGGTGGAGGCGACGACGCAACGGCACAACGGTGCGACAGTGGCCGTGCGGGTGGCGACGACGCAAGGAGAAAGCCTCGGTGGTGCCAGACGACGGCCAGAAGGAACCCTAGCCCCCACCTCTGGCTATATAAGAACCATTCTTCTCAGGATAACCCTCCTCTCTATCATCTCGCCCCAGCCGCTGCCACTGTTTCCTCCTGCTGCTGCTCACGTCCTATCCTTACTTCAGGTCAGCCCACAGATCATTTTCTCTTCTGCTTGTTTACGTTGTTCATAGTAGCTGTGAACTGCAGATCTGCTCTAGTAGAGCATGGTTGAGGTGAATTTTGAGCTGATGCATGTTGTTATCGTCCTTTTTTTGTTGTTTCATATGACATCGTTTAGCTGCTATGATTGGTGTGTGCTGTTTGTTGGCGCCATAGTAAGCTTGATTTGTTCCCGAATCGTCTACACGCGTTGTTGAATTATCGGTAGAAGACTTTGTATCTTAATTTTGTTCGATTTTATACGTCTTTGGATGTTATATTGAATTGTCCGCCTTACCATCTTCTTATCTGTCGCACTATGAATTTTTAGCTGATAGTAGCATATATGTCTAGCGCCTATAGTCCAGTAGCATAGATCTGGTTCTATCGTTCTACTTTTCCTAGTGATACTGTTGTGTAAATATGGTTGGTTATACGATGATCTGCTATGTTATTTTTGCTGCCTTATGTTGTGATTATGCATTTCTATTGTTTATGATTCTTTTGCTTGTGTACTGCAGTAGGCAGCTCCTTATTCAACCATGGGTAAGGAGAAGACGCACATCAACAATTTTCTGGTGTTTCAACGCCAAATTTTGTAAGCAAGGAAAAAGTAATGTTTTTTGATATTCTGGTGGTGTTTGGTGTGTTCTGTATTAGTAAAAATGCTGAGCCGATTTGTTTCAACATGCTGGATAGATATTGTAAACCTAAAGGGATTTAATCTTAGTCAAAAGAACACATAATTAAAGAGAGAGATTTAATCTCCAAGGGGAATTAATCTAAGGGGATTGAGTGACATGAAAGGGATCCATTCAATCCCTCTTGGGATAGAATCCCTTTGGGGATTAAATCCCTGTCAACTGAACAAAGCCTTAGGGAGGTTTACCCTGTGTTGTGCCTTCCCTAGAGAGGTTTATATTCTAACTTGACTATATATGTACCCTTTTAATCCTTATATGAATACAATTCAATTCATGCAACTAATCCCCTTCCAACATGGTATTAGATGCTGATTTTTTCACTTCCGCTCCTCTGCCATAGGGCTGCGCCACCTCCCCTCTGCCATAGGGCTGCGCCACCTCCCTGGTGTGTTGCGGCCAACCACCCACCCTTTCTCTAGTGTGCTTACGTTGCCTCCCTAGTGTGCTGCGCCCCTCCTCTTTCTCGCCTCCTAGTTTGCTACATGGATGATGACAGATGTTCGACGGCCATGGTGGTTGCCGCCAACTGCGCGAAGTCGAAGGCCGACGCTGCGTGCACCTGTGTCTTCCCCGCCGCTGAGCTCCTGGAGGAGCGCCAACCGATGGCCACTCTGGAGGCTAAGGCACGCCTCGCTGCCCTACAACTCGAGCCCCCCTCACCCAAGACGAAATGTGCCCCTCCACGACAGGAGGCCGCAGACTACGAAGCCACAATCATCGCTAACCTCCACGTTCATGTCGTCTCCGTCATGAACATCAAATCCTTGGTGTCGGTGGTCTTGGACCCTGCCTCTACGCACTATGCCCGCTGGTGTGACAACGTCTTGCTAACCCTCAAGCGGTACACCCTCTCCGATCATGTGCTGTCTGATGCATCCTTCATTGACATTCTTGCTTGGGATAGAATGGACAATGTCGCCACTTCCTGATCTACTACACCATCTCCCTAGGGTTGCAAGACATCACACGCCAGCACGACCACACAACTCGCCATGCCTAGTTGGCCCTAGAGAACAAGTTCATCGGCAACCGCAAGACTCGTGCCCTCCACATCGATGCCATCTTCCGCAATTTCGTTCAAGGTGACCTGACCATGAATGACTACTGTCGGAAGATGAAGGGGTTCGCCGACTCACTCAACGACCTCGACGCTGGGTCACCAACTGCGTCCTCATTCTCAACATTCTACGGGGGCTGAACAAGAGATACGATCATCTTCGTGCCATCATCACGCATCAGTCGTCGTTCCCTTCGTTTAGCACGGTATGCGACGATCTCTGCATGGAAGAGATCCAATAGGGAACCTAGGGGTCATAGGCCGCAGCTATGCCTTCCACGACGTTCTATGCGTTGTCCCCTTCTTCTAGTTGACAGGCGGGCCCACCCAGCCAGAAGCAGCGCTCGTCGCACCAGCAACAAGGCGGCAAGAAGAAGAACAACTGCGGTAACTGCGGTGGTGGTGGTAGTAGTGGAAACAACAACACGATCGCCCACACCAAAGGCTAGGGCGGCAACTCCCCATGGACCTCCAACTACAACCCTTGGACTAGTACCATCTAGATGTGGCTGGGTCCTGGGGGGTCAGCATCCAGCAGCCCCAACTACGCTCGCAGGCCATGATGGCCAGCGTTCTCCCCTACGACCTTCCTCCACGACAGGTTGGGCCGGTCTTCGCACCACCCATGGCGCCATTACCCATCTACCACGGTCAGCAGCAAGCTTCTACATCTTCTGCCCTGACAACGCCATGGAACCCGTGTACCGGTTCATGGGACCAACAATCGCTGGCCAACTCGTTCCACACCACGGAGGTGGTCCCCCATACGATTACCGACTGGGTTGTTGACTCTAGTGCCTCCAACCATACAACTCTAGACTCCGGTAACATCTCTATATTTCAACTACATAGCTATGTTATTCCTTCCTCTATTGTTGTAGGTAACGGTTTTGTTCTGTCGGTCACCTCAGTAGGTGACTCGGTTCTCTTGGGACCTCTTTACCTTAACAATATTTTTGTTGCCCCTAATATCATTCAGAATCTTTTATTTGTTCGTCAATTTACCACTGACAATTCTTGTTCCATGGAGTTTGACCCTTTTGGCCTTTCTGTGAAGAATCTTTCTACTCAGAACCTAATCATCAGGTTCAATAGCTCGGGTCTATTCTACACCCTACGTCTACCATCACATGTTGCTCTTCCACGTGCTTACTCCATCGTAGCCGCTTCCACTTGGCATCGTCGTCTCAGCCACCCCGGCCAAGACACTCTATCCAGATTAGCTAACTTCATTGTCATTAGTTGTCCCAAACCTCATATAGATCATTTATGTCATGCTTGCCAGCTTGAACATCATACTAGACTGCCTTTTCATTCATCTATGTCACGTACTACAAAACCCTTTGAGCTACATCATTGTGATTTATGGACATCGCCCGTTCTTAGTATTTATGGTTTCAAATACTATCTTGACATTCTAAATGATTTTACACACTTTTTGTGGACCTTTCCTTTGCGATTGAAATCTGACACCTTCACAACTTTCTCAAATTTCTTCGCTTATGTGTCCACCTAGTTTGATTGCATAGCCAAGACCATCCAGACTGACAACGGGCATGAGTTCGACAACTTGTCCACATGATCCTTTCTCCTCACCCATGGTGCCCTCCTTCAGATGTCATGTCCATACACTTCTCCGCAAAATGGTAAAGTTGAGCGTATTATTTGTTCCATCAACATCATTCGCTCTTTGTTGTTCCATGCCTCTTTACCACCACGCTACTGGGCTGAGGGTCTTCACACCGCGACATACTTGCTGAATCGCCTTGCCTTCCCACCAAGACGATCAACACTCCATGTCCTTTCTTTGGCCTATATGGTACAACACCATCTTATGAGCACCTTCGTGTATTCGGTTGCGCTTGTTATCCTATCTTGTCTACTACCACTCCACATAAGCTTGCTCCTAGATCCTCGTGTTGTGTCTTCCTTGGGTACTCTGACCATCATGAGGGCTACCACTGTCTTGATCTTTCCACCAACCGCATCGTGATCTCACGACATGTTGTGTTTGATGAGGCGGTCTTTCCTTTCGTTGCCTCGCCCCGTCCTGCTAATGATCTTGATTTTTTGGAGACGAAACCTATGGTTTTACCCATAGGTGGCCATCTTCCTGCAGGTCCGACCACGGCACACGCGGCTCCACTTACCGTGCCACGCGCGGCCACCAAAGACTCCATGGCGGCACCTACGCCATACGTAGCTACTTCCCTAACCCCTAGTGTTCCCACACGGCCGACGGGGTGTCCCAAGGTGCTCGTTGATCCCCTGCTCCTTGACGGCTCCAACGGGACTTCAACAAAACTGGTGGAGCATTCGAACTTGTGTACGTTCGGCAACGCCGACGTGCGCCTCAGGCTACACCTCCACCGCCAGTTCTGACTCTCTCCGCACAGTCGCTCTCCCCTATCCCGAAGTTAGTTCGATAGGCCCTTGCTGATCCTAATTGGTGCACGACCATGGAGGACGGGTACCGCACACTGCTCTCCAACAGCATGTGGGACTTGGTGTGGCGTCCACTAGGCTCCAACATTGTTACCAGCAAATGGATCTTCAAGCATAAGCTCAAGGCTGACGGTACACTTGAGCGGTACAAGGCTCAATGGGTCCTTCACAGGTTCACCTAATGCCTAGGCATCGACTATGATGAGACTTTCAGTCTAGTGGTCAAGCCAGCCACCATTCGCACGGTGCTCTCATTGGCATTCTCTCGCAACTGGCCCATCCACGAACTTGATGTGAAGAACACCTTTCTGCATGGTACGCTCATTGGGACCGTCTATTGCAGTCAACCTGCTGGGTTTGTTGATTCCGCTCACCTAGACTTGGTATGTCAACTCAACAAGTCTCTCAATGGCCTCAAGCAAGCTCCTCGTGCGTGGTACGGTCGATTTGCCTCATATATGCTCTTCTTGGGTTTTCTTGAAGCCAAGTTAGACACTTCACTGTTCATCTTTCATCGTTGCCACAAGACAATGCACCTTTTTGCTCTATGTTGATGATATTGGCTTGACAATATCCAACAATGAGCTTTTACGACGCACAATCTTCACACTTCAAAGGGAGTTTGCTATGAAGGACTTGGGACCGCTTCATAACTTCTTGGGAATCACTGTTGAGTGTTATGATCAATAGCAATTACAAGATCAAGCAAGTATAGCAAGGGACATTGTCCATTAATACTGCATGATAGGCTCAGGTGAGTAATATACAAATAAAATCATGAGCAGGAAATTTTCAAGTTTTGTAAAGAAAAGTATCACCACTCAGACTAGCAAACTAGGCATGACAAGACATGAAATGCAAAAGCTAGTGGATATCTACCAAGATAAGCATATCCAAATAACATGGAGCTTCAGAAAACATGTTATCCAATTATCCAAAAAAATTTAACTTTTTGCTTCCTTTTTATTTTTGATTTAGTGCTAGGAGTTATTTGCATGTCAACATTATGCTAACCGACCAAACTAATCCTAGGTCAATGAAAAACCATCAAAAGCTTAAAGCGTTAGTCTTGGTATACACTACAATGTCTCAGTGTTGACACCAAGATTTAGTGGAGCCCATGCCCACCAAGGATGCCGCACGGTCAATAAAGTCAAAGAGAGTCCGGTCAAAGGTGGTCAAAGAAGCCCGTCTATATTGTTACAATATGACCCGACATGCAGGAGCCGGCGAAGGAGAGAGAAGATAAAGATGATCCAGAATCAGTTACAATGTGGATTACTTGGACGACAAGTCTCCATACTATAAATATGTATCTAATTAGCTAGGTTTAGAGGACACACACAATCAACCACAACAAACTACTACTTTCAACGCATCGCCACCCTTGGATTTCCAAGGTTAATCCTGGTGAGACTTGGCACTTGGAACCGGTTTGCATCGTCTCAATCTCCGACGAAGAGGTGAGTCCCACCACCCGACGGTCACATCAGTTAGGTTTGTATTCTTCGAGGATGCATCGCATCGATCTCTTAATGTATCGGCCTGATCGGTGTGATCGTCGAGTTTATCTTGGTATATTTTGCTAGGTCTAAGGCTGCATTAGTTTTGATCTCTTGTATTGATGTGAATTAGGTGTCATAGTTTGATGCTTCATCGGTTAAGTCTGATTTCTTGATCTATTCTATTTGTTCATGTGGTATACCATTCATCTAAATAAAGTATGCCTGATGCATTGAAGTGTTATTGATTTATCGTGATTAGCGATTGTCTCAGTTAGGTCCGATCTTTTAGTTACGGTGATTTAATGACATGAATATGTTATTTGGTATGCTGAGTTTAGTTTCTATTAGAGTACAAGCTGATATGTTATCTTTGTTTCCACACTATTCCATATCTATCTAGGAGGCACTCATCGGCCTTGATACACAAGGACATTATCCTATCGACCGATAGTGTGTTCAGCCCGATAGCGTGGGCGTGGTCATCGGCCCCATGGACGATATGCGCGTTTATTCCTGTTTATTCTATTCTCGCCACTGTCATCGGCTCGATAGCCGATTGACGTTGGTACTAACGTTGCTCTTTATGATTCCTTATCAGTTGTAGGGTCAAACTGATTGGCATACTTAGAATCTTCTTTTTTCTAAGATTATTGGACTTACACTGGAGTTAAGTAGATCTCATAGGCCACACGTGTGACCAAAAAAATACACCAACACACTTTTTGGCACGCCTATTGGGATTTTTTTTCAGATCACTCATCTATGGCGGGCGAGGTTGATGGTAGCAACATCATCCCGGTCACCATGGACGCTTTGACTGACGAATAGAGTGGAGGTACGAGATCACGTGGAGAACTCCAAGAGATTGTGCCTCGATGCTTTTGGCATGACTTGATCTGGCCTTATCCAGAGGAGTTAGTTGCCGAGACTGGCCGCGGCTGGTGAGATCCCTCAGTAGGCCGAGAGTCCGCGAGTTACTTTTCAAGAAGCCATCGACAACGCTTTGCATCATGCTTTCATCAATCAGTCTGAGGTGTTGGTTAATACCTTAGACGGGATGATTGCTCAAGAGCTGACGCAAGGCCCGGTGTACTTCTTGACCAATCCTCCTCGCCAGCTGCAAAACCCTCAACACAATCGGCCGGTGCCACCACCGCCAGGGCCGATAAGACATGGTCTGTCAAACACTTCGTTCGGCCGGGAGACTGATGTGACATCCTTGTTACCTACACCCGCACTCTAGGGCATATACAAGCAAGTGCAAGTAAAAGTGGTTAAATGTAACTGAAACTTGTGCATGTGTGTATGTAATAAAGCATGATAAGGACACACAACTGCAAAGATAAAGCAAGAGAAAGAAAAATCTCAAAAATATCCAACAAAAAAGATAAACACAAACATGCTTTACCCTGAATGTCGAAGCTCATGGAGTTGAAGCTGGAGAACCATCTGCAAGTCTGTGATCCATATATCATCCAGGCTCCAATCCTGCAAAATCAAGGGTAAAAAAGATGAGCGAATGGTCTGACACTGGGGTTAGCAAAAGAACTAAACCAGTGTCGAGCCATCTGCTCAAAAGTGGGGTAACCAAAAGCAGTGAACTAGTTAGGACCGAAGCACGACTCTCTCTAAAAACGTGGTCCATCAAACTGTTTAAAGTCATGACCACGAGGTCCAAAGCCGTATCGAGAATAACCTAGAACTCTACTGGAATGGTATCCACCCTTCGTGGCATGGCACGAAAGCTATCTCCCTGACCACCAAATACACGACGCGCCCTAGCATCTCGCCTCTCACCGTGTCGAGGAATCCTCTGTTTACCACCCTGTTGGTAGAACAGCTCCTATCTAACACTAGCCATTCTAGCTCTCTCAACTCGCTTCCTCTTGAAGAAAAACTCCTCAAGATGTCTATCTCTATGGCAAAACTCGCAATGATATGTTGGCTTCTTGCGTTGTAGTTGAGGGTTAGCCTCTTTGGTTTTGGTAGCCTTTGATATGAAATATCTTTGGCATTGGATGGTATAGGATCAAAAGGAGTGTGCTGGTCTTTGGTTTTAGGAATCTAGATGGACTTCTTGGATGGAGCTTTAGGTGGAGTATCCATCTTGGATTTCTCTTCCTCGAGGGTAGTGGGAGAGATAAAAATGGTTTCACCCTTCTCATGACTCTCAACTCTCTCAAAACCCAAACCCATTGTTAAACATGCGTTGTCAGCTCACATCTTTGTTTTGGTCAAAAGTAAATCCATTCTCTCTTTACCTTTAGAGCATTTTTCAATCATAGAGAGAAGATACTCATTTTCAGACATGAGGTTCTGATCTTGTTCTCTAGCAAAGCTGAGATTGTCCTGAAAGATGGTGTAGGTGAAACATTCTGGCTGCACATCTTTCGAACTCCCAATACTCTCCAATTTAGCTTTTAACTCCTTAACATGCTTGTCCTTTAATTTGATACTCTCAATAAGCAAAGGACAATTTGAACAAGCATCTACCGGATAGGGTCTAGACTCCACCGCAGTGAGCTCTTTCTTTGCAATTTCAAGTTGATCAACAACTTGAGCATGCACAGAACAAATCTCGGCAAGCTTCGTCGTGACAATCAAATAGGACTCACATTCAGCATCATATGACTTAGATTTAAACATAGCAAGTTCAGTGCAAGAAGATTCATGTTTAATTCTGGGTTCTTTGAGTTCACGAACAACTTTAATGAGTAATCTATCATGTCTAACCAAAACATCACTTAGTTCATCTACTTTGACTGAAAGTTTGTCATAGGATTTCGTTACCTTAGCGGAATCTAATTCCCTATCGTTGTTGTTGATGTTGCCGGCCATGAAGCAAAGGCCGGTGAAGTCCTTTCCCTTCTTCTCTTGCGGATCGTCCTCTTTTGAGATATCCTCCTCACTAGATGAAGTGTTGATGTCATTGATGGCTTCCATAAAAGCTCTTGATGCCGCTTTAGCATCTCTCTTAGCTATCTTCTCTATGTTATTTTTGTGGAGGGGTTTTTTGTCTCTCTTGGTGTATATGTGGTCACTTCCATCTCTCTTCTTGAGCTTGGGGCAGTCATCCTTAATATGATATGTATCACCGCATTCAAACACCCATGAGAACCTCCTCTCCTCTAATCTCATCTATCATTATAGAACTGGGAGAACTTCTTGACAACGAGAGCAAGCTCCTCATCGTCTAGGATATCCACCTGCTCTTTTGTGATAGAGACCAGAGAGGACAAAACAAAACCTCCAACAAAAGTACAAGTGTTAGAACAACCAGATGAAATTCCTCTAGATGAGATGGCGAGGTGCCACTGCCAGAACCGTAAACAAGGGTCATGGACTGAGGCAAAGAATTTCCGTGTCTTGGACGAGATGTCTTGGCAATATCAGTGGACTTAAGCTTACTAAAGAGCTCGTCACAAGTTAATGTGTCGTAATTTAACGACTCTTCAATACTAGAGATCTTCACTTCCCATATGCCACGATCAAGAGCATAGAGAAGCTTGATTGCTCTATCATGATCAGAATAAGCGACAGTCCCAGTGAAGCACAAGTTGCTAATAATGTCATCAAAGTGAGCAAACATGGCATTTACTAATTCACCAGGGCCTTGCACAAACAGTTGATATTCTTGATTATAAGTGCTTCGACGTTTGGCCTTAATCTAAGTACATCTCTCATGAAAAACAGTCAGAGTATTCTAAATTTCACGCGTAGTACGTAGGTGTTGGACCTTATAGAACTCATTTCGACTCAACACATAAACAATATATTTCTAGCCCTGTTGTTGTAATCTTACTGTTCTTTCTCAGTCTGAGTGGTGCGAGTATCAGGGATCACATATTGGGAATCAATAATGTCCAAAATTGCACTTCCTTGGCTTTGAAGATAAGCCTCTATGTGCACCTTCCAATAAGCAAAATCTTTTCCATCGAAAATCGGAATCTTACTTTGTCTCTTCATTTCGCTTACAGATCACAAACCGGTTAAGGTAAACTAGTGATATAACCGGCTCTGATACCAATTATAGGATCGGATCAGACGACTAGAGATGAATAGATGTCTCAACAAATTCTTTCGATTTGATGACCTTTTCTAAATGCACGACGCTCCTCTGAAAATCTGAAGGAAACATTGCAAATCACAGATTAACTCAGTGCAACTACCTCTTCAGAGAATTCTTCAGAGAAGACAGAAAGAACATTCAAGAATTCTCTGCAAATTGATGAGAAAATAACAGAATAGCAATCCAAATCAGACTTATCTTGCTCCAATCAATTTAATCGGCTGAATCTGTAAGCAATTCACAGAGAATCAGTTTCAGTAGTAAAACTGAATTAAAATACCTTGATCGAGTACTTTCAACTTGCAGAAGAAATAGTCCAATCAGTAACTCAGAACACTAGTATTCAATCAGTTTAAACTAAAATTTCAATACACTTTGAATTGAATTAAATTGCAACAATTTTGTTTGAACCGAAAAATATTTGCAACAGGAATCAAACTACCATAATTCAGAAAATAAGATGTATTGATAAAAACTACAGAAGTTTCTCGAGTATCTTCTACATATCAAAAAAAAATATTGAACAATAATAGTCAAGGCAAAACTTGGTTCAAACTCTTGAAAAAACAGCAAGGAAAGAAAATGATTGCAACCTTAATCAAACCTGTCATGTGATTAACTGAACCAACAAAAATCACAGGAGCAACTTTGAACCAATTGATGATACAGAACAAGTATATTCAGAGATTTGAAACAAGAGGATTCAAAACAGATAAAACTAGTTTTTTTTGTTAAAAAAAACTTGATCAGACCAAACAAAAAATTGCTCAGGTTTGAACTGAAGAAATACGACAAACTAAACTGTACCGGCAAGAGCTGAATCAATCAATCCTGAAAACAACCAAAATCAAGATGATGTACAGTATCGGCGGCTGACAAAACAAACAGAAGCCAAAATAGGAACAGTGTGGCATCTGCTAATCAAAAACTACAAAAATCGCATGAACAATACCCTTCAATAAGAATTGCTAAAACTTTTGTAGCATGGAAAAATGGAATCCTAATTTACAGGATATCAAAAGCTGTGAAGAAATCACGGAAGAAAAACCACAAGAATTGCTACAGCATACAAGCAAAGTATTTCTCGATGTTGAACAGGAGAATCTGCTGATACGCAAAACTGCAACAGTAAACAAAATGTGTTTGTGTGTTACCGACAGAAATCTGCAAAGCTATGTAGCATTCAGAGAAAAAACACCCGCACCGTATCGACAAAAGATAAAGAAGCTTTCAGAGAATCCTTCGCATACAAATGACTTTAAACAGTAAATACCAAAGCACAAAAAACTTTGAACATTTGAAGAAATGGATCTAAATTTCTGATTGCTTCTCAAAATTCTGGATTGTTTTCCAAGACCATGGGGACCCTTTTATAGGCATCTCTACAAATGAAATCCTCAAAGTGCCCTTAGGGATTATTTACAAAGAAATACTTAAAACTAAGTATTCCTATTGGTGCGTTTTTTGGTCACACTTTGACACACGTATGTCCTAGGAGATCTGCTTCACTCCAGTGTAGGTCCTACATTCTTAAAAAAGGGTTTGAGGCGTGTCAATCAGTTTGACTCTGCAACTGATAAGGGAACAGAAAGTATGACATTAGTAGCATAGCCTATCGGCTATTGAGCCGATGACCGTGACGAGGATGAGATATTTTTGGAATATCATGTCGATCGGCCATAAGACCGATGACCTGAGATGAAGCAATCGAGCAAGTGTGCCATTGGGTGATAAGATGAACAGTTAACCGCACAAGCCGATGAATGCTTTTCCGTTAACTTATAAGATGTAGTGTGGAATCGATGATAACCCATCGGCTTGTACTCTGACAGAAATAAATAAAACATGCCAGATAACATGTGTATATCATGAAAATCATCACAATAATTAGATCAGACGTAACCAAGACAGTAGCTAACCACGATGATCTTAATAATATATCAAAGAATCGGACATCCTTTATTTAGATGAACGGTATACAACATGAAAAAGATACAATAGCAAGAGATGTCAGACTTAACCGATGAAGTCTCAAACTATCATACCTAAATCACATCAATCTAAGATATCAAATTGAACTGATGCAGCCTTAGACCTAGCTAATACACCAAGAACAATCGGCGACCGTACTGTTTTAATGTTCACCTCAAGAGATCAATCTGATGCAGCCGTGAGGATACTGATCTAATCGGTATGGACGTCTGGGGTGGCGGGACTCACCTCTTCGCTAGAGATCAAAACGATGCAGTCTAGCTCCGAGTGTCGAACCCCACAGGAATAAACCTTGGAAGCCAATGGTAGCGATGCGTCGAGTAGTTGATTGACAGAGATGTGTCTTTCTAATCTAACTAGGGATACATATTTATAGTCCAGAGACTTGCCGTCCAAGCACTCTATCTTAACTGATTCCAGATAATCTTCATCTTCTTTTTCTGCACCTTATCTTCATCGGCTCCTTCTACATCTGATCATCTTGTAACAGCATGGATGGACTTCTTTGACTTTATTTGACCGGATCTCTTTGACTTCTGTTGACCATGCAACATCTTTTAGTGGGCCTGGGCTTTACCAAATCCTGGCGTCAACACATGCCCCCCAGTTTTGGAGCATTAAGTGGCTGCTAATGTTTCGAAATTAACAATAGTCATTATCCCTGCTGCCTCATCTTTTCAAACGTCTATCCGCGCGATCTTTTCACTTTAATTGCAAGCCGAAACCCTTCATCTTCTAATATCTTTACTTGGCATTCCGGCTTCACAATTTCATCTCTTCTTCTCATTTCCTCATCTTTAGCCATTCACAACTACGTTGGATGTTGCCTGGTCCGATGTATCTACGTCTATTTGTGGCGACGTCGGACTAGGCTTCATCCCACACAGTTTGGTACTAGTGTTTCTTCAAGCCAAAAATCTGGTTTCTATAATCTTGGATCTACAAATATCTTGGCATTTTCAAAAACTGTACTTGTGAATACATTTTGCCGAACGTTGTAGGTGGCCCCACCAAATTCGATGGAACCGGCTTGACTTGGCCGCCGAGGAATCTCTTTTAACTTCATAAGTAACCTGGTCATTTCACCCTTCTTCTTCGTGCTTTCTGCCCATTGCTCCTGTTTTTGCCCCATGAGCTTCGCCGCAGTTTCCCTACAACCGTCGTTGCTTCTCGTGCTCGTTCCCCCATGGCGGCCCCGTATTTTCGGCATCACCGATAATGGCCACCGTCAATGCAGTCTAGGAGGTAATCTCTTGATGTCTTCCTTTTCTTTGGATCTTTCAAGTTCGTCCGTTTTCTCCACCCTTTTTATTGTTTTTTCTTCATGATTTCTTTGCAGAACTTAAGGAACCAGATTTCTATCACTCTTATCGATCACCCATCTCATTGATTCCTATGTCCAATGGGTAACTTTGATGTCATTGATGTGATTAATGCTGAAACCAACCGAATCCCCTTCAGGCATTCCACCATGTTGTTCTCTGATTGACATCTTAGCTTTAGAGCTTTCCCTTCCTCACTTCCTAGCTGGCGTGATTGTACCTTAGGGTATCGGCCGTTAAGCGCCCGTCTTGGGAGGAAATCAACATCGACCATTGCATCGGTCTTTATATTGCTAACTCTTATAAGAATGAATTGCTTCTTGCCGCTGCTTGTTACTTTTGGTCTGATACTCTTAACGCCTTTGTTTTGTGCATTGGCCCGATGACTCCTTCTTTGCTTGACGTACTTGCCTTGACCACCCTTGACATCACCTCTCCTTGCAATCCTCTTTCTTTCTGCTCCAAGGCAACTCATCATCTTGGTGTGAAAACCAATAGTGGTTGGGGCATGTATATCTTGAAGCACAACAAGCGAACTAGCCCCATTGACGTTGAAGAACATGTTGCCTTCCTCAACCTCTGGTTGGAGTAGTTCGTATTTTGTGGATCTACTCTAGGTCCAACAGCCCACCTTTAGTACCTAGCTGAGCAACTTGCCACCGAAAAGAAAGTCCCTCTTGGTCGATACCTTATTGGCGCCACTTATCATCTTCTTCACCAGGTATCAGCCAGATTATCGGCTTGTGAGCTTGTTAGCCATTTTGGCAGACCATGGTGGTTCATTCAGCTTTGGCTCAACGTTCATTTTGCTGAGGTAACCGATGAGTTCCCTCTTTCCTTGATGGAATTCCTTAGCGATTACTCTGAATCAGCTACTCCTGTATATCGCTAGTGTTCATCTTTGGGTGAGGCTGCCTCTTGTCGGTCTCCTCGATTATCGCCTAAATCCCTAAGCTTCTAGTTCACAACTTTTTACAGCGGCTCTGGCCTAGAGAAGGTCATCTGGTTTGCATACAAATACTTATCTGAATATGAGTATCCTCGCGAATTTGTCATGACCGACGCGTGCTGGAATGAGGGGCCCGTCAGAATTTTTAAAACCTTGATCACTCCCTGTCTTCTGCATGTCAACTTCACTACCCACCAGGCTTCTTATGAGTTTTATCACCCGACTATCTGCTCATGATAGCTAGGATTCGACCAACTTCCTCCTCAACTATTCTTCATCAGCCGAATCCAAATCTGCGGAGAAATTGTGAATGCCCAGGAATATGATCAACTATCTCGAATAGTCGATGGGGTGCCCTACGGTGACCTCTCCCCTTGGCCGGCTTGCACCGTCGGATCCATTGACTTTGACGCGTGATAGGGTCAATGGGCGCTACACCTTTTTAATCGACCTTTGGGGTCGTACTATGAGCACTTGTACCCTGATTACACCGATGATTCCTCACCGATATGTTTTGACTCCTTGTACTCTTCTTCTTGATTGTCTTGCTCATTTCCTAACTTTCGTGTCGTGCAGGGGAGTGGCACAGATACCCTGCAAGTGAGCCGAAGTGGCTGAGCGATTGAATATCAGCCATGATCAACTGTCAGTGTTATGGACAACGGAACCCCTACCCCAAAGGATTTGCGCTTCGATGGGCGAGTCAAAACTCCAGTGCGTAAGCAAAAGGTGTCGGACGGAGGAATTCACCGATCTACCCGATCTCGACCAGGCTAGCTACCTTTTTACTCTTCTAGAGGCTCAGTGATGCTTTTCCTTTTCGTAATATGTTCTCTTTCTCGCCAGCCAATGCTGCCCGTTCTTCTAGCTGATACGCCTACATCTGCTCCCGTGGATCCCGATGTGTCAGCCAACGCGACCGATACGGCGGCCACTACATAGATCAATATGTCGGGAGATGGGTTGCCCAGTGTTGGGTTCCTCCTGTTTCACTTCATGAGGTGCTCAACTCATTTCCTTTTCCCATTGGCCTTTTGTGTACTTGACATCGACCTTCATGGTGGCAGACGATGGATGCCCCTGGGTCATCTATCCCTCAGGGTAGCTTTGAGGAGGAAGGATCGCACACCCTCCTAGTGGCCGATGGTGCTGATGTTCCTTCTGCAGATGATACTCTACGATCGGTCGCTTCTACCGATCCTGCTGATGTAAGTACCTTTACGCTCACCGTTATGATGAGTTTTTCTTATCGTTTTCTCCTTCCAGTATTTTGCCCAACAGTTTTTCTTTGATGTCCAGCCATTTATGGAGGGAGCTGCTGGTGTTCCATCGGCCTCGACTCAGCTGCCTTCGGATGTAAAAGAGGTGTTGTCGGATCTATTGCGTCGTTTGAGTGATCCGGTGGAGGTCCTAGTTAATGATTCAGGACCGATACAGAGGCGTTTTAATGACATCTTGTACCAACTTTCGCCGGAACTAGTCGATGCTCTCACGTCGGTTGCATACTTGGAGCACTATTGCCCATCCATGCAGCAGGCCGCCATGAGAATAGCCGATCGGGCTAGCTGGGCGTCACTCGTAGAGGCAGCGAAGGCTCGTAAAGGAGCATTCATGGATGATAAGACCATTTTGAAGCATGTTGAGGCCAAGTCTTCAACAGCCTCGCGAGAGCTTGATCGGTTGCAAGCGAGGCAAGTCGACTTGGTCACGAAGCTAGAGCGGATCCGGGCGCAGATTGCCAATCAAGAGGGTGGTGTTGCCTCTTTGCTGGCCTAGGTCGATGCCCAGCAACGCTGGTTCATTGATGTCGTCCGCCACGCAGAGCGTTGCCACCGCACCCTCTAAGATGTTCCTGGCTCGGATGCCGAAGATCGGGCCCTTTTTCACAATGTCAATCTTATTCGGCTACAGGTAGTCGAGGCCATCCGTCGGGTACTCTGATCTTCATGTAGAATCGATAGTTTTGTAATGAACCATTTACCTTTTGTAATATATTGCCTTTAATTCCTTCGACCTGCATACTGAGTTTCTACACTGTATTTTTTGGTCTATGGGCGATGCCTTTGCATCAACTGTCTAAAGGCGATGCCATAAGCATCGGTTGTCTATGCTTCGTCTGAATGATCAAAAAGATGTATCTTTAGATAATCGTTCAGCCTTCCCCCGTACCTTTCAGTGTAGTAGTCTTTAGGTCACTCCTATCTCGTTAGGGCGTTTGGTTACTTGTGAAGGTTGGCCTCGGCTTACTAATCCAATGTTCGTATTGCTATGATCCATCGGCTTGTGGCAAGGTTTGGCCGAGTTCCCCCTTCGCTTTTCTAGTGTTATCTTCATAGTATGAGCTTGGATGGCTCCTCGTTGATTGGGCTGACGTCGTTATCTGACACGTTCTCATCTCCATGATCGGCCCTCTCCTTTCATTGCCATTCGCTCTTGATCTTTCGTGGCCAATCGATTTCCTTGTTGTACATCTGTGTTCTTGCTTCCTTATGCCGCAGATGTTGCACCCTTCTCTTCTGGCTCCTCGTGAAGATCCTAGGGGTACACCACTGTGGTCTCTTTATTGTGTTTTTGTCATCATCGTCCATCTGGCCGATTGCTTTGGGATTGGCGGGACCAAGTATTTCCAGCACTGATACCCGTTGAGATGACAACCTTTGGTGTACTGTCCCCTGATCATGCGGCCCGAGATTAACATTGCGTAGCCGATGACCGTCTTGCGTCCTACCTTGAGCACCGCATTCCGGGAAGTCGTCTATGGATGGTAAGCATAGCCCCTCGTTTGAGCAAAGCCTGAAGAACTCGCAGTTCCAATGAGGGTTGAAACGCGAGTAACTCCGGTTGTCTTCGCTGTTCTCCCTCTCTTCTGATGTCCTTTGGTATTTCCTGATGAGGCCCAATGAGGTGACATTGCTTCCGATTCGTCTTCCTCCCCTTGCACGCCGATCACCGTCGTAATGCATATGCACCATGTTGACCGGGAACAGGTAACTGTCGATGTTCATGGGCTTCTTCCCATCGTCGAACTTAATTCAGCCTTGCTCCACGGTCGATTGGATCTGTTGCCTAAACACTTTGCACTTATTAGTATGATGCGATGGGGAGTTGTGCCATTTGCAGTACTTTATTTTCTTTAGCTCCTCAGTAGGTGGTATTATGTGGCCAAGTAACAGGTGGATCTGGTTCTCTTTAAGTAACATGTCAAATATTTTGTCATCCTTGTTGACGTCAAAGTCATATTTCTCTTCTTTTTCGGCCGACTTCACCCACGGGCAAGCAACCTGCTTCTTGTTCTGGGACCACTTGGTCATACCGAACACTCTGCATCTGAGTCGCTGCTCTCGTCGGAGTATGAGTGGCATATCTAGGCGTATGCCACCTTCCTCTGATACCTATCCCTCTTGGCCTCTTGGAATCTCTTGGAATCGACTATCATGTGTTGATACCCTTTTGTAGTAGTTGCGAAAGGATATCGAACTCGTGTGATGAAAACATCTCCTTAATTGGATTCAGGAGTCCTTGGAAGGCCAATTCCGCCAACTGACTGTCACTGAGGCTTAAATTGTAGCATCTACTTCGTACATCCGAGAACCTCTAGATATAATCTTGTACCAACTCGTCCATTCTTTGCTTGACGGACGTCAAGTCGGTAAACTTTATTTCTTGGATGTCGATGAAGAAGTACTTGTGAAATTTCTCCTCTAAATCAGCTCATCCTCGGATGGAATCCGCCGGCAGTGAAGAGAACCACGTGAAGGTCGATCCTGATAGAGACAGCGGGAAGAATCGGACCCACAGCGCCTTGTCAGCCGATGCCTCTCCATACAGGCCGAGGAAACGACTAATATGTTCGATCGTGGAGATCAAGTATTGCCCCAAAAATTTGGTGAAATCAGGTACCTTGTATTAGCCTGACAGCGGGCCTCGATCGAACCATTCCGAACATGGTCGTTGTAACACCCCAGAAATTAAAAAGGAATAAAACAAAAAGAAAATAATATTTAAATCATTTTTGGATTTATTATTAAAGGAGAAATCACTAAAGAACCTAAATAAAGCCAAACAGGGAGAAATACTCCAAATCTGGACCTGAAAATTTTATGAGATGAACTAGAAGCCAAAATACAATTTTAGGAATTTTTACAAATTTTTATCAACAGTGATTCAACCCTTAATCAAATATTCGAATTTCTGGAATTATTTTAAATCAGAAATCAATTTTAATCCTTAATGGGCCTCAACCCCGAAACTCCCTACAGCGGCCTTTTTGGCCCAGCCCATTTCCACCCACCCACCGACAGGAGGGGCCCGCCTGTCGGCGCTCGCCTCCCCTCTCTCCTCCCGCCCGCGCTCCGCCTGGCCCCACGCGTCAGCCACCTTGCGCCCTCTGACCGCTCGGCCCCGCCTGTCGGCCCTTTCCTTTCCCGTTCGCTCACTGACAGGTGGAGCCCACCTGTCAGATGCATCTTCTCCGATGGAAGGGGATCGCCCCCTTCCTTCCTCCCGGCGATCACCTTCGGTTCTCGCCGCCGGCCACCCCGATTCGCCCGATCCGACCACGGATCACCTTCCCTGGTCACCACCGCACCCTTTCCATCCATGGCCAACGCGGTTTCGCGAGAATGGAAGCTAACCGAAGCCTATGGAATGAGATCGCCGGAGGGAGAGGGAAACCTTCTGTTTCCTTCCATTTAGGCGTTGCCGACGACCCTATAAAAGTCCCTATGGTCGCCGCCCTCTACCCACACCGTAGCAGCCGAGCCCAAACGCACCAGAGCGCCCCGGCAACATTTTTTCGAGGTTCTCCCCTGCTCCATCTCTGGCGAGCCATCGCCGTCGATCCAGGCCCCCCTCGCCCTAGCCGTCACCACCATCGGATCCGTCGTCGTCCATCCGTCCCCGGCATCCACTCGGTTGGCCGTGGATACCGCTTGATCGTCGTCGCCGTCGAGCCCCGAAGGGACCCCGCCGTCTACCCTCGCCGCCGACCGTCACCTCTGCCCCATCGTCGCCATCTCCGGTACCGCTGTGATCCTTGCACTCTCCTGGTTCCATTTTAGCCAATAGCTTAGGCGCTAGGCCCTTACTATCGCCGGAATAGCTCGCCGCAGTACCGCCGGAGTTGGGGAAGAAGGGTAAAACTACCCCTTCGCCGCGTGCCGTGCCGTACGAGCTCTCGGCCGTTCGATCTGCGGTGAACGGCTGAGATTAGATCCCCTGTTGACTTAATCAGAGCCCTCGATCTGAGTCAAAGCGGTATCGCTCGCTCTCGGCCGTCGATCGCCACTTAAATCCCAGAAGTGATCTCGAGCGTCCACGCATACCGGTTCGGTGTGATTTAATCGTGGCCGTCCGTTTTCATTTAAGGGATCCCGCCTCGCATCCGACCGCCAGATCCAGATCCGACGGCTCTGGATCGGCCGGTCCACGCGCACAGTAGCGCGGTCCACTGTGGGCCTGGCTCACCGTGGACCAGAGCCCATTTCTGTTTAAATAATATTTCAAAAAATTGTTTAAACTTCAAAAATTCATATCTTGCTCAATTTAACTCCAAATTTCACCATCCAAATTTTGTTAAAACCAGAATATTATTCTCTACACATTAATGCCATAAAAACAGTATGTTTCTGTTACCCAAAATATTATTAATAAATAAATGAATAAAAATCCCTTAGGGTTAAAATTAATAATACAGAAAATAAATTGGGAAAAATCCTAAAAATGTTAAACTTTACTGTTTTATACAAAACTCAGAATATTAGAATGTTACTTCACATAAACACACCCACAAATATGTATGATTATGTTTGGTGATGTTTTATTAAATGTGATGTATTGTTTATTTTTCCGTACTGAGAAGACTACGAGTTCGTCGAGGAGCAGGAGTTCTACCCCGAGGTTCCTCCTTCACCCTTTGCTGAGCAAGGCAAGTCATCGACCACCTCTGTGGAAACAGTTGATCATAATTGAGCCCATGTTTTAATAAATTATCGCTATAACTCATAGGTTAATATTGCATTAGTCCAATATTCAAGCCTTACACTTATATTTATTAGATCCCCGTCCTTGTGTGCAAACCCAAGCCATGCTTATTGAGCCTTAACTCCTTGTCACTCTACTATAAATATATTAGCTAGTGCCCAATGTACCGGCACAACTGCTATAGGTTAAAAAGAACGAGTCGTAGATAGCTGGATTCTGTATATGAATTTCCCTGTTATTCTCGTCTTTGGACTCTGTTGGAGTTGGCTAGGTTATAAGTATGGTGGGTTCCGGGTGCAAGCTCGGGCACTGGTTTGTCGCACCCGGGGCACTATAAGGACCGGTCTGCGGGATCTGTTGCAAAGCACTTCCGTACCAACCACAAGTCTAATGGGTAAGTCCTAACTGGAAGTATGGAATACTCCGGCTCGATGCACCATAGAGGAGGGGGCAAGGGGCTAGCCTGCGGGCGACTTGTACCGACGAGGCTCAAGGGGGGGTATGGTGGGGCTCCGATGCATCGGGACACCATATGAAACCCATAAGAGGGTGCTATTGAGTCGGGGAGGACTATATGGAAGGTTTTGGCACGAGTTCCCGTGTGATGGGTCATCTCGTTACACTTCGGTGTAGGTGATGAGTGCGTGCCTTGTGGGTACAGTGGTACATCTCTGATCAGAGTAATTTAATCTTTTCGAAAAGCCGAGCCCACGGTCAAGGGCGGGTTGTGTGACTACTCGCAGTTAGTTTACAATTGTTGAATGTTCGAGTTATTCATGGCACGTAAGGACTGTTGAGCGAGGTGGGGCTGACTGTATCCCTCGAGTTAGAAGATGATGATACACATGCACATGTTTACTTTTCCGTACTAATAATTTGCTCTCATTTAAAGCTTTACAATTATGCTGTTTCCGCTAAACTAGCCACTATCTCCCTTGTTATTACCTTGCATTATATTTGCATTCGGTGGCTTGCTGAGTACATCTGTACTCACCCCGTTGACTTACAACATCAGAGCCAGTCTACTACGAGGAGGATGAAGGTCTGGAGTAGCGACCCAGTCAAGGCGAGACTGGAAGGAGGCGTTCATCTAGGACCCTTATTTTATTAGTTTCTCTTCACCTTTATTCACTTTTGTATTAATGCGGTCTACGAACCGTGAATGATTGTCCGTACTGTACGTGGTCGCATGATGAACATCTTGTTTTATTGATTTTCTATGGAATTTCAATAAAGTCCTGATTTATTAAATCGGGGCGCGACAAGATGGTATCAGAGCCGACTTGACTGTAGGAAGCCAAACAGACCTGACCTTAGGACTTACATATATTCACTATATTTTGCAAAAAGATCACTTATCCTCTCATCTTCCGAAATTTTCACAAAATTTTCTCTCTTTTGTAGATGCCGGTTCACACCATGAGCGGGACTCTTCGTGATGAGGCCGGATTCATCCGCGAGCTTCGCGTGCTCGTCGACTTTTTGGGGTTTCCCCATGAGCCTGCGTTCCACGGGATCTTTCCCGATGCGAACGAGAGCTACTGCGAGGTCACGGTTGTGATCCGCCCCTCTTCCACGCAGCCACCCTTCTACACCCATGGAGTTGGAGGACCTTCATTCGTGGTGGCCAGCCAGCGAGCCGCTCTTCAGTCCCTCGCCGAGCTTCGACTGGTATACGACTGCCACCTCCGCGACACCGTCTACCGCTTCATGCCCATGCGCACACCCGGGAGTCACCGCAGCATCTACATCAGTCCCCTCACGCAGAGCAACTCCGCCATCACCCGCACGATGAGACTCTTGGAGGCCATGGACAACCTCCACACAGAGGCCGTCCTCGACGCAGACAGCCAGCACGACAACATCGACTTCTACCGCCACACTTCGGAGAACCTGACCCGTGAGAATGCCGAGCTCCGTCGACAGCTTGAGCAGAACCCTCTGTTGACCCTTGAGGTGGAGGAGTTGAGGCGTCAGAACGAGCTCCTACGCCAGGGCGCCATGGTCCACGCCCAGCTCCGTCAGCAGCTCAGAGAGTTGAAGAAGGACATAGAGGAGATCGCGCCTCTTCCGCCTCACCGGAAGAAACCCCTTCGGATCCCCACTGTGAGGCCAAAGAGGATCTCCCGCAGCGCACCACCCGCCGGACCATCCAGTTCCTCGACCCCGACCGTCTCCCACGAGCCCGAGATCGAGCCGTCCCCCGAGCTGCCATAGACGTAGTTTTACGATTGATTGTTAATTTTTATTGCTTGCTTGTATGAGCATTCATGCCAAAATATAAGGCATGAATGAGAAAATAAATAAATGTAACCGCAAGAACGGTACCCTTTTGAAATAAAATATGAAGAGGTTGACTAAAATAGATGTGTATACTTTGAAAACTCCAGGATGACCAACACTCAGGGATCAGACGCTCCTCAGAACGGAGGGGATAGTGGCAACCTGCCTCAATGGGGAGCCACCGGGCAGAGGCAAGCCCTGGTCGCCAATCACCCCACTTTGGCTGAGATGATGGCCACTCAAAATCAGTTGGTCTCAGCCCTCTTGCACCAGATGCAGCAGCAGCAGCAGCAGATGCAAGAGCAGCAGGCTCACCTCTTTCGCCTCCACCAACAGCCCGAGCTGCCCCGACCTGCCACACCAGCTCCCGCTCCCGCGTCACAGCTCTCGGAGTTCCTCCGAGTCCGCCCACCGACCTTCTCGAGCACCACCAACCCCATGGAGGCTGGGGATTGGTTGCGGGCGATCGAGAAGAAGCTCGACCTCCTGACCTGCACTGAGCAGGAGAGGGTGGCCTTCGCCACCCACCAGCTTCATGGTCCCGCCGCTGAGTGGTGGGACAATCACCGCGAGACTCTGCCCGAGGGCCACGCCCCCACTTGGGCAGAATTCTCGGCCGCCTTCCGTGCCGCCCACATCCCCGACGGCATCATTGCACAAAAACAACAAGAGTTCAGAGATCTGCAGCAGGGGAGCAGATCTGTCACGGAATATCTGCACGAGTTTAACAGGTTGGCCAGGTACGCACCTGAAGAGGTCCGTACGGATGCGGCCAGACAGGCCAAGTTCCTTAGGGGACTGAAGGACGAGTTGTCCCTACAACTCATCTCTGGAGACTTCGCCAACTTCCAGAAGTTGGTGAACAAGGCGATCATGCAGGAGACCCAGCAGAACAAGGTCGACCTGAAGAAAAAGCGCATGATTGCCTTCAGGCAAAACCAGGGTATGGCCCAGAGACCCCGTTTTGCTCCACCCCCACCAGCACCACAGTACCACCCCCGGCCAGTGTATCGCCCGGCGCCACCAGCTGCCAATGCCGGGGCCAGCCAACCTCGTCCCGCTCCAACCGCACCGACCGCCACAGCTGCCCCGGCCAAGAAGCCGGAGGTTTTGAGAGACAGGCATGGCAAGCCTGTGGTGTGCTTCAACTGCCGCCAGGAGGGACACTACTCCCACCAGTGCCCCCATCCCAAGAGAGCTCAAGGCGTCACCTCCAACCCCGCCGTCCGCGCCAAAGTGAACCACGTCTCCGCCGAGGAAGCCCAGGCTGCACCAGAAATTGTCATGGGTAAGTTTATGGTTCATTCATCGCTTGCAGTGGTATTATTTGACACCGGAGCTACCCACTCCTTTATATCAACTACTTTTGTGGAAAATAATGCCCTGGACATAAGTGAACTACCCAGGCCAGTGTTGATAGCCACCCCGGGCAAGCAAACCCTCGCTTGTTCCTTTAGTCCAAGGGTATGGGTAGAGATCCAAGGCACGATATTTTGGGCCGACCCCATTCTAATAGAATGTCAAGGTTTGGACCTCATTCTAGGGATGGATTGGCTAAATAAACACCAAGGTGTGATAGAATGTGCCCAGAGAAAAGTGACTGTGACTAATGAAGAAGGGACTATAGTCACATTCCAGATGCCCAGCATGAAGGCCGGAAGGACAAGACTACATCAGATTACCCTGGAGGAGATACCAGTAGTCAGTGAGTACCCGGACGTATTCCCAGAGGATCTACCAGGGATGCCACCCAAGAGGGACATCGAGTTCAGGATTGACTTGGTGCCCGGAACCACCCCTATTTATAAGCGACCATACCGGATGGCCGCTAATGAATTGGCTGAAATGAAGCAGCAGTTGGAGGATCTTGAAAGGAAAGGTTACATCAGGCCTAGCACATCACCATGGGGTGCTCCCGTCATCTTCATCGAGAAGAAAGAAGACAAGGCAAAGCGTATGTGTGTGGATTATCGCGCTTTGAATGAAGTAACAATCAAGAATAAGTACCCGTTACCTCGGATCGATGATCTCTTTGATCAGCTAAAAGGAGCTACAGTATTCTCGAAAATCGACTTGCGTTCTGGTTATCATCAGTTAAGGATCCGAGAGGAGGACATACCCAAGACTGCTTTCACTACCCGTTATGGATTATATGAGTGTACGGTTATGTCCTTTGGACTGACCAACGCCCCTGCATTCTTCATGAATATGATGAATAAGGTATTCATGGAATATTTGGACAAGTTCATCGTGGTCTTCATAGACGACATCCTCATTTATTCCAAGGATCAGAAAGAGCACGAGACTCACCTCCGGTTAACCTTAGGAAAACTAAGGGAACACCAATTGTATGCCAAGTACAGCAAATGCAAGTTTTGGACGGCAGAAGTAAAATTCCTTGGACACATCATCTCTGCGCAAGGAATCGCAGTAGACCCTGCCACCGTAGAAGCAGTTACGGATTGGTTGCCACCCACGAACGTATCTGAGATACGAAGTTTTCTGGGTTTGGCCGGATATTATCGGAGATTTATCGAGAATTTTTCTAAGATAGCCAAGCCAATGACCAAGTTGTTGCAGAAAGGAGAGAAGTTTGAATGGACTCCTGAATGCGAGGAAAGTTTCCGCACTCTTAAGACCCGTTTGGTGTCTGCACCTATACTGACCCTACCGGATATCCGCAAAGACTTCCATGTCTATTGCGACGCATCTCGCCAAGGATTGGGATGTGTTCTTATGCAAGATGGAAAAGTTATCTCTTATGCCTCCCGACAGTTGAGACCTCATGAGTTGAATTATCCGACTCACGATCTGGAATTAGCCGCCGTAGTGCACGCCCTTAAGATTTGGAGGCACTATCTAGTTGGAAATCGCTGTGAGATCTTTACGGATCACAAGAGCTTGAAGTATATCTTCACACAGCCAGATCTGAACTTGAGGCAAAGACGATGGCTGGAATTGATCAAGGACTATGACTTAGGTATTCACTACCACCCCGGAAAAGCAAATGTGGTAGCTGATGCATTAAGTCGCAAAGGATATTGCACCGCCATGATGATTCAAGATCACGCACCCCTGTTATTTAGGGAGATGGAAAAACTAAATCTTGGATTAACCACAAGAGCATACCTAGCCACCTTGGAGACCCAACCTGTCTTATTTGAGCAGATCCGTGAAGCTCAGTTGGAGGACCCTGATATAGCTGCCATTAAGAAGAACATGAGACAAGGAAAAGCCCCCGAATTTTCAGAGGACGAGAGTGGCACCATATGGTTTGGAACTCGGATATGTGTGCCGGATAAACCTGAAATAAAGACTCTTATCTTAAGAGAAGCCCATGAGACTTTGTACTCCATTCATCCCGGCAGTACCAAGATGTACCAAGATCTGAAGGAACGTTATTGGTGGGTTAGCATGAAAAGGGAGATTGCCCAGTTTGTCGCCGAATGTGACACCTGCAGAAGAGTAAAAGCTGAACATCAGAGACCTGCAGGATTGTTACAACCACTTAAAGTGCCGGAATGGAAGTGGGAAGAGATCGGTATGGATTTCATCACCGGATTACCAAAGACCCAACTTGGGTATGATTCTATTTGGGTGATCATCGATCGGCTTACGAAAGTAGCTCATTTCATAGCCGTCAAGACGACCTTTAGTGGCCCTAAGCTTGCAGAGCTATATATGGCCCGGATTGTATGTCTTCACGGAGTGCCCAAGAAGATAGTATCCGACCGAGGAAGTCAGTTTACCTCTCGTTTTTGGAAGAACCTCCAAGAGGAGATGGGCACAAGATTAAATTTCAGTACCGCCTACCATCCTCAGACAGATGGACAAACGGAGAGGGTAAATCAGATACTAGAGGATATGCTTCGAGCATGTGTTTTGGATTTTGGAGCCACTTGGGACAAGAGCTTGCCGTACGCTGAATTTTCATACAACAACAGCTACCAAGCCAGCCTTCAGATGTCTCCCTTTGAAGCCCTATATGGACGTAAGTGCAGAACGCCTCTACTTTGGGACCAAACTGGTGAATCCCAAGTATTCGGAACCGACATTCTTCGTGAAGCTGAAGAGAAGGTACGGATCATCAGAGACCGACTCAAGACAGCCCAATCGCGACAGAAGAGCTACGCAGACAATCGCCGTCGAGACCTAGCCTTTGAAGAAGGAGACCATGTCTACCTACGAGTCACGCCTCTCCGTGGTACTCAACGGTTTAACATGAGAGGAAAGTTGGCACCTCGATATGTTGGACCATTCCTCATTATCCGACGCCAAGGCGAAGTAGCTTATCAGTTGGAATTACCGCCCTCATTGGCTGGAGTGCATGACGTGTTTCATGTTTCCCAACTCAAGAAGTGTCTCCGCGTCCCCACGGAGCAAGTGGATCTTCAGCAGTTGGATGTCCAAGAGGATTTGACCTATGTGGAAAAGCCGGTCAAGATATTGGAAGTCAAAGAAAGGACCACCAGGAGTAGAGTCATCCGCTTCTGCAAAGTGCAGTGGAGCAATCATCCAGTAGAGGAAGCTACATGGGAAAAAGAAGATGAACTCAAGGCACAGCATCCTGAACTATTCGAGGATTGAGCCGAATCTCGAGGACGAGATTCTCTGTAAGGGGGATAGGATTGTAACACCCCAGAAATTAAAAAGGAATAAAACAAAAAGAAAATAATATTTAAATCATTTTTGGATTTATTATTAAAGGAGAAATCACTAAAGAACCTAAATAAAGCCAAACAGGGAGAAATACTCCAAATCTGGACCTGAAAATTTTATGAGATGAACTAGAAGCCAAAATACAATTTTAGGAATTTTTACAAATTTTTATCAACAGTGATTCAACCCTTAATCAAATATTCGAATTTCTGGAATTATTTTAAATCAGAAATCAATTTTAATCCTTAATGGGCCTCAACCCCGAAACTCCCTACAGCGGCCTTTTTGGCCCAGCCCATTTCCACCCACCCACTGACAGGAGGGGCCCGCCTGTCGGCGCTCGCCTCCCCTCTCTCCTCCCGCCCGCGCTCCGCCTGGCCCCACGCGTCAGCCACCTTGCGCCCTCTGACCGCTCGGCCCCGCCTGTCGGCCCTTTCCTTTCCTGTTCGCTCACTGACAGGTGGAGCCCACCTGTCAGATGCATCTTCTCCGATGGAAGGGGATCGCCCCCTTCCTTCCTCCCGGCGATCACCTTCGGTTCTCGCCGCCGGCCACCCCGATTCGCCCGATCCGACCACGGATCACCTTCCCTGGTCACCACCGCACCCTTTCCATCCATGGCCAACGCGGTTTCGCGAGAATGGAAGCTAACCGAAGCCTATGGAATGAGATCGCCGGAGGGAGAGGGAAACCTTCGGTTTCCTTCCATTTAGGTGCTGCCGACGACCCTATAAAAGTCCCTATGGTCGCCGCCCTCTACCCACACCGTAGCAGCCGAGCCCAAACGCACCAGAGCGCCCCGGCAACATTTTTTCGAGGTTCTCCCCTGCTCCATCTCCGGCGAGCCATCGCCGTCGATCCAGGCCCCCCTCGCCCTAGCCGTCACCACCATCGGATCCGTCGTCGTCCATCCGTCCCCGGCATCCACTCGGTTGGCCGTGGATACCGCCTGATCGTCGTCGCCGTCGAGCCCCGAAGGGACCCCGCCGTCTACCCTCGCCGCCGACCGTCACCTCTGCCCCATCGTCGCCATCTCCGGTACCGCTGTGATCCTTGCACTCTCCTGGTTCCATTTTAGCCAATAGCTTAGGCGCTAGGCCCTTACTATCGCCGGAATAGCTCGCCGCAGTACCGCCGGAGTTGGGGAAGAAGGGTAAAACTACCCCTTCGCCGCGTGCCGTGCCGTACGAGCTCTCGGCCGTTCGATCTGCGGTGAACGGCTGAGATTAGATCCCATGTTGACTTAATCAGAGCCCACGATCTGAGTCAAAGCGGTATCGCTCGCTCTCGGTCGTCGATCGCCACTTAAATCCCAGAAGTGATCTCGAGCGTCCACGCATACCGGTTCGGTGTGATTTAATCGTGGACGTCCGTTTTCATTTAAGGGATCCCGCCTCGCATCCGACCGCCAGATCCAGATCCGACGGCTCTGGATCGGCCGGTCCACGCGCACAGTGGACCTGGCTCACCGTGGACCAGAGCCCATTTCTGTTTAAATAATATTTCAGAAAATTGTTTAAACTTCAAAAATTCATATCTTGCTCAATTTAACTCCAAATTTCACCATTCAAATTTTGTTAAAACCAGAATATTATTCTCTACACATTAATGCCATAAAAACAGTATGTTTCTGTTACCCAAAATATTATTAATAAATAAATGAATAAAAATCCCTTAGGGTTAAAATTAATAATACAGAAAATAAATTGGGAAAAATCCTAAAAATGTTAAACTTTACTGTTTTATACAAAACTCAGAATATTAGAATGTTACTTCACATAAACACACCCACAAATATGTATGATTATGTTTGGTGATGTTTTATTAAATGTGATGTATTGTTTATTTTTCCGTACTGAGAAGACTACGAGTTCGTCGAGGAGCAGGAGTTCTACCCCGAGGTTCCTCCTTCACCCTTTGCTGAGCAAGGCAAGTCATCGACCACCTCTGTGGAAACAGTTGATCATAATTGAGCCCATGTTTTAATAAATTATCGCTATAACTCATAGGTTAATATTGCATTAGTCCAATATTCAAGCCTTACACTTATATTTATTAGATCCCCGTCCTTGTGTGCAAACCCAAGCCATGCTTATTGAGCCTTAACTCCTTGTCACTCTACTATAAATATATTAGCTAGTGCCCAATGTACCGGCACAACTGCTATAGGTTAAAAAGAACGAGTCGTAGATAGCTGGATTCTGTATATGAATTTCCCTGTTATTCTCGTCTCTGGACTCTGTTGGAGTTGGCTAGGTTATAAGTATGGTGGGTTCCGGGTGCAAGCTCGGGCACTGGTTTGTCGCACTCGGGGCACTATAAGGACCGGTCTGCGGGATCTGTTGCAAAGCACTTCCGTACCAACCACAAGTCTAATGGGTAAGTCCTAACTGGAAGTATGGAATACTCCGGCTCGATGCACCATAGAGGAGGGGGCAAGGGGCTAGCCTGCGGGCGACTTGTACCGACGAGGCTCAAGGGGGGGTATGGTGGGGCTCCGATGCGTCGGGACACCATATGAAACCCATAAGAGGGTGCTATTGAGTCGGGGAGGACTATATGGAAGGTTTTGGCACGAGTTCCCGTGTGATGGGTCATCTCGTTACACTTCGGTGTAGGTGATGAGTGCGTGCCTTGTGGGTACAGTGGTACATCTCTGATCAGAGTAATTTAATCTTTTCGAAAAGCCGAGCCCACGGTCATGAGCGGGTTGTGTGACTACTCGCAGTTAGTTTACAATTGTTGAATGTTCGAGTTATTCATGGCACGTAAGGACTGTTGAGCGAGGTGGGGCTGACTGTACCCCTCGAGTTAGAAGATGATGATACACATGCACATGTTTACTTTTCCGTACTAATAATTTGCTCTCATTTAAAGCTTTACAATTACGCTGCTTCCGCTAAACTAGCCACTATCTCCCTTGTTATTACCTTGCATTATATTTGCATTCGGTGGCTTGCTGAGTACATCTGTACTCACCCCGTTGACTTACAACATCAGAGCCAGTCTACTACGAGGAGGATGAAGGTCTGGAGTAGCGACCCAGTCAAGGCGAGACTGGAAGGAGGCGTTCATCTAGGACCCTTATTTTATTAGTTTCTCTTCACCTTTATTCACTTTTGTATTAATGCGGTCTACGAACCGTGAATGATTGTCCGTACTGTACGTGGTCGCATGATGAACGTCTTGTTTTATTGATTTTCTATGGAATTTCAATAAAGTCCTGATTTATTAAATCGGGGCGCGACAGTCGTAGATACATGTACGTATGTGATCCGAATCACCCAGTCGTCTTCTTACTGCACCGGCGTCGGATATTGGCTCGGGGTTGGAGCCTGTTGATATTGCTCCTGTCAAACAACATTGTTCCCGTACTGTCCCTCATCACTGTAGTGCTGAGTGTCGTAGTATGCCGTCTGATGATACACCAGAGGGATGACATCGGGTGTCCCCTTGGCGGCACGAGGTCTGGCAATGTGTTCCTTGCGATGCCATAGGTCACCGACGCACCCCCTATTTTGGCAGTCTTGGGTCGAACGTTTGGAACGGTGTTGGCGTGTTCCTCTCGACTGTATATGGTGTGCTCTGTGGTGGGCCCTGTGCGGGACCTTCCAGATGAGCCATCTTTTTGGCTTTGAGACTGAGTGAGGTGCCTAGCTACTCTAGCCTCATCGGCCCTTGTGGCTGTAGCACCGGCCGAGTATGTAGCAGTTTTGTCAGGTCATCAGGGAGGTTCGTCGGGCCTTGTAGTGGTCCGGATACCACGATGCCCTCGACGGCTTTCTTCATCAGCCCCTGCCGAGTGTTGACCAATGCCCATGACTGTTTGATCAGCGAGTGGCGAATCGCCTGGTCGATGATTTCTAGGAGATTGGCCTGAGAATTCTCTGCTAGCTGGCCGCCTTCTATCGCCAAGACTGGTCTTGGCAACGAACTCTTTTGTACGGACCCCTTCCGATTCATGTCATAGGACTACAGGCATGACTTCTAGAACTCCTCCACGTGTCGTTGCACCTCCAGTCTTTGCTCTTCAGTCAGGGCCTCCATGGTGATCGGGATGATGTTGTCATCGTTGATCTCGGTCGCCATGGCAAGGTTGTTGGATATTGTCCCACCGGGCATGCCAAAAAGCATGTTGGTGCGTTTTTAGTCACACACGTGGCCTTGGAGATATGCTTCACTCCAGTGCAGGTCCTACATTCTTAGAAAAAGGGTTCAAGGCGTGCCAATCAGATTGACCGTGCAATTGATAAGGGAACAGAAAGTACGACATTAGTAGCATGGCCTATCGGCAATCGAGCCGATAACTGCGATGAGGATGTGATATTCTTAGAATATCATGTCGATCGACCATAAAGCCGATGACCTGAGATGAAGCAATCGAGCAAGAGTGCCATCGGCCGATAAGATGAACAGTTAACCGCACAGACCGATGAATGCTTTTCCGATAACTTAT
This sequence comes from Zizania palustris, assembly GCA_019279435.1. NCBI lineage: Eukaryota > Viridiplantae > Streptophyta > Magnoliopsida > Poales > Poaceae > Zizania > Zizania palustris. The sequence continues at coordinate 2,114,295 of JAAALK010000086.1, read as the reverse complement.
AAGATGTAGCGTGGAATCGATGATAACCCATCGGCTTGTACTCCGATAGAAATAAATAAAACATGCCAGATAACATGTCTATATCATGAAAATCATCACAATAACTAGATCGGACCTAACCAAGACAGTAGCTAATCATGATGATCTTAATAATATATCAAAGAATTGGACATGCTTTATTTAGATGAACGGTATATAGCATGAAAAAGATACAATAGCAAGAGATGTCGGATTTAATCGATGAAGTCTCAAACTATCACACCTAGATCACATCAATATAAGAGATCAAAGTGAACTAATGCATCCTTAGACCTAGCTAATACACCAAGAACAATCGGTGACCGTACTATTTCAACGTTCACATCAAGAGATCAATCTAATGTAGCCGTGAGGGTACTGATCTTATCGGTACGGACGTCAGGGTGGCAGGACTCACCTCTTCGCTAGAGATCGAAACGATACAACCCAACTCCTAGTGCCGAACCCCGCCGAAATAAACCTTGAAAGCCAAGGGTGGTGATGTGCTGAGTAGTTGATTGATAGATATGTGTCTTTCTAAGCTAACTAGGGATACATATTTGTAGTCTAGAGACTTGCCATCCAAGCACTCTGTATCTTAACTGATTACTGATAATCTTCATCTTCTTTTTCTGCACCTTATCTCCACCGGCTCCTTCTGCGTCCGATCATCTTTTAACAGAATGGACGGGTTCCTTGACTTTCTTTGACTGGACATCTTTGAGTTCTGTTGACCGTGCAACATCTTTTAGTTGGCTTGGGCTTTACCAAATCCTGGCGTCAATAATACCTAAAATACCATTGATATTTTTCAAAATTAAAAATTCAGACAAATACAAAAATATTACATTTATTCAAAACTACTATACTGAAAAATAAACTTCTATTTCTTGGAATTTTATAACACTTTTGATTCGACAGTTTTGGGCCGAAACCGATAAAGACTCTTGTCGCCCTTGCATGGTGTACCCGAATTGGACCACCATGACTCAGCAGCTCTCTCAGCCCGGCAATCGCATGTATGTGTACCTATCACATGACCAACACCACGAGACTCACTTGTCGTCCTTGCATCATGTACTCAGATTGGACCTCTAAGATTCCGCATCTCCTCCAGCTCATTGATCGTCCATCTGTATACATGTCACACCGGTCAACACTACAGCAAGACCTTCTCCTTCGAAGTCCCCTTTCGAAGTGCCTTCCCTTGAAGGGCATCATCCTTCATATCTTCCATTTACAATCACTCATCATCAGCGAGACATGAGCCCATGGTCTCCACCATGGCTCCTCAATGTCCCCTTTGATGAGTGCAATGTCAGCACTCCATTCACATATAACCAAATGTGGAAACAAAGAAATAAAACAAAATAAAAATAAAAAGTTCAACCTAATGACCAAAAGTCAAACAAAAGTCAAGAAAGGTCATTAGGCAATAAGGCAAAAGAGAATAAACTCCCCCTAAACCAAATCTCTCCTATGACCTCGAATTTCTCCCACTTGATGACAATTGGACTCATTAAATGAGACTAAAATCACTCAAAGAGATGAAAACTCTACTCCCCCTGAAATGCAGCTCTCATTCAAAATTTGTAAAGAATACAACTAGGGATGCAAGTGGAGCGTAAAAGCAAGCTTCTCAGATATGATTAATAGCAATTACAAAATCAAGAAAGTATAGCAAGGGACATTGTTCATTAATACTGCATGACAGGCTTAGGTGAATAATATCCAAATAAAATCATGAGCATGCAATTTTGAGGTTTTGCAAAGAAAATCATCACCACTCAGACTAGCAAACTAGACATGGCAAGACATAAAATGCAATAGCTAGCAGATATGTACCAAGATAAGCATATACAAATAACATGGAGCTTCAACAAACTTGTTATCCAATTATCCAAAAAAATAACTTTTGCTTCCTTTTTAATTTTGATTTATTGCCCAGGGGTTATTTGAATGTCAACCTTATGCTAACCGACCAAGCTAAGTCTAGGTCAATGAAAACCATCAGAAGCTTAAAGCATTGGTCTTGGTATACACTGCAATGTCCTAGTATTAACACCAAGATTTAGTGGAGCCCAAGCCCACCAAGGATGTCGCACGGTCAACAGAAGTCAAATGGGGTCTGGTCAATGGTGGTCAAAGAAGCCCTTCCATATTGTTACAATATGACCGCACATGTAGGAGCCGATAAAGGAGAGAGAAGATAAAGATGATCCAGAATCGGTTACAATGTGGATTACTTAGACAACAAGTCTTCGGACTATAAATATGTATCTAATTAGCTAGGTTTAGAGGACACACACAATCAATCACAATAAACTACTACTTTCGGTGCATCGCCACCCTTGGATTCCCAAGGTTAATCTTAGCGGGACTTGGCACCTGGAACCGGGTTGCATCGCCTCGATCTCCGGTGAAGAGGTGAGTCCTGCCACCCCAACGGTCACATCAGTTAGGTTTGTATTCTTCAAGGCTGCATCGTATCAATCTCTTGAGGTATTGGCCTGATCGGTGTGATCGTCGGGTTTATTTTGGTATATTTTGTTAGGTCTAAGACTGCATCAGTTTTGATCTCTTAGATTAATGTGAATTAGGTGTCATAGTTTGAGGGTTCATCGGTTAAGTCCAACATCTTGATCTATTGTATTTGTTCATGTTGTATACCATTCATCTAAATAAAGTATACTCGATGCATTGAAGTGTTATTGATTTATCGTGATTAGCGACTGTCTCGGTTAGTTTTGATCTTGTAGTTATGGTGATTTAATGAAATAAATATGTTATTTGGTATGTTGAGTTTAATTTCTATCAGAGTAGGTTATCTTTGTTTCCATGCTATATTTCATCTATATCTGGGAGGCACTCATCGGCCTTGATACACAAGGACACTATCCTATCGGTCGATAGTGTGTTCATCCCGATAGCGTGGGCATGGTCATCAACTCCATGGCTGATAGGTGCATTTATTTCTGATTATTATATTCTAGCCACAGTCATCGGCTCGATAGCCGGTCAACGATGCTACTAATGTTGTTCTTTATGATTCCTTATCAGTTGCAGGGTCAAACTAATTGGCACACTTAGAACCTTCTTTTTTTAAGATTATAGGACCTGCACTGGAGTTAACTCCTAGGCCACGCGTGTGACCAAAAATACACCAACATGCTTTTTGGCACACCTAGTGGGACTTTTTTCATATCACTCATCCATTGCGGGCGAGGTTGACCGCAACAACATCATTCCGGTCACCATGGACGCTTTGACCAACAAACAAAGAGTATATGTATAGGATCACGTGGAGAACTACAAGAGATTGTGCCTCAACGCTTTCGGCATGACTCGATCTAGCTCTATCCAGAGGAGTCAGTTGCTGAGACCAGCCACGGCCGGTGATATCCCTCAGTATGCCGAGAGTCTGCAGGTTACTTTTCAAAAAGCTATCGACAATGCTCTACATCATGCTTTCATCAATCAGTTTGAGGTGTTGGTTAATACCTTGCACTGGTTGATTAAGAAGACTGTCAACGGGATGATTGCTCAAGAGCCGGTGCAAGGCCTAGTGTACTTCTCGACCAATCCTCCTCGCTTGCTACAAAACCCTCAACACAATCGGCCGGTGCCACCACCGCAAGGGCCGATAAGATAGGATCCGCCAAACACTTCGTTCGGTCGGGAGACTGACATGATGGCCCTGTTACCTACACCCGCACTCCAAGGCATATACAAGCAAGTGCAAGTAAAAGTGGTTAATCATGTAAGAGAAGCTTGTGCATGTGTGTATATGTAATAAAGCATGATATGGATACACAACTGCAAAGATAAAGCAAGAGAAAGAAAAATCTCAAAAATATCGAACAAAAAAGATAAATAACACAAACATCCTCTACCCTAAACGTCAAAGCTCATGGAGTTGAAGCTGGAGAACCATCTACAAGTCTGTGATCCATATGTCCTCCTGGCTCCAATCCTGCAAAATCAAAGGTAAAAAGGACAAGCGAATGGTTCGACACTAGGGTTAGCAAAAGAACTGAACCAGTGCCGAACCATCTGCTCAAAAGTGGGGTAACCAAAAGCAGTGAACCAGTTAGGACCAAAGCACGGCTCTCTCTCAAAATGCGGTTCATCAAACTGTCTAAAGTCACGGCCATGAGTTCCAAAGTCGTATCGAGAACGACCTAGAACTCTGCTTGAATGGTATCCACCCTTCGTAGCATAGGCATGAAAGATGTCTCCCTGACCACCACCTATACGACGCGCCTTGGCATCTCGCCTCTCGTTGTGCCGAGGAATCCTCTATCTACCACCTTGCTGGTAGAACATTTCTTGCCTAACACTAGCCTTTCTAGCCCTCTCAACTCGCTTCCTCTTGAAACGAAACTCCTCACAATGTCCATCTCTATGGCAAAACTCACAATGATAGATTGGCTTCTTGGGATGTAGTTGAAGATTAGGCTCTTTGGTTTTGGTGGCCTTCGGTGGAATATCTTTGGCATTGGATGGTATAGGATCAAAAGGAGCATGGTGGTCTTTTGATTTAGGAATCCAGATGGACTTCTTGGATGTAGCTTTAGGTGGAGTATCCATCTTGGATTTCTCTTCCTCTTGGGTAGTGGGAGAGGTAAAATGGTTTCGCCCTTCTCATGACTCTCAACTCTCTCAAAACCCAAACCCAATGTTAAACCAGCCTTGTCAGCGCCCATCTTTGTCTTGGCCAAAAGTAAATCCATTCATTCTTTACCTTCAATGCATTTTTCAATCACGGAGAGAAGATACTCATTTTCAGACATGAGGTTCTGAGCTTGCTCTTTAGCAAAGCTGAGTTTGTCCTGAAAGATGGTGCAGGTGAAACATTTTGGCTGCACATCTTTTGAACTCCCAACATTCTCCAATCTAGCTTTTAACTCATTAATATGCTTGTCCCTTAATTCAATACTCTCAATAAGCAAAGAACAATTTGAACAAGCATCTACAGGATAGGGTCTAGACACCACCGTCGTGAGATCTTTCTTTGCAATTTCAAGTTGATCAACAACTTGAGCATGCACAGAACGAAGCTTGGCAAGCTCAATCATGACAATCAAATAGGACTCACATCCAACATCATATGACTTAGATTATTTAAACATAGCAAGTCCAGTGCAAGAAGATTCATGTTTAATTCTGAATTCTTTGTGTTCACAAACAGCTTTAATGAGTAATCTATCATGTCTAACCAAAACATCACTTAGTTCATCTACTTTGACTGAAAGTTGGGATAGGATAGTATTATCTTAGTGGAATCTGATTCGATGTCGCTGTTGTTGATGCTGTCGGCCGTGAAGCAAAGGCGGGTGAAGTCCTTTCCCTTCTTCTCTCGCGAATATCTATCCTCCTCACTGGATGAAGTGTTGATTTCATTGATGGCTTCCATAAAAGCTCTTGATGCCGCTTTAGCTGCTCTCTTAGCTATCTTCTCTATGTTCTTTTTATGGAAGGGTTTTTGTCTCTCTTGGTGTGTATGTGATTACTCTCATCTCTCTTCTTGAGTTTTGGGCTGCCAGCCTTAATATGAGATGTATCACCGCATTCAAAACACCCACGAGAACCTTCTCTCCTCTGATCACGTCTATCATTATAGAACCAGGTGAACTTCTTGACGACGAGAGCAAGCTCCTCATCATCTAGGGTATCCACCTGCTCTTTTGTGATAGAGACTAGAGAGGACAAAACAAAACCTCCAACAAAAGTACAAGTGTTAGAACAACCAGATGAAATTCCTCTAGATGAGGTGCCACTGCCAGAACCGGAAACAAGGGTCATGGACTAAGGCAAAGAATTTACGTGTTTTGGACGAGATGTCTTGGCAATCTCAGTGGAGTTAATCTTACTAAAGAGCTCGTCGCAAGTTAATGTATCGTAACTTGCCGACTCTTTAATACTAGATATCTTCACTTCCCATATGCTATGATCAAGAGCATAGAGAAGCTTGATTGCTCTATCATGATCAAAGTAAGCGAAAGTCCTAGTGGAGCACAAGTTGCTAATAATGCCATCAAAGTGAGCAAACATGACATCTACCGATTCACCAAGGCCTTGCACAAACAGTTGATATTCTTGATTATAAGTGCTTCGACGCCTGGCCTTAATCTGAGTAGATCTCTGTCACACCCCGATTTAATAAATCAGGACTTTTATTGAAAGTCCAAGGAAAATCAATAAACCAAGACGTTCATCAGGCGACCACGTATAATACATGCAATCATCCACGGTTCGTAGACCGCATTATTACAAAAGTGAATGAAAGTGAAGAGAAACTAATAAAATCAAGGGTCCTAGATGAACGCCTCCTTCCAGTCTCGCCTTGACTGGGTCGCTACTCCAGACCTTCATCCTCCTCGTAGTAGACAGGCTCTGATGGTGTAAGTCAACGGGGTGAGTACAGATGTACTCAGCAAGCCACCGAATGCAAATATCATGCAAGATAATAACAAGGGGGATAGTGGCTAATTTTGCGGATAAGCATAATTGTAAAGCAATTAAATGTGAGAAAGTTATTAGTACTGACTATAAACATGTGTATGCATCATCATCTTCTAACTCGAGGAGTACGTTTTACCTCCTCGCACAACAGTCCTTACATGCCATGAATAACTCAACCATTCAAACATTAGTAAACTAACTGCGAGTAGTCACACAACCCGCCCTTGACCGTGGGCTCGGCTTTTCGAAAAGATTAATTTACTCTGATCAGAGATGTACCACTGTACCCACAAGGCACGCACTCATCACTTACACCAAAGTGTAACGAGATGACCTATTTCACGGGAACTCGTGCCAAAACCTTCCATATGGTCCCCTCCGACTCAACAGCACCCTCTTATAGGTTTCGTATCGTGTCTCGACACGTCGAGTTTCCACCATACCCCCCCTTGAGCCTCGTCGGTACAAGGCGCCCTGAGGGCTAGCCCCTTGCCCCCTCCACTATGGTGCAGAGAATCGGAGTGTTCCACACTTCCAGTTAGGACTTACCCATTAGACTTGTGGTTGGTACGGAAGTGCTTTGCAACAGATCCCGCAGACCGGTCCTTATAGTGCCCCGGGTGCGACCAATCAATGCCCTAGCTTGCACCCGGAACCCACCATACTTATAACTTAGCCAACTCCAATAGAGTCCAGAGACAAGAATAACGGGGAAATTCATATAACAGATTCTAACTATCTATGACTCATTCTTTTTATCCTATAGCATTTGTGCTGGTAGATTGGGCACTAGCTAATAATTTTATAGTAGAGTGACAAGGAGTTAAGGCTCAATAAGCATGGCTTGAGTTTGCACACAAGGACGGGGATCTAATAAATATAAGGTAAGGCTTGATATTTGACTAATGCAATATTATCCTATGTGTTATAGCGATAATTTATTAAAACATGGGATCAATGATGATCAACTGTTTCCACAGGGGTGGTCGATGACTTGCCTTGCTCAGCAAAGGGTGAAGGTGGAACCTCGGGATAGAACTCCGGCTCCTCGACGAACTCGTAGTCTTCTCGATACGGAAAAATAAACAATACACTCAATAAACAGATAAACATCCACCAAATAATAAACATACATGTTTATGGGTGTTATTATGTGAAATAATATTTTAATATTCTGAAGTTTGGTATAAAACAGTAAAACTTAACTTTTTAAGGTTTTTTCCTAATTTATTTTCTGAATTAATAATTTTAACCCTAAGGGGTTTTTATTCATTTAATTGCTAAGATTATTTTGTGCCAAAGTAACATACTGTTTTTATGGCATTAATGTGTGGAGAATAAAATACTGGATTTAACAAAATTTGAATGGTGAAATTTGGAGTTAAAATGAGCAAGTTATGAATTTTCAAAGTTTAAACAATTTTCTGGAATTTTATTTAAACTGAAAAAGAGCTCTGGTCCACGGTGGACCAGCGACTGTGCGCGTGGACCCGAGCGATCTGGACCGTTGGCGACGGCGGCGGCGAGCGCCTACAGGCTTAGCTCTAGGCGAAAATGGATAGCGGAGGTCGTGGCGGTCTCAGCCATACCTTCGGTGGCAACGAAGGGCGATGGACGGCGACGACGGCGAGTGTAGACGGAAGGGGGTCTTCGGGAGCTTGACGGTGTCAGTGATCCAACGGGTCCCATGGCCAACCGAGGGGTGGCCGAGGACGGGTGGGCTCGGGCGGTCACAACGGTGGCGACGGCTAGGGTGACGGCGGCGCAGATCGTCGGCGGGAGCTCACCGGAGTCGAAGCAGAACCGAAGGCCAAAAAGAGGGTGGCAGCGCTCTGCTTTCGCTCTAGCACGACTGTGTTGGCGTGGGCTGAGTGCGGAGAGGGGAGGGGACTTATAGGGTCACCGGCGGCGGTTAAACGGAAGGAAACCGAGGGTTTCCTTCCCTCTCCGGCGAGGGTTTCCAAAAGCATCGGATAGCTTTCCTAAGCGCGAAAATGGGCCGGCTATGGATGGAAAGGAGGCGGTGATGCTCGGGGAAGGTGATCCGGGGACGATCAGGCGAGATCGGGCGGCCGGCGGCAAAAAATCTGAAGGGGATCGCTGGGGAAAAGGAAAGGGGATCCCCTGCCTGGGAGGAAGACGAAGCTGACAGGGGGCCCCCACCTGTCAGTGGCCGAGTGCGAGGCCAACGGCGCCGACAGGCGGGCCACGGATGTCAGGGAGCGAGGTATGGGCATGGGTGGCTCACGGGTGGGCCAGGCGAGGACGGGTGCGGGGAGGGGAGAGGGGGTGCGAGCACCGACAGACGGGTCCCACCTGTCGGTGGCTGGCGGCTTGGGCTGGGCTGGGCTGGGCTGGAGAGAATTCGAGGTTGAGGCCCATTAAGAAGTTAAATGCTTTTTCGATTTAAAATAATTCCAGTAATTCATTTATTTGATTAAGGGTTGAATCACTGTTGATAAAAAATTGTAAAAATTCCTGAAATTATGTTTTGGCCTCTACTTTATCGCATAAAATTTTCAAGTCCAGATTTTGAATATTTATCTCTGTTTGGCTTTAATAGGGATCTTTAAGGGTTTTTCTTTAATTATAATTTCCAGAAATTCCTTTAATATTATTTTTCTTTTCTTTTATTTCCTTTTTAATTCTGGGGTGTTACAATCCTATCCCCCTTACAGAGAATCTCGTCCTCGAGATTCGGATCATTCCTCGAATAGCTCAGGATGCTGTGCCTTGAGTTCATCTTCTTTTTCCCATGTAGCTTCCTCTACGGGATGATTGCTCCACTGCACTTTGCAGAAGCGGATGACTCGACTTCTGGTGGTCCTCTCTTTGACTTCCAATATCTTGACGGGCTTCTCCACATAGGTCAGATCGTCTTGAACATCCAACTACTGAAGGTCCACTTGCTCTGTAGGGACTCAGAGACACTTCTTCAGTTGGGACACATGAAACACATTATGCACTCCAGTCAATGAGGGTGGCAGTTCCAACTGATAAGCAACCTCGCCTTGGCGCCGAATAATGGGAAATGGTCCAACATACCAGGGGGCCAACTTTCCTCTCATGTTAAACCTTTGGGTGCCGCGGAGGGGTGTGACCTGGAGGTAGACATGTTCTCCCTCTTCAAAAGCTAAGTCTCGATGACGATTGTCTGCATAGCTCTTTTGGCGAGATTGGGCGGTCTTGAGCCGGTCTCTGATGATCCGTACCTTCTCTTCTGCTTCCCGAAGGATGTCTGTTCCAAATACTTGGGATTCACCAGTTTGATCCCAAAGTAGAGGCGTCCTGCACTTTCGTCCATATAAGGCTTCAAACGGAGACATCTGTAGGCTGGCTTGATAACTGTTGTTGTATGAGAACTCGACGTATGGTAAACTCTTGTCCCAAGTTGCTCCAAAATCCAAGACGCATGCCCGAAGCATATCCTCTAATATCTGATTCACTCTTTCAGTTTGTCCATCTGTTTGAGGGTGGTAAGCAGTACTGAAGTTCAGTCTCGTTCCCATTTCTTCCTGAAGGTTTTTCCAAAAACGAGAGGTAAACTGACTTCCTCTGTCGGATACTATATTTTTAGGCACTCCATGAAGACACACAATGCGGGGCATGTACAACTCTGCTAACTTAGGGCCACTGAAGGTTGTCTTAACGGCTATGAAGTGTGCTACCTTCGTGAGTCGGTCGATGATTACCCAAATAGAATCATACCCAAGCTGGGTCTTTGGGAGTCCGGTGATGAAGTCCATTCCGATCTCTTCCCATTTCCATTCAGGCACTTTAAGTGGCTGTAACAGTCCCGCAGGCCTCTGATGTTCTGCCTTTACTTTTCTGCAGGTGTCACATTCTGCGACGAACTGAGCAATCTCTCTCTTCATACTAACCCACCAATAGCGTTTCTTCAGGTCTTGGTACATCTTAGTACTCCCGGGATGGATGGAGTATAAGGTATCATGGGCTTCTCTTAGGATAAGGGTCTTTATCTCCGGTTTATCCGGCACACATATCCTGGTTCCAAACCATATGGTGCCATTCTCGTCTTCTGAGAATCCTGGGGCTTTTCCTTGTCTCATGTTCTTCTTAATGGCGGCTATATCCGGATCTTCTAATTGAGCTTCTCGGATCTGCTTGAACAGGATAGGCCGGGTTTCTAGGGTGGCTAGATATGCTCCTGTGGTTAATCCAAGGTTTAACTTTTCCATCTCCTTATATAGCAAAGGCGCATGATCCTGAATTATGACGGCGATGCAATATCCTTTACGACTTAATGCATCAGCTACCACATTGGCCTTTCCGGGGTGGTAGTGAATACCTAAGTCGTAGTCCTTTATTAATTCCAACCATCGCCTTTGCCTCAGATTGAGGTCCGGCTGCGTGAAGATGTACTTCAAACTCTTGTGATCCGTAAAGATTTCGCAGCGGTTTCCGACCAAATAATGCCTCCAAATTTTAAGGGCGTGCACAACTGCGGCCAATTCCAAGTCATGTGTTGGGTAGTTCAACTCATGGGGTCTCAACTGACGAGAGGAGTATGAAATAACTTTTCCGTCTTGCATGAGAACACATCCCAATCCTTGGCGAGATGCGTCACAATAAACATGGAAATCCTTCCTGATATCTGGTAGGGTCAGTATGGGTGCAGACACCAGCCTGGTCTTGAGGGTGCGGAAACTTTCCTCGCATTCGGGAGTCCATTCAAACTTCTCTCCCTTCTGTAATAACTTGGTCATAGGCTTGGCTATCTTGGAAAAATTCTCGATAAACCTCCGATAATACCCGGCCAAACCCAAAAAGCTTCGTATCTCCGATACATTTGTGGGTGGAAGCCAATTCGTAATTGCTTCTACGGTGGCAGGGTCTACTGCGATACCTCGCGCAGAGATGATGTGTCCAAGGAACTTTACTTCTGCCGTCCAAAATTTACACTTGCTGTACTTGGCATACAACTGGTGTTCCCTTAACTTGCCTAAGGTTAACCGGAGGTGAGTCTCGTGCTCTTTCTGATCGTTGGAATAAATTAGGATGTCGTCTATAAAGACCACAATGATTTTGTCCAAATATTCCATGAATACCTTATTCATCATATTCATAAAGAAAACAGGGGCGTTGGTCAATCCAAAGGACATAACAGTACATTCATATAATCCATAACGGGTGGTAAAAGTCGTCTTGGGTATATCCTCTTCTCGAATCCTCAGCTGATGATAACCAGACCGCAGGTCGATCTTAGAAAATACCGTAGCTCCTTTCAGCTGGTCAAAAAGATCATCGATCCTGGGTAATGGGTACTTGTTCTTGATGGTTACTTCATTCAAAGCGCGATAATCCACACACATACGCTTAGCTTGTCTTCTTTCTTCTCAACGAAGATGACGGGGGCACCCCACGGAGATGTGCTTGGTCTGATATAACCTTTCTTCTCAAGATCCTTCAACTGCTGCTTCATCTCAGCTAACTCATTGGCGGCCATCCGGTATGGTCGCTTGTAAATGGGGGTGGTCCCTGGCACCAAATCAATGCGGAACTCAATATCCCTCTTGGGTGGCATTCCTGGTAAATCCTCTGGAAAAACGTCCGGGTACTCGCAGACCACTGGTATCTCTTCCAAAGTAATCTGGTGCAGCCTTGGTCTTCCGAACTTCAGGCTCGACATCTGAAATGTGACGACAGTCCCTTCTTCACTGGTCACAGTCACTTGTCTTAGGGCACATCTTATCACTCCTTGGTGTTTATTTAGTCAATCCATTCCTAGAATGAGATCCAAGCCCTGGCATTCTATTAGGTTGGGGTCGAGCCAAAATATGGTGCCGTGGATATCTATCCATACCCTTGGGCTATAAGTTAGGGCTAGGGTTTGTTTTCCAGGGGTGACTATTTGCACGGCTCTTGGTAGTTCCTTTATGTTTAGGTTGTTCTTTTCCACAAAAGCAGTTGATATGAAGGAGTGCGTAGCTCCAGTGTCAAATAAAACCACTACTAGTGCTGAATGTACTATGAACTTACCCATCACGATCTCGAGTGCGGCCTGTGCTTCATCGGCGGTGACGTGGTTGACTCGGGCGCAGATGGCGGGGTTTGCTGCAACTCCTTGAGCACGCTTGGGATGGGGGCACGAATTAGAGTAATGCCCCTCTTGGTGGCAGTTAAAACATACCACAGGCTTGCCGTGCTTGTCGCGCAGAACCTCTGTCTTCTTTGCTGGGGCGGGTGGTGCGGCAGGTGCGGTGGGAGCGGGGCGAGGCTGTCCGGTTCTGGCGTTGGCGGCGGGTGGTGCCGGACGATACACTGGGCGGGGGTGGTATTGTGGCGCCGGTGGAGGAGGGGTGAAGCGAGGCCTTTGGGCCATGCCCTGGTTCTGCTTGAAGGCAATCATTCTCTTCTTCTTCAGGTCAACCTTATTCTGCTGGGTCTCCTGAATGATAGCTTTGTTCACCAGGTTTTGAAAGCTGGTATAATCTCCAGAGATGAGTTGAAGGGACAACTCATCCTTTAGTCCCCGAAGGAACTTGGACTGCCTGGCCGCGTCAGTACAGACTTCTTCAGGCGCGTATCGGGCCAGTCGGTTGAACTCGTGTAAATATTCCGTTACGGACCTGCTCCCCTGCTGCAGGTCCCGGAACTCCTGCTGCTCCTGTGCAATGATACCGTCTGGGATATGAGCGGCACGGAAGGCATCAGAGAACTCTGCCCAAGTATGGTTGTGTCCCTCGGGCAGGGTCTCGCGCAGGTTGTCCCACCATTCTGCGGCGGGACCCTGGAGCTGGTGGGCGGCGAAGTCTACCTTTTCCTGCTTAGTGCAGGTCAGCAGATCTAGCTTCTTCGCGATAGTTCTCAACCAGTCCCCAGCCTCCATGGGGTTGGTTGTGCTTGAAAAGATTGGTGGGCGGACTCGGAGGAAGTCCGAGAGTTGGGAGGCGGAAGCGGGAGCTGGAGTGGCGGGGCGAGGCAGCTCGGGCTGTTGGTGAAGGCGGAGGAAGAGAGCCTGTTGCTCTTGCATCTGCTGCTGCTGTTGTTGCATTTGGTTTAACAGTGCAGCGACCAACTGGTTCTGAGTGGCCATCATTTCAGCCACCGTGGGGTGGTTGGCGACTGGGGCTTGCCTCTGCCCAGTTGCTCCCCACTGTGGTAAGTTACCGTTTTCCCCTCCGTTCTGGGGAGCGTCAGAGCCTTGAGTGTTGGTCATCCTGAAGTTTCCAAAATAAACAACATCTCTTTAGGGGAAACAAATGCTAAGCTTTATTTCAAAAGGTATCGTTCTTGCGATTACATTTATTGTCTTTCATTTAATTCTTCACTCATGCCTTATATTTGACATGAGTGATAATACAATCCAAAACAATAAAAGGAAACAATCAATCGAAAATTCTACGTCTATGGCAGCTCAGGGGACGGCTCGATCACGGGCTCGACGGAAACAGTCGGGGTCGTGGAACTGGAGGGTCCAGCGGGTGGTGCACTGCGTGAAATCCTCTTGGGTCTCACGGTGGGAATCCGAAGAGATTTCTTCTTGCGGGGTGGAAGGGGTGCGATCTCCTCGATGTCCTTCTTCAACTCCTCAATCTGATGGCGGAGCTGAGGATTGGTGGCGACGTGCTGCCGTAGGAGCTCATTTTGACGACATAATTCCTCTGCCTCGGCAGCCAATCGGTGTCCCTGCTGGATGCGGCATCGAAGATCTCTGTTCTCGCGGTTCAGATCCTCGGAAGAGTGCCGGTAAAAATTGATCGTGTCACGCTGTCCATTGGCATCCTGCAGTGCCTCGTAGTGGAGATCATCCATTGCTTCCAACAAACGTACGGTGTGTCCAATCGCAGAATGGCGCTTGGAGAGTGTGCTGACGTAGATGCTGTGGGGACTCCCCGGAGTGCGAGGGGGCACAAAGCGATAATCCGTGTCATAGAGCTCACTATCGTAGATCACCCGGAGCTCGGTGAGGGCCTGGAGGGCGGTGCGCTGGCTGGCTACCAAGAAGGTAGGTCCTCCACCTCGATAGGTGTGGGCTGTCTGAGGGGAGGGTTGGACGACGACGGTGACCTCACAGAAGCTTTCTTCCTCGTCGGGGAAGACTCCATGAAACATCGGCTCGTGCTCAAATACGAGGAAACCGACGAGCATGTGTAGCTCGCGGATGAATCTGGCCTCGTCGTGAAGGTTCCTGTAACACCCCAAATTTCCAAAACAATAAAAATATTATTTAATTCAATTTCCTGGATTTTATATTTCTGAAAATACTTAAATACCCCTTTTATACCCTTTGGAACTACATCATAGAGTTAATGACCAAACCAGGAGCTGAAAATTTTTGTATAAACTCCCAAGGCCAAAATACATTTTTGAGAATTTTCACAAATTTTTACCCACTCTGGAAATGCCCCAAAATATTTAATCCATTTTCTGCAATTATTTTAAATCTGAAAACCTTAGGAACAGTAATGGGCTTCCCCCCCTCCATTCTCTCTCTCCCGGCCGACCCATCCAGTTACCCCGCTCACCTTAGGCTGACAGCCTGGTCCCACCTGTCGGCGCCGAATGCCTCCCCTCGCGCGCGCGCCCGATGCCACGACCCCACCCGTCAGCCGCCTTCCTCGCTCGTTCGCGCTCACTGGCAGGTGGCCCCCACCTGTCGGATTCGTCGTCCCCGCGAGATCCGCCCCCAAATCCCCCCTCGCTGGCCGAAGCCCTAATCTCGCCTCGGATCCGCCCCCGCCGAACCCCTCCCTTTAATCCATCGCCGGCAATGAATTCCCCTCAACGCGCCGACCATTTCCCCCTATTAAACTCGGCCGATTCGCGTCCAGGTTCGATGAACCGCGTTCAACCCGAGCTCGCTGGTGTCAAAACGCATTTATCCCCGGCCACCGTCAATTGCGCCCTCCCTGCCCCCGCCGGTACCCCTATTTAAACCACTGCCCTCCACCGCATTCGGTTCACGCGTCCAATTGCACTCAGACCAAGCAGAGCGCCCACACTTCGCCTTTTAGCGCATTCCTCCTGTTTCGCCTCTGGCCAACACTCGCCGTCGCCTCAGACCGCCTCTATCCGCGCCTCCACCACCAACGTGACCGCAAGGACGTCCCCGACCTCGGCCACCCCTCCATCGACACCGGACCCCGCCGGATCGCCGTCGCCGCCAAGGAACCGAAAGCCTTCGCCGCCTCCGCTCGTCGCCGGCCTCACCCTGTCGACCCCGGACCACCGCAAGGGTACCCTCTTGTTCCCCTCGGTACCCTCTTTCCGTTTTTAGTCCTACCTAGACTAGATAACCCTCGCCGTCGCCGGAATCGCTCACCGTCGCATCGCCGGAGTCGGGGAAGAAGGGGTACTTTACCCCCCCCGACATGCACTATGCCGGATTCAATCCCGGCCGTGCGATCCAGATCCAATGCCAGAGATTAAATCATCTGTTCGGTTTAATCCAGGCCGTCGGATCTGAGTGAAGCGGTACGGTGCGATCTCGTGCGTTCGTTGGTATTTAAAACCCATGTTTGATCTGGAGCGTCCATCGCGTACCGGTTCGAACGTTTTAATCTCAGCCGTCCACGTCATTTTAACTCCCCCGCCTCGCCCGTGACTGCCCGATCGCGATCCAACGGTGGATCTTGATCCGGCGCACGCGCATAGTGCACGGGTTCACTGTGAGCCTTGCTCACCGTGGACCCGAGAGGATTTAAATTGGAAAATAAATTCCAGAAAAGGTTTAAAACTTGTAAAATTCATATCTGGCGCATTTGAACTCTAAAAATTGCCATTCCAATTTCAGAAAATTCATAATATTATTCTCTACATGTTTATGCAATAAAAACAGTAGGTTTACTTTGGACATTTCTTGTTTATTCAAATGAATATTCAAATGCCTTTAGGGTTAAAATACAAATTCAAATATTTAAACATCAGAAAAATTTATATTTATTTCCTTTCTGTCCATGTACTGAAAACCATTAAACTAACATGAACTTTCCATTTAAAAATTTATTAGGAAACTTAATACGACAATAATCACATTTAAACACCCCTTTCTAAAAAGGACAACTTTTCATTTTAAATTCCTTTAAAATTTATTATGAAATAAATCTCAGAACCTTAACAATTGAATTTATCTTATTTTTAATCAAACCAACTTTAACCTATGTGCTTATCATGTAATGTTATAATGTTTGATTGAATGTTGTGTTCTTTTTATTTTACTTTATTATATTGAAAAGACTATGACGCCACCGAGGAGTCGGAATACTTCCCGGAAGTCCCTCCCTCGCCTTTCGCTGAACAAGGCAAGTCACCAACCCAATCTTTTGAGCATATTGAACCCATGTTTGATTAAACTATCGCTAAAATACATAGGTTATATATGCATTAGTCAAATGAACCCTTAAAATATATTTATTTAGGATCCCCCGACCTTGATGTGCAACCCAAGCCATGCACTCTAGCCTAAACTCCTTGTCACCATATGATAAATGTTATTAGCTAGTGTCCAATGTATCGACATGATCGCTATAGGATAAAAATGAGTCGTAGTACATGGTTCTATTATATGATCCCCATTGTTTCTTATCTATGGAATTCTGTCGGTGTTGGAGTTGTGGTTGTGAGTGAATGCATGGTGGGTTCTGGGTGCAAGCTAGGGCATTGGTCGGTAGCACCCGGGGCACTATAAGGACCGGTCTGAGGGACCCATCGCAATACACTTCCGTACTAACCACAAGTCTAGTGGGTAAGTCCTAACTAAGGTATGGATTGTTCCAAACCGAGGCCACCATTTGGAGATGGGTCAAGTAGCACCTGCGGGTGACTTGTACCAATGTGGCGCAAAAGGGGGTGCGACGTTAGCCGGGATGCGGCCCGGCGCGCCGGCGAAACCTAGAGCGGGTGGTTATCGCTTGGAACATTTCATGCCGAGGTTTTGGCACGAGTTCCCGTGGTATGGGTCATCTCGTTTGGGATGAGTGCGTGCCTTGTGGGTACAGTAGTACATCTCTGATCAGAGTCTTAAATCTTTTCGAAAAGCCGAGCCCACGGTCAAGGGCGGGTTGCGTGACATCCCCCAGTTAGATTACTTTGGATATGTATGTGCATGATGGTTTGACATGTAAGGACTGTTGTGCGAGGAGGTAAAACGTACTCCTCGAGTTAGATGGTGTTGTTGATGCTCATGTTTACCTTTCCGCATGATTAAAACTGACTACACTAAATGCAATAACTGGAAATGTACTTTTCCGCACTGTTAGCCATTACCCTTCCTTGTTTATTATCCTGCATTATTACTTGCATTTGCGGTGGTTTGTTTAGTACTTTTTTGTACTCATACCCGTTGGACCCCACAGAGGATGCTTACTATGAAGACGGTCTGGAGTAGCGACCTAGTCAAGAAGAAAGATCCCGAAGAAAATGTTCGTCATGCAGATTTTTAATTACCTTTATTACTGTTTTTATCAGAACTTTGATGTAATAAATATGGTCTGCGCACCATGAATATTGTCGTATGTACGATGTCGCATGATGAACCTCTTGTTATTATTGTTTTTCTATGGAAATTCAATAATGTCTCGATTTGTTAAATCGGGGCGCTACAAGATGGTATCAGAGCCGACTTGACTGTAGGAAGCCAAACAGACCCGCCTAGCCATTAGCCACAGGAAATTATTTCTCGAAAACCTACTTTATAAATTTTGTTCCTCTCCTCACTTTTATTCAACTTGCTGTTTTGTAGATGCCTGTCTACCAAGTTCACAGCTACTGCCGTCACTACGAGGGCTTTGTCCGGGAGCTCCGTATGATGCTCACCTTCCTCGGGTTCCTCTTCGAACCCGAATTCCAAGGAGTGTACCCCGATGAGTTCGCCGGACCTTGTGACGTCTCCCTCACCGTCCACGGCTCCGGAGAGCCCCTGCCACCCTACACCACCGCACTTGGGGGCCCAACTTTCGACGTCGCGTGCCAACGAGTCGCCCTCCAGGCCCTCATGGAGCTGAGGATGATCTACAATGATCGTATTCAGAACTCGTCCTTTCGGCTTGTGCCGAAGCGTACTCCCGGAGCCCACCGTAGCATCTACCTCGGAGTTCACTCCGTGCGTGATCCAGTCATGGCCCAGCAGTCGCGTCTTCTACAGGCTATGGATGATCTCCATACCGAGGCGGTGCTCGACGCCGACGAGCACCATGAGGTGGTTGAGTTCCTTCGTGAAGAAACGAAGAACTTGATCCAACAGAACGGCGAGCTGCAGCGCAAGATCATACAGCTGTAGAAGGATATTGCGGAGATGGTTCCTCTTCTTCCGAGGAAAAAGAAGCCCATCCGTGAGCCCCTCCCTCACCCCAAGAGGATCCCGCCACGACCCTCCCCCGCCAGACCCTCCACCAGCGCCCCTGCACCGCGCCCCGGCCTCGTCTCCGACTCCATCATCGAGAACTTTCTCGAACCCACCATCCCTCTGGAGCCGCGTACTCGTGGTTCCGGGAGCACGGAGACCGCCTCCGGTGGCGAGTAGGCGTTAGGAGTCGCTATTTAAATAAAAAGCATAATTTTGTATGTGGTGCTACCGACGACGAGTGTGTTGTGGGTAGAATAAGAACTTGATTGTAACGAACATTTTACCACTTGATTTATATATGCATAAACTATTCTCGTTAATTATGTTGTCGTCTTTTTGCCTTATAACCTTATGAATTCAGAAGATGGCCGACCACCAGAACACCGGCTCCAACAACGGAGCAGGAGGAAGCCGTGATGCGCCCAAGGGTGTTGTACCCAACTGGGGTGCAACGGGCCCGCGTCAGTCTGGGTCGCCCTCCGCCAACCACCCCACTTTGGCGGAGATGATGGCGAATCAGAACCAACTGATCACCGCCCTCCTCACTCAGATGCAGCACCAACAAGCTCAGTTGGACCGACTGCATAATGGGGAGCCTGCCCCTCGCGCACCAGCACCCGCACCAGCTACACAACTCTCGGAGTTTCTGCGCGTGTGTCCGCCCATCTTCTCAAGCACCACCAACCCGATGGAGGCCGGAGATTGGCTTCGTACCATCGGAAAGAAGCTTGACCTCCTCCCCTGCACCGACCGTGAGCGAGTGGCCTTCGCCACTCACCAGCTCCAAGGTCCCGCCGCTGAATGGTGGGACAACTATCGTGAGTCCCAGCCAAAGGACCACGTGGTGACCTGGGCAGAGTTCACCATCGCCTTCCGTGCCGCCCACGTCCCCGCCGGTGTCATCGCGGTGAAACAGCAGGAGTTCCGCGACCTACAACAAGGCAACCGGACCGTCATGGAGTACCTCTATGAGTTCAATCGCCTCGCCCGCTACGCACCGGAGGAAGTGCGCACCGACGCCCTCCGCCAAGCCAAGTTCCTCCAGGGACTTAAGGATGAGCTGTCCATCCAGCTCGTCGCCACCGACTACGCCGACTTCCAACGGCTAGTCAACAAAGCGCTCATCTAAGAGACTGAGCAAAACAGGTTGGACCTCAAGAAGAGGAAGATGATCGCCTTCAAGCATCAGCAGGCGAACTCTCAGAGGCCCCGCTTCGTCCCTCCGCCACCAGCGCCCGCCTACCATCCTCGGCCCGCCTACAAGCCACCTCACGCCGCCGGTGGATCCAACGCCGGGCATCCTCGCCCCGCTCCACCAGCTCCGGCCTCTCAGCCGACACTAGCCGCCAAGGCCCCAATTTTGAAGGATCGCCAAGGGAGGCCGGTCGTCTGCTTCAACTGCCGCAAGGAAGGGCACTATTCGCACCAGTGTCCTCACCCCAAGTAGCCCCAAGGCGCGGCACCCAACCAGGCGGTACGTGCCCGTGTCAACCACATCAACGCGGAGGAAGCTCAAGAGGCTCCTGAAGTCGTGCTCGGTATGTTCACTGTGAATTTCGTACCAGCCGTAATATTATTTGACTCTGGAGCAACATACTCCTTCGTCTCTGAAGAATTTGTGAAAACAAACGAACTGGACGTACTCCCTCTACCCATCCCCATGGTGATTGCCACTCCCGGCAATAGGACCTTAGCCCGCTTATACAGCCCTAAGGTTCAGATTGAGATCCAAGGAGTACTATTTCGGGCCGAGCCAGTCCTCATAAAGTGCACCGGACTCAACCTCATCCTAGGGATGGATTGGTTGATGAAGCACAGGGGAGTGATCAACTGTGCCAACAAGTCCGTCACAGTGACCAACCCTAAAGGCGCAGCCGTCACCTTTCGGATGACCAGTCGCTCGGAGCATCCCTTCGCTCAATAGCTCTTGAAGAAGTGCCCATAGTCAAGGAGTTCGCGGACATCTTCCCTGAAGACCTACCCGGAATGCCTCCCAAGCGGGACATCGAATTCAGAATCGAACTTGTCCCCGGGACCACTCCAATCTCCAAGCGCCCGTACCGGATGGCCGCTAATGAACTAGCTGAAGTCAAGAGCAAAATCGAAGACCTAGAGCAAAAAGGGTACATTCGACCGAGTACCTCACCCTGGGGTGCACCGGTTATATTTGCCATGAAGAAGGACAAAACCAAGAGGATGTGCGTGGACTATAGAGCCCTAAACGACGTAACCATCAAGAACAAGTACCCATTGCCTCGGATCGATGACCTGTTCGATCAACTGAAAGGATCCTCGGTGTTTTCCAAGATTGACCTCAGGTCAGGTTATCACCAATTGAGGATTAGAGAGGAGGACATACCCAAGACTGCCTTCACCTCCCGCTATGGACTCTATGAGTATACCGTGATGTTGTTCGGACTCACGAATGCCCCGGCCTTCTTCATGAACATGATGAACAATGTATTCATGGAGTTCTTGGATAAGTTCATCGTGGTATTCATCGACGATATCCTCATTTACTCCAAGACCAAGGAAGAACACGAGACTCACCTCCGTCTGACCCTCGGAAAGCTAAGGGAGCAGCAACTGTACGCCAAATACAGCAAATGCGAATTTTGGTCGTCTGAGGTGAAGTTCCTCGGCCATGTTATATCTGCCGAAGGAATAGCGGTGGACCCAACCACCGTTGAAGCGGTAACCAACTGGCTGTAGCCCACGACCGTGACCGAGATCCGGAGTTTTCTCGGATTGGCCGGATACTACCGCCGGTTCATCGAGAATTTTTCCAAGATCGCCAAGCCTATGACCAGACTTTTGCAGAAGGAAGTGAAGTTTGAATGGACCCCCGACTGCGAAGAAAGCTTCCAGACCCTCAAGAAGAAACTAGTGTCAGCCCCTATTCTGACTCTGCCAGACATCCGGAAAGACTTCCACGTCTACTGTGATGCATCTCATCAAGGATTGGGATGCGTCTTAATGCAAGAAGGGAAAGTGATATCCTACGCCTCCTGGCAACTGAGACCGCATGAGCTGAACTACCCGACCCACGACCTGGAATTAGCAGTCGTGGTTCATGCCTTGAAGATATGAAGACATTACCTTGTGGGGAATCGGTGTGAGGTCTTCACCGACCACAAGAGCCTCAAGTACATATTCACCCAACCAGATCTGAATCTCAGGCAAAGGAGATGGTTGGAACTGATCAAGGATTACGACTTGGGGATCCATTATCATCCGGGCAAAGCGAATGTGGTGGCAGACGCCCTTAGTCGAAAAGGGTACTGCAATGCCATCATGATTCAGGACCAAGCTCCTTTACTTTACAAGGAGATGGAAAGGCTAAATCTAGGGATCACCACCCGAGCGTACCTCGCTGCCTTGGAGTCTCGGTCTGTCTTAATAGACCAGATCCGAGAAAAGCAGAAGGAAGACCCGAACATCCTGGAGATCCAGCAGAACATGAGGAAGGGTAAAGCCCCCGGATTTTCCGAGGACGAGCATGGTACCATCTGGTTCGGAAACCGGATATGTGTACCCGACCAGCCTGAATTGAAGACCCTCATCCTTCAGGAAGCCCACGATACTTTATACTCCATCCATCCCGGGAGTACAAAGATGTATCAAGATCTGAAGGAGAAATACTGGTGGGTCAGCATGAAGAGAGAAATAGCTGAGTATGTGGCGAAGTGCAACACATGCCGGCGAGTCAAGGCAGAGCATCAAAGGCCTGCCGGACTTCTCCAACCTCTCAAGGTCCCTGAATGGAAGTGGGAAGAGATAGGAATGGACTTCATCACGGGACTGCCCAGAACCCAAGCTGGACATGACTCTATCTAGGTGATCGTCGACCGACTCACCAAGGTAGCTCACTTTGTTCCGGTCAAGACAACTTACACAGTCGCCAAGTTGGCTGAGTTGTATATGACCCGGATCGTGTGCCTTCACGGAGTTCCTAAGAAGATTGTATCTGACCGCGGGAGTCAGTTTACCTCCAAGTTTTGGAAGAACCTTCAAGAGGAACTTGGCACCCGACTGAACTTTAGCACCGCCTATCATCCACAGACCGACGGTCAAACCGAAAGGGTCAACCAGATATTGGAAAATATGCATAGAGCTTGTGCTCTAGACTTTGGCGGAATGTGGGACAAGAACTTACCATATGAAGAGTTCTCCTACAACAACAGCTATCAAGCCAGCCTACAGATGTCCCCGTTCGAAGCACTCTACGGACGTAAGTGCATAACACCATTGCTCTAGGATCAAGCCAGAGAGTCACAACTGTTTGGGACCGATCTATTGAGAGAAGCTGAAGAGAAGGTCAAGATCATAAGAGACAGATTGAAGGCAGCCCAATCCCGGCAGAAGAGCTATGCCGACAACCGTCGAAGAGACCTAGCCTTTGAGGAGGGCGATTATGTCTATCTTCGAGTCACTCCCCTCCGTGGCACTCAAAGGTTCAACATGAAAGGCAAGCTAGCACCCCGCTACGTCAGACCTTTTCAGATCCTCCAACGACAAGGAGAAGTGGCATATCAACTTGAGCTGCCTCCATCATTGGCAGGAGTTCATGACGTGTTCCATGTCTCTCAGCTGAAGAAGTGCCTCCGTGTACCCACCGAGCAAGCCGACCTTCAGCAGCTCAACATCCAAGAAGACTTGACCTACATCGAGAAACCCATCAAGATCATGGAAACCAAGGAAAGGGTAACCAAGAGTCGTGTAGTTCGCTTCTGCAAGGTTCAGTGGGACAACCACCCCGCCGAAGAAGCTACATGGGAAAAAGAGGACGAACTGAAAGCCCAATACCCTGAGTTATTCGAGTAACGTTCCAATCTCGAGGACGAGATTCTTTGTAAGGGGGATAGATTTGTAACACCCCAAATTTCCACAACAATAAAAATATTATTTAATTCAATTTCCTGGATTTTATATTTCTAAAAATACTTAAATACCCCTTTTATACCCTTTGGAACTACATCATAGAGTTAATGACCAAATCAGGAGCTGAAAATTTTTGTATAAACTCCCAAGGCCAAAATACATTTTTGAGAATTTTCACAAATTTTTACCCACTCTGGAAATGCCCCAAAATATTTAATCCATTTTCTGCAATTATTTTAAATCTGAAAACCTTAGGAACAGTAATGGGCTTCCCCCCTCCCTTCTCTCTCTCCCGGCCGGCCCAGCCCGTTACCCCGCTCACCTTAGGCTGACAGCCTGGTCCCACCTGTCGGCGCCGAATGCCTCCCCTCGCGTGCGCGCCCGACGCCACGGCCCCACCCGTCAGCCGCCTCCCTCGCTCATTCGCGCTCACTGGCAGGTGGCCCGCACCTGTCGGATTCGTCGTCCCCGCGAGATCCGCCCCCAAATCCCCCCCTCGCCGGCCAAAGCCCTAATCTCACCTCGGATCCGCCCCCGCCGACCCCCTCCCTTTAATCCATCGCCGGCAATGAATTCCCCTCAACGCGCTGACCGTTTCCCCCTATTAAACTCGGCCGATTCGCGTCCAGGTTCGATGAACCGCGTTCAACCCAAGCTCGCCGGTGTCAAAACGCATTTATCCCCGGCCACCGTCAATTGCGCCCTCCCTGCCCCCGCCGGTACCCCTATTTAAACCACTGCCCTCCACCGCATTCGGTTCACGCGTCCAATTGCACTCAGACCAAGCAGAGCGCCCGCACTTCGCCTTTTAGCGCATTCCTCCTGTTTCGCCTCCGGCCACAACTCGCCGTCGCCTCGGACCGCCTCTGTACGCGCCTCCGCCACCAACGTGACCGCAAGGATGTCCCCGACCTCGGCCACCCCTCCATCGACGCCGGACCCCGCCGGATCACCGTCGCCGCCAAGGAACCGAGTGAAGCGGTACGGTGCGATGTCGTGCGTTCGTTGGTATTTAAAACCCATGTTTGATCTGGAGCGTCCATCGCGTACCGGTTCGAACGTTTTAATCTCAGCCGTCCACGTCATTTTAACTCCCCCGCCTCGCCCGTGACCACCCGATCGCGATCCAACGGTGGATCTTGATCCGGCACACGCGCACAGTGTGCGGGTTCACCGTGAGCCTGGCTCACCGTGGACCCGAGAGGATTTAAATTTGAAAATAAATTCTAGAAAAGGTTGAAAACTTGTAAAATTCATATCTGGCGCATTTTAACTCTAAAAATTGCCATTCCAATTTCAGAAAATTCATAATATTATTCACTACATGTTTATGCAATAAAAACAGTAGGTTTACTTTGGACATTTCTTGTTTATTCAAATGAATATTCAAATGCCTTTAGGGTTAAAATACAAATTCAAATATTTAAACTTCAAAAAAATTTATATTTATTTCCTTTCTGTCCATGTACTGAAAACCATTAAACTAACATGAACTTTCCATTTAAAAATTTATTAGGAAACTTAATATGATAATAATCACATTTAAACACCCCTTTCTAAAAAGGACAACTTTTCATTTTAAATTCCTTTAAAATTTATTATGAAATAAATCTTAGAACCTTAACAATTGAATTTATCTTATTTTTAATCAAACCAACTTTAACCTATGTGCTTATCATGTAATGTTATAATGTTTGATTGAATGTTGTGTTCTTTTTATTTTACTTTATTATATTGAAAAGACTACGACGCCACCGAGGAGTCGGAATACTTCCCAGAAGTCCCTCCCTCGCCTTTCGCTGAACAAGGCAAGTCACCAACCCAATCTTTTGAGCATATTGAACCCATGTTTGATTAAACTATCGCTAAAATACATAGGTTATATATGCATTAGTCAAATGAACCCTTAAAATATATTTATTTAGGATCCCCCGACCTTGATGTGCAACCCAAGCCATGCACTCTAGCCTAAACTCCTTGTCACCATATGATAAATGTTATTAGCTAGTGTCCAATGTATCGACACGATTGCTATAGGATAAAAATGAGTCGTAGTACATGGTTCTATTATATGATCCCCATTGTTTCTTATCTATGGAATTCTGTCGGTGTTGGAGTTGTGGTTGTGAGTGAATGCATGGTGGGTTCCGGGTGCAAGCTAGGGCATTGGTCGGTAGCACCCGGGGCACTATAAGGACCGGTCTGAGGGATCCGTTGCAATACACTTCCGTACTAACCACAAGTCTAGTGGGTAAGTCCTAACTAAGGTATGGATTGTTCCAAACCGAGGCCACCATTTGGAGATGGGTCAAGTAGCACCTGCGGGTGACTTGTACCAATGTGGCGCAAAAGGGGGTGCGACGTTAGCCGGGATGCGGCCCGGCGCGCCGGCGAAACCTAGAGCGGGTGGTTATCGCTTGGAACATTTCATGCCGAGGTTTTGGCACGAGTTCCCGGGGTATGGGTCATCTCGTTTGGGATGAGTGCATGCCTTGTGGGTACAGTGGTACATCTCTGATCACAGTCTTAAATCTTTTCGAAAAACCGAGCCCACGGTCAAGGGTGAGTACAGATGTACTCAGCAAGCCACCGAATGCAAATATCATGCAAGATAATAACAAGGGGGATAGTGGCTAATTTTGCGGATAAGCATAATTGTAAAGCAATTAAATGTGAGAAAGTTATTAGTACTGACTATAAACATGTGTATGCATCATCATCTTCTAACTCGAGGAGTACGTTTTACCTCCTCGCACAACAGTCCTTACATGCCATGAATAACTCAACCATTCAAACATTAGTAAACTAACTGCGAGTAGTCACACAACCCGCCCTTGACCGTGGGCTCGGCTTTTCGAAAAGATTAATTTACTCTGATCAGAGATGTACCACTGTACCCACAAGGCACGCACTCATCACTTACACCAAAGTGTAATGAGATGACCCATTTCACGGGAACTCGTGCCAAAACCTTCCATATGGTCCCCTCCGACTCAACAACACCCTCTTATAGGTTTCGTATCGTGTCTCGACGCGTCGAGTTTCCACCATACCCCCCTTGAGCCTCGTCGGTACAAGGCGCCCTGAGGGCTAGCCCCTTGCCCCCTCCACTATGGTGCAGAGAATCAGAGTGTTCCACACTTCCAGTTAGGACTTACCCATTAGACTTGTGGTTGGTACGGAAGTGCTTTGCAACAGATCCCGCAGACCGGTCCTTATAGTGCCCCGGGTGCGACCAATTAATGCCCTAGCTTGCACCCAGAACCCACCATACTTATAACTTAGCCAACTCCAACAGAGTCCAGAGACAAGAATAACGGGGAAATTCATATAACAGATTCCAACTATCTATGACTCATTCTTTTTATCCTATAGCATTTGTGCCGGTAGATTGGGCACTAGCTAATAATTTTATAGTAGAGTGACAAGGAGTTAAGGCTCAAAAAGCATGGCTTGGGTTTGCACACAAGGACGGGGATCTAATAAATATAAGGTAAGGCTTGATATTTGACTATGCAATATTATCCTATGTGTTATAGAGATAATTTATTAAAACATGGGCTCAATGATGATCAACTGTTTCCACAGGGGTGGTCGATGAGTTGCCTTGCTCAGCAAAGGGTGAAGGTGGAACCTCGGGATAGAACTCCGGCTCCTCGACGAACTCGTAGTCTTCTCGATACGGAAAAATAAACAATACACTCAATAAACAGATAAACATCCACCAAATAATAAACATACATGTTTATGGGTGTTATTATGTGAAATAATATTTTAATATTCTGAAGTTTGGTATAAAATAGTAAAACTTAACTTTTTAAGGTTTTTCCTAATTTATTTTCTGAATTAATAATTTTAACCCTAAGGGGTTTTTATTCATTTAATTGCTAAGATTATTTTGTGCCAAAGTAACATACTGTTTTTATGGCATTAATGTGTGGAGAATAAAATACTGGATTTAACAAAATTTGAATGGTGAAATTTGGAGTTAAAATGAGCAAGTTATGAATTTTCAAAGTTTAAACAATTTTCTGGAATTTTATTTAAACTGAAAAAGAGCTCTGGTCCACGGTGAGCCAGGCCCACGGTGGACCAGCGACTGTGCGCGTGGACCCGAGCGATCTGGACCGTTGGATCTGGATCCAGCGGCCTGATGCGAGGCGAGAGGGTTTAATGAAATTGGACGGCTGAGATTAAAATGTGCGAAAGGGTACGCGTGGACGCCTGAGATCGCTCGAGGTTTTTAAGTTTTGATCAACGGCTGAGATCACCGGGTACCGGTTTGACCGGATCTGAGGGCCGGGATTAAATCCTGAAAGGATTTAATCTTAGCCCTCCGATCATGATCGGACGGCCAGGGTGCCGTCCGGCACGGCACAGACGTAAGGGGTACTCATCCCCCTTTGTCTCCGGCTCCGGCGGGTTCGGGCGCGGTGGAGACGGCGACGGCGAGTGCCTACGGGCTTAGATCTAGGTGAAAATGGATAGCGGAGGTCGTGGCGGTCTCGGCCGTACCTTCGGTGGCGACGAAGGGCGACGGACGGCGACAGCGGCGAGTGTAGACGGAAGGGGGTCTTCGGGAGCTTGACGCTGTCGGCGATCCGACGGGTCCCACGTCCAACCGAGGGGTGGCCGAGGACGGGTGGGCTCGGGCGGTCACAACGGTGGCGACGGCTAGGGTGACGGCAGCGCAGATCGTCGGCGGGAGCTCACCGGAGTTGAAGCAGAACCGAAGGCCAAAAAGAGGGTGGCGGCGCTCTGCTTTCGCTCTAGCACGGCTGCGTTGGCGTGGGCTGAGTGCGGAGAGGGGAGGGGTACTTATAGGGTCACCGGCGGCGGTTAAACGGAAGGAAACCGAGGGTTTCCTTCCCTCTCCGGCGAGGGTTTCCAAAAGCATCGGATAGCTTTCCTAAGCGCGAAAATGAGCTGGCTATGGATGGAAAGGAGGCGGTGATGCTCGGGGAAGGTGATCTGGGGACGATCGGGCGAGATCGGGCGGCCGGCGGCAAGAAATCTGAAGGGGATCGCCGGGGAAAAGGAAATGGGATCCCCTGCCCGGGAGGAAGACGAAGCTGGCAGGGGCCCCCACCTGTCAGTGGCCGAGTGCGAGGCCAACGGCGCCGACAGGCGGGCCACGGATGTCAGGGAGCGAGGGATGGGCATGGGTGGCTGACGGGTGGGCTAGGCGAGGACGGGTGCGGGGAGGGGAGAGGGGGCGCGAGCGCCGACAGACAGGTCCCACCTGTTGGTGGCTAGCGGCTTGGGCTGGGCTGGGCTGGAGAGAATTCGAGGTTGAGGCCCATTAAGAATTTAAATGCTTTTTCGATTTAAAATAATTCTAGTAATTCATTTATTTGATTAAGGGTTGAATCAAT
The DNA here is from genome assembly GCA_019279435.1 of Zizania palustris. Taxonomy (NCBI): domain Eukaryota; kingdom Viridiplantae; phylum Streptophyta; class Magnoliopsida; order Poales; family Poaceae; genus Zizania; species Zizania palustris. The sequence goes on along the minus strand of JAAALK010000086.1, from coordinate 2,085,249 downwards.
GTTGATAAATTTTTTTAAAAATTCCTGAAATTATGTTTTGGCCTCTACTTTATCTCATAAAATTTTCAAGTCCAGATTTTGAATATTTATCTCTGTTTGGCTTTAATAGGGCTCTTTAAGGGTTTTTCTTTAATTATAATTTCCAGAAATTCTTTTAATATTATTTTTATTTTATTTTATTTCCTTTTTAATTCTGGGATGTTACAATCTCTCATGAAAAATAGTCAGAGTAGTCCAAATTTCACATGCATTACATAGGAGCTGGACCCTATCGAACTCATTTCGACTCTGGCACATAAATAGTATATACCTAGCCCTGTTGTTGTAATGATACTATTATTTCTCAGTCTGAGTGGTGCGAGTATTAAGGATCACATATTGAGAATCAATAATGTCCCAAATTTCACTTCCTTGGCTTTGAAGATAAATGTCCAAGCGCACCTTCCAATAAGCAAAATTTTTTCTATCAAAAATCAGAATCTTACTTTGTCTCTCCATTTCGCCTACGGATCTCAAACCGGTTAAGATCTAAGATCGGATCAGGCGATTAGAGGGTGAATAGACGCCTCAACAAATTCTTTTGAATTGATGATCTTTTCTAAACAGTCAACGCTCCTCTGAACATCTGAAGCAAAGATTGCAAATCACAAATTAACTCAGTGCAAGTGCAACTACCTCTTCAGAGAAGACAGAAAGAACCTTCTAGAATTCTCTGTAAATTGATGAGAAAATAGCAGAAAGCAATCCAAATCAAACTTATCTTGCTCCAATCAATTTAATCGGCTGAATCTGTAAGCAATCCACAGAAAATTTTGTGGCATGAGGAACCAGTTTCAGTAGTAAAACTGAATTAAAATACCTTGATTGAGTACTTTCAACTTGAAGAAGAAACAGTCCAATCAGCAACTCAGAACACTAGTATTCAATCAGATTAAACTGAAATTTCAATACACTTTGAATTGAATTAAATTGCACCAATTTTGTTTGAACGGAAAAATATTTGCAACAGGAATCAAACTACCAAAATTCAGAAAATAAGATGTATTGATAAAAACTTCAGAAGTTTCTCGAGTATCTTCTACATATCAAAAGAAATCTTGAACAATAATAGTCAAGGAAAAACTTGGTCATTTTCTTTCCTTGAAAAACCAGCAAGGAAAGAAAATGATTGCAACCTTAATCAAACCTGTCCTGTGATTAACTGAAGCAACAAAAATCACAGGAGTGACTTTGAACCAATTGATGATACAGAACAAGTATATTCAGAGATTTGAAACAAGAGGATTCAAAACAGATTAAACTAGTTTAAAAAAATACTTGATCAGACCAAACAAAAAGCTGCTCAGGTTTGAGCTGAAGAAATACGACAAACTAAACTGTACCGGCAAGAGATGAATCAATCAATCCTAAAAACAACCAAAATCAAGATGATGTACAGTATCTGCGGCTGACAAAACAAACAGAAGCCAGAATAGGAACAGTGTGCCATCTGCTAATCAAAAACTACAAAAATGGCATGAACAGTACCCTTCAATAAGAATGGTAAAACTTTTGTAGATTGGAAAAATGGAGTCCTATTTTTTTAAATATCAAAAGCTGTGAAGAAATCAGGGAAGAAAAATCACAATAATTGCTATAGCATGCAAGCAAGAAATCTGCAAAGCTATGTAGCATTCAGAGAAAAACACCGCACCGTGTTGACAAAAGCTACAGAAGCTTTCAGAGAATCCTTCGCATGCAAATGACTTGGAACAGTAAATACCAAAGCACAAAAAACTTTGAAGATTTGAAGAAATGAATCTCTAAATTTCTGATTGGTTCTCCTCAAAATTCTGGATTGTTCTCCAAGGCCATGGGGACCCTTTTATAGTCATCCCTACAAAGGAAATCCCCAAAGTGCTCTTAGGGATTATTTACAAAGAAATACTTAAAACTAAGTATACCTAAAATACCCTTTGGTATTTTTCATAATTAAAATTCAAAAAAACAAAAAGATTATATCTATTCAAAACTACTATACTGAAAATAAACTTCTATTTCTTGGAATTTTATAACACTTTTTGATTCGATGATTTTGAGTCGAAACCGACAAAGCCTCTTGCCACCCTTGCACGGTGTACTCGGATTGGACCACCACGACTCAGCAGCTCTCTTAGCTCGGCAATCACCTGTTCGTGTACCTGTCACATGACCAACGCCACGGCACTCACTTGCCGTCCTTGCATCATGTACCCGGATTGGACCTCTACGATTCCGCAGCTCCTCCAGCTCACTGATCGTCCGTCCATATACCTGTCACATTGGTCAACACTATGGCAAGACCTTCTCCTTCGAAGTCCGCCTTCGAAGTGCCTTCCCTCGGAGGGCTTCATCCTTTATCTCTTCCATTGACAATCACTCATCATCAGCGAGGCATGAGCCCACGGTCTCCACCATGGCTCCTCAACATTAAAAAATTCTAACATGATCTCGTGAATCTCAAAATTACTATTGATATTCAGAGAGTGTTGTGGTTGAGAGTTTGAAGGCATGGACATTTTAGAAAGTGTTATTGATTGTTGGGCTAGGAGTATGAAGTATGGAATGTATAGTGTGCTTGTTTGTTGGTCTAGTACTTTCACTCATATATGTAGATGACTGATTCTAATGGCGAGTTTACAATGGCTAGTTCGTAGCTATTACTCAATGCATTTTTCTTCTCTGCCGTTTATGAGAAAATTTGTTTGTATAACAATACATATCAATATTACTTGCAGCAATACTCATCATTAATCCAAACATTTCTCAAATACAAATAAGATACTGATACAAATAAGATGATGATACAAATAAGACACTCATTCGCTAAGAAGTACTATTTTCTAAGGAAACAATGTGGTCCTCAGGTAATCCATCACCTTGTCATAATGTGCTTTCTGTTCTACGCTATATTTTGAAGTGTCCATACCCATCATCTCGACATACTTATTTAGCATGTCCACCCTTGTCTTCTCTTTTGCAACTTCTGCCATTTTAATGCTGCTTCTTTGTTGTTAGCCATTGCTTCATGGTAAAGTTTTACTTTCTCAAATTTTAGCTCTTCTAAAGATGATTGTGTTGCAACTTTTCCTTTTCTTCTAGCCTTAGCGGCCTTCTGGCCTTCTGGACGACGATAATGATCTGGGCTAGCATCCTCACTGTCTTGGTTCGAAGATGATGTGTAAGTCCTTGACTCATTGTGCTTTGATCTTTTGTTCATATTCATATTATCTCTATTATAAGATCTTCTCCATTTAGGTTGGTCCCTCACTGCTTTCCAACAATACTCTAATGTAAAGGGTTGCCCTTCTTTGCCATCCTTTTTTGTTGCTACTTTATATGTAGCAGGAGCTTTTTCCATAAGTCGTTGATCATTCTAACCACTAACATATGTATGTCTCATTCTCAACCAGCAACCATTGAACAACACAACTTTGCTATTCATCTTGTTCCAATGTCTTTTGCACTGTGCAATTATTCTTCTTCCATCCTTAGGACCAGTACTGTTGAATTCTTCTGCAATTTTCTTCCAATATTGCTCACTCTTCTGTGAAGTTCCATTGATTGGATCAATGGAGTTATTCAGCCAGGCCCTTACTAGTTGTAAGTTGTCCTCCTCATTGTTGTAAGTTGTCCTCCTCATTACAATTCCTACGGCCTCTTGGTTCTTCTTCATCTTCTTTCTCACTCCACTCTTCACAATTAACTTCTTGTATACTTGTTTGTTATGCAGGAGACACTAGAGAGACTGAGCCTGAACCACTTGAAAGTCCACCAAAGGCTATAGATTCAATCGGTGAGTACAATTGCCTAACTTGACTTCCACCAAATATTCCTGATGGAGACTGACTCCTCAAATTGGCTTCCACCAAAGAACTAAAATGATATCCTCCATAGTGGTGATGATAGTTTTATGTAGTTAGGGCCCGAGGAGTTCCATATGGAACAAAAGATTGTGAATATGGAGCTTAGAAGTGTGTGGCCTACGAGGGAAAATTATTAGGATATTGTGATGGTGGAGGTTGAAAGTATGAACCCCTTTGTTGCCGTTGAGTTGGAGGTGAAGACTTTAGAGTAGGAGATGATGATGAATCTATATGAAAAATTTTTGTGAAGCATGTAGTGTTGTATCTTCTCCTTGCAGTATATATTGGTGCTTGGGAAAAGACTTGATGCTTGACCAACGGCTTGGTGCTTAGGCAGCAGATTGAAGGCAACGGGCAAGAGGCCAACTCCCAACTGCTAACTCCCAAACTGACACAGTGTAAAAATAATAGTATTTTAATTTGAAGAACTAGTATCCTTGTATAGAACATGTGCCTTCAATTTCTTTGCTTAACACTACTCTCCCATTGTATAGTAATAGTACTAGCCTATAAAGATTCTCTTAGACACGGTTATAGAATCAACACTGTGGATGCTCTAAGAGGAGGGGAAGAAAGCAGGACAAAGTGGCATGAAATGAGGAAAGCGGTGTTCATTTTTAAATTTTAATTAAAATCAGTAGTTCTTATCTCTTGATAGGTAACAGGAGCACATAACATAGTCCTTTTTTATGTTTATAATAATAAATTTTGCTATATGTTGGGGGAATATATTTCCCATGAACAGGGGCCAAATGACGTCAGCCTCCGACAGCCTTCGGCTCAGAGCCCAGCACTGTCGGAGCCTGTTTTTCTCTCTAAGTGTTGTTTTCAGGTCCCAAGGTGCCTTTTGGAGCCTGCAGCTACGGAGCCCTCAGATCGGGGGGTCCGGCCCGGAGCCCCCAGTTCGGGCCCACCCTCCGGGCAAAGGGTGCCGGAGGCCACCCTCCGGGCAAAGGGCGCCGGAGGCCACCCTCCGGGCGCAGGCTGCCGGAGGCCACCCTCCGGGCGAAGGATGCCGGGGGCCTCCCTCCGGGAGCCCAGTTCGAGGCCCCGGTCGGCGGACCCGGTTCGGAGGCCCCCAGTTCGGAGCCTTGTTCGGAGCCTTGCTCGGGGCATGCTTCGAAGCCCCCTTCGGGGTGCACCTCGGAGCCCTCTTCGCAGCCTCTTCCAGAAAGGCTCCGGCCCCTATTTCGAAGCTCACGAAATATCTAAGTATAGGCCGTACCGAGGGCCCCGCCGCCCCTGGTATGTCGTTTAGCTGGTCAAAGCCTGGCGCAGTCTGACACGCCTGTAAAGCTGTAAAGCTGCAAAGTACCTTTGTACCATAGCTAGCCCCTTTCCCCTCTCTGCCCCTGTAAGCCTGGGGCTCATGGGGGGCATCCCGGTCTTTTCCTTTGGCCTGTGCGCCTATAAAAGCAGGGCCAAGCCCTTGTAACAGGGACACGCTCCAAGGGGCCAAGAGACCCTGGAATTATTACTCCATACTAGGGCATACCATGCTAAATCCACCACAACTGGACGTAGGGTTATTATCTCCCCGGAGAGGCCCGAACCAGTATAAACCTTTTTCTCCCTCTGTTAGAGCCCTTCGAGGCTCATTCTCCACATCACACTCCACCACACAAAAACCTGCTGGAACTAACGCAATTGTTCCAACACTATATATTTAATATACGCGTACATGTATATGTATATATATGTATGCGTATGTATGTATATAAATATTTTTTCGTAGGTTCAGATCAGAACATGTTTACCATTATATATCTATTTATTTCTCTCTTATTAGTACACACTATAAGTCAGTGAGATGAGCATGTGAAACATATATAACTGTCCATTTATACCCTAATTTGTGTGTGGTACTATAGATAAACCTCATCCGACCCGGCCTTGACATTAAACTTCAGAGACCACCATAAAAGTTATATCAACCATATGACATATCTACCATGCATGGTGCATATATGAAGAACACCCGTAATTAACTAATTAATTAATTATGGTGGTATTATTGCATAAATAATTGGGGAATGGTGACTTAGTTATGGTGATGACCATGGCGCTGGCGGTGGTGGATGCTGACCTCCTAAATGAGATGGATAAACCATTTTCATCCGATTAATCATTAATCATTATCGATTTATTATTTGTGTATGCTAATGTCCTTTCTAATCCTAAAACCCACTAGTTTTTTTAAAAAAAACAACGGTGACATCGACACTACAAGAAACCAGAGAACTTCCGTCGGCCAAAGCCAACAGAAGTTAGGCTTTTCCCGACGGAAGAAGCTAACTTCTGTCGGTGAAAGCCTAACTTCGGTCGGCATCTAGCCGACGGAAGTGGTTCGACGGGAGTTAGCTAACTTCCGTCGGCTTCACGTGGCTGACGGAAGATAGCGTGACATTCTGCCACGTCAGTCGAGGCCAGCTAACTTCCATCGGCCAGTCTAGCCGACAGAAGTTAGGTAGCCTTGGCTGACGTGGCAAACTGCTTTAACTTCCGTCGGCTTTTACTCTAGCCGACGAAAGTTAGCTGTTTTTGCCGACGTGGCCAAAAACATCTAACTTCTATCGTCTATGGTAAAAGCCGACGGAAGTTAGCTGGTATTTTTTTGTTTTTCCTAGTTCCCCTATTCACACTCACATTCAATCACAATTTATATCCAAATTCACATATCACAACAAAATTCACATATCACATCCAAATTCACATTCAAACTTCACATATCACATCCAAAATCACATATCACATCCAAATTCACATATCCATCCAAATTCACATACAAACTTCACATATCACATCCAAAATCACATATCACATCCAAATTCACATATCCCATCCAAACTTCACATATCACATCCAAAATAACATAGCACATCCGAATTCACATATCCCATCCAAATCCACATAACACATCCAAATTCACATATCACATCCAAATTCATATTCAAAATGTACATATCACATCCAAATTCAATTCAAGCTTCACATATCACATTTATACTCACTTATCACCCACATTTGGTTGGTTGGAGTTGTGGGCGCCGCCGCTGCCGCTCGGTTCACCCACATTTGCAGCGGAGGCTCCATCCTGACCGGGTGTACGGACACTCTAAAGAAATAGAAAAATTAGAGAACGGACTCAAATAACCATCTAAACGTGAACTTAAGTATCTTAACTAACTAAAATAACTCAAATAACGATATGTCAGGAGGTACCTCAGTTGTAGGAGGAAGAATAAATGGAAGTGATGGTGGCGGGGCAGGTAGCGGTTGGAACAAGGACATGTCAAATCCATGAATGCTGCTGGGCCATTTGCTACACATGTTGTAATGCAATCAGTTAGTTCTAAACCTATTGCTAAATACTTTATGCATCATCGTCTGCTGTTGTGCTAAGCAAGCAGCATAATACTCTTGTTGATACCTTATGTGATCATCTCGTTGCCTCAATTCCTGGACTTGCTGCCTCACTTCCTCGTCTCGCTTCATCAATTCCTCCCACAGCTGAACCACTTACGGGTTTGCTTCAGAGCGGTGATGGCTGGAGCTAACTCCGACGGAGCTCTACGACGAGTGAGCTGACTTCTGAGCTCTCACCGCCCTCGAGTAAATAACTCCAAGCGGAAAAGTTTCTCGTGACACTCTTCACCTTTTTTGACATCCTATTCAAAACAAGCACAAACGAGCATTTATTAGTACAAAAGGTTTGAACTTATGAAAAACATGTAATATGAAGTATATTACATATGCATGTATGAAAACAATTACTTGTCAACTATCATCAGAATCAAGATCAAATTGTCCCTTTCTCCCCCAAAGCACGCCATGTTACTTTTTTATTCTTATGTTGGTGTTTCCTTTTCTCGGCAAACTGCTACATCATTAGAATCGACAAGAAAAGAATCTGTTGGCGAGTCTGTCTCTACATTAAACGAAGTTGACAATTCATCATCTTGGTAAACCTCATCAACCTCTTCAACCTCCAATTGATAAGCGCCATCACTAGGGGTGTGTAGACGTTCCCGAGGATTCACTTTGTAGACTACCCACTAAGCACTTAGTTTTTACATGGGTACGACATATAATACACCTGCTCGACTTGGTGAGCAAGGACAAAATTATCGCAACCACATAATAGTTCCGTGTGTTTGACTTCAACCATCCCAAATTGGTTTTCTCGAGCACCATGTTTGGGGTCAAACCAATCACAATCGAAGAAGACCACTTTAATCTCCTTATTCCTGGCAAAGTTGTACTCGATTATATTTTTGATGATTCCATAATACATAGTTTCGTGTCCTTGTCCATCAACAACCCTTGTAGCAACTCCAGTATTAGTTGTTGCCGCCAGAGGTCGATACGCTTCAAAAATAGTTGAACGGAAGCGGAAACCGTTCACATCATATCGACATTAACTTTTGGCAGTAATACTTCCGTAAGAGAGTTGTCGCAAGTCTATATGTACATTGTCGGCGAGCATGCACTGCAAATCATATGAGTTTATAAGATAATTAACTTAATAGAGTAAAATAATATGTGTCACAAAAGGTAAGGATTTACATGTTCTCTGAACCAAGTGAGAAACTAGGCCTGCCATTTACTCCTTCTCGACGCAATTTATATAATTGCTTCTCTGTTGGTTGACGACCAGATGTCAAGTATTTCGAATCAAACATATTGTCATTGTAACAAATAGGTAAACAAACAGGTATAAAACATCACTGGTAAAATATAAAACTAAAAAGCATTTACTTACGCGAAATATTGTCCCATCTCTTCCATATTTGAGTACATGTAGAGCAAGGCATATGTGCATTCTTCTTGAGTTACATAATATTTCATGTAGACACCAACAGTTATGCCCTTCCACCCAAAAATTTGGAGGTCACTACAAGGATTGTCTTGATCCACATGGTACCGTGTAGCAGGTGTGTTGACATTGTGATGCTCAATGAAGTATACACTAGTGAAGTATGTTATCTCTTTCAATTTAAATTCTTCCACGGCTGGCCTTATTGCCAACCATCGCTCTAAGTTTCTTTAGGGACCTTTCAATGTGATACATCCACCTATATTGCACAGGGACACCTACCTTAGCTTCATATGGAAGATGAACGAGTAAATGTTGCATTTGATTGAAGAATCCTAGAGGGAATATTTTTTTCCAATTTACATAAAAGCACTGGTATCTCTTTCTCCAACTTCTCCATCATATCTTTCTTAATTTCTTTAGCACAAAATTGTCTATAAAAATGGCTCAGCTCAGCTAACGCCTTCCACACATCATCATTCAAGTACCCGCGAAACATTCCAGGAAGGAGTCTTTCCATTATTATGTGGTAATCGTGACTTTTCAATCCATTTAACTTCCTTGTCTTCAAATTCACAACTCTTCTAAATCTCATGGCATAACCATCTAGGAATTTCAAATTTTTCAACCACCTCATTACTTGTTTCTTTTCTTTAGGTTTTAAACAAAATGGGGCACGTGGCTTGCCACCACTATTTGTCAACTCAAGGGTTGGTCAATTACAAATCTCAGCTAAATCTCTTCTCGCCTTTACATTATCTTTTGTTCTGTCCGCAAAATTCATACATGTACTTATAATGATTTCACCAACATTACGTTCTTGATGTATAACATCAATGTTGTGCATCAGAATCAGTGATTTGACATACGACAATTCCCATAAGCCACATATGTGGGTCCAGTTATGTTCGGTTCTGAATCCTATAAATACATCCTCATTTTCATTAAGGACCAACTCATTGAGCATATCAGCGATTTATGTACCTTTTAAACACCTTGGTGGTTCCTTTACAACAACATTGTCCTTCTTGAAACTGTTCCTCTATAACCTTAATGGGTGATTATTGGGCAAAAAGAATCTATGACAATCAAAGTAACAAATCTTTTCCCCGAAGTTAAGACGGAAACAATCTGTGTCTTTAGCACATATCGGACATGTCAGCCTTCCATGACAACTCCAATCAGAAAAAATACCGTATGTCGGAAAATCGTGGACCGACCACAGATATAGGGGTGAGGCCAGTTCATTAACCCCCCAAACACAAATCAATCACAAAGCCCTAGCTTTGAACCATACCTTTACTTTTTATTTACCTTTCTACAACCTTCGTGGGTTTGCCTGGAAGCCCTCCGCCGGCCACATCGAAACCATGGCAAGCCTTGCTACTTCGCTCGTGAAGTACCCATTAATCTACGTAATAGATTGCTATCTCCTTGTTACTTCGCTTGTGAAGTATCCGTTAATCTACGTAACAGATTGCTACCTTCGTTTCCCTACTACAACACTTAGCAGATTCGGTCCGTAGGTCGGATTGGCACTTGATCTCTGTTCTGTTGCAGAATTTGGAGGCTGACAGAGCATCCTTCGGCAGAATTCTGCTTCGATTACCCGTGCCAGATCATCGCACTGTTGTCGGTTTGACCAAGTCCCGCGCGCCAACATGCTCCGCAGCAGGATTCGTCACGATAGGATTCGCCACGTTTGTACCCCACGCCAGACGAAGTCATGCCAGTGCATTGCGTTGAGATATTTTGTCGTGTCAGAGACTTCGCACCGAACCCCGCTGTTTAGAGGTGATTTTGCGTTGAGATCTGTTCGGAGCTCGCCTTCGATCAAATCAATCTGAATGCCAAAGACTAACTTCGGCGGGACCCTCCACACTAGATGTCGAAGGTTCCCTTCGGCGATACCCTTCACACAGTACACTTCGAATCAGTTAGGCTCCAGTCAGCTTGCTGGTTTATTTTATTTAATATATTTTTTTTCGGCTAATTAGATTATTTCTATGTGATCTGATTACCTGGCGACTCCACCTCCCTTGCCACTGTTAAGGGTAGTAGGAACACGACGTCAGGGTTGTGTTACGCTTAGGCTTGTCCCTAAGTATCCGCACACTTTTGGATCGTCGAACTGACCCAAGTGTGGGGACCCGTTTTCGTGTCAACACACTTTTTGGCGACTCCATTGGGGAGGGCTATGCCAACATGACGGGTACATCTACATCGGCCACCGGTACATCTACAACGACTACTACGTCTACATCGCCGATAGATCCCATGGGGGTGCAGATATCGACAACCGCAACATCATGATTCTTACCCTTGAAGATATTCCCAAAGAGGACCGAGCAGAGATCGAGGCAAAGATGAAGGCACTGCAAGACCTCATGCATAGAAGCTATGTCAAGACACGCGCGGGCTTCATCAAACGCGACGTCAACATCCCCGACCTCGCTCGGACCTAGGTAACACAAGTATCGCATCGTTTATCTTCTTTAGAGATTGAGCAAAAAATAGCCGCGTTGGTAGACCAAGCTGTTAGCGCTTCACTAGCCAACCATCTAGATTCAACAGTTAGCTCTCAAGTAGAGGCAACACTTAGAAGGTTCGGCTTTACCGAGGCCGTACCTCCAGCTCCGATTGCTAGCATACCTCCGATAAATCACATTTATAGAAGAACTGACGGTAGTACCGGCAAAACCATTGCGTCTCCGGCCTCGATATCTATGGACGAGACCATTCACCATGCTTATGGCCAGACCAGCACTTCCTGCTATGTGCCACCTCCACCCACGCCTGCGCCAATTTTTCCCATGTTGTCCACGCCGCAAGCACAAGCGCATAGGCCCAAACACGCCGTACATCCTGAGATAGCGCATGAGGAGGAACCCCGCAACTGACACACTGACATACCACCACGTGACACACCCCCGCATGAGAGACGCACACAGGAGTACATTGAGGAGCGGATCCGCGCACTGTTTAGGGAGTGCATCGGTTTCGTGCCTAGGGGTCGAGCTAGGGTTTACCGGAAGCCGTACCCCGACCATTTCGACATGATACCTTACCCTCACGGCTATAGAGTCTCTGAATTCACCAAGTTTGACGGTGAGGGTAACAAAACCACACTAGAGCATGTCAGTCAGTTTTTAGCACAGTGTGGAGAAGCTAGTGGATCGGATGCTTTAAAACTTAGGTTATTTTCCCTCTCGCTATCCGGCGCCGCTTTCACTTGGTTTTCATTGCTCCCGCCAGACTCTATCCAAACATGAGCTGAATTGGAACAAAAGTTCCATGACTATTTTTATACGGGTGAAATAGAACTTAGACTTTCACACTTGACATCGGTTAGACAGAAATCTAGCGAGAGCGTCTTTGAGTATATAAAGTGCTTTCGAGATACCAGGAACCGGTGTTTTAGTCTTAATATTTCAGAAAGGGATTTGGCGGATCTAGCTTTCTGTGGGTTGCGCTCTAAAATTAAAGAGAGACTAGACAACCAACACTTTTTAGAAGTTAGCCAAGTCCTGCAATAGGCCCTGGTCCAGAAAGGCTGAGCCAAGGATAAAAAGTTTATTAAGACATTTAACAAGCCTAGGGCCGAATTCCACATCATGGAACACTCCGACGAGGAAGAATCAGAGGAGGAAGAAGATTCGGTTGACATGTACGCGGCTGAATGGGTTTGGAACGCTAAGAGCAAACTCATTACTTGCTCTGAGTTACGACCGTCTCCTACCAAGAATCATCCTAGCTCAGTCAAATACTCGTTTGATATAACTGTGATAAAATATTTGATTTCCTTTTGAAGAACTAGCTTCTCAGGTTGCCTAAAGGCCAAGTCATTCAATCTGCCGATGAGCTAAAGAAACGCCCCTATTGTAAGTGGCATGATTCACATTCACATTATACTAATGAATGCAATATTTTTCGCCGATAGGTCCAATCGGCCATAGAGGAAGGATGATTGAAAATAGAACCCAGTCCAAAGATGAAGCTGAACAAAGACCCCTTTCCCGTGAACACCATCGACCTCGACAAGAAGAGGGTGCTGATTCAGACAAAGTAGGCTGAGTCGACTAAAGGGAAAGCGGTCATTATTGGAGAATCGCGCACATGCATGCTCGTACCAAAGAACCCTGAAGTAGGAGTGTGGAAACAGAATGTCAGCACATCTCCTTCGGTTAAGGCTCGCAAGAAGCCAAAGGTGACATATTAGATGTTGTTGAACAAACACTAGAAAAAAGCTAAGGAAACATGTCCCCATGCAAAAAGGCTAAGACAGTCGAAGGGGCCAAGACAGGCGAAGGATGGTTTCGGACCACAGTGGCCGAACCCTCCTCATGATGGCTTCAGACCACAGTGGTCGGACCCTCCGCCTAGTGGCTTTGGACCGCAGTGGTTGAACCCTCCGCCTAGTGGCTTCGGACCCCAGAGGCCAAACCCTCCGCACAGCAAGTACAAACCCCAATGGACGAACCCGGCTCCACTCTAGACAAACCCCCCGGTGAGAAACCATGTTGAAGAATATGGTTTTGATATTCCAGATGTGATGAGTGATTGTCAACGGAAGTCAAAGGAAGGGAGATATGAAGACATGCCGAGTCTGAGGCGCGTGTGACTCAGGTACACGGGCAGCGAGTGACAGCCGAGCAGAGGAGCCGTAGGGTCGGGCTGGCCTAATCCGGGTACATGGCTAGGAGCGGCAGATGATCCACCGGTCTGTTGACTGGGTTTGACTCAGGTACACAGGCGGCGAGTGATTGCCGGGCTGAGGAAGCTGCGGGGTTGGGCCGGCCCAATCCGGGTACCCGGTGAAAAGACGGTGGACGCTTTGTCAGTTTCGGCGCAAAACTGACAACCTATGATTAATTCGTTTTTAGGATATTAATATTTAGTTGTTAAGTTTAGAATATTTTTATTTGAGTCAGGTGATTTTTCTAAGAATATTTTAGTAATTTTTGGAATTTATTTTAGAGTCAGTTTAATTTACCCTATGGGTAAATTATTCTTTTCATGTATTAGGAGTCACCTATAAATCGGCTCCTATCCCCCCTAGGGATAGATGACTGTTATTATTTTGTTTCCTAGATCAATCTACAGTCGGGGCTTTCCTGCGAGTTGTTTTTTTCTGCGCTTTGCTTTGCTCTTCGCCGTCCGGCTAGTGCTAGCTAGTACAGCTAGCGCATAGGCCTACTGCTGCTAGGTCCTGCATGCAGCTAGCTGCTACTGCATCGCGTGACGTGCACGACGTTGGGCTGTTTGCAACTGGCTGAGGCTGCGCAAGAAATCAAGAACAGGAAGCAAGGCAAGCAAACAACACGCATGGAGAGAGAAGCTCTAGCCGCTGGTTGGTTTTTCTTCACGTGTGGGACCCACGAAATCTTTCCACGGCCAAGTCAATTGAATTGATTTTCTGCGAGAAATCGCGCACGTCGAGCCAGATGCCGCCCACTTCTCCGTTTCCCTCACGCCCGCGGCCTGAAAATTTTTTTCGTCGTCGCCGTCTTCCCTGTTTCATCGGTTACCGCGCCGCCTGCCTCCTCAGATCGACTCCGCTGCGGTTTTCTGATCGGCGTGGGAGAAAACAAAGCAGGAACCACCGCACATTTTCCAAGGAATAGATGCATGCAGCGAACGGATCATCACAGGTAAGTTTTATTATCTCTTAATTGTTTAATTAGTTTAAATCTATTAGTTATTTTGCAGTTGATTTTATCTGTTAGCTTTTATTAGCATAAAAATTAATCTCACAGTTAAACTTTTAATCTGTTAAATTTTTATTACTTATCTCGTATTATTTATTTAATTGTTTTTAATCTGCTCATATAAAAAGAAAAATTAATTAGTCGCAGTAATATATTTTTTCAAGAATTCCATGAAATCTTTTAGGTTTATTTCTGAATTAATTTCTGGATGATCCATATTTTTTATTTAGTTGATTAGTATTTTATTTTTAGACCGTAGTCTGAATATTCTATTAATATATTTAGGCATTTTGCTTACGTTGTTAAATATTTCTAGTACCAATTTTATTTACTGCGGTATTTCTATTTAGTTTATCTTTAATATCATTTTAATTGGGACACCGGTTACTTTTAGGCTAAACCAATTTAATTCCTGCAATTTGCTTTGCTAATATTATTTGACTGGCTAAGTTCGTTTGGGTGTTGGGATTAGCACATAGTTTAGCAAGAATTTTTAGGCGCCCATTCACTCCCCCTCTGGTCGCTACTTTCGGTCCTACAAGTGGTATCAGAGCAAGGTTAGGGTTTTCTCATATCTTAACTGATTCTAAACCTAGGTAGTGACCATGACGTCTCCTGGCAAAATCTCGTCCCTAGAGGCTTTTGGCTACACTTATTGGAAGACTCGCATGCGAGCATACCTTATGAGCCAGAGCTCGGACATATGGGAGATTTGTGTTCATCCTACTTTCACCATAAGGACTATTGCTGCGGATACTGCTGCAGATGTAGTTGCACAACATCAAAATAATAGTAAAGCAGTGAACATTTTATTTTATGGTCTAGGTCCTAGTGAGTTTGAGCGTGTTAGCCATCTCACCACTACTCGAGAGATCTGGGCTACCCTCCAGGCACACCATGAGGGGATAGCTCAGGTCAAGGCTAGGCTCTACCAGACCTACCAGCGTGAGTATGAAAATTTCTCACAGAAGCCGGGTGAGACTGTTGAGGCTTTGTTTGGTCGCTTTCAATCGATCATTAACAAGCTTCGTGTTAACAAGGCCGAGGGTGATCAGTTGGTCTCGGATCATGAACAGACGCTTAAGGTACTCCATACCTTGGACCCTAAGATCTGGGAGATCAATGTCTCTTCTATTGTTGAGAGCACGTCATATGATACTTTGACCATCGTAGAGCTTTTTAGTAAGCTCAAGGCCTCAGAGGTCGATATCCAGTTGAGATCAAATCTCACTGGTTCTGGCTCAAAGACTCTGGCGCTTGCGACACCGGCTGCTGATCCTAATGCCATGAGTTGTACTGCTTTTTCCTTGATGTCTATCTCCGAGGAACAACTTGATACTCTAGGAGATGATGATCTGTGTTTGTTTAACAACCAAGTGCGACGTGTCTATGATAAGCGAATGTTTAAGAGACACGACACAAAATCCGGATGCTTTGAGTGTGGTGATACAGGTCATTTCATTGTCGACTGCCCCAAGCGGAAGAATTACAAGAAGGGAACCGGTGGCAACTCCTATGACTCCGATAAGTACGACAACTCTACAAAGGGCAAGCCCAAGACGAGATTATTTCGAAAGGCTTTGAACGACTACAGGCGTGAGAACAAGAAACGAGACAAGGCTTTCTTCATCGAGATGGAGAAAAGCTACTCCAAGAGATCCTCATCCTCCTCCTCATCTTCGAGCTCAAGTGATGAAGAGATCGTGATCAGGAAGGGAAAGGACAAGGATGATCCGGTGGGCCTCTGCTTCATGGCCTTCGGGGACAAGCCGAAGAGACGCTCACGTGATAGCCGAAGACCCCACAAGAGCTTCTGCTCAATGGCTCATGGGGAGAAGAAAGAAAAGGACTCCTCCGATGACTCCGACGATGACGACGATGATGAGAAGGTATCATCCTATGAACAATAAGTTGTTAATTTATTAGAACAGAACCGTCAGGAGTTGAGATGAGAAGGTATCATCCTATGAACAATGAGTTGTTAATTTATTAGAAAAGAACCGTCAGGAGTTAAAGTATAGGGAGAAACTGCTTAGAGGGGCTAAGAAGAGGATAGATGAGCTTGAGAGTAAGCTTGCCATGATAAATGGCAAGCTTGAGAGTCTGTCTTCTTCCCCTTGCTTGGGTGATAGTGGTGAGTGCCCTAACTGTGAGGTGCTGTTGTGTGACCTGACGACTCTTAAGTCCACGTACACACAGAGAGTAGATGACAGAGATGCATTGGCCACTGAGCTTGAGAGCGCTCCGCAGGAGCTAAAAGATGCTCATGCCACTGCCGTCGCACCTTGTGTAGACTGCCCATCCCATTTAGCTAGTATAGCTGAGCTGAGAGCCAAGAGTGATGAGAAGTTGAGCGAGTTAGCTGGAGTGAGAGCTGAGTAGGAGCAGACTAAGCTAGAGCTTGAGACCTTATCAGTTCCACCCACTATTTGTGAGAACTGTCTGTTCATTAGAATGGAGTTGATCAAGCTAAAAGCTAAGAAGTCCGTCGAAGTTGATATAGAGTGTGAGATCTGCTTATCTTAGGTGGAGGTGTTAGCTTCTTTTAGAGAGGAGCTAGCTGATGTTCAGAACGAGAACTTTTACCTCTGTCAGATCCTGAGTTGGATCAGTGCCAGAGAGCCACAACTCGGCATGATGATCCAGCAGTTCAAGAGACAGGATGGGTTTGGGTTGGTTACACCTATACCAAGGCTGATTTTGAGAGCGCCATTAGCCGAGCAGTGGAGTGGAGTAAGATGACTCCCGAACAGAGATATCCCAAGACTCACTCCACTGAGTCCTTTAAGGATAGTCAGCCCAAGGATGGAGTGATCCAAAAACAACCTAAAGCTCCACCTAAGAAGCAGATCTGGGTTCCAAAGCATAAAACTCTCCACACTTCTCTTGATTCCTTACCTGGACCTTCTCG
Organism: Zizania palustris; assembly: GCA_019279435.1. Taxonomy (NCBI): domain Eukaryota; kingdom Viridiplantae; phylum Streptophyta; class Magnoliopsida; order Poales; family Poaceae; genus Zizania; species Zizania palustris. The sequence goes on along the minus strand of JAAALK010000086.1, from coordinate 2,067,930 downwards.
CACCAAGGATGCTACACCCAACACCACCAAGCCTAAGAACCCTAAGCCACAACAACATCACAAGAAGCCTACCTATCACTGTGAGTTTTGTCAAAGAGACGGGCATCGTGAGGAGTTTTGCTTTAGGAGGAAGCGGATTGAGCGAGCAGAGAGAGCTCGAGGTGGGCAGGAGCAGTTCTACCAGTAGGGTGGTAGACAGAGAGTTCCTCGACGTAGGGAGAGGCTAGAGGCTAGGCCACATCGTGTAGGTGGTGTTAGAGGAGACAGTTTTTATGATCGTGCTCTGGAGGATGGTTTCCGTTCCGACAGAATTCCAGATCGTTATGGATACGGTGTTTGACTCGTGGTCGTGATTTTAGGCAGAACAGAGGACCGCGCTTTGAGCCGCGTTTTGGTCCAGACTCATATGATTCCTTCTGCTTTGCTACATACGAGCAGATGGCTCGGCACTGGTTTAGTACTTTTGCTAGACCTAGAGGTCGATCATTTGCTCCCACTCAAGACCATTGATCTTGCAGGATCGAGGACTGGAGGATGTATGAATCATGGATTCAGGTTGCTCTCGCCATATGACGGGACACCACAGATGGTTCTCCAGCCTCACTCCCCCGAGCTCCAAGGAATACATCACTTTCGGGAACAGTGGTCAAGGGAAGGTACAAGGTATTGGGTCGATTTGTATTTCCGATTATTTCTCTTTAAAGAATGTTGCTTTAGTTGGAAATCTGAACTTTAATCTAATTTCTGTTTCGCAACTGCTTGAGGATGGTTTAGAAGTGCGCTTTAAGAAGGGCATGTCATCTGTTGTTGATTCTAGAGGATCTTTAGTTTGCCGGATCATACCTTTCGGTAAGGTTTTTCGTATTGATTTCTCTAGTTCTTCTGGCCCTTCTCGCTGCCTGATGGCCGGATCCTCCTCTGAGCTATGGAAGTGGCATAGAAGGTTAGGCCATTTGAGCTTCGATCTACTTGTTAGATTGAGTTCTATGGATCTTATCCGAGGATTGCCTAAGATTAAGATGGAGAAGGATCTAGTGTGTCATCCCTGTCGTCATGGAAAAATGGTTGCCGCTTCTCATGCACCTGTGACTTAGGTGATGACTTCGTACCCGGGAGAGTTGTTGCACATGGACACAGTAGGTCCAGCTCGAGTACGCTCAGTCGGTGGGAAGTGGTACGCCCTTGTAATAGTTGATGATTTTTCTCGATTTTCGTGGGTTTACTTTCTAGAGTCTAAGGATGAGACTTTTCAGTATGTTCATGACTTGATTTTAAAGCTGAAGAACGAGAACAATGGTCTGATGCGAGCAATTCATTCGGACAACGGATCTGAGTTTAAGAACTCTCAGTTCGTCAGTTTTTGTAGTGATTAGGGTCTTGATCATCAGTTCTTTGCTCCTTACACTCCCCCACAGAACGGCGTTGTGGAGCAAAAGAACTGCACCCTTGTCGAGATGGCCAGGATGATGCTTGATGAGCATAGGACTCCTAGGCATTTTTGGGCTGAAGCTATGAACACAACTTGCTATCTTGCCAACCGCATTTTTCTTAGAGCTTACTTAGGTAAGACGTCATATGAGTTGCGTTTTGGTAGACAGCCCAAGGTGAGTCACTTGCGAGCTTTTGGATGCAAGTGCTTTGTGCTTAAGAAGGAAGGGCATTTGGATAAGTTTGAGTCTCGTTGTTGGGATGGAGTCTTTCTAGGTTATGCTTTGCATTCATGAGGCTTTCGTGTTTGGAACCTAGACTCCCAGATGCTTGTTGAGACGTGTGAGGTTTCCTTTGATGAGTCTTTGCCCTCACCGACTCCTTCTTTTGAGCTTTCTGGAGTTGATGAGCTTGGAGAGTCCATCTTCGAGGAAGATGATGATCCTCCTACTGATGATGAGGGTGGGCCCTCTACACCGCCTGCTGACCTCACACCTTCTAAGACTTCAACTGAGGATGAGGATGGACCTCGAATTACTCCTTCTACTTCGATCGAGCCTCCTCAGCCGAGTCCAGAGGTGCTAGGTACTGACTCCGGTGAGATGACTTCTCAGCCAAGTCCGGAGGAGCCAGTTGCTGACTCCGGTGAGGTGACTTCAGATCACCTAAGATCCCAAGCAGTTCAGCGTGATCACCCTCCAGAGCTCATCATAGGTGATTTTACTGAAAGATCCTTACGTTCCTCAGCTGGTTCACTTGCTATGTTTGCTGAGTCTGCCTTTGTCGCTAGTTTTGAGCCTCGAGACATTTCTCATGCTTTTTCTGATTCAAATTGGATAAACGCCATGCAAGAAGAGCTTGAAAACTTTGTTCGCAATCAGGTTTGGACACTAGTTGAGCTGTCACTTGGGTGCAACACCATAGGCACCAAGTGGGTGTTTAAAAACAAATAGGGAGAAGATGGTGTTGTGGTGCGCAACAAAGCTCGATTAGTGGCACAGGGTTTCTGTCAAAAATAAGGTATTGACTTTGAAGAGACCTTCGCCCATGTTGCTCGCCTTGAGTCCATTCGTATTCTTTTGGCCTTTGCTGCTTCTAAAGGTTTTAAGCTTCATCAAATGGATGTCAAGAGTGCTTTTCTAAATGGGTATATAGAGGAGGAGGTCTACGTTAAGCAACCCCCGGTTTCAAGAACCCTAAATTTCCACGACATGTTTACAAGTTGCAGAAGGATTTATACGGTCTGAAGTAGGCCCCCAGGGCTTGGTATGATCGCCTGAAGCAGTTCTTGTTGCAGAAATGTTTTGTGATGGGTTCTGTGGACAAGACTCTTTTCTTGCTTAGAGATGGCGCAGACTTATTGGTAGCTCAGATTTATGTGGATGATATTATTTTTGGTGGTTCTACTAATGAGCTTGTATCCAAGTTTTCTGAGCAGATGCATAGCGAGTTTGAGATGAGTCTCATGGGAGAACTCAAGTACTTTTTAGGGCTCCGGATCAAGCAGACCAAGGACGGAATTTTCATTCACCAGGGTAAGTATACACGGGACATGCTAAAGAAATTTGACTTTGGTGGAGAGCTAAAGCCACAGATAACCCCAATGGGTACATCTGGAGGTCTGGACAAGGACAAGGACGGCGTAAAGGTAAATGAGAGAGAGTATCGAGGGATGATCGGATCGCTGCTATACTTGACTGCGACGAGACCGGACATTCAGTTTGTCGTGGGTGTGTGCGCACGTTTTCAGTCTTCACCACGCGCATCTCACCGGCAGGCTGTGAAGCGTATTTTCAGGTATCTTACTTATGCTCCTGATTTAGGTCTCTTTTATTCTGCATCATCGTCTCTTGATTTAGCTGGTTTTTTGGACACTGATTTTGGTGGGTGTCGGCTGGATCGCAAGTATACTTCTGGTATTTGCTAGCTTCTTGGTTCTTCACTTGTTTCATGGTCTTCTAGAAAACAATCTGGAGTTGCGCTTTCTACTACTGAGGCTGAGTATGTAGCTGTTGCTAGCTGCTGTTCTCAGTTGGTTTGGATGATTTCTACTTTGCGGGATTTTGGGTTGGTCTTCCCTGCTAGAGTTCCCTTGTTTTGTGATAGCACCAGTGCAATTAGTGTAGGGAAAAATCCATGTCTTCATTCTAAAACCAAACATATTGATGTGCGCTTTCACTTTTTGAGGGATCAATATGAGAAAGGAGTCATAGATCTTATTCATGTTGATACCCATCAGCAGTTGGCTGATATTTTACTAAACCCCTAGATCAGTCTACTTTTGAGCGTTTACGAGGGGATTTGGGAGTTGTGTATCCTTTCTAGGATACTTTGAGTCAATTTTTCTTTTCTTCTTTAACTTTTTATTGAGTCCTTTTGTGTGCGTTCATATCAAGCATAATCATCAATCACATTTTAAGCTTGCTTCTCTTATATGATTAGACTACTTTACTTTCTCTAGCTAGTATATGTTTTTGATTACCTGTCGACGATCATGTTCTGTTTCAGTTCACATGATATATCTGATATTTGTCATATGCATGGCTTTTATGATTTAAAATTGAAAAATGATCACCATTGATTCTGGTAACTAGCATGTGTAGGCTGAATGCTTTCGCTATCTTTTACATGCCTTGTAGCTAGATCCTTACTTAGATACAGATATGCAACTTGGACACTTATATGCTTTAAATATGAAAAATGTGGTATAAAAATGATAAAAAAAATTCAGAAAATTGAAAAATTTATGCATTTTTATGATTATCAGAAAAGATCTAGGTGGGTTTGCTTTGTCGCATTGCATTGTTCTGGACTGCCTACCATAGCACTTTGGTATGAACTAGGACGATGTAATGTATGCCAAGACCAATGTCTTAAGCTTCTGATGGTCCAATTCTGGCCTAGGCTTGACTTGGTTGGTTAGCATAAGGTTTGACACGCAAATAACCCCTGGCAGAAATAAAAAAAAATAAAAAGGAAAAAGAATTAGTCTGAAAAATTTAAAAAGATGACAAGTTTGCTGAAGCACTTTGATTTGGATAATGCTTATCTTGGTAGATATCAGTTAGCTTTTGTATATCATGTTTTACCTTGCTTGTCAACTAGAAAATGTGGTGATGCTTTTGTTTCCAAAAACCGAAAAATGCGTGCTAGTGACTCTCTTTAGATATCATCTATTGCACTGATCATGTCATGTATCTTAGACAGTATATCTTTTGCTATACCTGTTAGATGTTGCAATTGCAGTTAATCATATCTAAGAAGCATGCTTTTCACACTCCACCTGCACTCCATCTGCATTCATGGCATATTTTGAGGGGGAGCTGCATTTCAGGGGGAGTTTGTGTCTATGTCTCTTTAGAGTGCATTTAGTCTCACTTGATGAGTCCAATTGTCAACAAGGGGGAGAAATTTTGGAGTACATTTTTTATCTTTCTCTGGAATTTATTTTAGGGGGAGTTCCTGGTTGGTAATTTTGAGATTTGCACTTGTTTTTGAGTCTTTATTTTTGGTTAACCATAATGACCATTTTTCTTGTTTCTGTTTGGCGTTTGGTCATTAGGGTTAAACTTTTATTTTTCTTCTTCTATTTTCTTTTGTTTTGTTTTCTTGTTTCCACATGTTTTGTAGGTTTTTGAAGATGAACTGAAGAGGGTGTTGATAATGCACTCATCAAGGGGGAGATTGAGAAACCATGTTGAAGAATATGATTTTGATATTCCAGATGTGATGAGTGATTGTCAACGGAAGTCAAAGGAAGGGAGATATGAAGACTTACCGAGTCTGAGGCGCGTGTGACTTAGGTACACGGGCAGCGAGCGACAGCCGGGCATAGGAGCCGCGGGGTCGGGCTGGCCCAATCTGGTACATGGCTAGGAGCGGCAGATGATCCACTGGTCTGTTGACTGGGTTTGACTCAGGTACACGGGTGACGACCGTTTGCCTGTCTGAGGAAGCTGCGGGGTCAGGCCGGCCCATTCCGGGTACCCGGTGCGAAGACGGTGGACGCTTTGTCAGTTTCGGCGCAAAACTGACAACCTATGATTAATTCGTTTTTAGGATATTAATATTTAGTTGTTAAGTTTATAATATTTTATTTGAGTAAGGTGATTTTTTTAAGAATATTTTAGTAATTTTTGGAATTTATTTTAGAGTCGGTTTAATTTACTCTAGGGGTAAATTAGTCTTTTCATGTATTAGGAGTCGCCTATAAATAGGCCCCTATCTCCCTGGGGATAGATGACTATTATTATTTTGTTTCTTAGATCAATCTATAGTCGGGGCTCTCCTGCGAGTTGTTTTTTCTCCACCGCTGGTATTCTTTTTCAAGCCGCTGCCACCATTGTTTTTTTTCTGCTCTTTGCTTTGCTCTTCGCCGTCCGGCTAGTGCTAGCAAGTACAGCTAGTGCATAGGCCTACTGCTGCTAGGTCCTGCATGCAGCTACCTGCTACTGCATCGCGTGACGCGCACGGCGCTGGGCTGTTTGCAACTGCTGAGGCTGCGCAAGAAATCAAGAACAGGAAGCAAGGCAAGCAAACATCACGCGTGGAGAGAGAAGCTCTAGCCGCTGGTCGGTTTTTCATCACGCGTGGGACCCACGAAAGTTTTCCACGGCCAAGTCAATTGAATTGATTTTCTGCGAGAAATCGCGCACGCCGAACCAGACGCCGCCCACTTCTCCGTTTCCCTCACGCCCGCGACCTGAAAATTTTTTCCGTCCATCGCCGTCTTCACTGTTGCATCGGTTACTGCGCCGCCTGCCTCCTTAGCTCGACTCCGCTGCGGTTTTCTGATCGGCGTGGGAGAAAACGAAGCAGGAACTACCACACGTTTTCCAAGGAATAGATGCATGAAGTGAACGGATCATCACAGGTAAGTTTATTATCTCTTAATTGTTTAATTAGTTTAAATCTGTTAGTTATTTTGCAGTTGATTTTATCTGTTAGCTTTTATTAGCATAAAAATTAATCTCGCAGTTAAACTTTTAATCTGTTAAATTTTTATTACTTATCTCGTATTATTTATTTAATTGTTTTTAATCTGCTCATATAAAAAGAAAAATTAATTAGTCGCAGTAATATATTTTTTCTAGAATTCCATGAAATCTTTTAGGTTTATTTTTGAATTAATTTTTGGATGATCCATATTTTTTATTTAGTTGATTAGTATTTTATTTTTAGACTGTAGTCTGAATATTCTATTAATATATTTAGGCATTTTGCTTAGGTTGTTAAATATTTCTAGTACCAATTTTATTTACTGCAGTATTTCTATTTAGTTTATCTTTAATATCATTTTAATTGGGACACCGGTTACTTTTAGGCTAAACCAATTTAATTCCTGTAATTTGTTTTGCTAATATTATTTGACTGGCTAAGTTCGTTTGGGTGTTGGGATTAGCACATAGTTTAGCAAGAATTTTTAGGCGCTCATTCACCCCCCTCTAGTCGCTACTTTCGGTCCTACACCCAGTGGGAGGCTTTGGCCCACAATGGTCGAACATACCTCCGGCCTGGCAGGACCTGTCGCTAGTATGGTCCGAGATGCCGTCGACTTGGCCGAACCCCCCTTCGAGTAATGGGTTCGGGTCATAGTGGGTGAAGCCACTGGAGCCACCGATGCCTCCGCCATACAATTGGGCAGGGACCCTGTGGGCTCCGTACACCTCGCACCCCTGGTACCCTTCGTAAAATAATGTTGTCCCTTGTTTTCCTTGAGAGTATTATAATTGGTACGGACAAACAAATGCGGCAAAGGGAGACATCGTCCACAGGCTATCTGTGGTACCTCTGAATCGACTCACACAGATTAGGATGAATCCTACCATATTAATCTTAGAGATTAGAAGACTAGCCCCTATAAATATAGTGGTGGGGCCGGTTCATTAAGCCCCCAAACTCAAAACAATCACAAATCCCTTTCTTTGAACCGTACCTTTACTTTTTATTTACCTTTCTACAACCTTCGTGGGTTTAACTGGAAGCCCTCCGCCGGTCACGCCGAAACTGTGGTAAGCTTTGCTACTTCGCTCGTGAAGTACCCGTTAATCTATGTAACAAATTGCTACCTTCGTTTCCCTACGGTAACACTTAGCAGATTTGGTCCCTAGGCCGGATTGGCACTTGATCTCTATTCTGTTGCAGGTTTTAACGCTCAGAGCCCCTTCGCCGGAGGTGTTCGAAGCCAAAAAGCTAGTTTCAGAGGCTGACAGAGCACCCTTCAGTAGAATTCTGCTTCGACTACCCGTGCTGGACCGTCGCACTGTTGTCAGTTTGACCAAGTCCCGAGCGCCAACACGCTCCGCAGCAGGCTTCGTCATGATAGGCTTCGCCACGTTTGTACCCCGCGCCAGACAAAGTCACGCCAGTACGTTGTGTTTGAGATATTTTGTCGTGTGAGAGACTTCGCACCGAACCCACTGTTCGGAGGTTATTTCACGTCGAGATCTGTTCAGAACCCGCCTTCGATCAGATCAATCTAAACGCCAAAGACTACCTTTGGTGGGACCCTTCACACCAGACAGCGAAGGTACCCTTCGGTGATACCCTTCGCACAGTACACTTCGAATCAGTTAGGCTCCGGTCAGCTTGCTGGTTTATTTTATTTAATATATTTCTTTTCGGCTAATTGGATTATTTCTGTGTGATCTGATTACCTGGTGACTCCACCCCTTTGCCACTTTTAAGGGTAGTCGGAACGCGACGTCAGTGTTGTGTTACGCTTAGGCTTGTTCCTAAGTATCCGCACACTTTTTGTCACGCCCCAATTTAATAAATCAGGACCTTTATTGAAATTCCATAGAAAATCAATAAAAACAAGACGTTCATCATGCGACCACGTACAATACGAGCAATCATTCACGGTTCGTAGACCATAATAGTACAAAAGAGAATAAAGATGAAGAGAAACTAATAAAACAAAGGGTCCTAGATGAACGCCTCCTTCCAGTCTCGCCTTGACTGGGTCGCTACTCCAGACCTTCATCCTCCTCGTAGTAGATGGGCTCGGTGGTGTAAGTCAACGGGGGTGAGTACAAACGTACTCAGCAAGCCACCGAGTGCAAATATAATGCAAGGTAATAACAAGAATAACGGGGATAGAACTTCGGCTCCTCGACGAACTCGTAGTCTTCTCGATACGGAAAAAGTAAACAATACATTCAATAAAGCATCACAAAACATAAGCATACAAGTTTTATGATTTAATTATGTGAATTGAGCTTTATTGTACTGAAGTTATATTAATAATATCAAAGGTTAAAGTTGTGGGGTTTTTCCTAATTTATTTCATGAATTATTAATTTATCCCTAAGGGGTTTTTATTTATTTAATTCATAAGATTCTTTTGTGCTAAAGTAAAATACTGTTTTTATAGCATTAATGTGTAGAGAATAAAATGTTGAATTTAATAAAATTGGAATGGTGAAATTTGAAGTTAAAATGAGCAAGTTATGAATTTTCAAAGTTTAAATCAATTTCTGGAATTTTATTTAAACTAGAAATAGGTTTTAGTCCACGGTGAGCCAGGTACACGGTGGACAGGCGCACTGTGCATGTGGACCCAATTGCTCTGAGCCGTTCGATCAAGATCCAAGGCCTAGGCGCGAGGCGGGAGGGTTTAATGAAATTGGATGGCCACGATTAGATCTCGCGAATCAGTACGACGTGGACGCACCAGATCGAGTCAAACTTTTAAATAGCGATTGACGGCCCAGATTAAAGGATACCGTTGGACCGGATCCGAGGGCTCAGTTTAGATCCCCGCAGGATCTAATCTGTGTCGTTCGCTCGGGATCGTGCGGCTCGGATGGATTCCGACACGGCACGTGGTGACGAGGGTATTTTACCCTTCGTCTCCAGCGACGGCGGCCTCGGGCGTGGTGGTGACGGCGCCGGCGAGGGGCCTAAGCCCTATCTCTCTGCGAAAATGGATAGAGGAGACGACGCTGGTTCCAACCGTACCTGTGGCAGTGACGATGATCCACGGACGGTGACCGGCGGTGGGGGTAGACGGCGGAGGCTTCACTGGTGCTCGACGGCGACGATGATCCATCGGCGTTCACGACCAACGGAGGGGATGCCGAGGATGGGCGGGCCCCGGTGGTCTCGACGGTGGCGACGGCTGTAGGACCGAAAGTAGCGACCAGAGAGGGGGTGAATGGGCGCCTTAAAAATTCTTTCGAATCAATGGCCTGTTCCCAATACCCAACGCACCTCAAAAGACTAAGCAGCAGAAAATTAACAGATAGCCTAAGTCTAAAGGTATCTAGCCTAGAAGCAGCTGATGACAAACAGAGAACTATCAAAGCAGTGCTAATAGACAGATAAACAATATACGCAAGACTAGGCAAGACAAACTTCTCAGTAAAGCAATCTCGGTGCACTATGAGAGAGAAGAGAAGTTACCTGTTCAAATCTGTCTCCTGTTCGAAACTCGGCGAAGCCTGCTTCGCTGGACGAAGCCTGCTTCGCAGTGTCGAAGCCTGTGTCGGAGGACGAGGTCTACTTCGCTGATCGAAGTCTATCAAAAGTGTGTGAAAAAGCCGAAGGTATGTTTTGGTCAAGCCTAGTTCGAAGTTGCAGGAATCGAAGTATGTTTCGAAGCGAAGTATGACACAGTCGGAGCCTGCTTTGAAGTATGTACTTCGAAGGCAAGACTTCGGACACAGCTTCGAACCAAGTACTTCGAAGCCAAACCTTCGAACAGAAAACTTCGAACGCAACACACAGATGGACAACCTTCGTATAAAGAAGCGAAGCCTGTCACACGACAGAGGTATCAAATTCGAAGCCTACACTCTACCTTCGAAAAGAGCAAGCCTCGAATAGTGAAGCGAAGGCTGACACGCGACAAAGAAACCAAAGCGAAGCCTACACTCTACCTTCGAATAGAACACAACAAGGACCTTCGTAGAAGACGAAAGCAAAACCCTGAGCGAAGTCTAACAGAACGACAAGCTTCGAAGCCAACTTCGAAACTTATCGAAGTGTGGACTTTGAAGAGCTCGAGTCGGAGTACCTTCGCACTGTCGTTCGAAGTATGAGACGCTGTCAGTTCAAAAAGTACTTCGAAGCAAGCAACTCAGGACACAGAACGAAGTTCGAAGTTTGAACGAGGCCTTCGAGTGTGTCAGATTGAAGCGTGCCTCATGGAGCTAAGGGGCTTCGAACAGAGAGGATGGCTTCGCCAGAAAACAGTCAGAAAAGTTGCTAGGGCCTGTCAACTTCGATCAAAAAGCTGCGCAGTAGAAAGAAAAAAGCTGGCACAGTGTACTGTTGCTACAGAGTAGTAGTACTACATGCAACAGCAAGAACTAGTACTACTTGCGTGAAGAACACACGCGACAGAAGCTTCCGAAGCCTCAAAATCAATAGAAAAACTTGCCGTGCGAGTGAAATGAAGCCATTAAAACTCTGCAGTTGCTGCACACGATTTGAGAATAGAAGCTTCACTGCAACAATAAATGCAAGGCAAGAAAAACAGGGGCAAAAATGCCTGGCGGCGCAAGCATGAATAGGAGAGGAGAGAGGCAAAGCAAGAGACAAAATGACCCAAAGGAGTAGTATTAATTTCAGCCAAAAGGGTAGTCCAAACCCTAGGGATTGGGGCCCTATTTATAGGCTGCCCAACACTAGGAATATTCTACCAGTCCCTTAGGGTTTTTACAGACGCACAAATAAAGGAAAATACTCTACTGCCCTTAGGTATTTTTACAAACACGACTGACTGACTGTGGGCCTAAAGATACAGATGACTTATCCGGAAGCTAAGTTTTCGTAGCGACTATGACTTCTCTTCTGGACAGTCGGATACAAGATCAACGGTTGTCAGTTTTGCGCCGAAACTGACAAAGCCTCCACCGACTTTGCACCAGGTACCCGAATTGGGCCGGCTCGACTCCGCAGCTCTCTCAGCCCGACAATCGCTCACCGCTCGTGTACCTGAGTCAGTCCTGGTCAACAGCCCAGTGGGTCTTCTACTGCTTCTGGCCCATGTACCCGGATTGGGCCAGCCCGACTTCACAGCCTCCTCTGCCCGACAATCGCTCGCTGCCCGTGTACCTGAATCACACGCGGCCCATGAAACAGCAGATCTCTTCTTCTTTTGTCCTCTTTGACTATCGTTGACAATGACTCATCACTTCTAGAGCCATGAGGCCCACGCTATTCAGCATGGCTCCTCAATCTCCCCCTCGATGAGTGCATTGTCAACACTCCTCTTCTTTAGCTCTTCAGCACCTGCGAACAAATATGGAAACACGAAAACAAAGCACAAGAAAACAAAGAAGAAGAAAAATAAGGTAAAAGTTTAACCCTAATGACCAAAAGCCGAACAGAAGCAAGAAGTGGTCATTATGGTTAACCAAAACGTAAGAGCTCAAAATGAGTGCGATCTCAGAACAACAAGGAAAAAGGATATCAACAGAGTAAGAACTCCCCCTTAAACTCTGATCCCAAATTTTCTCCCCCTTGTTGACAAGTGAACTCATCAAGCACTCAAAAGAGACACAGACTCCCCCTGAAATGCAACTCCCCCTCAAAATATGCAGTAAATTCAACTGGAGTGCATGTGGAGGGTAGAAAGCATGCTTCTCAAATATGATTGACTGCAATTACAACATCTAACAAGTATAGCAAAAGACATACTTTCTAAGACACATGGCATGATCAGTGCAACACATGATATCTAAGGAAAGTCATTAGCACGCATTTTTTAGTTTTTGCAAACAAAAGCATCACCACATTTTCGAGTAAACAAGCGAGGTAAAGCATGAGATGCAAAAGCTAACTGAAATTTACCAAGATAAGTATTGTCCAAAACAAAGTGCTTTAGCAAACTTGTTATCATTTCAATGTTCAAGCTTTTTCTTTTCGCTTTTTCATTTATGCCAGGGGTTATTTGCGTGTCAAACCTTATGTTGACCGACCAAGTCAAGCCTAGGCCAGAACTGGACCATCAGAAGCTTAAGACATTGGTCTTGGCATACACTACACTGTCCTAGTTCGTACCAAAGTGCTATGATACGCAGTCCAGAACAATGCAATGCGACAAAAACAAACCCACCTGGATCTTTTCAAGTTTATGCATAAAAAGACATGGAAATTTTATTTTTCTAGATTTTTCATCATTTCTATAGCACATATCCATGTTTGAAAGCAGAAGGATGTCCAAGTTGCATGTTTGCATCTAAGTCAGGAACTAGCTACAAGGCATGTAACAGATAGCAAGAGCACTTAGCCTACACATGCTAGTTACCAGAAGCAATGGTGATCATTTTTCAAGTTTAAAGCGTAAAAGCCATGCTGATGACAGATATCAGACATATAAGGTGAACTGAAGCAAAGCATGATCATCAACAAGTAATCAAAAGCATGTACTAGCTAGAATAAGTAAAGCAGTACAATCATATAACAGAAGCAGCTCTAAAGTGTGATATGTGAATATGCAAGTTATGAACACACACAAAAAGACTCAAGAAAAGAGTAAAGAAGAAAGAAAACTGACGCAAAATATCCTAGAAAGGATACACAACACCCAAATCCCCTCGCAAACGCTCAAAGGTAGACTGATCTAGGGGTTTGGTGAAAATGTCAGCCAACTGATGATGGGTATCAACATGAACAAGGTCAATGACACCTTTCTCATATTGATCCCGCAGAAAATGAAAACGCACATCAATGTGTTTGGTTTTTGAATGAATACATGAGTTTTTCCCTACACTAATTGCACTAGTGCTGTCGCAAAACAAAGGAACTCTGGTAGGAAAGAATAACCCAAAATCTCGCAGAGTGGAAATCATCCAAACCAACTGTGAGCAGCAGCTAGCAGCAACTACATACTCAGCCTCTGTGGTCGAAAGAGCAACTCCAGATTGCTTTCGAGAAGACAAAGAGACAAGAGAAGAACCAAGAAACTGGCAAGTACTGGAAGTCGACTTGCGATCCAACCGGCACCCACCAAAGTCAGCATCCGAAAAGCCAGATAAATCGAGAGAAGATGATGCTGAATAGAAAAGACCAAGATTGGGCGCATAAGTGAGATACCTGAAGATGCGCTTGGCAGCCTGCCGGTGAGACGCGCGTGGTGAAGACTGGAAGTGCGCGCACAGTCCCACGGCGAACTGAATGTCCGATCTGGTTGCCGTCAAGTACAACAGCGAACCGATCATCCCTCGAAACTCCCTCTCGTTGACCTTGATGCCACTCTCGTCCTTGTCCAGACCCCCAGATGTGCCCATCGGGGTTATCTGCGACTTCAATTCACCACCAAAGTCAAATTTCTTAAGCATATCACGAGTGTACTTACCTTGGTGGATGAAGGTGTCGTCCTTGGTCTGCTTGATCTGGAGCCCTAAGAAGTACTTGAGCTCACCCATGAGGCTCATCTCAAACTCGCTGTGCATCTGCTCAGAAAACTTGGACACAAGAGAATTAGTAGTACCGCCAAAGATAATATCGTCCACGTAAATCTGAGCAACTAAAAAATCTGAAGCATCTCTGAGCAAGAAAAGAGTTTTATCCACTGAACCCATCACAAAGCCCTTCCCCAACAAAAATTGCTTCAACCTATCATACCAAGCCCTGGGGGCTTGCTTCAACCCGTATAAAGCCTTTTGCAACTTAAAAACATGTCGAGGAAACTTAAGGTTCTCAAAACCGGGGGGTTGCCTAACATAAACCTCCTCTTCTATGTACCCGTTCAGAAAAGCACTCTTGACATCCATTTGAAAAATCTTAAAACCCTTCGAAACGGCAAAAGCTAGAAGAATACGAATGGACTCAAGACGGGCAACAGGAGCGAAGGTTTCTTCAAAGTCAATACCTTCCTTTTGGCAAAAACCCTGGCAACCAGTCGAGCTTTGTTGCGCACCACAACCCCATCTTCACCTTGTTTGTTCTTGAATACCCACTTGGTGCCTATGGGGTTGCATCCTGGTGGCGGCTCAACTAGTGTCCAAACCCGATTGCGGACAAAGTTCTCAAGCTCTTCTTGCATAGCATTAATCCAATTAGAATCAGAAAGAGCATGAGAAACGTCTCTGGGCTCAAAAGATGCAACAAACGCAGATTCAGCAAACACAGCAAGAGAGGCAGAAGAACGCAAAGTTCTCTCAGTCAAATCACCAATGATAAGCTTTGAGGGGTGGTCACGCTGAACTGCTCGGGTTCCCTGGTGATCTGAAGTCACCTCACTGGAGTCAGCAGCTGGCACCTCTGGACTCGACTGAGGGGGCTCGATCGAAGTGGAAGAAGTGATTAGAGGTCCGCCCTCGTCCTCAGTCGAAATCTCAGAAGGTGTGGGCTCTGCAGGGGGTGCAGAAGGCCCACCCTCATCAGCAGCTGGAGTATCCTCATCTTCCTCGAAGATGGACTCTCCGAGCTCATCATCACAAGAAGGCTCAAAAGAAGGAATCAAAGAAGGCAAAGACTCATCAAATGAAACTTCGCAAGTCTCGACAAGCTGCTGGGTTTCGAGTTTCCAAACACGGAAACCTCGAGAACGCAATGCATATCCAAGAAAAACACCATCCCAGCAACGAAACTCAAACTTGTCCAAATGCCCTCCCTTCTTGAGCACAAAGCACTTGCAGCCAAACACTCGCAAGTGGCTCACTTTGGGCTGTCTGCCAAACCACAATTCATATGATGTCTTACCAAGGTAAGCTCTAAGAAAGATGTGGTTGGCCAGATAGCAAGCCGTGTTCATGGCTTCAGCCCAAAAACTCCTAGGAGTCATGTGCTCATCGAGCATCATCCTGGCCATCTCGACTAGCATGCGGTTCTTTCGTTCGACAACGTCGTTCTGTGGGGGAGTGTAAGGAGAAGAAAACTGATGATCCAGACCCTGATCACTACAGAAGCTGACGAACTGAGAGTTCTTGAACTCAAAGCCATTGTCGGAGCGAATTGCTCGCATCCGACCATTTTTCTCATTCTTCAGCTTCAAAATCAGGTCATGAACAAACTGAAACGTTTCATCCTTAGACTCTAAAAAGAAAACCCACGAAAATCGAGAAAAGTCGTCAACAATCACAAGTGCATACCACTTCCCACCGACTGAGCGTACCCGAGCTGGACCTATAGTGTCTGTAACACCCCAAAAATTAAAAAGGATTAAAGTAAAGGAAAAATATTATTTAAATCATTTCTGGATTTATTTATTAAAGGAAAATCACAAAAGAACCCAAATAAAGCCAAACAGGGAGAAATACTCAAAATCTGGACTTGAAAATTTTATGAGATGAACTAGAGACCAAAATATAATTTTAGGATTTTTTACAAATTTTTATCAACAGTGATTCAACCCTTAATCAAATATTCGAATTACTGGAATTATTTTAAATCAGAAATCAATTTTAATCCTTAATGGGCCTCAACCCCGAAACCTCCCTCAGCCCGGCCCAGCCCAACCATGAGCCACTGACCGGTGGGACCGGCCTGTCGGCGCACTCCCCCGCCTCCCTCTCCCGCCCACGCCCGCCTGGCCCCACATGTCAGCCTCCTCGCGCCCACCTCCGCTCTCTGACCAGACTGGCCCATCTGTCGGCCCCCTTCCTTTTTGGATCGCTCGCTGATAGGTGGGGGCCACCTGTCAGGACCTTCGTCTCCGATGGAAGGGGATCGCTCCCCTTTCCTTCCCCGACGATCCCCTTCTGTTTCCTCGCCGCCGGCCACCGGATCGCCTCGGATCACCCTCCGATCACCTTCCCCGAGCGCTACCGACCCCATTCCATCCATAGCCCACGCGGTTTCGTGATTAGGGAAGTAAATCCGAGGATATGGGAACCTCGCCGGAGTTAGGAAATAAACCTTCGGGTTTCCCCGGTTTAACCTTCCATCCTCGCCGCCAGTGACCCCTATTTAAGCCCCTCCCCTCACCGCACTCACCCCACACCAGCAAAGCCATTCTCGAGCGAAAGCAGAGCGCCGTCGCCCTTCTTTCGAGCTTTAGTTCGGTTTCAACTCCGGCCGCCGCTCGCCGTCGATCCCGGCCTCCCCCGCCCTAGCCACCGCCACCAGAGGAACCATCGACGACTCCCCGTCCCCGGCCACCCCTCCGTTGGCCGTGGACACCGCCGGACCGCCGTCGCCGTCGAGCACCCGTATGCTCTTCACCGTCTACCCTCGCCGCCGTCGCCGTCCGTCACCCATCGTCGCCGCTGAAGGTATCATCGTGATCCCCTTTCCCTCCGCGTTCCATTTTTGGCCGTAGCCAGGCCCTTAGGTCCTCGCCGCCGTCGTCGCCACCACGCCAGAGGCCACCGTCGCCGGAGACGAAGGGGGTACACGCCCCCTTACGCCGTGCCGTGCCGGATCACGCCTCGGCCGTTCGATCACGATCGAAGGGCTAGGATTAAATCCCTCCGGGATTTAATCTGGGCCCTCGGATCTGGTCAAAGGGGTATCGAGGTCTCTCGGCCGTCGATCGCCACTTAAACCCCCCGATCGATCTCAGACGTCCAAGCGTACCCATTCGCTACGATTTAATCACAGCCGTCCGATTTCATTAAAACCCTCCCGCCTCGCGCTCAGCCGCCAGATCTGGATCCTACGGCTCTGGATCGGCCGGTCCTCGCGCATAGTCACGGGTTCACGGTGAACCTGGTTCACCGTGGACCAGGGACTGTTTTTAGTTTAAATAAAATCCAGAAAATTGATTTAAACTTTGAAAATTCATATCTTGCTCATTTTAACTCCAAATTTCACCATTCAAATTTTGTTAAATCCAGAATAATATTCTCTACACATTAATGCAATAAAAACAGTATGTTACTGTTACCCAAAATATTCTTAATAAATATATGAATAAAAACCCCTTAGGGTTAAGATTAATAAGATAGAAAATAAATTAGGAAAAATTCCAAAAAGTTAAACTTTACTGTTTTATACAAAACTACAGAAGATTAAAATGTTACTTCACATAAACACACCCACAAATATGTATGATTATGTTTGGTGATGTTTTATTAAATGTGATGTATTGTTTATTTTTCCGTATCGAGAAGACTACGAGTTCGTCGAGGAGCAGGAGTTCTACCCCGAGGTTCCTCCATCCCCATTTGCTGATCAAGGCAAGTCATCGACCACCTCTGTGGAAACAGTTGATCATAATTGAGCCCATGTTTTAATAACTTATCGCTATAACCCATAGGTTAATATTGCATTAGTCAAATACTCAAGCCTTACACTTATATTTATTAGATCCCTGTCCTTGTGTGCAAACCCAAGCCATGCTTATTGAGCCTTAACTCCTTGTCACTCTACTATAAAAATATTAGCTAGTGCCCAATGTACCGGCACAACTGCTATAGGTTAAAAAGAACGAGTCGTAGATAGCTGGATTCTGTATATGAATTTCCCTGTTATTCTCGTCTCTGGACTCTGTTGGAGTTGGCTAGGTTATAAGTATGGTGGGTTCCGGGTGCAAGCTCGGGCACTGGTTTGTCGCACCCGGGGCACTATAAGGACCGGTTTGCGGGATCTGTTGCAAAGCACTTCCGTACCAACCACAAGTCTAATGGGTAAGTCCTAACTGGAAGTATGGAATACTCCGGCTTGATGCACCATAGAGGAGGGGGCAAGGGGCTAGCCTACGGGCGACTTGTACCGACGAGGCTCAAGGGGGGGTATGGTGGGGCTCCGATGCGTCGGGACACCATATGAAACCCATAAGAGGGTGCTATTGAGTCGGGGAGGACTATATGGAAGGTTTTGGCACGAGTTCCCGTGTGATGGGTCATCTCGTTACACTTCGGTGTAGGTGATGAGTGCGTGCCTTGTGGGTACAGTGGTACATCTCTGATCAGAGTAATTTAATCTTTTCGAAAAGCCGAGCCCACGGTCAAGGGCAGGTTGTGTGACTACTCGCAGTTAGTTTACAATTGTTTGATGGTTCAAGTTATTCATGGCACGTAAGGACTGTTGAGCGAGGTGGGGCTGACTGTACCCCTCGAGTTAGAAGGTGATGATACACATGCACATGTTTACTTTTCCGTACTAATAAATTGCTCTCATTTAAAGCTTTACAATTATGCTGCTTCCGCTAAACTAGCCACTATCTCCCTTGTTATTACCTTGCATTATATTTGCATTCGGTGGCTTGCTGAGTACATCTGTACTCACCCCGTTGACTTACAACATTAGAGCCCGTCTACTACGAGGAGGATGAAGGTCTGGAGTAGCGACCCAGTCAAGGCGAGACTGGAAGAAGGCGTTCATCTAGGACCCTTGTTTTATTAGTTTCTCTTAATCTTTATTTCACTTTTGTATTAATGCGGTCTACGAACCATGAATGATTGCCCGTATTGTACGTGGTCGCATGATGAACGTCTTGTTTTATTGATTTTCTATGGAATTTCAATAAAGTCCTGATTTATTAAATCGGGGCGCGACAAGATGGTATCAGAGCCGACTTGACTGTAGGAAGCCAAACAGACCTGACCTTAGGATTTAAACATACTATATTTTCTTACAAACACTACTTATCCTCTCATCTTCCGAGGTTTTCACAAAACTTTTCTCTCTTTTGTAGATGCCGGTTCATACCATGAGCGGGACTCTTCGTGACGAGGCCGGATTCATCCGCGAGCTTCGCGTGCTCGTCGACTTTTTGGGGTTTCCCCATGAGCCTGCGTTCCACGGGATCTTTCCCGATGCAAACGAGAGCTACTGCGAGGTCACGGTTGTGATCCGCCCCTCCTCCACGCAGCCACCCTTCTACACCCATGGAGTTGGAGGACCTTCATTCGTGGTGGCCAGCCAGCGAGCCGCTCTTCAGTCCCTCGCCGAGCTTCGCCTGGTATACGACTGCCACCTCCGCGACACCGTCTACCGCTTCATGCCCATGCGCACACCCGGGAGTCACCGCAGCATCTACATCAGTCCCCTCACGCAGAGCAGCTCCGCCATCACCCGCACGATGAGACTCTTGGAGGCCATGGACAACCTCCACACAGAGGCCGTCCTCGACGCAGACAGCCAGCACGACACCATCGACTTCTACCGCCACACTTCGGAGAACCTGACCCGGGAGAATGCCGAGCTCCGTCGATAGCTTGAGCAGAACCCTCTGTTGACCCTTGAGGTAGAGGAGTTGAGGCGTCAGAACGAGCTCCTACGCCAGGGCGCCATGGTCCACACCCAGCTCCGTCAGCAGCTCAGAGAATTGAAGAAGGACATAGAGGAGATCGCACCTCTTCCGCCTCGCAGGAAGAAACCCCTTCGGATCCCCACTGTGAGGCCCAAGAGGATCTCCCGCAGCGCACCACCCGCGGGACCGTCCAGTTCCTCGACCCCGACCGTCTCCCACGAGCCCGAGATCGAGCCGTCCCCCGAGCTGCCATAGACGTAGTTTTACGATTGATTGTTATTTTTATGATTGCTTGCTTGTATTAGCATTCATGTCACAACATAAGGCATGAATGAAGAAATAAATAAATGTAACCGCAAGAACGGTACCCTTTTGAAATAAAATATAAAGATGTTCACTAAAATAAATGTGTATACTCTGAAAACTCCAGGATGACCAACACTCAGGGTTCAGACGCTCCTCAGAACGGAGGAGATAGTGGCAACCTGCCACAATGGGGAGCCACCGGGCAAAGGCAAGCCCCGGTCGCCAATCACCCCACCTTGGCTGAGATGATGGCCACCCAGAACCAGCTGGTCTCAGCCCTTTTGCACCAGATGCAGCAGCAGCAGATGCAAGAGCAGCAGGCGCATCTTTTCCGCCTCCACCAACAGCCCGAGCTACCCCGACCTGCCACACCAGCTCCCGCTCCCGCGTCGCAGCTCTCGGAGTTCCTCCGAGTCCGCCCACCGACCTTCTCGAGCACCACCAACCCCATGGAGGCTGGGGATTGGTTGCGAGCTATCGAGAAGAAGCTCGACCTCCTGACCTGCACCGAGCAGGAGAGGGTGGCCTTCGCCACCCACCAACTTCATGGTCCCGCCGCAGAATGGTGGGACAATCACCGCGAGACTCTGCCCGAGGGCTACGCCCATACATGGGCAGAGTTCTCAGCTGCTTTCCGTGCCGCTCACATCCCCGACGGCATTATAGCTCAGAAGCAACAGGAGTTTAGGGACCTGCAGCAGGGGAGCAGGTCCGTAACAGAATACTTGCACGAGTTCAACCGACTGGCCAGGTACGCACCTGAGGAGGTCCGTACGGATGCGGCCAGACAGGCCAAGTTCCTTAGGGGACTGAAGGACGAGTTGTCCCTACAACTCATCTCTGGAGATTTCACCAACTTCCAAAAGTTGGTGAACAAAGCCATCATGCAGGAGACCCAGCAAAACAGGGTCGATCTGAAGAAGAAGCGAATGATTGCCTTCAGGCAAAACCAGGGCATGGCCCAGAGACCCCGTTTTGCTCCACCTCCACCAGCACAGCAGTACCACCCCCGCCCAGTGTATCGTCCGGCGCCACCAGCCGCCAATGCCGGAGCCAGCCAACCTCGTCCCGCTCCCGCCGCACCAACCGTCCCAGTTGCCCCGGCCAAGAAGCCGGAAGTTTTGAGAGACAGGCATGGCAAGCCTGTGGTATGCTTCAACTGCCGCCAGGAGGGACACTACTCCCATCAGTGCCCTCATCCCAAGCGTGCTCAAGGCGTCGCCTCCAACCCCGCCGTCCGCGCCAAGGTGAACCATGTCACCGCCGAGGAAGCCCAGGCCGCGCCAGAGATTGTCATGGGTAAGTTTATGGTTCATTCATCGCTTGCAGTGGTATTATTTGACACCGGAGCTACCCACTCCTTTATATCAACTGCTTTTGTGGAAAATAATGCCCTGGACATAAGTGAACTACCCAGGCCAGTATTAATAGCTACCCCGGGCAAGCAAACCCTTGCCTATTCCTTTAGTCCAAGGGTATGGGTAGAAATCCAAGGCACGATATTTTGGGCCGACCCCATTCTAATAGAATGTCAAGGTTTGGATCTCATTCTAGGGATGGATTGACTAAATAAACACCAAGGTGTGATAGAATGTGCCCAGAGAAAAGTGACTGTGACTAATGAAGAAGGGACTATAGTCACATTCCAGATGCCCAGCATGAAGGCCGGAAGGACAAGACTACATCAGATTACCTTGGAGGAGATACCAGTAGTCAGTGAGTACCCGGACGTATTCCCAGAGGATCTACCAGGGATGCCACCTAAGAGGGACATCGAGTTCAGGATTGACTTGGTGCCCGGAACCACTCCTATTTATAAGCGACCATACCGAATGGCCGCCAATGAATTAGCTGAGATGAAGCAGCAGTTGGAGGATCTCGAGAAGAAAGGCTACATCAGACCCAGCACATCGCCATGGGGTGCTCCCGTCATCTTCGTCGAGAAGAAAGAAGACAAGGCAAGGCGTATGTGTGTGGATTATCGCGCCTTGAATGAGGTAACCATCAAGAATAAGTACCCGTTACCTCGGATCGACGATCTCTTCGACCAGCTAAAAGGAGCTACAGTATTCTCGAAGATCGACTTGCGTTCTGGTTATCATCAGTTAAGGATCCGAGAGGAGGACATACCCAAGACTGCCTTCACTACCCGTTATGGATTATATGAGTGTACGGTTATGTCCTTTGGATTGACCAACGCCCCTGCATTCTTCATGAATATGATGAATAAAGTGTTCATGGAGTATTTGGACAAGTTCATCGTGGTCTTCATAGACGACATCCTCATTTATTCCAAGGACCAGAAAGAGCACGAGACTCACCTCCGGTTAACCTTAGGAAAACTAAGGGAACACCAATTGTATGCCAAGTACAGCAAATGCAAGTTTTGGACGGCAGAAGTAAAGTTCCTTGGACACATCATCTCTGTGCAAGGAATCGCAGTAGACCCTGCCACCGTAGAAGCAGTTACGGATTGGTTGCCACCCACGAACGTATCTGAGATACGAAGTTTTCTGGGATTGGCCGGATATTATCGAAGATTCATCGAGAATTTTTCCAAGATAGCCAAACCAATGACCAAGTTGTTGCAAAAAGGAGAGAAGTTTGAATGGACTCCTGAATGCGAGGAAAGTTTCCGCACTCTCAAGACCCGTTTGGTGTCTGCACCCATACTGACCCTACCGGATATCCGTAAGGACTTCCACGTCTATTGTGACGCATCTAGCCAAGGATTGGGATGTGTTCTTATGCAAGATGGGAAGGTTATCTCTTATGCCTCCCGTCAGTTGAGACCTCATGAGTTGAATTACCCGACCCATGATTTGGAATTAGCCGCCGTAGTGCACGCCCTTAAGATTTGGAGGCACTATTTGGTTGGGAATCGTTGTGAGATCTTTACGGATCACAAGAGTTTGAAGTATATCTTCACACAGCCAGACCTTAACTTGAGGCAAAGACGATGGTTGGAACTAATTAAGGACTATGACTTAGGTATTCACTACCACCCCGGAAAAGCAAATGTGGTAGCTGATGCCTTAAGTCGCAAAGGATATTGCACAGCCATGATAATTCAAGAACACGCACCCTTGTTATGTAGGGAGATGGAAAAGTTGAATCTTGGATTGACTATCGGAGCATATCTAGCCACCTTGGAAACCCAGCCTATTCTATTTGAGCAGATCCGTGAAGCTCAGTTGGAGGACCCAGATATAGCTGCCATTAGGAAGAACATGAGACAAGGAAAAGCCCCCGGATTCTCAGAGGACGAGAATGGCACCATATGGTTTGGAACCCGGATATGTGTACCAGATAAACCTGAGATAAAGACCCTTATCCTAAGAGAAGCCCATGAGACGTTGTACTCCATTCATCCTGGCAGTACCAAGATGTACCAAGATCTGAAGGAACGTTATTGGTGGGTTAGCATGAAAAGAGAGATTGCCCAGTTTGTCGCCGAGTGTGACACCTGCAGAAGGGTAAAGGCCGAACACCAGAGGCCTGCAGGATTGTTACAGCCACTTAAAGTGCCTGAATGGAAGTGGGAAGAGATCGGTATGGATTTCATCACCGGATTACCAAAGACCCAACTTGGGTATGATTCTATTTGGGTGATCATCGATCGGCTGACGAAAGTAGCTCATTTCATAGCCGTCAAGACGACCTTTAGTGGCCCCAAGCTTGCAGAGCTATATATGGCCCGGATCGTATGTCTTCATGGAGTGCCTAAGAAGATAGTGTCTGACCGAGGAAGTCAGTTTACCACTCGTTTCTGGAAGAACCTTCAAGAGGAGATGGGCACGAGATTGAATTTCAGTACCGCCTACCATCCTCAGACAGATGGACAAACAGAAAGGGTGAATCAGATACTGGAGGATATGCTTCGAGCATGTGTTTTGGATTTTGGAGCCACTTGGGACAAGAGCTTGCCGTACGCTGAATTTTCATACAACAACAGCTATCAAGCCAGCCTTCAGATGTCTCCTTTTGAAGCCCTATATGGACGTAAGTGCAGGACGCCACTACTTTGGGACCAAACCGGTGAATCCCAAGTATTCGGAACAGACATTCTTCGTGAAGCTGAAGAGAAAGTACGGATCATCAGAGACCGACTCAAGACAGCCCAATCACGACAGAAGAGCTACGCAGACAATCGTCGCCGAGACCTAGCCTTTGAAGAAGGAGATCATGTCTACCTACGAGTTACGCCTCTCCGTGGTACTCAACGGTTTAATATGAGAGGAAAGTTGGCCCCTCGATATGTTGGACCATTCCCCATTATCCGACGCCAAGGCGAAGTAGCTTATCAGTTGGAATTACCGCCCTCATTGGCTGGAGTGCATGACGTGTTTCACGTTTCCCAACTCAAGAAGTGTCTTCGCGTCCCCACAGAGCAAGTGGACCTTCAGCAGTTGGATGTCCAAGAAGATCTGACCTATGTGGAAAAGCCAGTCAAGATATTGGAAGTCAAAGAAAGGACTACCAGGAGTCGAGTAATCCGCTTCTGCAAAGTGCAGTGGAGCAATCATCCGGTAGAAGAAGCTACATGGGAAAAGGAAGATGAACTCAAGGCACAGCATCCTGAGCTATTCGAGGATTGATCCGAATCTCGAGGACGAGATTCTCTGTAAGGGGGATAGGATTGTAACACCCCAAAAATTAAAAAGGATTAAAGTAAAGGAAAAATATTATTTAAATCATTTCTGGATTTATTTATTAAAGGAAAATCACAAAAGAACCCAAATAAAGCCAAACAGGGAGAAATACTCAAAATCTGGACTTGAAAATTTTATGAGATGAACTAGAGACCAAAATATAATTTTAGGAATTTTTACAAATTTTTATCAACAGTGATTCAACCCTTAATCAAATATTCGAATTACTGGAATTATTTTAAATCAGAAATCAATTTTAATCCTTAATGGGCCTCAACCCCGAAACCTCCCTCAGCCCGGCCCAGCCCAACCATGAGCCACTGACCGGTGGGACCGGCCTGTCGGCGCACTCCCCCGCCTCCCTCTCTCGCCCACGCCCGCCTGGCCCCACATGTCAGCCTCCTCGCGCCCACCTCCGCTCTCTTACCAGACTGGCCCATCTGTCGGCCCCCTTCCTTTTTGGATCGCTCGCTGACAGGTGGGGGCCACCTGTCAGGACCTTCGTCTCCGATGGAAGGGGATCGCTCCCCTTTCCTTCCCCGGCGATCCCCTTCTGTTTCCTCGCCGCCGGCCACCGGATCGCCTCGGATCACCCTCCGATCACCTTCCCCGAGCGCTACCGACCCCATTCCATCCATAGCCCACGCGGTTTCGTGATTAGGGAAGTAAATCCGAGGATATGGGAACCTCGCCGGAGTTAGGAAATAAACCTTCGGGTTTCCCCGGTTTAACCTTCCATCCTCGCCGCCGGTGACCCCTATTTAAGCCCCTCCCCTCACCGCACTCACCCCACACCAGCAAAGCCATTCTCGAGCGAAAGCAGAGCGCCGTCGCCCTTCTTTCGAGCTTTAGTTCGGTTTCAACTCCGGCCGCCGCTCGCCGTCGATCCCGGCCTCCCCCGCCCTAGCCACCGCCACCAGAGGAACCGTCGACGACTCCCCATCCCCGGCCACCCCTCTGTTGGCCATGGACACCGCCGGACCGCCGTCGCCGTCGAGCACCCGTACGCTCTTCACCGTCTACCCTCGCCGCCGTCGCCGTCCGTCACCCATCGTCGCCGCTGAAGGTATCATCGTGATCCCCTTTCCCTCCGCGTTCCATTTTTGGCCGTAGCCAGGCCCTTAGGTCCTCGCCGCCGCCGTCGCCACCACGCCAGAGGCCACCGTCGCCGGAGACGAAGGGGGTACACGCTCCCTTACACCGTGCCGTGCCGGATCACGCCTCGGCCGTTCGATCACGATCGAAGGGCTAGGATTAAATCCCTCCGGGATTTAATCTGGGCCCTCGGATCTGGTCAAAGGGGTATCGAGGTCTCTCGGCCGTCGATCGCCACTTAAACCCCCCGATCGATCTCAGACGTCCACGCGTACCCATTCGCTACGATTTAATCACAGCCGTCCGATTTCATTAAAACCCTCCCGCCTCACGCTCAGCCGCCAGATCTGGATCCTACGGCTCTGGATCGGCCGGTCCTCGTGCATAGTCACGGGTTCACGGTGAACCTGGTTCACCGTGGACCAGGGACTGTTTTTAGTTTAAATAAAATCCAGAAAATTGATTTAAACTTTGAAAATTCATATCTTGCTCATTTTAACTCCAAATTTCACCATTCAAATTTTGTTAAATCCAGAATAATATTCTCTACACATTAATGCAATAAAAACAGTATGTTACTGTTACCCAAAATATTCTTAATAAATAAATGAATAAAAACCCCTTAGGGTTAAGATTAATAAGATAGAAAATAAATTAGGAAAAATTCCAAAAAGTTAAACTTTACTGTTTTATACAAAACTACAGAAAATTAAAATGTTACTTCACATAAACACACCCACAAATATGTATGATTATGTTTGGTGATGTTTTATTAAATGTGATGTATTGTTTATTTTTCCGTATCGAGAAGACTACGAGTTCGTCGAGGAGCAGGAGTTCTACCCCGAGGTTCCTCCATCCCCATTTGCTGATCAAGGCAAGTCATCAACCACCTCTGTGGAAACAGTTGATCATAATTGAGCCCATGTTTTAATAACTTATCGCTATAACCCATAGGTTAATATTGCATTAGTCAAATACTCAAGCCTTACACTTATATTTATTAGATCCCTGTCCTTGTGTGCAAACCCAAGCCATGCTTATTGAGCCTTAACTCCTTGTCACTCTACTATAAAAATATTAGCTAGTGCCCAATGTACCGGCACAACTGCTATAGGTTAAAAAGAACGAGTCGTAGATAGCTGGATTCTGTATATGAATTTCCCTATTATTCTCGTCTCTGGACTCTGTTGGAGTTGGCTAGGTTATAAGTATGGTGGGTTCCGGGTGCAAGCTCGGGCACTGGTTTGTCGCACCCGGGGCACTATAAGGACCGGTTTGCGGGATCTGTTGCAAAGCACTTCCGTACCAACCACAAGTCTAATGGGTAAGTCCTAACTGGAAGTATGGAATACTCCGGCTTGATGCACCATAGAGGAGGGGGCAAGGGGCTAGCCTGCGGGCGACTTGTACCGACGAGGCTCAAGGGGGGGTATGGTGGGGCTCCGATGCGTCGGGACACCATATGAAACCCATAAGAGGGTGCTATTGAGTCGGGGAGGACTATATGGAAGGTTTTGGCACGAGTTCCCGTGTGATGGGTCATCTCGTTACACTTCGGTGTAGGTGATGAGTGCGTGCCTTGTGGGTACAGTGGTACATCTCTGATCAGAGTAATTTAATCTTTTCGAAAAGCCGAGCCCACGGTCAAGGGCGGGTTGTGTGACTACTCGCAGTTAGTTTACAATTGTTTGATGGTTCAAGTTATTCATGGCACGTAAGGACTGTTGAGCGAGGTGGGGCTGACTGTACCCCTCGAGTTAGAAGGTGATGATACACATGCACATGTTTACTTTTCCGTACTAATAAATTGCTCTCATTTAAAGCTTTACAATTATGCTGCTTCCGCTAAACTAGCCACTATCTCCCTTGTTATTACCTTGCATTATATTTGCATTCGGTGGCTTGCTGAGTACATCTGTACTCACCCCGTTGACTTACAACATCAGAGCCCGTCTACTACGAGGAGGATGAAGGTCTGGAGTAGCGACCCAGTCAAGGCGAGACTGGAAGAAGGCGTTCATCTAGGACCCTTGTTTTATTAGTTTCTCTTCATCTTTATTTCACTTTTGTATTAATGCGGTCTACGAACCGTGAATGATTGCCCGTATTGTACGTGGTCGCATGATGAACGTCTTGTTTTATTGATTTTCTATGGAATTTCAATAAAGTCCTGATTTATTAAATCGGGGCGCGACAGTGTCCAAATGTAAAAGCTCGCCCGAATACGAAGTCATCACCTGAGTCACAAGTGAGTGAGAAGCGGCAACCATTTTCCCATGACGACAGGGATGACAAACTAGATCCTTCTCCATCTTAAGCTTGGGCAATCCTCGGATGAGGTCCATAGAGCTTAATCTGACTAGCAGGTCAAAACTCAAGTGACCTAACCTCCTATGTCACTTCCAAAGCTCAGAAGAAGATCCAGCAATCAAACAGCGAGAATGGCCAAAAGAACTAGAGAAGTCAATTCGAAAAACTTTACCAAAAGGTAAAATCTTGCAAATCAAAGACCCTCTAGAATCAACCACAGAAGAATTGCCCTTCTTAAAATGCACTTCCAAACCATCCTCAAGAAGTTGCGAAATAGAAATCAAGTTGAAGTTCAAATTTTTAACCAAAGCAACATTCTTCAAAGAGAAATGATCTGAAATGCGAATTGAGCCTATACCACTTACCTTCCCTTGACCGTTGTTCCCGAACGTGATGTATTCTTTGGAGCTCGGGGGAGTGAGACTGGAGAACCATCTGCGATGTCCCGTCATGTGGCGAGAGCATCCTGAGTCCATGATCCAAACATCCTCCAGTCCCCGGTCCTGCACAATCAGTGGCTGTAAGTGGGAGCAAATGGTCCGGCACCAGGTTTAGCAAAAGAGATAAACCAGTGTCGAGCCATCTGCTCAAAAGATGGAAAGCGAAAACCATCAAAAGAGTTTGGACCAAAACGCGGCTCAAAGCGCGGTCCTTGGTTCTGCCTAACCCTGCGGCCACGAGGTCCAGAACCGTAGCCAACACGGTCTGGAACTCTGCCGGAACGGACACCACCAACTGGAGCACGGGCAAGAAAGCCGTCTCCTCTACCACCACCTACACGACGCGGCCTGGCCTCCAGCCTCTCCCTGCGTCGAGGAACACGCAGTCTACCACCCTGCTGGTAGAACTACTCCTGACCACTACGCGCCCTCTCTGCTCTCTCAACCCGCTTCCTCCTGAAGCAAAACTCCGCAAGATGCCCGTCTCTCTGACAGTACTCACAATGATAGGTGGGCTTCTTGGGGTGTGGTTGAGGCTTGGGGTTCTTGGGCTTAGTGGTGTTTGGTGTTGTCTTCTTGGGCTGAGAGGGTCCAGGAAGAGAGTCAAGAGGAGTGTGGAGGTGTTTGGGCTTTGGAACCCAGATAGGCTTCTTGGGTGGAGCTTTGGGTGGCTCATGGATCACTCCATCCTTGGGCTGACAAGCCTGGGAAGACTCAGTGGAGTGAGTCTTGGGATACCTCTGCTCTGGAGTCATTTTACTCCACTCCACTACCCGGCTAATGGCACTCTCAAAGTCAGCCTTGGTGTAGGTGTAACCTACCCCAAACCCATCCTGCCTCTTGAACTGCTGGATCATCATGCCGAGCTGAGGCTCCCTGGCACTGATCCAACTCAGGATGGAACGGAGGTAAAAATTCTCATTCTGAGAATCTGCTAGCTCCTCTCTCAAGGAAGCTAGAACCTCTACTTGAGACAAGCAGGTCTCACACTCACTCTCTACTTGAACAGACTTCTCGGCTTTCAGCTTAATCAATTCCATTCTAAGAGACAGACAGTTCTCACAGACCGAAAGTAGCGACCAGAGGGGGGGTGAATGGGAGCCTTAAAAATTCTTTCGAATCAATGGCCTGTTCCCAATGCCCAACGCACCTCAAAAGACTAAGCAGCAGAAAATTAACAGATAGCCTAAGTCTAAAGGTATCTAGCCTAGAAGCAGCTGATGACAAACAGAGAACTATCAAAGCAGTGCTAATAGACAGATAAACAGTATACGCAAGACTAGGCAAGACAAACTTCTCAGTAAAGCAATCTCGGTGCACTATGAGAGAGAAGAGAAGTTACCTGTTCAAATCTATCTCCTGTTCGAAACTCGGCGAAGCCTGCTTCGCTGGAAGAAGCCTGCTTCGCAGTGTCGAAGCCTGTGTCAGAGGACGAGGTCTACTTCGCTGATCGAAGTCTATCGAAGGTGTGTGAAAAAGCCGAAGGTATGTTTTGGTCAAGCCTAGTTCGAAGTTGCAGGAATCGAAGTATGTTTCGAAGCGAAGTATGACACAGTCGGAGCCTGCTTCGAAGTATGTACTTCGAAGGCAAGACTTCAGACACAGCTTCGAACCAAGTACTTCGAAGCCAAACCTTCGAACAGAAAACTTCGAACGCAACACACAGATGGACAACCTTCGTATAAAGAAGCGAAGCCTGTCACATGACAGAGGTATCAAATTCGAAGCCTACACTCTACCTTCGAAAAGAGCAAGCCTCGAATAGTGAAGCGAAGGCTGACACGTGACAAAGAAACCAAAGCGAAGCCTACACTCTACCTTCGAACAGAACACAACAAGGACCTTCGTAGAAGACGAAAGCAAAACCCTGAGCGAAGTCTAACAGAACGACAAGCTTCGAAGCCAACTTTGAAACTTATCGAAGTGTGGACTTTGAAGAGCTCGAGTCGGAGTACCTTCGCACTGTCGTTCGAAGTATGAGACGCTGTCAGTTCAAAAAGTACTTCGAAGCAAGCAACTCAGGACACAAAACGAAGTTCGAAGTTCGAACGAGGCCTTCAAGTATGTCAGATCGAAGCCTGCCTCACGGAGCTGAGGGGCTTCGAACAGAGAGGATGGCCTCGCCAGAAAACAGTCAGAAAAGTTGCTAGGGCCTGTCAACTTCGATCAAAAAGCTGCGCAGTAGAAAGCAAAAAGCTGGCACAGTGTACTGTTGCTACAGAGTAGTAGTACTACATGCAACAGCAAGAACTAGTACTACTTGCGTGAAGAACACACGCAACAGAAGCTTCCGAAGCTTCAAAATCAATAGAAAAACTTGTTGTGCGAGTGAAATGAAGCCATTAAAACTCTGCAGTTGCTGCACACGATTTGAGAATAGAAGCTTCACTGCAACAATAAATGCAAGGCAAGAAAAACAGGGGCAAAAATGCCTGGTGGCGCAAGCATGAACAGGAGAGGAGAGAGGCAAAGCAAGCGACAAAATGACCCAAAGGAGTAGTATTAATTTCAGCCAAAAGGGTAGTCCAAACCCTAGGGATTGGGGCCCTATTTATAGGCTGCCCAACACTAGGAATATTCTACCAGCCCCTTAGGGTTTTTACAGACGCACAAATAAAGGAAAAGACTCTACTGCCCTTAGGTATTTTTACAGACACGACTGACTGATTGTTGGCCTAGAGATACAGATGACTTATCCGGAAGCTAAGTTTTCGTAGCGACTATGGCTTCTCTTCTGGACAGTCGGATACAAGATCAACGGTTGTCAGTTTTGCGCCGAAACTAACAAAGCCTCCACCGACTTTGCACCAGGTACCCGGATTGGGCCGGCCCGACTCCGCAGCTCTCTCAGCCTGGCAATCGCTCACCGCCCATGTACCTGAGTCAGTCCTGGTCAACAGCCCAGTGGGTCTTCAATTGCTTCTGGCCCATGTACACAGATTGGGCCAGCCCGACTTCATAGCCTCCTCTGCCCGACAGTCGCTCGCTGCCCATGTACCTGAATCACACGCGGCCCATGAAACAGCAGATCTCTTCTTCTTTTGTCCTCTTTGACTATCGTTGACAATGACTCATCACTTCTGGAGCCATGAGGCCCACGCTATTCAGCATGGCTCCTCAACGGCGAGGGCGGAGGAGGTCCGAGGCGACGGCGATCGGTGGCCGGAGGCAGAGCAGGAGTGAAAGCCCGAGAAAGGGGCGTAGGAGCTCTGGTGCGCTTTGGCTGAGGCTTAGGCAGTGTGGGAAGAGGGCGGTGACCGGCAGGGTTTAAATAGGGGCTTGCCGGCGGCTAGATGGAAGGGAACCGAGGGGTTCCCGTGAACTCCAGCGAGGGCTTCCAAGCTTCGGCCATGCTTCCTTAACCGTGAAACCGCGTCGGCCAAAGATGGAAGGAGGGCGTCGGTGCTCGGGGAAGGCGATCCGAGGTGGATCCGAGCGAAAGCAGGCGGCCGGTGGTGGGAAAAGGGAAAGATATCGCCGGAAAAAGGAAAGGGGAGGGAGGGATTCCAACGGATACGATGGATCCGACAGGTGGCCCGCATCTGTCGGCGAGTGAGCGAAAAAGGAAAGCCCGATAGGCGGGCCCCGTCGGTCAGAGAGAACAAGACGGAAGCGAGTGGCTTCCATGTGGGACCGAGGCGGGCGCGGGCGGGAGAGAGGGAAGGGGGCGGTGCCAACAGGTTGGCCCCACCTGTCAGTGACGCACAGCTGGGTTGGGCTGGGCTGCAGACGAATTGGAGGTTGAGGCCCATTAGGAATTTAAATGCTTTTCCGATTTAAAATAATTCCAGTAATTCATTTATTTGTTTAAGAGTTGATTCACTATTGATAAAAATTTGTAAAAATTCCTGAAATTATGTTTTGGCCTATAGTTTATTTCATAAATTTTTCAAGTCCAAATTTTGAATATTTATCTCAGTTTGGCTTTATTAAGGCTCTTTTAGGGGTTTTCTTTAATACTAAAATCCAGAAATTCCTTTATTAATATATTTCTTTTATTTTATTTCTTTTTAAATCTTGGGGTGTTACAATCCTATCCCCCTTACAGAGAATCTCGTCCTCGAGATTTGGATCAATCCTCGAATAACTCTAGATGCTGGGCTTTGAGTTCTTCCTCTTTTTCCCATGTAGCTTCCTCTATGGGATGATTGCTCCATTGAACCTTACAGAAACGGATGACGTGACTTCTGGTGGTCCTTTCCTTGACTTCCAATATCTTGATGGGCTTTTCCACATAGGTCAGATCCTCTTGAACATCCAAATGCTGAAGGTCTACTTGCTCGGTCGGGACTCGAAGACATTTCTTTAATTGGGACACATGGAACACATCATGTACCCCAGCTAATGAGGGTGGCAGTTCTAACTGATAAGTGACTTCACCTTGGCGTCGAATAATAGGAAAAGGTCCAACATATCGAGGTGCCAACTTTCCTCTCATGTTAAACCGTTGAGTGCCACGGAGAGGGGTAACTCGAAGGTAGACGTGGTCTCCCTCTTCAAAGGCTAATTTTCGACGATGATTGTCTGCATAGCTCTTCTGTCGAGATTGGGCTGTCTTGAGTCGGTCTTTGATAATTCATACCTTCTCTTCATCTTCCCGAAGGATGTCTGTTCCAAATACCTAGGATTCTCTAGTTTGATCCCAAAGTAGAGGCGCCCCGCACTTACGTCCATATAGGGCTTCGAACGGGGACATCTGAAGGCTGGCTTGATAACTTTTGTTGTACGAAAACTCGGCGTACGGTAAACTCTTGTCCTAGGTCCCTCCAAAATCCAAGACGAATGCCGTAACATATCCTCCAAAATCTGATTTACTCGTTCTGTTTGTCCATCGGTCTGAGGGTGGTAAGCAGTGCTGAAGTTCAGTCTCGTTCCTATCTCTTCTTGAAGGTTCTTCTAGAAACGAGAGGTAAACTGACTTCCTCTATCAGATACTATCTTCTTGGGCACTCCATGGAGACACACGATGCGAGCCATATACAATTCTGTGAGCTTAGGGCCACTGAAGGTCATTTTGACGGCTATGAAGTGTGCTACTTTTGTTAGCCGATCAATGATTACCCAAATAGAATCATATCCAAGTTGGGTCTTTGGGAGTCCGGTGATGAAGTCCATACCAATCTCTTCCCATTTCCATTCAGGCACTTTAAGTGGCTGTAACAGCCCTGCGGGTCTCTGATGTTCTGCTTTTACTCGTCGGCAGGTGTCACACTCTGCGACAAACTGGGCAATCTCTTTCTTCATGCTAACCCACCAATAGCGTTCCTTCAGGTCCTGGTACATCTTGGTGCTCCCAAGATGGATGGAGTATAAAGTATCGTGGGCCTCCCTTAAAATAAGGGTCTTTATCTCCGGTTTATCCAGCACACATATCCGGGTTCCAAACCATATGGTGCCATACTCGTCCTCTGAAAATCCTGGGGCTTTACCTTGTCTCATGTTCTTCTTAATGGCAGCTATATCTGGGTCTTCCAACTGAGCCTCCCGGATTTGCTCAAACAAGACAGGTCGGGTTTCCAAGGTGGCTAGATAGGCTCCTGTGGTTAATCCAAGGTTTAACTTTTCCATCTCCTTATAGAGCAAAGGCGCGTGATCCTGAATCACGATGGCGGTGCAATATCCCTTATGACTTAATGCATCAGCTACCACATTTGCTTTTCCGGGGTGGTAGTGAATACCTAAGTCGTAGTCCTTTATTAATTCCAACCATCGTCTTTGCCTTAGATTGAGGTCCGGCTGCGTGAAGATGTACTTCAAACTCTTGTGATCCGTAAAGACTTCGCAGCGATTTCCAACCAAATAATGCCTCCATATCTTAAGGGCGTGCACCACAGCGGCCAATTCCAAGTCATGGGTCGGGTAATTTAGCTCATGGGGTCTCAACTGACGAGAGGCGTATGAAATAACCTTCCCATCTTGCATAAGAACACATCCCAATCCTTGGCGAGATGCGTCACAATAAACATGGAAGTCCTTCCTGATATCTAGTAGGGTCAGTATGGGTGCTGACACCAGCCGGGTCTTAAGGGTGCGAAAACTTTCCTCGCACTCGGGAGTCCATTCAAACTTCTCTCCCTTCTATAATAACTTGGTCATAGGCTTGGCTATCTTGGAGAAATTCTCGATAAACCTCCGATAATACCCTGCCAAACCAAGAAAACTTCGTATCTCCGATACGTTGGTGGGTGGCAGCCAGTCCGTAACTGCTTCTATGGTGGTAGGATCCACTGCGATACCTTGTGCAGAGATGATGTGTCCAAGGAACTTTACTTCCACCGTCCAGAATTTACACTTGCTGTACTTGGCGTATAATTGGTGTTCCCTTAGTTTTCCTAGGGTCAATCGGATGTGAGTATCGTGCTCCTTTTGGTCCTTGGAGTAGATGAGAATGTCATCTATAAATACCATAATAAACTTATCCAAATATTCCATGAATACTTTATTCATCATATCCATGAAGAAAGTCGGGGCGTTAGTCAATCCAAAAGACATAACGGTGCATTCATACAATCCATAACGAGAGGTAAAAGCTGTCTTGGGTATATCCTCCTCTCGAATCCTTAGCTACTAGTATCCAGACCGCAGGTCGATCTTGGAAAATACCGTAGCTCCTTTCAGCTGGTCAAATAGGTCATCGATCCTGGGTAACGGGTACTTGTTCTTGATGGTTACCTCATTCAAGGCTCGGTAATCTATGCACATACGCTTAGACTTGTCCTCTTTCTTCTCAACGAAGATGACGGGGCACCCCACGGAGATGTGCTAGGTCTGATGTAGCCTTTCTTCTCAAGATCCTCCAGTTGCTGCTTCATCTCAGCTAGCTCATTGGCGGCCATCCGGTATGGTCGTTTGTAAATGGGAGTGGTTCCGGGTACCAAATCAATCCAAAACTCGATGTCCCTCTTGGGTGGCATCCCTGGTAAATCCTCCAGAAATACGTCCGAGTACTCGTAGACTACCGATATCTTTTCCAAAGTAATCTGGTGCAGCCTTGGTCTTCCGATCTTCAGGCATGGCATCTGAAATGTGACGGCAGTCCCTTCTTCACTGGTCACAGTCACTTGTCTCCGGGCACATCTTATCACTCCTTGGTGTTTATTAAGCCAATCCATTCTTAGAATGAGATCCAAGCCTTGACATTCTATCAAGATGGGGTCGGCCCAGAATATCGTGCCTTGGATATCTACCCATACCCTTGGACTATAGGAATGGGTGAGAGTTTGTTTGCCAGGGGTGGCTATTAATACGGGTCTTGGTAGTTCACTTATGTTCAGGTTATTCTTTTCCACAAAAGCAGTTGATATAAAGGAGTGCGTAGCTCTAGTGTCAAATAAAACCACTGCAAGGGCTGAATGTACCGTGAACTTACCCATGACAATCTCGGGCACAGCCTGGGCTTCTTCGGCGGTGACGTGGTTGACACGGGCGCGGATGGCAGGGTTGGTCGCAACTCCTTGTGCGCGCTTGGGGTGAGGGCACTGGTGAGAATAATGCCCCTCCTGGCGGCAGTTGAAGCATACCATGGGCTTGTCGTGCTTGTCGCGCAGAATTTCCACCTTCTTGGCCGGGGCGGGTGGGGCGGCTGGTGCTGTGGGAGCAGGACGAGGCTGTCCGGCTCCGGCGTTGGCGGCGGGTGGTGCCGGACGATACACCGGGCGGGGATGGTATTGTGGCGCCGGTGGAGGAGGTGTGAAGCGGGGCCTTTGTGCCATGCCTTGGTTCTGCCTGAAGGCGATCATCCTTTTCTTTTTCAGGTCGACCTTGTTCTGCTGGGTCTCCTGAATAATAGCTTTATTCACCAACTTTTGAAAGTTGGCGTAATCTCCGGAAATGAGCTGAAGGGACAGCTCATCCTTTAGTCCCCGGAGGAACTTAGACTGTCTGGCCGTATTGGTACGGACCTCCTCAGGTGCGTACCCGGCCAACCTATTGAACTCGTGAAGGTACTCAGTTACGGACCTGCTCCCCTGCTGTAGGTCCCTAAACTCTTGTTGCTTCTGGGCTATGATCCAATCGGGGACGTGGGCGGCACGGAAGGCGGTGGAGAACTCTGCCCAAGTGTGGACATGTCCCTCGGGCAAGGTCTCGCGCAGGTTGTCCCACCATTCCGCGGCGGGACCCTGGAGCTGATGGGCAGCGAAGGCTACCCTCTCCTGCTCGGTATAAGCTAGGAGGTCTAGCTTATTTCCGATGGTTCTCAACCAATCACTGGCCTCCATGGGGTTGGTGGTGCTTGAGAAGGTGGGAGGGCGGACTCGGAGGAACTCCGAGAGCTGAGAGGCGGGGGCTGGAGCGGGAGTGGCGGGGCGAGGCAGCTCGGGCTGTTGGTGGAGGTGGAAAAATTGAGCCTGCTGCTCCTGCATCTGCTGCTGCTGTTGCATCTGGTTCAATAGAGCAGCCACCAACTGATTCTGATTGGCCATCATCTCGGCCAAGGTGGGGTGGTTGGCGACCGGGGCTTGCCTTTGCCCGGTTGCTCCCCAGTGGGGCAAGTTGCCATTGTCTCCTCTGTTTTGGGGAGCGTCGGAGCCTTGCGTGTTAGTCATCCTGAAGTTTCCAAAATAGATAACATCTCCTTAGGGGGAATTGATACTAAGCTTTATTCAAAATGTCGTTCTTGCGATTACATTTATTGTCTTTTATTTAAGTCTTCACTCATGCCTTATATTTGTCATGAGTGGCAATACAATTCAAAACAATTTAAAAGAAAAACAATCAATCGTAAATACTACGTCTATGGCAGCTCAGGGGATGACTCGACCACGGGCTCGACGGAGACGGTCGGGGTGGTGGAACTGGAAGGTCCGGTGGGAGGTGCGCTGTGGGAAATCCTCTTGGGCCTCACGGTGGGGATCTGAAGTGATTTCCGCTTGCGGGGCAGAAGGGGTGCGATCTCCTCGATATCCTTCTTCAATTCCTCAATCTGATGGCGGAGCTGAGGATTGTTGGCGACGCGCTGCCGTAGGAGCTCATTTTGACGTCATAGCTCCTCTGCCTCGGCAGCCAAACGGTGTCCCTGCTGAATACGGTGACGAAGATCTCCGTTCTCGTGGTTCAGATCCTCAGAAGAGTGTCGGTAAAAGTCAATCGTGTCGCGCTGTCCGTTGTCATCCTGCAGTGCCTCATAGTGGATCTCATCCATCGCCTCCAACAAACGTACGGTGTGTCCAACCGCAGAATGGCGCTGGGAGAGCATGCTGACGTAGACACTGTGGGGACTCCCTGGAGTGCGAAGGGGCACAAAGCGATAATCCGTGTCGTAGAGCTCACTGTCTAGATCATCCGCAGCTCGGTGAGGGCCTGGAGGGTGGTGCGCTGGCTGGCAACCAAGAAGGTAGGTCCTCCGCCTCGATAGGTGTGGGTTGTCTGAGGAGAGAGCTGGATGACGATGGTGACCTCACAGAAGCTCTCTTCCTCGTCGGGAAAGACTCCATGGAACAT
This sequence comes from Zizania palustris, assembly GCA_019279435.1. NCBI lineage: Eukaryota > Viridiplantae > Streptophyta > Magnoliopsida > Poales > Poaceae > Zizania > Zizania palustris. The sequence goes on along the minus strand of JAAALK010000086.1, from coordinate 2,030,164 downwards.
CGGCTCGTGCTTGAATCTGAGGAAACCAACGAGCATGCGTAGCTCGCGGATGAATCTGGCCTCATCGCGAAGGTTCCCACTCATGGTACGGACCAGCATCTACAAAAGAGAGAAAATTTTTGTGAAAACCTCGGAAGATGAGAGGATAAGCAGCTTTGTAAGAAAATATGGCTATTATAAGTCCTAGGGTCAGGTCTGTTTGGCTTCCTACAGTCAAGTCGGCTCTGATACCATCTTGTCACGCCCCGATTTAATAAATCAGGACCTTTATTGAAATTCCATAGAAAATCAATAAAAACAAGACATTCATCATGCGACCACGTACAATACGAGCAATCATTCATGGTTCGTAGACTGTATTAGTACAAAAGAGAATAAAGATGAAGAGAAACTAATAAAACAAATGGTCCTAGATGAATGCCTCCTTCCAGTCTCGCCTTGACTGGGTCGCTACTCTAGACCTTCATCCTCCTCGTAGTAGACGGGCTCTGGTGGTGTAAGTCAACGGGAGTGACTACAAACGTACTCAGCAAGCCACCGAGTGCAAATATAATGCAAGGTAATAACAAGGGAGATAGTGGCTAATTTTGTGGAAAAGCGTAATTTGTAAAGCAATTAAATGTGATCAATTTATTAGTACTGAAATGTAAACATGTGTATGCATCATCATCTTCTAACTCGAGGGGTACGGTCAGCCCCACCTCGCTCAACAGTCCTTACATGCCATGAATAACTCAACCATTCAAACATTTGTAAACTAACTGCGAGTAGTCACACAACCCTCCCTTGACCGTGGGCTCGGCTTTTCGAAAAGATTAAATACTCTGATCAGAGGTGTACCACTATACCCATAAGGCACGCACTCATCACGTACACCAAAGTGTAACGAGATGACCCATACCACGGGAACTCGTGCCAAAACCTTCCATATGGTCCGCCTCGACCCGACAACACCCTCTTATGGGTTTCATATGGTGTCCCGACGCGTCGAGCCTCACCATACCCCCCTTAAGTCACGTCGGTACAAGTCACCCGAAGGTTACCCCTTGCCCCCTCCACTATGGTGCATCGAGTCAGATTGTTCCATACTTTCATTTAGGACTTACCCATTAGACTTGTGGTTTGTACGGAAGTGCTTTGCAACAGATCCCGCAGACTGGTCCTTATCCCGGGTGTGACCAACCAATGCCCTAGCTTGCACCCGGAACCCACCATACTTATAATATAGCCAACTCCAACAGAGTCCAGAGACAAGAATGACGGGGAAATTTCATATAGTAGAATACAACTATCTACGACTCGTTCTTTTTGTCCTATAGCAGTTGTGCCGGTACATTGGACACTAGCTAATATAGTATTCGTAGAGTGACAAGGAGTTAAGGCTCAATAAGCATGGTTTGGGTTTGCACACAAGGACGGGGATCTAATAAATATAAGTGTAGGGCTTGATATTTGACTAATGCAATAATACCCTATGAGTTATAGCGATAATTTATTAAAACATGGGCTCAATGATGATCAAAATGGGGGTTGTGACTTGCCTTGATCAGCAAATGGTGAAGGTGGAACCTCGGGGAAAAACTCCGGCTCCTCGACGTACTCGTAGTCTTCTCGATACGGAAAAAGTAAACAATACATTCAATAAAGCATCTCAAAGCATAATCATACAAGTTTTATGATTTAAACATGTAAATTGAGCTTTATTATACTGAAGTTGTATTGAATAATATTAAAGGTTAAAGTTTTGGGGTTTTTCCTAATTTATTTCATGAATTATCCATTTATCCCTAAGGGGTTTTTATTTATTTAATTAATAAGATTATTTTGTGTTAAGGTAACATACTGTTTTTATGGCATTAATGTGTAGAGAATAAAATGCTGAATTTAACAAAATTTGAATGGTGAAATTTGGAGTTAAAATGAGCAAGTTATGAATTTTCAAAGTTTAAATCAATTTCTAGAATTTTATTTAAATAGAAAATAAGCTCTGGTCCATGGTGAGTCAGGCCCACGGTGGACCCGGGACTTTGCGCGTGGACCCGAGCGATCTGGACCATTGGATCTGGATCTAGCGGCTAGATGCGAGGCGGGGAGGGTTAAATGATTTTGGACGGCCGAGATTAAAACATGCGAAAGGGTATAACGTGGACGCACGAGATTGACCCGAGGGTTTAAGTTGTGATCAATGGTTGTGATCGCCTGGTACCGGTTTGACCAGATCCGAGGGCCTGGATTAAATCCCGAAGGGATTTAATCTTAGCCCTCTGATCATGATCGGACGGCCAACGGTCCATCCGGCACGGCACGGGCGTAAGGGGCATGTACCCCCTTCGTATCCGGTGACGACGGCCTCGGGTGCGGCGGCGACGGCGACGGCGAGGGCCTAGAGGCCTAGCTTTATGCGAAAATGGAAAGAGGAGGCTACGGTGGTCATGACTGTACCTTCAACGGCGATGATGGACGATGGATGCTGGCCGGCGACGAGGGTAGACGGCGAGGGGTGTTCGGGTGCTCGACGACGACGGTGATCTGGCGGGTTCCACGGCCAACCGAGGGGTGGCCGAGGACGGGTGGGCTCCGGCGGTCACGACGGTGACGACGGCTTGGATGGTGGGGGCCGGAGTCGACGGTGAACGGCGGCCGGAGGTGGAGCAGGAGAGAACTCAGAAAAAGTGGCGCGGTGGCTCGGGAGTGCGTGGCTAGCTGTGAGGGTGTGAGGTCTCGGCTGTGGTGGTCGGAGGGGATTAAATAGGAGGGGTCGCCGGCGTAGGATAGGAAAGGAACCTAGGGTTCCCCTTATCTCCGGCGAGGTTCCATTTCCCCTCGAATAAGCTTCCATAAACCTAATTACACGTGAACTAAAGATGGAAGGGGGTCGCGGTGGTCTGAGGAAGGAATCCCAGGGCGTATGTGGCCGGATCGGGGAGGCTGGCGGCGAAGCAGGGAAGGGGATCACTGGAGAGAAGGAAGGGGGATCCCCTTCCAACGAGGAAGACAAAACTGACAGGTGGCCCCCACCTGTCAGCGGGTGAAGCAGAAAAGGAAGGGCCGACAGGCGGGCCCTGGTGACCAGAGAGCGAGAGACGGGCTCGGGTGGCAGAAGGGTGGGCTAGGCGGGGGATGGGCGTGGGGAGGAGAGAGGGGACATTTGCGCCGACAGGTTGGTCCCACCTGTCGGTGGCTGGCGGTCGGACTGGGCCGGGCTCGGAGCAGATTGAGGGTTTGGGCCCATTTAAGAGACAAGAAAAACAGGGAAATTTCATATAGTAGAATCCAGCTATCTACGACTCATTCTTTTTATCCTATAGCAGTTGTGCCGGTACATTGGGCACTAGCTAATATTTTATAGTAGAGTGACAAGGAGTTAAGGCTCGATAAGCATGGCTTGGGTTGCACACAAGGACGGGGATCTAATAAATATAAGTGTAGGGCTAGATATTTGACTAATGCAATATTAACCTATGAGTTATAGCGATAATTATGAAAAACTGGGCTCAATGATGATCAACTATTTCCACAGGAGGGTTCGATGACTTGCCTTGATCAGCAAACGGTGAAGGTGGAACCTCGGGATAGAACTTCGGCTCCTCGACGAACTCGTAGTCTTCTCGATACGGAAAAAGTAAACAATACATTCAATAAAGCATCACAAAACATAAGCATACAAGTTTTATGATTTAATTATGTGAATTTAGCTTTATTTTACTGAAGTTATATTAATAATATCAAAGGTTAAAGTTTTGGGGTTTTTCCTAATTTATTTCATGAATTATTAATTTATCCCTAAGGGGTTTTTATTTATTTAATTCATAAGATTCTTTTGTGCTAAAGTAACATACTGTTTTTATAGCATTAATGTGTAGAGAATAAAATGCTGAATTTAATAAAATTGGAATGGTGAAATTTGAAGTTAAAATGAGCAAGTTATGAATTTTCAAAGGTTAAATCAATTTCTGGAATTTTATTTAAACTGGAAATAGGTTTTAGTCCACGGTGAGCCAGGCCCACGGTGGACAGACGCACTGTGCATGTGGACCCAATCGCTTTGAGCCATTCGATCAAGATCCAAGGCCCAGGCGCGAGGCGGGAGGGTTTAATGAAATTGGACGGCCACGATTAGATCTCGCGAATCGGTACGACGTGGACGCACCAGATCGAGTCAAACTTTTAAATAGCGATTGACGGCCCAGATTAAAGGATACCGGTTTGACCGGATCCAAGGGCTCAGTTTAGATCCCCGTAGGATCTAATCTGTGCCATTCGCTCGGGATCGTGCGGCTCGAATGGATTCCGGCACGGCACATAGTGACGAGGGTATTTTACCCTTTGTATCCGGCGATGGTGGCCTCGGGCGTGGTGGCGACAGCGCCGGTGAGGGGCCTAAGACCTAGCTCTCTGCGAAAATGGATAGAGGAGATGACGATGGTTCCAACCGTATCTGCGGCGGCGACGATGATCCACGGACGGTGACCGGCGGTGGGGGTAGACGACGGAGGCTTCACTGGTGCTCGACGACGACGATGATCTGTCGGCATTCACGGCCAACGGAGGGGATGCCGAGGATGGGCGGGCCCTAGTGGTCTCGACGGTGGCGACAGCGAGGGCAGAGGAGGTCTGAGGTGGCGGCGATCGGTGGCCGGAGGCGGAGCAGGAGTGAAAGCCCGAGAAAGGGGCAGAGGAGCTCTGGTGCGCTTCGGCTGAGACTTAGGTAGTGTGGGAAGAGGGCGGTGACCGACAGGGTTTAAATAGGGGGCTTGCCAGCGGCTAGATGGAAGGGAACCGAGGGGTTCCCGTGAACTCCGGCGAGGGCTTCCAAGCTTCGGCCATGCTTCCTTAAGCGTGAAACCGCGTCGGCCAAAGATGGAAGAAGGGCGCCGGTGCTCGGGGAAGGCGATCCGAGGTGGATCCGAGTGAAAGCAGGCGGCCGGTGGCGGGAAAAGGGAGACGATGGATCCGACAGGTGGCCCCCACCTATCGGCGGGTGAGCGAAAAAGGAAAGCCCGACAGGCGGGCCCCGTCGGTCAGAGAGAAGAAGATGGAAGCGAGTGGCTGCCATGTGGGACAGAGGCGGGCGCGGGCGGGAGAGAGGGAAGGGGGCGGCGCCGACAGGTTGGCCCCACCTGTCAGTGACGCACGGCTGGGTTGGGCTTGGCTAGAGATGAATTGGAGGTTGAGGCCCATTAGGAATTTAAATGCTTTTCCGATTCAAAATAATTCCAGTAATTCATTTATTTGTTTAAGAGTTGATTCAATATTGATAAAAATTTGTAAAAATTCTTAAAATTATGTTTTGGCATCTAGTTTATTTCATAAAATTTTCAAGTCCAAATTTTGAATATTTATCTCTGTTTGGCTTTATTAAGGCTCTTTTAGGGGTTTTCTTTCATACTAAAATCCAGAAATTCCTTTATTAATATATTTCTTTTATTTTATTTCTTTTTAAATCTTGGGGTGTTACACTTTTGGATCATCGAATTGACCCAAGTGCGGGGGCACGTTTTCGTGTCAACAATCGCATATGAAACATATTTAAAATCGTGAAACATATGTAAAAGCACAATATTAATACATGAACCATTGTTTTTAACATGATATATGTAGCAAAAAATACCAAGGAGAAAATCATACTGAAAAACATCTAGGAAACCTTTACAAAGAAAGATGCATACTATCATTTCACATTTCCTCCCTATACACGTGTATTAGAGTGTATCTACTCATGCATACCAATGACAAAAGTCATTACACTCATTATATTGCAATCTATCATTCCACATCATTATATTGCAATTTCATTACAATCATTATATTGCAATTCATTACAATCATTATATTGCAATCCAGTACAACGACAAAATTCACAAATAAAAAGTGAAAACATTCGTAAAGCGGTGAAAAAATACTTGGTTGATTGGCGGTGGTGGAGGTCAGCGGGTGGCGTAGGCCAGCGAGTGGCGACGGATGACGGCGACCAGCAGGCACCGGCGAGGCTCACGGTAGGGCAGAGGCCGGCCGGCGGGCGGCCGGCGGCGGTGGCCGAGGATGGGCGGGTGGCTGTCAGGCGGGCGGGCGGGCGGCGGCGGCCGAGGGCGGGGCAGGCGGCCGCTCGGGCAGCTGAATCAGGGGCGGCGGGGCGCTCGGGATGGCGCGGGCCGATGGTGGCGTGCGATGGGCAACGGCGGCGGGCGAGAGGAAGAGTGGGCGGCGGCAGCGGCTGTGGTTGTGCGTGGTCGGGCGCGCGCTCGTACAGGGATTAGGTTTCCCTATACGCACGCGGGGGTTGGGGAATAAATCCCTTAACTTCTGTCGGGTAGCATTAAAGTCGATGAAAGTTAAGTTCCATCGGCTTTAATGCTGGCCGACAGATGTTACAACTTTTATACCGGGCGGGGAAAATCCCCTCTAACTTCTGTCAGCCACTATGAAAAGCTGACGGAAGTTAGCTTAACTTCTATTTGCTACTTTAGGCTGATAGAAGTGAATTAATTTCCGTGGGCTTTTGAAAAGATCGACGGAAATTAATGAGGCCGGCGGAAATTTCTGTTTTTCTTGTAGTGCGAAAGATATATCATCAGTCCATCATCCATCCAAATGAGATCCTCTATAGTCGATCTCGTTGACTATAGAGGGAAGTCGCCCCCTCTGGATCCATCGGATGGAGGGTGCAGAGGGGGGACTTCTAAAAGGGTTCGGAGGTGGTGGGATCCACCTCTACAGTACGGATAGGGCTTTCGCACCGTCAGATCCACACCGAACAGTGTGAATTGCAACTGTGAAGAATAGTCGGAGCCCTCGAAATTAATTGATTTGGTTCCTTGTCCATCGTTCATCCATGGGTTGTTCATTTCCGTTATGTTTGCTACGTGTTTTTTATATATATTTGAGTATATTTGACTTTGGGTTACAAAACTTTAAATATAATTTTCTCATTAACTATTTATTTTGTAATTCAATGACGTAGTTGTATTAATCACAATTAAATCTATAATAAAAATGAGATCTCATATAATTATATTTTCAATACACAAATGACAAATACAATACACTAAATTTTTATTTGTTCCAATCAAATTATACAAAAAATGGCGCAAAAAATAAATATAAGAATCTAATTTAAAACACAAAACGCATATCCCATGATCCATCAAACCTAGTAGCCACTACCGGAAATCTGAAATTTGTCGAGTGCCCTAGGCACTCGGTGAAGTCCATAATGCACTCGGCAAACGCTTCGTCGAGTGTGGCACTCGGCGAAGCACACTCGGTGGACTCATTATCGGCATAGAGAGGTTTGACGAGTGCATTTTATTGGTCACTCGGTGAAGCTTTTGTCGAGTGCCAAATTCAACACTCAGCGAAGAAAAGGGAATAACGGGGACGTGACGGACATTTTACCTAGTGCCCAAAGTTTGGCACTCGGCAAACATAAAAACTGAAAACAAAAAGCAGCTCACGATTCACATCCTCAACACACCTTTTATTGAACACGTGGCAGGCACGATGCCATGGCGTGATGGGCCGAGACGGTGCGGGGTGTAGGGGCGGCACCGAGGTGCGGCGCGGAGGGGCGGAGCGGTGGCCATACTGGGCGGGGCGTGCCGCACCGTGCCGCGAGCGGGGCAAGGGCGAGGCAGGGCGGGGCAAAGCAGAGCACGGGCAGGGCGGGGTGGGGTGGGGTGGGGTGTGGGGACGGCAACGGCAGTGTGGCAACGACGGCGGCATGGTGTCCTGTCGGTGGTGGAAGTGTCGGTGGTGGAAGAGGGGGGAGGGAGGAAAGAGAAGGGAGGGTGGGGAGTATTTAATATGATGTATGTGAAAATTTTGAAAAATTGGTGCCAATTTTGAAATTTTGCCTGAAGAGGAGTGCGGGAAACAAATTTTTTGTTTGCCAAGTGTTGCACTCGGCAAACACGAGATCTTTGCCGAGTGCCTCAAATTTGGCACTCAACAAACAATTTTTTATTTTTAAAATTTTGTTTAATTTGTTTTGCAATCTTTTTTGACAAAAATGTGAAACTATAGTGGATAACAACTAAAAATAAACTCAACAATATAAATATATTTTTTAGATAATTTAGTTTATTATTTTATGCACTTATAGTTCAACCTCGACATGTTTTAATTTAAATCCTAGAAATATAATTAATGAATTAAAAATAGCTAATTTATCTAAAAATACTAAAAAAATCTTGGGACAAGATAAATTGTATGTTGATTGAAAAAAGTTTTAAGTTCAAACAAATATTTAATCATCAATTTGTTTTCAAGCATATCTCATTTCTTCTTTAAATCCTAATTTCTCTTCTAATTTCTCTTCTCGAAATCTCCAATTTCTGAACATTCTAGGTGATAACTTTATCGAAACATTTTAAATTTTTATCATAGTATCTTCATATCATATCATAACACCATAGCAAGTATAATATTTTTCAGACTTCATTTGATTTTTTTAGGATTAAAAAACAATTAAGCTCAATGTTGTCGATAGAGTGTCGCAACCAATATTGTTTAAAATTTCTTTCAATTTAGTGGATAAGAATTAAAAATAGACTTTAAGAAATGAATATGATATTTTTATATTTTTGTTTATTATTTAATGCACTTACATTTCAAATTTGACCTATTTTTTATTTTAATTCTAGAAATACGTTTAATGAATTAAAAATAATAAACTAACCCAGAAAAATATTAAATTTTTATATTAGATAAGGTATATTGTATTTTTATTGTAAAAAGTTTCAAGTTCAAGCAAAAATTAAATCGTTTATTCGCTTTCAAACCTATCGCATCTCTTTTCTAATCCCTAATTACTCCTCACAGAATCTTCGATTTCTTAACATCTTACGTCACAACTTTCTCGAAATATTTTTAATTTTTTATCACAATATATATGTATCATATTATAACATCATGGCAAAATCTCATATTTTTCAGATTTCATTTTATTTTTTAGAATTAAAAAACAATTAAGCTCTATATTGCCAATCGAGTGTCGCAACCTACTTTTTTTAAATTTATTTCAATTTAGTGTATAACAACTCAAAATATACTAAGAAATATGAATATGATTTTTATATAATTTTTAGTTCATTATTTTAGGTACTTGTAGTTCAATTTTCACCTATTTCAATTTAAATCCTTGAAACATACTTAATAAATTAAAAATATCAAACTGAACTTAAAAATATGAAATTTTTACATGAGATAATATATGTTGTATTTAGAGTATATAAAAAAATTCAAGATAAAACCAAATAGAAAATATCACATAGGCTCGAAACAAGGTTTTTGGACAAAAAATTTGGGTTTGCCTAGTGTTTTTTTTGAAAAGCACTCGGCAAATCCACTGTCTTTGCCGAGTGCTTTTCAAAAAACACTCGGCAACCCCCCAAAAAAATTTTACCTACGCAAGCACAACATTAAGACGTCCGTTAGTGCCGATTTTTGCCGAGTATATTTTCAAAAAACACTCGGTAAATAATTAATTCACCAAGTGTTTATATTTTACCAAATACTCGAGATAATACACTCGGTAAATTTAAGTATTCCGGCAGCGAGCAGCTGTATGTACGTTCCTGCTGCTACGGACCGTATGCGCCTCCGCGCCGTTGCACGCCGCCACAGCAACAGGTGAAGGACCGTTGCTTCTGCATTCCTTTCCATGTACCTGTAGAGGGCAAAAACGCTTGGGGGCACCAGCTCCCTCGTTGAATGTCATACGTATGGTGCTGGGGCGCACGTACGCAAGTTCAGATAATGCAGCCGGTGAGAATAGTTTTCGGTTGTTGGATCATAGTTTTTTGAAAAAAAATCATAGATATTAATGGGGTATTTTGTTTCTTGCATTAAAATTTAGTCCATGCCACATCGAATGTTTGTGTCACATCCGATGTTTGGACATTAAATTAAAGGACTAATAATAAACTAATTAAAAAAAACAATTGTAGAATTGAAGGATAATTGGCGAGACGAATTTATTAAGCCTAATTAATTCATGATTAACAAATGTTTACTGTAGCATCACATTATCAAATCATGATGTAATTAGACTCATTAAATTCGTCTCGCAAATAATGCACCGATAATGAGTTTTGTAAATAGTCTACATTTAATACTCTAAAATAATATCTAAACATTTGATGTGACAGGGATTAAAATTTAGTCCCTCAAACCAAACACCCCCTAAGTCTTATTGTTTAGATTTAGAATCTAGATTATTTAAAGTAGATACAACTACAAAAGTCGTCGATAGGACCATGGTTTTATCTTTGAAGACCATATAGAAATCTACTGTTTGCCAAACAAAGTACAACTCCCCTAAGTTTGGAAATGAAAATATAGTAGTAAAAATGGTGAGATCTGGATGATATATACTTGTTCTAAAATAAAAGTGTCCATATTTAAAAATAATAATATTTGTAACTTTTAATTAATAATTAGGCAAAAAAAATTTAGGTTTTGTGTGACAAATGTAGTTAAATTGATATTTAAAAGTACTTTTATTTATCATATATTGTTATATTAATAGTTAACCAATGATCAATATTACAGTGTAAAACTTATATGCCTTATAATTAGAGTGTTATTACAAACCGTTTATTTATTTCGACACCGTTACAATTTTCATAAGAAGTGACTTATGATTTTTAAAAACACAAAGTAGCCGCTGAGAGAGGAGTGAACCACTTTCATTTAACACGGTAAAATAGATGTTATTTTTGTCCGTGCATGCTGATGATTTTCGTATCTTCGGCAAAAAAAAATCTAGGATAGTAACATGACCATATATTTAGACGGATTTTGCACACCATTATTCGTGTTTCACAAAAAGTTCTTACATTAACAATACATTAAGAAAATACATGGTCTTTCATATTTACATGTTAACGTTTCTAAAAAATGTACAAGGTAACATTTCTAGTATATACATGATAATGTTTCTAGCACTATAGCACAAAGGTATTTTTATATCTATTTGCCAGGGACCAACTTATTTCCAAACAAACTGACAAGACAAAATCCAACAGACTACTGAACAATATTTTTTTCTAGTTGCAAGTATTTTTTAATTTAGTATCGGTGATAACAGTCTATTTTATCTAATGATCTTAATATCTTATTAAAATTCTAAAATCCTAGATAACAAGTTTATGATGATATAATGACATAGCATCATAGATATGCCCTAGACCTAAGCGACCATATTAGTAACCAAATGATCGCACTTGCATTAACTAGCATGAACAAATATATCGTACTAGCAAACGGTAACAAGATAATCATGATTTCACAATTCATGATCATTAATCGTACAGAAAAGTAAAACATGTATTGTATAGTAGACGAAGACGAATTGTGGTCGATGCAAAGGTTCTCCTATTGGAATCGGATCGCAGTACCTGACGGCGACCGACAGTAGACATGGACGGAAGATGTGCCATGATGACGAACTTGATCAATCGCGTGGAGCGCTTCCCAAAAACCTTATTCACCCTCTCCCGGTACAGAATCACAAGGACGAGTGGTTCTGAAGACCTGCTCTCCCATTCCCGGTGCACGCCGGTGAACATAATAGAGTAGACTACGGTGACAGCACAACAGAGAGAAGACAACCAAAACCCTAGCTTGATTTTGATCTAATTTGTTTTCGCACACCCGGAATCGCCCAGATCGACAGGTATTTATATGGGAGTGACTAGATCCCGTGTCACGATCACGATCTTAATCAAGTTAGTTTCCATATAACTGTATCTCGTAAACTTCATTAGGTTCCCAAAGAATCGAAACAAGAAAAGGAAAGACACGGTCTCCGCAAGGTGAGGAGTCGGTTTTCGGGAACACGTGGTTGGGCTCGGCAGGCCGACCCTCGAGTCCCAACTCAGATCAAGCACTCGGGAATGTTGACCCCTGACCTCTGAGTCTTAGCTCGGATCCGGTACTCAGGAGTGTCAACTCCCGAGTCCGAGTCCTGACTACTTGGTATTCCTTTTCATGACATGGGCCTTTGAGATTTATTTAGGATTTTATAAAAAATTCATATGGGACTATCCAAAAAATTCCAGCAATCTCCCACCAGATCTCAAATACCCACTTAGAGATTTATGTGATTCTCACTTACGTTTGATATACTAGTGTTTCGATGAGGACTGTTAAGTTGAACTTCCGCCTAGATTTTCAAGGTACACTCATCCACACTTGAATAATGGACTATGCCTTGAATTGCAAGTTTTCTACGAACGAGTTTCACTCAAAATCATAACTAGTACCTAGATGTTAGTAGCCTACCCGCGGGTTAAGCATATGTGTCATACTCTTTGGTCTCATAATGATCGTACTAGAGATCACCCAAGTCTCGTGAATTGCGACATTAAACAGTCAGGCTTATGGAGGTGTATTCTTTCAAAAATGCTTTGTAGGATGGCATCTTTGCTAATTAAAGCCAACAAAATAGATTAAGGTATAAAGCCAATATGCCTTATAGTATCTGAGAGTATTGTATCTTCACTTAGAGGTTAGGTAATTATAATTACTCTCCTTAGTTAAACAATAGCTTGTTTTTCTCAGGTCCTAATTCACAGGATCTCCGATCACATAAATTGGGTTACCACTATGGCAACTCATATGAGTTTCACACTCATCTCCCTCAATCACTACAACAAAACAGGCAACTTCCGTCGGCCAAAGCCGACGGAAGTTAGCCTTTTCCCGACGGAAGATAAAATAGCCGACGAAAACTTTCTGTTTTCTTGTAGTGAATGCATTTTCTACCACATTTCGTGATATCCCTATTATAAAGGGATTTGCTAGGTTTTTGTCTGTTTGAATATAAGTCACACTTATTACTCCAGATTTTCTTAACTTACTGACAGACTTTAATCGTCTTTTAACGTGTGTTGATGACTTCACATTATCCTTAGAACTTCTCACTTTGACTATCACAGTTTGATTGTCACAGTTCATAAGGATAGACAACACTGGTTTTTCAACCATAGGCAAGTCCATCAAAAGATCATGAAGTCACTCTGCCTCTAAAGTTGTTATGTCTAAAGCAATAAGTTCTATTTCAATGGTTGACCTCGTTAAAATGGTCTGTTTATAAGACCTCCATGATATTACACTACCTCCAAGGGTAAAAACATACCCAGTAGTGGTATAAAGCTCATCTACATCAGATATCCAGTTCAAGTCACTATATCCCTCAAGCACAGCGGGGTGCCCGGAATAGTGAATCTCATAACTCATAGTACCTAGCAAGTAGCGCATAACCCTTTTAAGTGCATGCCAGTGATCACAACTTGAGTTGGACATGAACCTTCTCAATTTGTTCACAACAAATGATATATCAGGTCTAGTTGTGCTAGCTAGATACATGAGTGAACCAATTATCTAAGAGTGTCTCAATTGATCTTTAGCTATTTTCTTATTCTTTCAAAGTATCACACTGGGATAAAGTGTTGGAGAAAGCTTGCTTTCTTTATAGCCGAAATGGCTCAAGACTTTCTCCACATAATGAGATTACGAAAGTGTAATCCCATTCTCATCCTTAATCAGTTTGATATTGAGAATAATATCATCTTCTCCCAGATCTTTCATATCAAATTCTTTGATAGAAAAGACTTGACTTCATTGATCACATCAATGTTTGTGTCAAATATCAGTACGTCATTAACATACAAATATAATATAACTCCTTCACTCCACCATGTCGATAGTATACACATCTATCGGCCTCATTTATGAAAAAATCCATAGAAGTTAAAGTTTTGTCAAGATTCTCATGCCATTGCTTAGGTTCTTATTTCAGGCCATACAAAGACTTTAATAATTTACGCACCTTGCTTTCTTGACCCTTCACTACAAACTCATCAGGCTGGTCCATGTATATCTCCTCATCCAACTCTCCATTTAGAAAAGCTATCTTTACATTCATTTGATAAATGATAAGACCATATGAGGTAGCTAGGGAAAGTAATGCTCTAATTGTGGTCAGTCTAGAGACGGGTGAATAAGCATCAAAAAATCTTTGACCTTCTTTTTGTGTGTAACCTTTGGCTATAAGCCGAGCCTTGTACTTTTCAAAAATATCATCAGGTCTAAGCTTATTCTTGAACACCCACTTACAACCAATGGGCTTGCAATTTTACGGTTGTTTAGTAAGTTCCCATGTGCCATTGGATAGAATTGAGTCCATCTCAGTATGGACAACTTCTTTCCAATCATCTTCATCCGGAGATGCATATGCCTCGGTAATGGTACTAGGAGTTTCATACACAAAGTACATAGTGAAATTATCACCAAAAGATTTTGCAACACTTTGTCTCTTACTCCTAGGAGCTTCACTGTCATCCTCCTCAAGGATTTTCACAAACTGATTATGTTGTTCAGAAGACTCGAAATTATCTGGTTCAGAAATTATCTCATTAGAATATCTAGCAATGTTATCCATATCTTTCAAAGGAAACATATTATCAAGAAATGTTGCATCACAAGATTCTAAAATAGTATCAACATGCAAATCAGGCACATCTAATTTTACTACTAGAAATATATACGCCATGCTCCTCTGAGCATAGCCTAGAAATACACAATCCATTGTTTTAGGTCTTAACTTGTGTTTCTTCACGATTGGAACATTGACTTTCGTCAAATATCCCGAAGTATGTAATTAAGAAAGTGATGGTTTTCTACCAATCCATATCTCATATGGAGTTTGTTCCTTATTCTTGTTTGGAACTTTATTCAGGACATCACTAGCAATCAACAAAGACTTCCCACCATGCCTTTGATAAACCAACAGTATCCAACATGGCATTAATCGATTTAGTTAGCATGTGGTTTTTTCTCTTGGAAACACCGTTTGATATAGGCGAATAGGGAGGTGTCCTCTCATGAATAATATCGCGTTCCTCACAGAATTCATAAAATATTTTGGGAAATATTCACCACCATAATCAGACCTAAGACATTTTATCTTTCTCTCTAGTTGATTTTAAACTTTGGCTTTATAGATTTTAAAGTAGTCTAATGTCTCATCCTTAGTTCTCAACAAATATACATAATAGAATCTAGCCGCATCATTAATAAAAGTCATGAAATATCTCTTTTCACCCTTTGTCAACACACCATTCATCTCGCAAAGATCAGAATGTATAAGTTCTAAAGGTGTCAAGTTTCTCTCCTCAACCGCCCTATGAGGCTTCCGAGGTTGCTTAGATTGCACACAACTATGTCACTTAGAATATTTGGTACTAGTGAAATTTGGAATTAAACACAAACTAGAAAGTTGAGACATCAAGCCAAAATTAACATGACATAAACATGAATGCCAAACGCTTACATCACCATTAATATTGCCACAGCTATGGTTTACTGACTTATTGCTAAAATTTGAAAAGGAAAAACGAAACAATCCTATGCAATCATAGCTTTTACCAATGAATTGCCCATGTGTAACGCCCGAATTTAATAAATCCGGACCTTTATTGAAATTCCATAGAAAATCAATAAATACAAGACGTTCATCACACGACTGCGTAAAATACGCCAATCAATCATGGTTCGTAGACCATATTATTACAAAAGAGTTAAAACAAAGAGAAACTAATAAAATAAATCCTCTAGATGAACGTCTTCTTCCAGTCTCGTGCCTTGACTAGATCTCTACTCCAGACCTTCGCCCTCCTCGTAGTAGACTGCCTCTGGTGGTGTAAGTCAACGGGGGTGAGTACATTCGTACTCAACAAGACACCGAATGCAATTAGAATGCAAGGTAATAACAAGGAAGGTAGTGGCTCACTTTTGCGAAAAAGCATATTTGTAAAGCAATTAATGTAATCAAGTTATTATTGCGGGAAAGTAAACATGAGTCAAGCATCATCTTCTAACTCGAGGGGTACAGTCAGCCCACCCTCGCTCAACAGTCCTTACATGCCATGAATAACACATACATTCACATAATAGTAAACTATCTAGGAGAGGTCACACAACCCGCCCTTAACCGTGGGCTCGGCTTTTCAAAAAGATTTATTAATCTGATCAGAGGTGTACTACTGTACCCACAAGGCACTCATTTCCCGCACACCGCAGTGTCTTAAATGACTCCTGTCACGAGAAGCTCGTGCCAAAACCTTCAGCATGCAACGCACCAATTCGATAACACCCTCTTATAGGTTCATATGGTTTCCCAGTCACTTCGGGCCACACCATCCCCCCCTTGAGCCACGTCGGTACAAGTCACCTACAGGTTGCCCCTTGCCCCCTCCACTATGGTGTTCCAAGTTGGTACGATCCATACCTTCAATTAGGACTTACCCACTAGACTTGTGGTTAGTACGGAAGTGCTTTGCAACGGATCCCACAGACCGGTCCTTATAGTGCCCCGGGTGCGACCAGCCAATTCCCGAGCTTGCACCCGGAACCCACCATACTTATACCATAGCCAACTCCAACAGAATCTAGAGACGAGAATAACAGGGTAAATCATATAGCAGAATTCATCTATCTACGACTCGTTCTTTTACCCTATAGCAGTTGTGTTGGTAAATTGGACACTAGCTAATATAATATATTGTAGAGTGACAAGGAGTTTAGGCTCAATAAGCATGGCTTAGTTTTACACACAAGGTCGGGGATCTAATAATTATAAGTTAGGGCTTGAGATTAGACTAATGCAATATTATCCTATGAGTTATAGCGATAGTTTATTAAAACATGGGCTCAATGATGGTCAAAATGGCGGTTGTGACATGCCTTGATCCGCAAACGGTGAAGGTGGAACCTCGGGGTAAGACTCCGGATCGTCGACGGCGACATAGTCTTCTCGATACGGAAAAGTAAACACAACATTCAATAAACCATCCAAAAATCAATCATACAAACATACATGTTTTTGTTGGATTAAGTAAAGGAGATAGAGTCTTAAATTCTATGAAATTATTACTTAAATATTTAAGATTAAGTTTTAAAGAGGTTTCTGAATTTTATAAATTGATATAAGTATTTTTCCTAAGGGGTTTTTATTTTCCCTTTTTAGAGGTGAAGTAAAAGGGTATAAAACAACCTTATTGTTTTTATTGCAGCAAAAATAGTGAAATTAAGTTATTAGGTCTTCTGAAGTTATTATATAAGTTTTTATGACATTTTTATGAAGTGTTGAATTTTTATTATATTAATTAATTACTTGTCCTAAAGGGCCTTTGAAATATTATTTAATAAAAATGAAATGGGAAAAATAAACATACTATTTTTATTGCATTAAAAACAGCGAAATGGAGTAATTATGTCCTCTGAAATTAATATATGAATTTTAAAGGTCCCTCTGAGAAATTTTAATGAAATATTAATTAAATTCTAAAGGGACTTTTCTTTATTATTAAATAAGAATATTTTGTGCCAAATAAACATATTGTTTTTATTGCATAAAAGTGTAGAGAATAAAAATTTTCCAGAATTGAAATGGTCAAATTTGGAGTTAAATTGAGCAAGTTATGGATTTTTAAAGTTTAAACCAGTTTCTAGAATTTCTAAAATCATTTTTCTGAATTAAAACCAGCCCTGGTCCACGGTGGACCGAACCCACCGTGCGCGGGATTACTATTCCCGTGGACCCGATCACTGTGGGCCGTCCGATCTAGATCTGAAGGCTAGTGGCGGGGTGAAAGGTTTTAAGTGAATTTGGATGGCCCAGATCACTCCATACTCCCCCGCCAAAATGGCCGGCTGAGATTAAATCACCGAGTGATTTAATTTCATCCGTTCAGTCTGGATCGGACGGTCGAGGCACCGTCCGGCACGCGCGCGGCACAGGTGAAGCTGAGGGCTTCGTCCCCGACTTCGGCGACATGGCGGCGAGTGACCACCGATGGTGGCGATGGCCTAAGGCCCTAGGCGTCAGCTAAAATGGATAGAGGGGAGGGAGGGGAGTATGGTGGTACCGGCGAAGGCGGTGAATGATGACCGATGACGACCGGCGGCAAGGAGAGAGCGGCATAGCTCTTCGGGATCAACGGCGACGAGGCGCTCCAGTGGTCTTCACGGCCAACCAAGGCGAGGCCGGGGTAGAGGGCATGGAGGCGGTCCTGGCGATGGCGACGGCGAGGGCGGGTGGTGGCTTGAGTCGCCGGCGAGGGCTCGACGGAGGGGAAACAGAGGAAAAACCGAGAAAAACAGTGGCAGCATGTCACGCCCCGATTTAATAAATCAGGACCTTTATTGAAATTCCATAGAAAATTAATAAAAACAAGATGTTCATCATGCGACCACGTACAATACAAGCAATCATTCACGGTTCGTAGACCGCATTAGTACAAAAGTGTATAAAGATGAAGAGAAACTAATAAAACAAAGGGGTCCTAGATGAACGCCTCCTTCCAGTCTCGCCTTGACTGGATCGCTACTCCATACCTTCATCCTCCTCGTAGTAGACGGGCTCTAGTGGTGTAAGTCAATGGGGGTGAGTACAAACGTACTCAGCAAGCCACCAGATGCAAATATAATGCAGAGTAATAATAAGGGAGATAGTGGCTAATTTTGCGGAAAAGCATAATTGTAAAGCATTAAATGTGATCAATTTATTAGTACTGAAATGTAAACATGTGTATGCATCATCATCTTCTAACTCGAGGGGTACAGTCAGCCACACCTCGCTCAACAGTCCTTACATGCCATGAATAACACAACCATTCAAACAATTGTAAACTAAATGCGAGTAGTCACACAACCCGCCCTTGACCGTGGGCTCGGATTTTTGAAAAGATTAAATACTCTAATCAGAGGTGTACCACTGTACCCACAAGGCACGCACTCATCAATTACACCAAAGTGTAACGAGATGACCCATACCACGGGAACTCGTGCCAAAACCTTCCATATGGTCCGCCTCGACCCGACAACACCCTCTTATGGATTTCATATGGTGTCCCGACGCGTCGAGCCTCACCATACCCCCCCTTGAGCCACGTCGGTACAAGTCACCCGTAGGTTGCCCCTTGCCCCCTCCACTATGGTGCATCGAGTCGGATTGTTCCATACTTTCAGTTAGGACTTACCCATTAGACTTGTGGTTGGTATGGAAGTGCTTTGCAACAGATCCCGTAGACCGGTCGTTATAGTGCCCCGGGTGTGACCAACCAATGCCCTATCTTGCACCCAGAACCCACCATACTTATAACATAGCCAACTCCAACAGAGTCCAGAGACAAGAATAACGGGGAAATTTCATATAGTAGAATCCAGCTATCTACGACTCGTTCTTTTTGTCCTATAGCAGTTGTGCCGGTACATTGGGCACTAGCTAATATAGTATTCGTAGAGTGACAAGGAGTTAAGGCTCAATAAGCATGGTTTGGGTTTGCACACAAGGACGGTGATCTAATAAATATAAGTGTAGGGCTTGATATTTGACTAATGCAATAATACCCTATGAGTTATAGCGGTAATTTATTAAAACATGGGCTCAATGATGATCAAAATGGGGGTTGTGACTTGCCTTGATCAGCAAATGGTGAAGGTAGAACCTCGGGGAAAAACTCCGGCTCCTCGACGTACTCGTAGTCTTCTCGATACGGAAAAAGTAAACAATACATTCAATAAAGCATCTCAAAGCATAAACATACAAGTTTTATGATTTAAACATGTGAATTGAGCTTTATTATACTGAAGTTGTATTGAATAATATTAAAGGTTAAAGTTTTGGGGTTTTTCCTAATTTATTTCATGAATTATCCATTTATCCCTAAGGGGTTTTTATTTATTTATTTAATAATATTATTTTGTGTTAAGGTAACATACTGTTTTTATGGCATTAATGTGTAGAGAATAAAATGATGAATTTAACAAAATTTGAATGGTGAAATTTGGAGTTAAAATGAGCAAGTTATGAATTTTCAAAGTTTAAATCAATTTCTGGAATTTTATTTAAATAGAAAATGAGCTCTGGTCCATGGTGAGCCAGGCCCACGGTGGACCCGCAACTGTGCACGTGGACCCGAGCGATCTGGACCGTTGGATCTGGATCTAGTGGCTAGATGCGAGGCGGGAGGGTTAAATGATTTTGGACGGCCGAGATTAAAACGTGCGAAAGGGTATAACGTGGACGCACGAGATTGACCCAAGGGTTTAAGTTGTGATCAATGGCTGTGATCGCCTGGTACTGGTTTGACCGGATCCGAGGGCCCAGATTAAATCCCGAAGGGATTTAATCTTAGCCCTCCGATCGTGATCGGACGACCAGGGGTCCATCCGGCATGGCACGGGCGTAAGGGGCACGTACCCCCTTCGTCTTCGGCGACGACGGCCTCGGGTGCGGCGGCGACGGTGACGGCGAGGGCCTAGAGGCCTAGCTTTATGCGAAAATGGAAAGAGGAGGCTACGATGGTCATGACTGTACCTTCAACGGCGATGATGGATGACGGATGGCGGCCGGCGGCGAGGGTAGACGGCGAGGGGTGTTCGGGTGCTCGACGGCGAGAGTGATCTGGTAGGTTCCACGGCCAACCGAGGGGTGGCCGAGGACGGGTGGGCTCTGGCGGTCACGATGGTGACGACGACGTGGACGGTGGGGGCCGGAGTCAACGGCGAACGGCGGCCGGAGGTGGAGCAGGAGAGAACTCAGAAAAAGTGGCGCGGGGGCTCGGGAGTGCGTGGCTAGCTGCGAGGGTGTGAGGTCTCGGCTGTGGTGGTCGGAGGGGATTAAATAGGAGGGGTCACTGGCGTAGGATAGGAAAGGAACCTAGGGTTCCCCTTATCTCCGGCGAAGTTTCAATTCCCCTCGGATAAGCTTCCATAAACCCGATTACGCGTGAACTAAAGATGGAAGGGGGTCGCGGTGGTATGAGGAAGGGATCCCAGGGCGTATGTGGCCGGATCGGGGAGGCTGGCGGCGAAGCAGGGAAGGGGATCACCGGAGAGAAGGAAGGGGGATCCCCTTCCAACGAGGAAGACGAAACTGACAGGTGGCCCCCACCTGTCAGCGGGCGAAGCAGAAAAGGAAGGGCCGATAGGCGGGCCCTGGTGACCAGAGAGCGAGGGACAGGCTCGGGTGGCTGATGGGTGGGCCAGATGGGGGAAGGGCATGGGGAGGAGAGAGGGGACGCGAGCACCGACAGGTTGGTCCCACCTGTCGGTGGCTGGCGGTCGGACTGGGCCGGGCTCGGAGCAGATTGAGGGTTTGGGCCCATTTAAGTTAATAAATGTTTTCTGATTTAAAATAAATCTAGTAATTCATTTATTTGATTAAGGGTTGAATCACTATTGATAAAAATTTGTAAAAATTCCTGAAATTATGTTTTGGCCTCTAAATTATCCCATAAATTTTCAAGTCCAAATTTTGAATATTTCTCCCTGTTTGGATTTAATATGGCTCTTTTAGGATTTTCTTTAATAACAAATTCCAAAAATTCCTTTAATAATATATTTCTTTTATTTTATTTCTTTTTAAATCTTGGGGTGTTACAATTCTACCCCCTTACAGAGAATCTCGTCCTCTGAGAATCCTGGGGCCTTGCCCTGTCTCATGTTCTTCTTAATGGCGGCTATATCCGGGTCTTCTAACTAAGCTTCACGGATCTGCTCGAGTATGACTGGTTGGGTCTCCAAAGTGGCTAGATATGCTCCTGTGGTTAACCCGAGGTTTAACTTTTCCATTTCGTTATATAGCAAAGGCGCGTGATCCTGAATCACGATTGCGGTGCAGTATCCTTTTTAACTTAGTGCATTAGCTACCACATTTGCTTTGCCGGGATGGTAGTGAATACCTAAGTCGTAGTCCTTTATTAATTCCAACCATCGCCTTTGCCTAGGGTTGAGATCCGGCTGCGTGAAGATATACTTCAGACTCTTGTGATCCGTAAAGATCTCGCAGCGGTTTCCAATTAAATAATGCCTCAATATCTTAAGGGCATGCACAACAGCGGCCAATTCCAAGTCGTGAGTCGGGTAGTTTAACTCATGAGGTCTCAATTGACGAGAGGCATATTAATGGGGGATTGGTCCCGATCTTCCGTTAGGTAAGGATAACTTGGATTGGTGGAGAATCTCGACGTTGGCGATCCAAGGCTCCGGTCCGGCGGATCAAAACCTTGCAATCGTTACACCACTGTCTCCGTTGGTTATCAACCACGCAGGACGCGATTGACCTCGCCACGAAGGCTAATTCCTGCAAGTGAACCCAAGAACACAAGCAAGAACAGGAAGGATACAAGTCGAATGCCAAATCACAGATAAACTATGAAGAGGAGAGGTTTCACAAACGCCGATGCAGCAGCCAATCGGTCCGGTGCAAGGGGCGGGATCTAAACACACAAGTGTAGATGCAAACAAAGCAAAACCTAACCCTAAAGGCGGCTGGCGTGAGTATATAAGGCGTGTGCAGCCTGTAGAAGACGTACAGACTCGGACTTATGGGCTAGAAGACGTACAGACTCGGACTATGGTCCAACACGGCCCAATTTTGTCACGCAGGACTATTTCAAATACACAGGTCGACTCGAGACTCCAAATGAGACGAAACCAACGTCAAACGATCCGTCTTCTCCTCAGCTTTCCAAAAAGTCCAAGAACGCGTCAATTGGACTTCGTATGAGGAAAATACGCCCATTTTGGTGCATGGTGGTCGATGTAGTCCGAACCAGCGAATTCTTGACTTCAAATCATCCGTGCGACTCCGTCTTCAACTCCAACTCTTCTATTCCATCTCCCATGTTCCTAAGCAACAAAATATCACTCGTATTCAGTAGCATCCCGTCCAAACAAATATTAACATAGTTGCTAAGGAAAGAATTAACCTCATGGTTCAAGCGACGGACACGGGCGCGTGTGATTGGTCCTTGTAATTGAATTGTAGGTGAAGGCTCCATGTGTGTATCATGTGAAGTGATGTCCTCATCATCCTCCCCCTCTTGAATTAGAGTCGTCCTCGACTCAAGCTCATCGTCATCTCCCAAATAGGGCTTTAAATCTGAAATGTTAAATGTGGGACTAACCCCAAAAGCTGCAGGCAACTCAAGTTTATATGCATTATCATTTATCTTCTCAAGCACACGGAAAGGACCATCAGCACGGGGCATCAATATAGACTTTCTCAAATCAGGAAAACGATCCTTGCGCAGGTGCAACCAAACAAGATCACCTGGTTCAAATGTTATCTCTTTTCTACCCTTACTACCATAAGCATGATATTTCTCATTCATTTTCTCTATGTTTTCTTTAGTAGTTTCATGCATCTTAAGCAATAATTCAGCACGTGTAGTAGCATCAAAATTCAATTTTTCAGATGGTGGCAATGGTAGCAAATCAATAGGAGCACGCGGATTAAAGCCATAGACCACTTGAAACGGACTTACCTTAGTAGTGGAGTGTACTGACCTATTATATGCAAACTCAATATGAGGTAGACACTCTTCCCAGAGCTTCAAGTTGGTCTTCAAAACAGCCCTCAACATGGTGGACAATGTGCGGTTGACGACCTCCGTTTGCCCATCCGTTTCTGGGTGACAAGTAGTAGAAAACAGCAGCTTCGTCCCCAACTTATGCCACAACGTCCTCCAAAAATGACTTAAGAATTTAGCATCACGATCTAAAACGATGGTATTGGGAACTCCATGCAAGCGTACGACCTCTCTGAAAAACAAATCAGCAACATTGGTAGCGTCGTCGCTCTTGTGACAAGGTATAAAATGCGCCATTTTAGAGAACCGATCTACCACCACAAAAATACTATCTCTCCCCCTCCTAGTTCTAGGTAATCCTAACACAAAATCCATAGAAATATCCTCCCAAGGTACACTAGGAACGGGCAGAGGCATATAAAGACCATGTGGGTTTAGACGGGACTTAGCTTTATTGCAAGTAGTGCATCGTGCCACATAGCGCTCAACATATCGTCTCATCCTAGGCCAATAGAAGTGTGTGGACAGCACATCTTCGGTTTTCTTTGATCCAAAATGACCCATCAAACCACCACCGTGTGCTTCCTGCAATAACAACAAGCGAAGAGAGCTAGACGGCACGCATAACTTGTTAGCACGAAAAAGATATCCATTATTCAGCACATATTTGTTCCAAGCACGGTCATCTGTACAATTTGCAAAAGCATCTTTGAAGTCCAAATCAGTAGCATACATGTCCTTCAATTTTTCTAAACCAAAGATCTTATAATCAAGTTGAGAAAGCAATGTATAACGTCTAGATAAAGCATCGGCAATCACATTATCTTTCCCTTTCTTATGCTTAATGATATATGGAAAAGTCTCAATAAATTCTACCCATTTAGCATGTCGTTTATTCAGATTTGCTTGACTACGTATATGGTTCAATGCTTCATGATCCGAATGAATAATAAACTCCTTAGGCAAAAGGTAATGTTGCCAAGTTTCAAGCACACGCACTAAGGCATATAATTCCTTATCATAGGTAGAATAATTCAACTGTGGACCATGTGATTTCTCACTAAAATAGGCCACGGGTTTACCTCCTTGTAGCAGCACACCCCCTATTCCAAAACCACTAGCATCACATTCTAACTCAAAAGGCTTACTGAAGTCGGGTAGCTGAAGTAGAGGTGCATGTGTAAGGCGATTCTTGAGTGTGGCAAAAGCTTGTTCTTGTGCTGGTTCCCAAGTAAAAGTAACTCCCTTCTTGGTCAACTCATGCAAAGGACCGGCTATGGTGCTGAAATCTTTCACAAAACGTCGGTAGAAACTTGCAAGACCAAGGAAACTACGTACCTGTGTGATAGTTTGGGGTTGCGGCCAGCTGTTGATTGCTTCTACCTTTCCCGCGTCAACCTCAATACCATGTGAAGTGACAACATATCCAAGAAACACAACTCGATCCGTGCAAAACGTGCACTTCTCAAGGTTACCAAACATTCTAGCCTCACGGAGGACAGAAAAAACAGCACGCAAGTGTTCAACATGTTCAGTGAGAGACTTGCTATAAACCAAGATATCATCAAAGTATACAACCACAAAGCGTCCTATAAAGTGCCGTAGGACTTCATTCATCAAGCGCATGAAGGTACTAGGTGCATTAGTAAGTCCAAAAGGCATGACAAGCCACTCATATAATCCAAACTTTGTTTTAAAAGCAGTTTTCCATTCATCACCTAGTTTCATGCGAATTTGGTGGTAGCCACTACGGAGATCGATCTTAGTAAAGATAATGGCACCACTAAGCTCATCAAGCATGTCATCCAATCTAGGAATAGGGTGTCGATATCGAATGGTGATATTATTAATAGCACGACAATCAACACACATGCGCCAACTACCATCTTTCTTAGGCACCAAAATAACGGGTACTGCACAAGGACTAAGGCTTTCACGGACGTACCCACGATCAAGAAGGTCCTGTACTTGGCGCTCAATTTCTTTTGTCTCCTTTGGATTGTACGGTACGCTGCACGATTAGGAAGAGACGCTCCCGGGATGAAATCAATTTGGTGCTCAATGCCGCGTATCGGTGGCAGCCCGGGTGGTATCTCAGCAGGAAAAACATCGTTAAACTCCTGCAAAAGGTCAGTGACTGCAACAGGAATAGAGCTAGGAATGTTCGCAAGTGAAAACAGCACGTTCGTGCAAATCAAGCCATATATCATGGGAGTATCATCACAAATTTCAGCAAGGTCAGTTTTAGTTGCAAGCATGACACGTCCTTTCAGATTAATAACTTGTGATGAAGAAGGAGAAGCAAATTTATCTTTCTGTTGCCTCGAAAGCGTTTTGGCTACTTGCTGATTTTCAGAAGATTGTTTGCTCTTTTGTGCGTCCCTGGCATGTTTTTCTTGTTCAAATTTCACAATTTCAGCAGGAGTCATAGGAAGCAATGTAACTTTCTTTCCTTTATACATAAATGTGTACTTATTGCTCCTGCCATGGTGTGTAGCATCAGTATCATACTCCCAAGGTCTACCAAGTAACAGAGAACATGCTTGCATTGGTACTACATCAAAATCAGCAACTCCGAAGTATGTACCAATGGAAAATTTGATGTGAGCAGTTTGTGTTACCTTGACCTTACCGCTATTGTTGAACCATTGCACATGGTAAGGGTGTGGATGCGCACGTGTGGGAAGTTGAAGCTTCGTTACCATGTTGTGGCTCACCAAATTGTTTCAACTACCACTGTCGATGATGACACGTACACGACGATCATTGACGATGAAGAAGGTCTGAAACAGATCACTCCGTTGTGCCCGATCATCCTGCTCCATGTGAGTGCTCAAGACGCATTGTACAATAAGTGCTTCATGGTCGGCAGAGGCATCCGGTGCAAAAACAACGTCATCGTCGGATGTATCGTCATCTCCTGCAATGTTAGCAGCAAGTGCATATTCATCTTCAACATCACTAGTACTTACGTAGCCACCGTCTTCCGTAGCGATATAAGCCCGCTGACTTGGGCAGTCCTTCATAACGTGTCCGAATCCTTTGCATCGGTGACACTGGATCGCTGCAGAACGTGCTGTAGAGGCCGCCGAGGAGGTGGGCTTGGCTGGCGCCTTGGATGCTGCAGCCTTGGAGCTCTCAACCTGGGCTATAGATGTAGAAGGTGCTGATGTAGCCTTCGATCGAGAAGGTGATGGTGGTGGTCGTTGCTGCTGCCCACTTGAGCGTGAAGTAGCACCACCAATGTTGGTCCTCATGCTGCGTTGTGGTTGTTGGCGACCCTGCAATTCTTTTTCTGCAAGCATAGCAAGGTGGAAAAGACGAGTGATAGTATTGTATTCTTTATAATCAATGATATCCTGAATTTCACGTCTTAAACCACCATAAAAACGGGTCATTTTATCCTCATTGTCCTCCTCAATTTCAGCACGCATGCAACTTATTTGCAACTCCTGATAATACTCCTCTACCGATTTATTTCCTTGGTTTAGGCGCTGCAATTTTTTTCTCAAATCATGTTTATATGAAGGAGGAACCCATCTACCACGTATTTGTCGTTTTAACATACCCCAATTTTGTGGTTCATTGCCAACCTGAACTATTTCAGTCCACCAAAGAAGAGCATATCCAGTGAAGTCACTAGTAGCTAAACGCACGCGGTGGATAGCAGGAACCATGTGGGCATTAAATTTTTGTTCGACTGACATCTCCCAATCTAAATATGCATCTGGATCATAGGTGCCAGCAAATTGAGGTACTGAAAATTTTACCTTGGAGTAGGGATCATTGTTCCCGCGGTTGCCATTGTTACCTCGTGGATGGTGGTTGCGGTGGCCGCCCATACCTTGATGATTGAACTGAAAGGGATGACGTGCAGCCTCGTCAGGGTCAATGCCATTGTTTCCGGCATAGGATAGGTCATCTTCTTCTTCAATATGGTCGTCTTCCTCCTCAACATGGCCGTCGCCGGCTTGTGCAGCAGGCAAGTGTGTCTCTAGGGCAGTCATCCGGTCCACAAGGTCAGCCACAGTACGTGCGAGACGTTCGATGGAATGTTGGGTCTGCCGCTGAGTCTCTAGTAGAGCACGTCGTGAGACACAGTCATTAAAATCAGATGGAGGGGTATCGCTGTTATCTGCCATGTTAGTGAAAAGACAAAACAACAAAGAATATTCCTAATGGAACACAACTAGGTGGGGTGGTGGGTGTGTGGTGGAAGCAATCCGTCAAGCACCTTACCCACGCTTGCAAGTGTTCTTACCACGCCGCAGTGAGGTCACCGGCCTACAGGTGATGAACCAAGTGGAGGGTGGTGTGCAATTGCAAGAAATGAACCTGTCCTGACCAAGAGAAAGGTGTAGCTTGGAAGGCAAAGTGAGTAGCAAAGATTAGCGATAGTAATAACAGTTAAACCAAGTTCAATAAGTGTTCCCTAGTACTCGACAAAGTTGCTGGCCTTAGTGCTTCCAATGTTAAAATTCAAGCAATAGAGGGAAACTATGTGCCCAATTTTTTTCTCTGCCGCTGATCGTACAAGGGATCGGACAAGAGATCGGACAAGCAGAATCTGCCGCTGCCGCTGATCGGACAAGGGATCGGACAAGAGATCGGACAAGGGATCGGACAAGGGACAAGCAGAATTTTTTTTCACTCTATATTTTTTTTTCACTCTATTTTTTTTTGAACAAGGATGAAAAGAGATGCAACCACAAAAATTGGCACCTGCAACTGAGGTGGGATGTGGTTCACAGAAATTCAACAAGTTCGCTGATCGGCGAGCAAAAACTTTGACCAATTTTTTTCTTTATCTTCCTGATTTTTTTGGCGATTCTAATGAAGGCTAACAGGGGAACGTGTTAGGGTACCCCCCAAATTGGGTCAAGAATATGCTCAAAAAATTTCAGATTTTTCTGCCAAACGAGCGAAAAGTTATGCCTGTTTTACCGAAGGGGGGTCACAAAGAGTCGATGTGGAAAACGAGTAGGGCTGTGGAGGGGGGTTTTTCGGGTGGGGAATTTTTTGAGACACAAGACCAACTACTACTCAAACGACACAAAGGGATTACTAAACCAGCAACAATACTCGACCAAGAACACAAACTCAACGAGGTTAAAAACTGAAATTAAAATTGCAAGGCACAAAGGGGTTTTTCGGTGGGGGATTTTTTTGTGAGGGTTTTCTGGACTCTAGGTAAAACAAACGAAGATCGAGATTACCTAACGGGAAAACTGAACTTGATACCACCTAATGGGGGATTGGTCCCGATCTTCCGTTAGGTAAGGATAACTTGGATTGGTGGAGAATCTCGACGTTGGCGATCCAAGGCTCCGGTCCGGCGGATAAAAACCTTGCAATCGTTACACCACTGTCTCCGTTGGTTATGAACCACGCAGGACGCGATTGACCTCGCCACGAAGGCTAATTCCTGCAAGCGAATCCAAGAACACAAGCAAGAACAGGAAGGATACAAGTCGAATGCCAAATCACAGATAAACTATGAAGAGGAGAGGTTTCACAAATGCCGATGCAGCAGCCAATCGGTCCGGTGCAAGGGGCGGGATCTAAACACACAAGTGTAGATGCAAACAAAGCAAAACCTAACCCTAAAGGCGGCTGGCGTGAGTATATAAGGCGTGTGCAGCCTGTAGAAGACGTACAGACTCGGACTTATGGGCTAGAAGACGTACAGACTCGGACTATGGTCCAACACGGCCCAATTTTGTCACGCAGGACTATTTCAAATACACAGGTCGACTCGAGACTCCAAATGAGACGAAACCAACGTCAAACGATCCGTCTTCTCCTCAGCTTTCCAAAAAGTCCAAGAACGCGTCAATTGGACTTCGTATGAGGAAAATACGCCCATTTTGGTGCATGGTGGTCGATGTAGTCCGAACCAGCGAATTCTTGACTTCAAATCATCCGTGCGACTCCGTCTTCAACTCCAACTCTTCTATTCCATCTCCCATGTTCCTAAGCAACAAAATATCACTCGTATTCAGTAGCATCCCGTCCAAACAAATATTAACATAGTTTCTAAGGAAAGAATTAACCTCATGGTTCAAGCGACGGACACGGGCGCGTGTGATTGGTCCTTGTAATTGAATTGTAGGTGAAGGCTCCATGTGTGTATCATGTGAAGTGATGTCCTCATCATCCTCCCCCTCTTGAATTAGAGTCGTCCTCGACTCAAGCTCATCGTCATCTCCCAAATAGGGCTTTAAATCTGAAATGTTAAATGTGGGACTAACCCCAAAAGCTGCAGGCAACTCAAGTTTATATGCATTATCATTTATCTTCTCAAGCACACGGAAAGGACCATCAGCACGGGGCATCAATATAGACTTTCTCAAATCAGGAAAACGATCCTTGCGCAGGTGCAACCAAACAAGATCACCTGGTTCAAATGTTATCTCTTTTCTACCCTTACTACCATAAGCATGATATTTCTCATTCATTTTCTCTATGTTTTCTTTAGTAGTTTCATGCATCTTAAGCAATAATTCAGCACGTGTAGTAGCATCAAAATTCAATTTTTCAGATGGTGGCAATGGTAGCAAATCAATAGGAGCACGCGGATTAAAGCCATAGACCACTTGAAACGGACTTACCTTAGTAGTGGAGTGTACTGACCTATTATATGCAAACTCAATATGAGGTAGACACTCTTCCCAGAGCTTCAAGTTGGTCTTCAAAACAGCCCTCAACATGGTGGACAATGTGCGGTTGACGACCTCCGTTTGCCCATCCGTTTCTGGGTGACAAGTAGTAGAAAACAGCAGCTTCGTCCCCAACTTATGCCACAACGTCCTCCAAAAATGACTTAAGAATTTAGCATCACGATCTAAAACGATGGTATTGGGAACTCCATGCAAGCGTACGACCTCTCTGAAAAACAAATCAGCAACATTGGTAGCGTCGTCGCTCTTGTGACAAGGTATAAAATGCGCCATTTTAGAGAACCGATCTACCACCACAAAAATACTATCTCTCCCCCTCCTAGTTCTAGGTAATCCTAACACAAAATCCATAGAAATATCCTCCCAAGGTACACTAGGAACGGGCAGAGGCATATAAAGACCATGTGGGTTTAGACGGGACTTAGCTTTATTGCAAGTAGTGCATCGTGCCACATAGCGCTCAACATATCGTCTCATCCTAGGCCAATAGAAGTGTGTGGACAGCACATCTTCGGTTTTCTTTGATCCAAAATGACCCATCAAACCACCACCGTGTGCTTCCTGCAATAACAACAAGCGAAGAGAGCTAGACGGCACGCATAACTTGTTAGCACGAAAAAGATATCCATTATTCAGCACATATTTGTTCCAAGCACGGTCATCTGTACAATTTGCAAAAGCATCTTTGAAGTCCAAATCAGTAGCATACATGTCCTTCAATTTTTCTAAACCAAAGATCTTATAATCAAGTTGAGAAAGCAATGTATAACGTCTAGATAAAGCATCGGCAATCACATTATCTTTCCCTTTCTTATGCTTAATGATATATGGAAAAGTCTCAATAAATTCTACCCATTTAGCATGTCGTTTATTCAGATTTGCTTGACTACGTATATGGTTCAATGCTTCATGATCCGAATGAATAATAAACTCCTTAGGCAAAAGGTAATGTTGCCAAGTTTCAAGCACACGCACTAAGGCATATAATTCCTTATCATAGGTAGAATAATTCAACTGTGGACCATGTGATTTCTCACTAAAATAGGCCACGGGTTTACCTCCTTGTAGCAGCACACCCCCTATTCCAAAACCACTAGCATCACATTCTAACTCAAAAGGCTTACTGAAGTCGGGTAGCTGAAGTAGAGGTGCATGTGTAAGGCGATTCTTGAGTGTGGCAAAAGCTTGTTCTTGTGCTGGTTCCCAAGTAAAAGTAACTCCCTTCTTGGTCAACTCATGCAAAGGACCGGCTATGGTGCTGAAATCTTTCACAAAACGTCGGTAGAAACTTGCAAGACCAAGGAAACTACGTACCTGTGTGATAGTTTGGGGTTGCGGCCAGCTGTTGATTGCTTCTACCTTTCCCGCGTCAACCTCAATACCATGTGAAGTGACAACATATCCAAGAAACACAACTCGATCCGTGCAAAACGTGCACTTCTCAAGGTTACCAAACATTCTAGCCTCACGGAGGACAGAAAAAACAGCACGCAAGTGTTCAACATGTTCAGTGAGAGACTTGCTATAAACCAAGATATCATCAAAGTATACAACCACAAAGCGTCCTATAAAGTGCCGTAGGACTTCATTCATCAAGCGCATGAAGGTACTAGGTGCATTAGTAAGTCCAAAAGGCATGACAAGCCACTCATATAATCCAAACTTTGTTTTAAAAGCAGTTTTCCATTCATCACCTAGTTTCATGCGAATTTGGTGGTAGCCACTACGGAGATCGATCTTAGTAAAGATAATGGCACCACTAAGCTCATCAAGCATGTCATCCAATCTAGGAATAGGGTGTCGATATCGAATGGTGATATTATTAATAGCACGACAATCAACACACATGCGCCAACTACCATCTTTCTTAGGCACCAAAATAACGGGTACTGCACAAGGACTAAGGCTTTCACGGACGTACCCACGATCAAGAAGGTCCTGTACTTGGCGCTCAATTTCTTTTGTCTCCTTTGGATTGTACGGTACGCTGCACGATTAGGAAGAGACGCTCCCGGGATGAAATCAATTTGGTGCTCAATGCCGCGTATCGGTGGCAGCCCGGGTGGTATCTCAGCAGGAAAAACATCGTTAAACTCCTGCAAAAGGTCAGTGACTGCAACAGGAATAGAGCTAGGAATGTTCGCAAGTGAAAACAGCACGTTCGTGCAAATCAAGCCATATATCATGGGAGTATCATCACAAATTTCAGCAAGGTCAGTTTTAGTTGCAAGCATGACACGTCCTTTCAGATTAATAACTTGTGATGAAGAAGGAGAAGCAAATTTATCTTTCTGTTGCCTCGAAAGCGTTTTGGCTACTTGCTGATTTTCAGAAGATTGTTTGCTCTTTTGTGCGTCCCTGGCATGTTTTTCTTGTTCAAATTTCACAATTTCAGCAGGAGTCATAGGAAGCAATGTAACTTTCTTTCCTTTATACATAAATGTGTACTTATTGCTCCTGCCATGGTGTGTAGCATCAGTATCATACTCCCAAGGTCTACCAAGTAACAGAGAACATGCTTGCATTGGTACTACATCAAAATCAGCAACTCCGAAGTATGTACCAATGGAAAATTTGATGTGAGCAGTTTGTGTTACCTTGACCTTACCGCTATTGTTGAACCATTGCACATGGTAAGGGTGTGGATGCGCACGTGTGGGAAGTTGAAGCTTCGTTACCATGTTGTGGCTCACCAAATTGTTTCAACTACCACTGTCGATGATGACACGTACACGACGATCATTGACGATGAAGAAGGTCTGAAACAGATCACTCCGTTGTGCCCGATCATCCTGCTCCATGTGAGTGCTCAAGACGCATTGTACAATAAGTGCTTCATGGTCGGCAGAGGCATCCGGTGCAAAAACAACGTCATCGTCGGATGTATCGTCATCTCCTGCAATGTTAGCAGCAAGTGCATATTCATCTTCAACATCACTAGTACTTACGTAGCCACCGTCTTCCGTAGCGATATAAGCCCGCTGACTTGGGCAGTCCTTCATAACGTGTCCGAATCCTTTGCATCGGTGACACTGGATCGCTGCAGAACGTGCTGTAGAGGCCGCCGAGGAGGTGGGCTTGGCTGGCGCCTTGGATGCTGCAGCCTTGGAGCTCTCAACCTGGGCTATAGATGTAGAAGGTGCTGATGTAGCCTTCGATCGAGAAGGTGATGGTGGTGGTCGTTGCTGCTGCCCACTTGAGCGTGAAGTAGCACCACCAATGTTGGTCCTCATGCTGCGTTGTGGTTGTTGGCGACCCTGCAATTCTTTTTCTGCAAGCATAGCAAGGTGGAAAAGACGAGTGATAGTATTGTATTCTTTATAATCAATGATATCCTGAATTTCACGTCTTAAACCACCATAAAAACGGGTCATTTTATCCTCATTGTCCTCCTCAATTTCAGCACGCATGCAACTTATTTGCAACTCCTGATAATACTCCTCTACCGATTTATTTCCTTGGTTTAGGCGCTGCAATTTTTTTCTCAAATCATGTTTATATGAAGGAGGAACCCATCTACCACGTATTTGTCGTTTTAACATACCCCAATTTTGTGGTTCATTGCCAACCTGAACTATTTCAGTCCACCAAAGAAGAGCATATCCAGTGAAGTCACTAGTAGCTAAACGCACGCGGTGGATAGCAGGAACCATGTGGGCATTAAATTTTTGTTCGACTGACATCTCCCAATCTAAATATGCATCTGGATCATAGGTGCCAGCAAATTGAGGTACTGAAAATTTTACCTTGGAGTAGGGATCATTGTTCCCGCGGTTGCCATTGTTACCTCGTGGATGGTGGTTGCGGTGGCCGCCCATACCTTGATGATTGAACTGAAAGGGATGACGTGCAGCCTCGTCAGGGTCAATGCCATTGTTTCCGGCATAGGATAGGTCATCTTCTTCTTCAATATGGTCGTCTTCCTCCTCAACATGGCCGTCGCCGGCTTGTGCAGCAGGCAAGTGTGTCTCTAGGGCAGTCATCCGGTCCACAAGGTCAGCCACAGTACGTGCGAGACGTTCGATGGAATGTTGGGTCTGCCGCTGAGTCTCTAGTAGAGCACGTCGTGAGACACAGTCATTAAAATCAGATGGAGGGGTATCGCTGTTATCTGCCATGTTAGTGAAAAGACAAAACAACAAAGAATATTCCTAATGGAACACAACTAGGTGGGGTGGTGGGTGTGTGGTGGAAGCAATCCGTCAAGCACCTTACCCACGCTTGCAAGTGTTCTTACCACGCCGCAGTGAGGTCACCGGCCTACAGGTGATGAACCAAGTGGAGGGTGGTGTGCAATTGCAAGAAATGAACCTGTCCTGACCAAGAGAAAGGTGTAGCTTGGAAGGCAAAGTGAGTAGCAAAGATTAGCGATAGTAATAACAGTTAAACCAAGTTCAATAAGTGTTCCCTAGTACTCGACAAAGTTGCTGGCCTTAGTGCTTCCAATGTTAAAATTCAAGCAATAGAGGGAAACTATGTGCCCAATTTTTTTCTCTGCCGCTGATCGTACAAGGGATCGGACAAGAGATCGGACAAGCAGAATCTGCCGCTGCCGCTGATCGGACAAGGGATCGGACAAGAGATCGGACAAGGGATCGGACAAGGGACAAGCAGAATTTTTTTTCACTCTATATTTTTTTTTCACTCTATTTTTTTTTGAACAAGGATGAAAAGAGATGCAACCACAAAAATTGGCACCTGCAACTGAGGTGGGATGTGGTTCACAGAAATTCAACAAGTTCGCTGATCGGCGAGCAAAAACTTTGACCAATTTTTTTCTTTATCTTCCTGATTTTTTTGGCGATTCTAATGAAGGCTAACAGGGGAACGTGTTAGGGTACCCCCCAAATTGGGTCAAGAATATGCTCAAAAAATTTCAGATTTTTCTGCCAAACGAGCGAAAAGTTATGCCTGTTTTACCGAAGGGGGGTCACAAAGAGTCGATGTGGAAAACGAGTAGGGCTGTGGAGGGGGGTTTTTCGGGTGGGGAATTTTTTGAGACACAAGACCAACTACTACTCAAACGACACAAAGGGATTACTAAACCAGCAACAATACTCGACCAAGAACACAAACTCAACGAGGTTAAAAACTGAAATTAAAATTGCAAGGCACAAAGGGGTTTTTCGGTGGGGGATTTTTTTGTGAGGGTTTTCTGGACTCTAGGTAAAACAAACGAAGATCGAGATTACCTAACGGGAAAACTGAACTTGATACCACCTAATGGGGGATTGGTCCCGATCTTCCGTTAGGTAAGGATAACTTGGATTGGTGGAGAATCTCGACGTTGGCGATCCAAGGCTCCGGTCCGGCGGATAAAAACCTTGCAATCGTTACACCACTGTCTCCGTTGGTTATGAACCACGCAGGACGCGATTGACCTCGCCACGAAGGCTAATTCCTGCAAGCGAATCCAAGAACACAAGCAAGAACAGGAAGGATACAAGTCGAATGCCAAATCACAGATAAACTATGAAGAGGAGAGGTTTCACAAATGCCGATGCAGCAGCCAATCGGTCCGGTGCAAGGGGCGGGATCTAAACACACAAGTGTAGATGCAAACAAAGCAAAACCTAACCCTAAAGGTGGCTGGCGTGAGTATATAAGGCGTGGGCAGCCTGTAGAAGACGTACAGACTCGGACTTATGGGCTAGAAGACGTACAGACTCGGACTATGGGCCAACACGGCCCGATTCTGTCACGCAGGACTGTTTCAAACACACAGGTCGCCTCGAGACTCCAAATGAGACGAAACCAACGGCAAACGATCCGTCTTCTCCTCAGCTTTCCAAAAAGTCCAAGAACGCATCAATTGTCTTTGTATGAGGAAAATACGCCCATTTTGGTGCATGGTGGTCGATGTAGTCCGAACTAGCGAATTCTTGACTTCAAATCATCCGTGCGACTCCGTCTTCAACTCCAACTCTTCTATTCCATCTCCCATGTTCCTAAGCAACAAAATATCACTCGTATTCAGTAGCATCCCGTCCAAACAAATATTAACATAGTTGCTAAGGAAAGAATTAACCTCATGGTTCAAGCGACGGGCATGGGCGCGTGTGATTAGTCCTTGTAATTGAATTGTAGGTGGAGGCTCCATGTGTGTATCATGTGAAGTGATGTCCTCATCCCATATGAAACAACCTTTCCGTCTTGCATGAGAACACATCCCAATCCTTGGCGAGATGCGTCACAATAAACATGGAAGTCCTTCCTGATATCCGGTAGGGTCAGTATGGGTGCTGACACTAGTCGGGTCTTAAGGGTGCGAAAACTTTCCTCGCATTTGGGAGTCCATTCAAACATCTCTCCCTTCTGCAATAACTTAGTCATAGGCTTGGCTATCTTGGAGAAATTCTCGATAAACCTCTGATAATACCCTGCCAAACCAAGAAAACTTCGTATCTCCGATACGTTGGTGGGTGGCAGCCAGTCCGTAACTGCTTCTACGGTGGCAGGATCCACTTCGATACCTTGTGCAGAGATGATGTGTCCAAGGAACTTTACTTCCGTCGTCCAAAACTTACACTTACTGTACTTGGCGTATAATTGATGTTCCCTTAGCTTTCCTAAGGACAACCGGATGTGAGTCTCGTGCTGCTCTTTGTCCTCGGAATAGATGAGAATGTCATCTATAAATACCACAATAAACTTATCCAAATATTCCATGAATACTTTATTCATCATATTCATGAAGAAAGCCGGGGCGTTAGTCAATCCAAAAGACATAACGGTGCACTCATACAATCCATAATGAGAGGTAAAAGCCGTCTTGGGTATATCCTCCTCTCGAATCCTCAACTGATGGTATCCGGACCACAGGTCGATCTTGGAAAATACCGTAGCTCCTTTCAGCTGATCAAATAGGTCATCAATCCTGGGTAACGGGTACTTGTTCTTGATGGTTACCTCATTCAAGGCTCGGTAATCCACGCACATACGCTTAGCCTTGTCCTCTTTCTTCTCAACGAAGATGATGGGGGCTCCCCACGGGGATGTGCTAGGTCTGATGTAGCCTTTCTTCTCAAGGTCCTCCAGTTGCTGCTTCATCTCAGCTAGCTCATTGGCGGCCATCCGGTATGGTCGCTTGTAGATGGGAGTGGTTCCGGGCGCTAGATCAATCCGGAACTCAATGTCTCTCTTTGGTGGCATCCTTGGTAAATCCTCCGGAAATACATCCGGGTACTCGCAAACAACTGGTATCTCCTCCAAGGTAATCTGGTGCAGCCTCGGTCTTCCGGACTTCAGGCTCGGCATCTGGAAGGTGATGGCAGTCCCTTCTTCACTGGTCACGGTTACTTGCCTCCGGGCACATCTTATCACACCTTGGTGTTTATTGAGCCAATCCATTCCTAGAATGAGATCCAAGCCTTGGCATTCTATTAGGATGGAGTCGGCCCAGAATATTGTACCTTGGATATCTACCCATACCCTTGGACTATAGGAATGGGCTAGAGTTTGATTCCCAGGGGTGGCTATTAGTACGGGACTTGGTAGTTTACTTATGTTCAGGTTATTTGCTTCCACAAAAGTTGTTGATATGAAGGAGTGCGTAGCTCCAGTGTCAAATAAAACCACTGCAAGGGCCGAATGTACTGTGAATTTACCCATGACGATCTCGGGTGCGGCCTAGGCTTCTTCGGCGGTGACGTGGTTGATACGGGCACGGATTGCAGGGTTTGTCGTGACTCCTGGTGCGCGCTTGGGGTGGGGGCACTGGTGAGAATAATGCCCCTCCTGGCGGTAGTTGAAGCATACCACGGGCTTGTCATGCTTGTCGCGTAGAACCTCTACTTTCTTGGCAGGTGTGGGTGGAGCGGCTGGTGTGGCAGGAGTGGAACGAGGCTATCCAGCTCCGATGTTGGCGGCGGGTGGCGCTGGACGGTAGACCGGGCGTGGATGGTATTGGGGTGCCGGTGGGGGAGGTGTGAAGCGGGGCCTCTGCGCCATGCATTGGTTCTGGCGAAAGGCGATCATCCTTTTCTTTTTTAGGCCGACCTTATTCTGCTGGGTCTCCTGAAAAATAGCTTTGTTTACCAACTTTTGAAAGTTGGCATAATCTCTGGAAATAAGCTGAAGGGACAGCTCATCCTTCAGTCCCCGGAGGAACTTAGACTGTCTGGCCGTATCGGTACGAACTTCTTCAGGCGCGTACCGGGCCAACTGGTTGAACTCGTGCAAATATTCGGTGACGGACCTGCTTCCTTGCTGTAGGTCCCTGAACTCATGTTGCTTTTGGGCAATAATGCTATCTGGGACATGGGCCGCGCGGAAGGCGGCGGAGAACTCTGCCCAAGTGTGGACGTGTCCCTCGGGCAAGGTCTCGCGCAGGTTGTCCCACCATTCTGCGGCGGGACCCTAGAGTTTGTGGGCAATGAATGCCACCCTCTCCTGCTCAGTACAAGTCAGGATGTCCAACTTCTTTCCAATCGTCCTCAACCAATCACCAGCCTCCATGGGGTTGGTGGTGCTTGAGAACGTGGGAGGGCGGACTCGGAGGAACTCCGAGAGCTGCGAGGCGTGAGCGGGAGTGGCAGGGCGAGGCAGCTCAGGCAGTTGGTGGAGGTGAAAGAACTGAGCCTGCTGCTCTTGCATCTGCTGCTACTGCTGTTGCATCTGGTTCAGTAGGGCAGCTACCAACTGGTTTTGGTTGGCCATCATTTCGGCCAACGTGGGGTGGTTGGCGACTGGGACTTGCCTTTGCCCAGTCGCTCCCCATTGGGGCAAGTTGTCGTTGTCCCCTCCATTCTGGGGAGCATCGGAACCCTGAGTGTTCGTCATCCTGAAGTTTCCAAAATAGACAACGCTTTCTTAGGGGGAAATGATAATACGCTTCATTTCAAAATGTGTCGTTCTTGCGATTACATTTATTTATTTAATTCTTTACTCATGCCTTATATTTGACATGAGTGGTAATATAATCCAAAACAAGTAAAAGAAAACAATCAATCGTAAGAACTACGTCTATGGTAGAGGTGCGCTGCGAGAAATCCTCTTAGGCCTCACGGTGGGGATCCGAAGTGATTTCCGCTTGCGGGGCGGAAGGGGTGCGACCTCCTCAAGATCCTTCTTCAACTCCTCAATCTGCTGATGAAGATGGGCGTTGTCGGTGACGTTCTGACGTAGGAGCTCATTCTGGCGCCTCAACTCCTCATCCTCGGCAGTCAGCTGGTGCCCCTGCTGGACACTGCGTCGAAGATCTCCATTCTCGCGGTTCAGATCCTCAGAAGAGTGACGGTTGAAGTTGATCGTGTCCCACTGTCCGTTGGCATCCTGTAGTGCCTCATAGTGGAGCTCATCCATCGCCTCCAACAAGCGTATGGTGTACCCGACCGCGGAGTGGCGCTGGGAGAGCGTGCTGACGTAGACGCTGTGGGGACTCCCTGGAGTGCGAAGGGGCACAAAACGATAGTCCGTGTCGTAGAGCTCACTGTTGTAGATCATCCGGAGCTCGGTGAGGGCCTAGAGGGCGGTGCGCTGGCTGGCAACCAAGAAAGTGGGTCCTCTGCCTCGATAGGTGTGGGCTGTCTGTGTAGTAGGCTGGATGATGATGGTGACCTCGCAATAGCTTTCTTCTTCATCGGGGAAGACTCCGTGAAACATTGGCTCACGCTCGAATCCGAGGAATCCGACGAGCATACGAAGCTCACGGATGAATCCGGCCTCGTCGCGAAGAGTCCCACTCATGGTATGGACCGGCATCTACAAAAGAGAGAAACTTTTGTGAAAACTCCAGAAGATGAGAGGGTAAGTAGTTTTGTGAGAAAATATGGCTAATATAATTCCTAGGGTCAGGTCTGTTTGGCTTCCTACAGTCAAGTCGGCTCTGATACCATCTTGTCACGCCCCGATTTAATAAATCAGGACCTTTATTGAAATTCCATAGAAAATCAATAAAAACAAGATGTTCATCATGCGACCACGTACAATACGAGCAATCATTCACGGTTCGTAGACCGCATTAGTATAAAAGTGAATAAAGATGAAGAGAAACTAATAAAACAAAGGGGTCCTAGATGAATGCCTTCTTCCAGTCTCGCCTTGACTGGGTCGCTACTCCAGACCTCATCCTCCTCGTAGTAGATGGGCTCTGGTGGTGTAAGTCAATGGGGGTGAGTACAAACGTACTCAGCAAGCCACCGGATGCAAATATAATGCAGAGTAATAACAAGGGAGATAGTGGCTAATTTTGCAGAAAACGTAATTGTAAAGCATTAAATGTGATCAATTTATTAGTACTGAAATGTAAACATGTGTATGCATCATCATCTTCTAACTCGAGGGGTACAGTCAGCCCCACCTCGCTCAGCAGTCCTTACATGCCATGAATAACACAACCATTCAAACAATTGTAAACTAACTGCGAGTAGTCACACAACCCGCCCTTGACCGTGGGCTCGGCATTTCAAAAAGATTAAATACTCTGATCAGAGGTGTACCACTGTACCCACAAGGCACGCACTCATCACTTACACCAAAGTGTAACGAGATGACCCATACCACGGGAACTCGTGCCAAAACCTTCCATATGGTCCGCCTCGACCCGACAGCACCCTCTTATGGGTTTCATATGGTGTCCCGACGCGTCGAGCCTAACCATACCCCCCTTGAGCCACGTCGGTACAAGTCACCCGCAGGTTGCCCCTTGCCCCCTCCACTATGGTGCATCGAGTCGGATTGTTCCATACTTTCAGTTAGGACTTACCCATTAGACTTGTGGTTGGTACGGAAGTGCTTTGCAACAGATCTCGCAGACCGGTCCTTATAGTGCCCCGGGTGCGACCAACCAATGCCCTAGCTTGCACCCGGAACCCACCATACTTATAACATAGCCAACTCCAACAGAGTCCAGAGACAAGAATAACGGGGAAATTTCATATAGTAGAATCCATCTATCTACGACTCGTTCTTTTTGTCCTATAGCAGTTGTGCCGGTACATTGGGCACTAGCTAATATAGTATTCGTAGAGTGACAAGGAGTTAAGGCTCAATAAGCATGGCTTGGGTTTGCACACAAGGACGGGGATCTAATAAATATAAGTGTAGGGCTTGATATTTGACTAATGCAATAATACCCTATGTGTTATAGAGATAATTTATTAAAACATGGGCTCAATGATGATCAAAATGGGGGTTGTGACTTGCCTTGATCAGCAAATGGTGAAGGTGGAACCTCGGGGAAAAACTCCGGCTCCTCGACGTACTCGTAGTCTTCTCGATACGGAAAAGGTAAACAATACATTCAATAAAGCATCTCAAAGCATAAACATACAAGTTTTATGATTTAAACATGTGAATTGAGCTTTATTATACTGAAGTTGTATTGAATAATATTAAAGGTTAAAGTTTTGGGGTTTTTCCTAATTTATTTCATGAATTATCCATTTATCCCTAAGGGGTTTTTATTTATTTAATTAATA
The DNA here is from genome assembly GCA_019279435.1 of Zizania palustris. Classification (NCBI taxonomy): domain Eukaryota; kingdom Viridiplantae; phylum Streptophyta; class Magnoliopsida; order Poales; family Poaceae; genus Zizania; species Zizania palustris. Next base: position 1,988,680 of record JAAALK010000086.1, on the reverse strand, counting down.
AGATTATTTGTGTTAAGGTAACATACTGTTTTTATGGCATTAATGTGTAGATAATAAAATTCTGAATTTAACAAAATTTTAATGGTGAAATTTGGAGTTAAAATGAGCAAGTTATGAATTTTCAAAGTTTAAATGAATTTCTGGAATTTTATTTAAATAGAAAATGAGCTCTGGTCCATGGTGAGCTAGGCCCACGGTGGACCCGTGACTGTGCGCGTGGACCCGAGCGATCTGGACCGTTGGATCTAGATCCAGCGGCCAGATGTGAGGCGGGAGGGTTAAATGATTTTTGACGACCGAGATTAAAACGTGCGAAAGGGTATAACGTGGACGCACGAGATTGACCCGAGGGTTTAAGTTGTGATCAATGGCTGTGATCGCCTGGTACCGGTTTGACCGGATCCGAGGGCCCGGATTTAATCTTGGCACTCCGATCGTGATCGGACGGCTAGGGTGTAGGACCGAAAGTAGCGACCAGAGGGGGGGTGAATGGGTGCCTTAAAAATTCTTTCGAATCAATGGCTTGTTCCCAATACCCAATGCACCTCTAAAGACTAAGCAGCAGAAAATAAACAGATAACCTGAGTCTAAAGGTATCTAGCCTAGAAGCAACTGAAGTTAAACAGAGAAATACCAAAACAGTGCAACTAGGCAGATGGACAAAGCATACTAGACATGTCAGGCTAGACTTCTCAATGAAATGATCTAAGTATATATAAAGTGAGATGAGAGGTTACTGTTCAGATTTGTCTCCTGTCAGAAACTCGGCGAAGCCTGCCTCGCTGGACGAGGTCTGCTTCGGAGGTTGGTGTCGAAGTTTGCTTCAGAGATTAGATGCGAAGCCTGCCGAAGGCTGTTGTGAAAATGCCGAAGGTATTTTGGTCTAGCCTAGTTCGAAGTGGCAGGAAGCGAAGTATGCTTCAAAGTGAAATATGACAGAGTCGGAGCCTGCTTCGAAGTATGTACTTCGAAGGCAATGGCTTCGAACACAGCTTCGAAAAGAGATGCGAAGGATGACACGCGACAGAGAAACCAAAACGAAGTCTTTCAGTGAGATTAACTTCGAAGCTTACTCCGAAGCCTGACGAAGTATCGACTTCGAACACCACGTGACTGACTACACCTTCGCAAGGACTATCGAAATATGCGAAGCTGACAAAGTGTAAAGAGTTCTGTGAAGCTAGAGACACGACGCAAAAATGAAACCGATGTTCAAGCGAAGCCTTCGTAGAGGTTAGATCGAAGCCTGCCTCACGGAGCTGAGGGGCTTCGAACAGAGAGAGAGCTTCGCCAGAGAACAGTCAGAAAAGTAACTCAGCCCTGTCTACTTCGATCAAAAAGTTGCGCAGTAGAAAGCAAAAAGCTGGCACAGTGTACTGTTGCTACAGTGAAGTAGTACTACTTGCAACAGCAAGAACTAGTACTACTTGCGTGAAGAGCACACGCAACAGAAGCTTCCGAAGCCTCAAAATCCATGGAAAAACTTGCTGTGCGAGTGAAATGAAGCCATTAAAACTCTGCAGTTGCTGCACACGATTTGAGAATAGAAGCTTCACTGCAATAATAAATGCAAGGCAAGGAAAAACAGGGGCAAAAATGCGTGGCGGCGCAAGCAAGAACAGGAGAGGAGAGAGGCAAAGCAAGAGACAAAATGACCCAAAGGAGTAGTATTAATTTCAGCCAAAAAGGGTAGTCCAAACCCTAGGGATTGGGGTCCTATTTATAGGCTCCCAACACTAGGAATATTCCACCTGCCCCTTAGGGTTTTTACAGACGCAAGAATAAAGGAAAAGACTCTACTGCCCTTAGGTATTTTTACAGACACGACTGACTGACTGTGGGCCTAGAGATACAGATGACTTATCTGGAAGCTAAGTTTTCGTAGCGACTACGGCTTCTCTTCTGGACAGTCGGATACAAGATCGACGGTCGTCAGTTTTGCGCCGAAACTAACAAAGCCTCCACCGGCTTTGCACCAGGTACCCAGATTGGGCCGGCCCGATTCCGCAGCTCTCTCAGCCCGGCAATCACTCACCCCCCGTGTACCTGAGTCAGTCCTGGTCAACAGCCCAGTGGGTCTTCTACTGCTTCTGGCCCATGTACCCGGATTGGGCCAGCCCGACTTCGCAGCCTCCTCTGCCCGACAGTCGCTTGCTGCCCGTGTACCTGAGTCACACGCGGCCCATGAAACAGCAGATCTCTTCTTCTTCTGTCCTCTTTGACTATCGTTGACAATGACTCATCACTTCTGGAGCCATGAGGCCCACGCTATTCAGCATGGCTCCTTAGCGGTCAAGTGGCGGCTCTGCTGAACCTGGTGACGGAGATCGGCGTTCTCACGGTTCAAGTTCTCCGACGAGTGGCGGTAGAAGTCGATGGTGTCATGCTGACTATCTGCGTCGTGGATGGCCTCAGTGTGATGATTGTCCATGGCCTCCAATAATCTCATGGTACGGGTGATGACGGAGTTGCACCGAGTGAGGGAGCTAATGTACATGATGCGGTGACTCCCAGGAGTACGCATAGGCATGAAACGGTAGACAGTGTCGCGGAGCTGGCCGTCATAGACCAAACGGAGCTCGGCGAGGGCCTAGAGAGCAGCGCGCTGGCTGGCCACCACGAAAGAAGGTCCTCCGACTCCATGGGTGTAGAATGCAGGCTGCGTAGGGGAGGGGCGGATGATGACCGTGACCTCGCAGTAGCTCTCATCCACATCGGGAAAGATCCCGTGGAACGCGGGCTCATGCACGAACCCGAGAAAGTCGACGAGCATGCGAAGCTGGCGGACGAATCCAGCCTCATCGCAGAGAGTCCCACTCATGGTATGGACCGGCATCTACAAAAGAGAGAATTTTTTTGTAAAACTCCAGAAGATTAGAGGGTAAGTAGTTTTGTATGAAAAATATGGTCAATATAAGTCCTAGGGTCAGGTCTTTTTGGCTTCCTACAGTCAAGTCGGCTCTGATACCATCTTGTAACGCCCGAATTTAATAAATCCGGACCTTTATTGAAATTCCATAGAAAATCAATAAATACAAGACGTTCATCACACGACTGCGTATAATACGCCAATCAATCATGGTTCGTAGACCATATTATTACAAAAGAGTTAAAACAAATATAAACTAATAAAATAAATCCTCTAGATGAATGTATTCTTCTAGTCTCGTGCCTTGACTGGGTCGCTACTCCAGACCTACGCCCTTCTCGTAGTAGACTGCCTCTGGTGGTGTAAGACAACGGGGGTGAGTACATTCGTACTCAGCAAGACACCGAATGCAATTATAATGCAAGGTAATAACAAGGAAGGTAGTGGCTCACTTTTGCAAAAAAGCATATTTGTAAAGCAATTAATGTAATCAAGTTATTATTGCAGGAAAGTAAACATGAGTCAAGCATCATCTTCTAACTCGAGGGGTACAGTCATCCCACCCTCGCTCAATAGTCCTTACATGTCATAATAACACATACATTCACATAACAGTAAACTAATTGCGAGAGGTCACACAACCCGCCCTTGACCGTGGGCTCGGCTTTTCGAAAAGATTTATTACTCTGATCAGAGGTGTACTACTGTACCCACAAGGCACTCATTTCCCGCACACCGCAGTGTCTTAAATGACTCCTGTCACGAGAAGCTCGTGCCAAAACCTTCAGCATGGAATGCACCAATTCGATAACACCCTCTTATAGGTTTCATATGGTTTCCCAGTCACTTCGGGCCACACCATACCCCCCTTGAGCCACATCAGTACAAGTCACCCGCAGGTTGCCCCTTGCCCCCTCCACTATGGTGTTCCAAGTTGGTACGATCCATACCTTCAGTTAGGACTTATCCACTAGACTTGTGGTTAGTACGGAAGTGCTTTTCAATGGATCCCGCAGACCGGTCCTTATAGTGCCCCAGGTGCAACCAACCAATTCCCGAGCTTGCACCCGGAACCCACCATACTTATAACATAGCCAACTCCAACAGAATCCAGAGATGAGAATAACAGGGTAAACTATATAGCAGAATCCATCTATCTACGACTCGTTCTTTTACCCTATAGCAATTGTGTTGGTACATTGGACACTAGCTAATATAATATATTGTAGAGTGACAAGGAGTTTAGGCTCAATAATCATGGCTTGGGTTTACACACAAGGACGGGGATCTAATAATTATAAGTTAGGGCTTGAGATTAGACTAATGCAATATTATCCTATGATTTATAGCGATAGTTTATTAAAACATGGGCTCAATGATGGTCAAAATGGGGGTTGTGACTTGCCTTGACCCGCAAACGGTGAAGGTGGAACCTCGGTGTAAGACTCCGGATCATCGACGGTGACGTAGTCTTCTCGATACGGAAAAGTAAACACAACATTCAATAAACCATCCAAAAATCAATCATACAAGCATACATGTTTTTGTTGGATTAAGTAAAGGAGATAGAGTCTTAAATTCTTTGAAATTATTACTTAAATATTTAAGATTAAGTTTTAAAGAGGTTTCTGAATTTTATAAATTTATATAAGTATTTTTCCTAAGGGGTTTTTATTTTCCCTTTTTAGAGGTGAAGTAAAAGGGTATAAAACAACCTTATTGTTTTTATTGCAGAAAAAAATAGTGAAATTAAGTTATTATGTCTTCTGAAGTTATTATATAAGTTTTTATGACATTTTTATGAAGTGTTGAATTTTTATTATATGAATTAATTACTTGTCCTAAAAGGGCCTTTGAAATATTATTTAATAAAAATGAAATGGGAAAATAAACATACTATTTTTATTGCATTAAAAACAGTGAAATGGAGTCATTATGTCCTCTGAAATTAATATATGAATTTTTAAAGGTCCCTCTGAGAAATTTTAATGAAATATAAATTACATCTTAAAGGGGACTTTTCTTTATGATTAAATAAGAATATTTTGTGCCAAATAAACATATTGTTTTTATTACATAAAAGTGTAGAGAATAAAAAGACAAATTTTCTAGAATTGAAATGGTCAAATTTGGAGTTAAATTGAGCAAGTTATGGATTTTTAAAGTTTAAACTAGTTTCTGGAATTTCTAAAATCATTTTTCTGAATTAAAACCAGCCCTGGTCCACGGTAGACCGAACCCACCGTGTGCGGGGTTACTATTCCCATGCACCCGATCGATGTGGGTCGTCCGATCTAGATCTGAAGGCTGGCGGCGGGGCAGGAGGTTTTAAGTGAATCTGGACGGCCCATATCACTCCATACCCTCCCCCCGGCAAAATGGCCGGCTGAGATTAAATCACCGAGTGATTTAATTTCGTCCGTTCAGTCCAGATCAGACGGTCGAGGTGCCGTCCGGCACGCGCGCGGAACGGGGGAAGCCGAGGGCTTCGTCCCCGACTCCGGCGACGTGGCGGCGAGCGACCACCGACGGCGGCGATGGCCTAAGGCCCTAGGCATCTGCTAAAATGGATTGAGGGGAGGGAGGGGAGTACGGTGGTACCGGCGAAGGCGGCGAACGATGATCGATGATGACCGGCGGCGAGGAGAGGGCGGTGGAGCTGTTGATAGCAAAAAATGGCAGTAATGGCTAGATTATCAAAATATCAAATTTGGTAATTTGGGCCGAAAGTACACATGTTCAGGGTCTGTCCGAAGCCCTACAGGGTCGAAGTCCATTGAGCTATGGGCTCCGAAAGCCCCTAGCCAGCCCATGGGCTTCGGCTAGGAAGCCTTCGGAGGCCCATGCTGCCGAAGCTTCGGCCCGAGGAGTCAGGCCGAAGCCCTACAGGGCCGAACTCCATTGAGCTATGGGCTCCGAAAGCCTCTAGCCAGCCCATGGGCTTCGGCCAAGAAGCCTTCGGAGGCCCATGCTTCCAAAGCTTCGGCCCGAGGAGTCAGGCCAAAGCCCTACAGGGCCGAAGGTCCATTAAGCTATGGACTCCGGAAAGCCTCTAGCCGGCCCATGGGCTTCGACCAGGAAGCCTTCGGAGGCTCACGCTGCCAAAGCTTCGGAAGCCCACGCTACCGAAGGTTCGGCTCGAGGAGCAAGCCTCGACGGGCCTGGCCGAAGCCCACGCTACCGAAGCTTCGGCCCGAGGAGCAAGCCTCGACGGGCCTGGCTGAAGCCCATGCTACCTAAGCTTCGGCCCAAGGAGCAAGCCTCCACGGGCCTGGCTGAAGCCCACGCTACTGAAGCTTCGGCCTGAGGAGCAAGCCTCGATGGGCCTGGCCGAAGCCCACGCTACCGAAGCTTCGGCCCGAGGAGCAGGCCTCGGGGCCTGGCCGAAGCCCACCTTGGTAGAGATAGAGTTGTATGCGTTTCTAGCTCAATCTCTATATCTATCTGGCCAGATTAATATCAGATTAGATTAGGAGTTAACACCCTATAAATAGAGAGGCATGGCTGGCGTGAGAAACCCCCCCCCCCACTCAAACCAAACCAAAGCCCATGCTTTGATTGCATTTACTTTACCTTTACTTTCCTGTACCTCTTCGTGGGTTTGCCTGGAAGCCCTCCGCCGGCCACTTCAGAACAGTGGTAATCCTTGTTACTTTGCTTGTGAAGTATCCGTTAATCTACGTAATAGATTGCTATCTCCTTGTTACTTCGCGTGTGAAGTATCCGCTAATCTGCATAATAGATTGCTACCTTCGCTACTAGTGCACCACTTAGCAAAATTCGGTCCTCAGGCCGAATTGGTACTTCGCACTCCTCTATTGCAGGTTCGCACATTCGGAGCCCCTTCACCGGAGGTATCCGGAGCTGAGAGATCAGTTTCGGAGGTCCCCAGGACACCCTTCGATGAGACCGCAGGCTTCGGCAACAGGCTTCGCCGGCACACTTCGTCGCAATAGGCTTCACCACGATCATACTTCGCACCAGACGAAGTCACGCCAGCGCGTGGCCCCAAAGTCATTGTTTCGTACTTCGCTGTACTAGAGGCTTCGCTCCGAACCCCGCCGTTCGGAGGTGATAGTCACGTCTAGGTCTGTTCGGAGCTCACCTTCGATCAGATCACTCCGAACGCCGAAGTACCCTTCGGTGGAGCACTTCACATCAGACGCCGAAGGTACCCTTCGGCGCACCCTTCGCACTAGACTTCGAACCAGACGGGCTCCGACTAGTTTGCTGATTTTATTCTGTTTAATCTATCTCTTTCGGCTAATTGGATTATTTTGTGTAATATGGTTGCCTGGCGACTCCACCCCCCTTATCACTATTAAGGGTAGTCGGAACACGACGTCGGTGCCACGTCACGCTTAGGCATGTCCCTAAGTATTCGTGCACTTTTGGATCGTCGAATTGACCCAAGTGTGGGGGCACGTTTCCGTGTCAACACACTTTTTGGTGACTCCGCTGGGGAGAGGCTACACCAACATAATGAGTACGTCTACATCGGCCGCCGGTACGTCTACATCGACTACTACGTCTACACCGCCGATGGACGCAATAGGAGGCGTGGATATCGACAACCGCAACATATTGTCACCTACACTTGAAGATATCCCCGCAGAAGACTGAGCAGAGATCGAGGCAAAGCTAAAGACGCTCCAAGACATGATGCTTGGGGGCTACGTCAAGACACGCGTGGGCTTCATCAAGCGCGACATAGTCACCCCTGACCTCGCTCAGGTCCAGGTAACACCTGTATCACCTCGTTTATCTTCTTTAGAAATTGAGCAGAAAATAGCCGCATCAGTAGATCAAGCCGTTAGCGCTTCGCTAGCCAACCGTTTAGATTCGGCAGTCAGCTCCCAAGTAGAGGCGACTCTTAGAAGGTTCAGCTTTACTGAGGCCGTACCCCCGGTTCCTATTGCTAGCGCACCTCCGACGAATCACATATACAATAGGACTAATGACATCACTGGCACAATCATATCTCCGGCCTCACCACTTATGGCCGAGACCAATCATTACACCTACGGTCAAACTAATACTGCATGCCACGCACCACCACCTGCACCGGTACCCGCGCTGCCAGCACCGCATGCACAAATGCCCGGACACGAACATGTTATACAAATAGCACGCAGGGAAGAAGCACACGGCCGACACGCTGATATCCCACCACGTGTCGCGCCCCCGCATGAGAGGCGCGCACAAGCAACGTACCAAGATGATATGGAGGAGCGGGTCCGCGCACTATTTAGGGAGTGTGCTGGCTTTGTGCCCAAGGGACAGGTTAGGGTTTACCATAAGCCCTACCCCGACCATCTTGATGCGGTACCCTACCCCCGCGGCTATAGGATCCCCGAATTCACTAAGTTCAGTGGCGAGGGTAGCAAGACCACACTAGAGCACGTTAGTCAATTTTTGGCCTAGTGTGGAGAGGTTAGCGGGATAGACGCCCTAAAGGTCAGACTATTTTCTCTCTCGCTATCCGACACTGCTTTCACTTGGTTTTCGGCGCTACCACCGTACTCCATCCACACGTGGGACGATTTAGAGCGAAAATTCCATGATTATTTCTACACAGGTGAAACAGAACTTAGGCTTTCGCATTTGACATCGGTTAAACAAAAATCTAGTGAGAGCGCCTCTAAGTACATCAAGTGTTTCAAGGATACTAGAAACCGATGTTTTAGCCTTAATATTTCAGAAAGGGACTTGGCGGAGTTAGCTTTTAATGGGTTACATTCTAAAATTAAAGAAAGATTAGATAACCAAAACTTTTTAGAAGTTAGCCAAGTTCTACAGCATGCTCTGGTCCAAGAAGGCTGAGCCAAAGACAAGAAATTTATTAAGACGTTTAGCAAGCCTAGGGCCGAAATCCACATCATGGAACACTCTGATGAAGAGGAGTCAGAGGAGGAGGATTCGACCGACATGTATGTGGCTGAATGGGTCTGGAACACTAAGAATAAACCCGTCACCTGCTCCGAGTTATGACCATCCCCAACAAAGAATCGACTCAATGAGGTCAAGTACTCGTTTGATGTAACTAAGTGTGATAAAATATTTGACTTTCTCTTAAAAAGTCAGCTTCTCAGGTTACCTAAAGGTAAAGTCATTCCACCTGCCGACGAGTTAAAGAAGCATCCATACTGTAAGTGGCATGATTCACATTCTCATAATACTAATGATTGCAATGTTTTTCGACGGCAGATACAATCGGCCATAGAAGAAGGACGATTGAAGGTAGACCATGATCCAAAGATGAAGCTGGATAAAGATCCTTTTCCAGTCGACGTCGTTGACCTCGGCAAAAAGAAGGTGTTGATTCGGCCAGAACAGGCCGAGTCTGCTGAAGGGAAAGATGTAATTGTTGGAGAACCGCGCAATCGCACACTCGTGCCAAAGAACCCCGAGGTAGGAGTGTGGAAACAGAACGTCAATACCCCTTCGGCTAAGGCTCGCAAGAGGCCGAAGGTAACATATGACATGTTGTTGAACAAACATCAGAGAAGGGCCAAGGAAGCAGGACCGCGTGCTAAGCTAAAACAGCCGAAGGGGCCAAGACCTTCGAAGGGGGGCTTCGGGCCAAAGCAGGCGAACCCTCCGCGTGAAGGTTTCGGGCCACGGTGGCCTGATGCTCCGCACGGTGGTTCCGAGCCACAATGGACGAACCCCCCACACAACAGCTTCGAGACCCAGTGGTCGGGTCCCCTGTACAACGACTTGAGCCCCCAATGGCCGAACCCCGCACCATGTTGGACTTCTCCGATGGGAGGCTTCGGCCCGCACTGGCCGAACATACCTCCGGCCTAGCAGGACCCTTTGCTGGTGTGGTCCGAGACACCTTCGACTTGGCTGAACCCCCCTCTGGGTGATGGGTTCGACTCATAGTGGGCAAGGCCACTAGAGCCACCGATGCCTCCGCCGTACGACTGGGCGGGAACCCCGTGGGCTCCGTACGTATCTGGGTCGGGGTACCCTCCGCAGCCTAACACTATGCCTTATTTCCCTTCGGAGTATTATGGATGGCAGGGGCAAACAGACGCAACGAAGGGGGGCATCATCCACAGACTGTCGGTGGTGCCTCCGAATCGGACCATGTAGAGCAAAGCCGAAGGGTGCGAGCACGCGGAGGCAGAAGTCAGGGAGTCCGAAGCCATAACCATCAGGTTTGGGTCTCAGGAAGTCCCACTCCCGAAGACTTTGTCGCCGAGGTCTGATGGAGGTAAGTCTCATACTTCGGCCGAGCTCCGCGCCGAAGCCTGGTTCGATCGGCCGAACGAGGTCGGTCCATCCAACGAGGTTCGCAGCGAAGCCCCCTTCGAACACAGGGTGCCCGAGGCCGAAGGGCATAGTACCATTTCGGCCAGAATTAACAGAAGTCGAATAGTAGCACCCGACACCAAGCCTCAGCCATCTTGGGCTCCTCCAAGCATGTCCAAATCACAGAAGAGACGCCTACAGAGGCTGCGGGCACAGGAGATGCGCGAAAAGAGAGCTGAGGCCGAGCGCGATGTTGTCTTTGAGGAAATCCACCCTCGGCCAGCTACCAAACAGGTATGGAGGGAGAAGTCGGTTGAGATAACCAACCCGGCTCCTATCCCAAGCGACGACGACGACATGCTCGATGATGATTACTCACCCATCTCTGAAGGGCCCGCACCCCAGGCGATGGACATCAACATCGTCACTTTACCTGCCGAGTTCGCCCTACCACAGGACGAGGCCGAGGTCGCTCAATTGAACCTCGGCCCGCGCAGCGCCATCTTCGAGAAGCCCGAGGACTCGGCTCGTCATCTAAAGCTCCTCTATGTCAGGGGTCACATCGATGGGAAGCCAATTTCCCAGATGCTCGTCGACGGTGGCGCCACCATTAACCTAATGCCTTATTCCCTCTACCCTGCACTAGTGCTTGATACAGTGGGACGACGATGAGGTGGAGGTCATCCCCGCAGATACTTCAGCCCAAGTAGCTTTGGCCGATGTGTCGGTCGACGCCGTCCATAACAAAGTAGAGTGTCTATCAGGTAGAGATCTTTCGGATTATGACTTCGTTAGTGTATCCGGAGGACGGTATGTTCCAGTGTATGTAAAGCCGGATGGAGTAGCACAACTATTTTGTATTAAATAGACATGTCTAGCAAGAACAATCTAGAGTGGCTAAAGTCTCGCGTGGAACAATATCGGTCTAGTAAAGACGGTATCGCCGAGGCCATCGGGGACTTTATCGAAGTAGAGAAATTAGGACAAGATGTCGAAAAGCCGATATGGACGGTATCGTCTTCAGCCCGTTATGCTTTTAGTTCACTAGTTCACTAAAAGGCAGGGGGGCATGTGTTGATAGCAAAAAATGGCAGTAATGGCTAGATTATCAAAATATCAAATTTGGTAATTTGGGTCGAAAGTACACATGTCCAAGGTCTGTCCGAAGCCCTTCAGGGCCGAATTCCATTGAGCTTTGGACTCCAAAAGCCTCTAGCCAACCCATGGGCTTCGGCTAGGAAGCCTTCGGAGGCCCATGCTGCCGAAGCTTCGGCCCGCGGAGTCAGGCCGAAGCCCTACAGGGCCAAAGTCCATTGAGATATGGGCTCCGAAAGCCTCTAGCCAGCCCATGGGCTTCGGCCAGGAAGCCTTCGGAGGCCCACGCTGCCAAAGCTTCGGACCGAGGAGTCAGGCCAAAGCCCTACAGGGTCGAAGGTCCATTAAGCTATGGACTCTGGAAAGCCTCTAGCCGGCCCATGGGCTTCGACCAGGAAGCCTTCGGAGGCTCACGCTGCCTAAGCTTCGGCCCGAGGAGCAAGCCTCAACGGGCTTGTCCGAAGCCCACGCTACCGAAGCTTTGGCCCGAGGAGCAAGCCTCGATGGGCCTGGTTTTCATAACTATCGCTATAACTCATAGGATATTATTGCATTAGTCAAATATCAAGCCCTACACTTATATTTATTAGATCCCCGTCCTTGTGTGTAAACCCAAGCCATGCTTATTGAGCCTTAACTCCTTGTCACTCTACAAATATCATATTAGCTAGTGCCCAATGTACCGGCACAACTGCTATAGGATAAAAAGAACGAGTCGTAGATAGATGGATTCTGTTATATGAATTTCCCTGTTATTCTTGTCTCTGTTCTCTGTTGGAGTTGGCTATGTTATAAGTATGGTGGGTTCTGGGTGCAAGCTCGGGAACTGGTTGGTCGCACCTGGGGCACTATAAGGACCGGTCCGCGGGATCTGTTGCAAAGTACTTCCGTACCAACCACAAGTCTAATAGGTAAGTCCTAACTGAAAGTATGGAACAATCCAACTCGATGCACCATAGTGGAGGAGGCAAGGGGCAACCTGCGGGTGACTTGTACCGACATGGCTCAAGGGGGTATGGTGAGGCTCGACGCGTCGAGACACGATACGAAACCCATAAGAGGGTGCTGTCGGGTCGAGGAGTACCATATGGAAGGTTTTGGCATGAGTTCCCATGGAATGGGTCATCTCGTTACACTTTGGTGTAAGTTGTGAGTGTGTGCCTTGTGGGTACAGTGGTACATCTCTGATTAGAGTATTTAATCTTTTCGAAAAGCTGAGCCCACGGTCAAGGGCGGGTTGTGTGACTACTCGCAGTTAGTTTACAATTGTTTGAATGGTTGAGTTATTCATGGCATGTAAGGACTGTTGAGAGAGGTGGGGCAGACTGTATCCCTCGAGTTAGAAGATGATGATGCATACACATGTTTACATTTCAGTACTAATAATGTTGGAACAATTGTGTTAGTTCCAGCAGGTTTTCCTGTGGTGGTGTATGATGTGGATAATGAACCTCGATGGGTTCTCTCAGAGGGAGAAGGAGTTTATACTGGTTAGGGCCTCCCCTAGGGGATAATAGCCCTACGTCCACTTTGTGGTGGATTTGGCATGGTATGCCTTAGTGTGGAGAAAAGAACTACAGGGTCTCATGGCCCCCTGGGGTGTCTCCCTGATACAAGGGCTTGGCCCTGCTTTTATAGGCACGCAGGCCTTAAGGAAAAGACTAAGATACCCTCTACAAGCCCGTAGACTTATAGGGGTAGACAGGGAAAGGGGCTAGCTACTGAGCAAGAGTACCAGACAACTTTACAGCTTTACAGCCGTGTCAGGCTATGCCAGGCTTTGACCAGCTAAAAGATACACCGAAGGTGGAGGCTGGGGGAAAGGCTTCGAAGTGCACCCCGGAGGAGGGGCTTCGAAGGATGCTCCGGAGGGCGGCCTCCGGACTTGGCTCGCGGAGGGTGGTCTCCGAACTGGGTCCCGGAGGGTGGCCTCCGGACTTGGCTCCGGAGGGTGGCCTCCGGACTTGGCTCCCGGAGGGTGGTCTCCGAACTGGGTCCCGGAGGGTGGCCTCCGAACTTGGCTCCGGAGGGCGGTCTCTGGACTTGGCTCCGGAGGGCGGCCTCCGAACTTGGCTCCCGGAGGGCGGTCTCCGGACTTGGCTCCGGAGGGCGGCCTCCGGACTTGGCTCCCGGAGGGTGGCCTCCGGACTGGACTCCGAGGGGTGACCTCCGGACTTGGCTCCGGGGAGCGGCCTCCGGCTTCCTGTGCCCGGAGGGTGGCCTCCGGCGCCTTGCGCCAGGGCCCGAAGTGGGGGCTCGAGCTGGACCCCTGAGAGACACCCTGGGACCTGAAAACAATACTTAGAGAGAAAACAGGCTCCGACAGTGCTGGGCTCTGGGCCGAAGGCTGTCGGAGGCTGACGTCATTTGGCCCCTGTTCAAGGGAAATATATTTCCCCCAACAGTAGCCCCTCACGTGTAGGCCTTCGAGACGAAGGGGTGCACGCGCCCTTAGGACAAATGACCTGAAAACACAATCTCGGAGAAAACATACCTTCGGAGCCTGGACCGAAGGTGACCTCGATACCCGGGGGTAATAAATGCCCGTGCTAGCTGCCAGAACGGCCTCGGGGAGCCCGAACGGCTCCGCAACGGTCAAAAAAGTTACCGTTACCTTGTTCTGGGCCGGTTCGCCTTCGCTTGGAGGCCCACCCGGCGGTGGGTTCGGCCCATGATGGTTGGAATTCTTACCGCGCCTATAAATAAAGACTTACCGCGTGCGGCTTCGGCATTCCTTCATTCGCTTTCTCCTTGTTGCCTTGCAACCTTCGCTCTCTTCTTCTTCTAGCTTCGCTTTGAGCCACCTTCGCTAGTTTAGCCCTTCGCGGTGAAGTCCCATCGACATGCCGAAGAAGGTGGTGACGAAGCCTCTGGCTTTGGGCTCGAGCTCGGGCTCCGCCCAGGTGCAGGCAGCGGTGGCTGCGGCGGCGAAGACTGCGCCTAGGCGGCTGGGGCCGAGGGACCTTCGGACGCCTTCCGACATGTTCGAGCAGACCCTGGAGATGAGGGCGTCGATCTCCACGGAGGAGTCGGTCCAAAGGGCCTGCGAGGGGAAGATTGCGGCGAAGATCCAACTTCGGGTCCCAGAGAAGTCGGAGGCTGAGCTGAGGCCTCGTGCTGACGAGGTGGTGGTGTTCGAGGCATTCTTCGAAGCCGGCCTCGGACTGCATGCAGTGGGGATGCTGAGCGAAGTCCTCAAGGCTTACAACCTCCAGCTCCCTCAGCTCTCGCCCAACGCAGTGGCGAGGTTAGCTGTCTTCGAGTGGGCCATGAGGGCCGAGGGCTGCGAGGGCCACGCGGATGTCTTCGTCACCCTCCATGACGCCAACTGCCAACCGAAGCCGCGGGAGGGGACGGACCGCGTCAAGAGGGCGCTGGCCTTCGGCAGCGCCAATTTCCAGCTCCGGAAGGAGTACCAAGATGCCTTCCCGGCGAGGGCCGTAAACAACAAGTGGTACTCGAGGTGGGACCAAGAGTGGTTCTATGCCTCCGTCGGCGCGAACTCTCCCCTTCGGAGTACCAATGCCCATATCTTGTACCGGCGCGAAGGGGTGGTGAAGACCAGCGAAGACCTCCTTCATTCGCGGATCTCGCTGCTCCGAAGGGTGGCGGCGAAAATGAGCATGAGGGACCTCGCGGAGGAGTTCATCACCCTTCGGCTCAGCCCCCTCGCGCGCTCCTGGCCGGAGGGTCTCTTCCAGGCTTCGGATCGAGGTGAACTTAGCGAGTTGGCCTTCGATCGCTTCTGTAAGGCTTCGCACTCTTCTTTCTTTTAACACTTCGTAGATCTTCGCCTCTAATTCCAACTTTAATGCAGCCGCCCTCGACTTGAGGACCCCGGAGGAGGCCATCGCGGCGGCGGACTGAGTCATCGGGACTCCGACCCCCGAGGAGCAGACGCAGCGCCTCGCCCTGGTGGGATCCTAGGAACGTTGGAACAGAGTATGGAGCGCGCTCGAACTTGGAGGGCTCCCTGCTCTGCCGGACTTCGTCCACCTGACTACCTCGTTGGCCGGAGCCAAGAGGAAGAGGGGGGACGAAGATGAGCCGGACACTTCGGGGCCTCGGCCGGAGGTTCCCGCGGCCGAAGTCTCTAATCCGGGAGAGGTTGCGGCGAAGCCCGTAGCTGCCCCGACTCCCAAGAAGGCGGCGAAGCCCCCGGCGACGAAGCCCTCAGCAGCGGAGGTCGACGCGCATACCCCTGCCGCTAAGGAGGCCACGGAGGCCCCGGAGGCGACAACTCCGGGCGTGGAGGCGGATGCGCCGACTTCGCAGCTAAGGAGTTGGAGGGCACACCTAGCCCCAACTTCCTTTCAAGAAATCTCCGACGAAGGTAAACCCTTTTTGTCTTCTTCCTTTCAACACCCGGATCCTGACTTGGCTTCTCTACAGACAACGAAGCCGATGCGAGGCCCGTAGGGGCGAAGCCGCCGGGCGAAGCCGTAGCGGAGCTCGATGAAGCGAAGCCTTCGGAAACTTCAGGAAGCGGCAGCAGCGGCAGCGACAGTGAATCGGACTCCGAGGGGACTTCATCCGAAAACGGAAGCAGCGAAGGCCGCGGCGCGGAGGACCCTCAGAGCGACGAAGATGTCGACGTGGTGGGCCTGAGCCCTGCCAAGCCGAAGCCCGCGGAGGCGACCGTGGCCATCGTCCACCCTTTCAAGCCGAAGGGAGGCGTGACGGAGGCAGCAATCAATGGCTTCCGCGAGGCTTGTGCTGTTGCGGAGGCAGGAGACTTGGTGGCCCAACTCAGCCACCGAGACCCCACGGATCTCTTTGTTAGTTCGAACGAAGTCCTCATGCGGGTGAGCGAAGCCCCTTGCAACTTCGAACTATACTTTGTCCCTTGGCTTACACTTATGGTTTCTTGAATTTCTGCAGGCCTTCGCACTGAACGCGGTGGCTTCGACTGCTGCCGACAGGCGGATGGAGCGCCTCGCAGAGGAGAAGGAGGCCCTTCGCCGCGAGGTCTCGGAGGAGGCCGAGAAACAGAGGCGGGCCGAGGCTTCGGCTGCTGAGGCGAAGGAAGCCTTGGCCTCGGAGACGGCTCGGCTCCGCGCGGAGCTCCAGGCTTCGAAGGATGCCGAGGCCCGACAGGCGAAGGAAAACGAGGAGCTCCGCCAACGGGCTCAGGATCTCGAGAACTTCGTCGTGGCCAATCTTGACGAGGCCACCCAGAGCCTGACCGAGGTCCTTGAGAAAATAGGGACCGAGTGCCGGACTCCGGATTTTGGCGATCAGGACCCGATTGGGGACCGCGCCGAATTCTTGAAGACCGCGGCTTCGATAGCGGAGGAAGCGCTGACGGGCTTCGCTCTTATGGCCGGTCGCGTCGCGGGCCAAGGGGTGCTGCACATGCTCCATGCCGCGGGGTGTGACCATCTTCGGGCGGCAACCTCCGTGACCCCAGTGGCCTTCGGGGGTCCGCACCTGGTGACGCCTTCGCCTGACGTCCGCGGAACCTGGCGGCGGCTGCAGGAACCTTGGAAGGAACAAGGCTGCGGAGCAGTCCTTGACCTCATGAAGGCCCTTCGACAACGCCGGTCCAAGGGGCACGCTGCGCCGGACAAGCCTTCAACCTCGACGCCTCCGCCTCCGAAGGTGTAGATCTCCTTAGGCCTTTTGTAATACTTAGCTGCAGGCTTGTAAAAACTCTATCAGCTTATTAATATGAAATGCGGGGGTTTTTTATACCTGCCCAGGCTCAGACTTCAAGCGTAGACCTCGAAGTCCTCGAGGACTCCGAAGAGCTTCAACAGCTGTGGGCGATCCTCGAAGTAGCTAGGTTCGAAGGCCCCCCTCGGTTTAAGCTTCCGAGGGGGCCTAGCGGCGAAGCCATTTCTGAAGTAGCTCAGGATTTATTAGCCGCTGTGAAGACGGAGTCCCTTCAGGGCCCTTTGTTTTTGCCTTCGCAAACGGCCTTAGCAGGCGACGAAGCCCTAGACTTTTCTGCCTTCGATACGGCACCGCCTGCTTCGCTAAGGTTGAGCGACCTGCAAGGTGGAAGACGGAGCTTACGGGCTTCGGAGCCTGGATGGGCTAGTCGAGGGAGAGCGGGCTCCGACGAGGCAACGTCCAGCCGAGGTGGCCCTGGCCGAAGAAGGGGCAAGCGAGGGTTGGGGCCTCGCACACGGTTCTTCTTAGGTTTAGATACAGATTATACGTAATTTTGCTTCCGAAGTATGTTTGTAACACACTTCTCAATATACAATGAATAGAGTTTGCTATCTTTGCACACTTCGCCTGTATGCTTCGTGTTGTTTGACTTCGAACATTTTAGCTTGTTACGCTCGTACTGCATATTACATTCGCACACCTCGCATACATGCTTCCCCCCTTTGCTCGTGGCAGCTAGGGACTTGGCCGTTGCTGGTGCGGGCAAAAAATAAACGATGCGAAGGGTGCGCCTTTCGGCGGCTTCGACGCACGAATTTTACTTAAGCGAAGGCCTCTTTTGGGCTTCGAACGCTTTAATTTGGTGCGAAGCAAGGCTTCGGCTGCTCGAAATTTCACTGAGCGAAGGCCTCTTTCGCGCTTCGAACGTGCTAACTTGGTGCGAAGCAAGGCTTCGGCACAACCAAGCCTAGCGAGGCATGCTTCGGCATGGTAGGATTTGAATGTTGTGCGTGAGCGAGGCTCCGAAACGCACTTAGGTTTTAGCGAAGTATGACTTCGAGACGCTTAGGCGTATATTACATTAACACGCGAAGCAAGGCTTTGGAGCGTGTTTGGATAATGAAGCAGGGCTTCGGAACTTGGTCCTGTAATGAGAAGGATATTTGGTGTGGATTCACCGAACCTGTGATAGTGTGAGCCACCTTCGACTCTGAGCCACCTTCGACTCTGGGTCACCTTCGACCCTGGGATGCTTCGGGTGCGGAACCCGGAATCCCTGGGATGCTTCGGGTGCGGAGCCCGGAATCCCTGGACGCGTCGGGCCAGTGGCCCGGAGTCCTTATTACTGCTACGGGCCTGGAGGCGCTGTGTAGCCTTCGGAGGGGTGCTCCGGATTTGCTATGGGCCCGGAGGCGCTGTGTAGCCTTCGGAGGGGTGCTCCAGATTTGCTACGGGCCCGGAGGCGCTGTGTAGCCTTCGGAGGGGTGCTCCGGATTTTATAAAGCGAAGCGGGGCTTCGAGTTTTTAAACAAAGTGAAGCGAGGCTTCGGGTTTTTGATAAGGCGAAGCGAGGCTTCGATTTTTTTAAATAAGATGGGGCAAAAACTTGCTGTAAGGGCGAAGCTAGGCTTCGAATTTTAAGGCGAAGCAGGGCTTCGAATAAATATCAACATGATTGCGAAGTGGTAGGCCGAGGTGGTACTTCGGATAGCGGACGTACCTCGCAAAGTGGCTAAAGGTTGACCTCGTAGCCCCTGGGGCTTCGACGGCCTCCGACGTGTGGAGCGGAGCCCCTTGCCGGAGAGTGAGCTCCGGTATGTGGAGGATGGAGGAAGGCGAGGATGGCCTTCGAGCCGCACCCGAAGCCCCTTGCCGGAGGGTGCGCGAAGCAAAAAAGCTTCGAAGCTCCCCCCTCAGGCGTACTTCGAGTTGCAGACAGTGGCAGAGAACTTAGCTTTTAGTACTAAGTTCCCCACGGACGGCGCCAACTGTTGGAACAATTGCGTTAGTTCCAGCAGGTTTTCCTGTGGTGGTGTATGATATGGATAATGAACCTCGATGGGTTCTCTCAGAGGGAGAAGGAGTTTATACTGGTTCGGGCCTCCCCTAGGGGATAATAGCCCTACGTCCAGTTTGTGGTGGATTTGGCATGGTATGCCTTAGTGTGGAGAAGAGAACTACAGGGTCTCATGGCCCCCTGGGGTGTCTCCCTGATACAAGGGCTTGGCCCAGCTTTTATAGGCACGCAGGCCTTAAGTAAAAGACTAAGATACCCTCTACAAGCCCGTAGACTTATAGGGGTAGACTGGGAAAGGGGCTAGCTACTGAGCAAGAGTACCAGACAACTTTACAACTTTACAGCCGTGTCAGGCTATGCCAGGCTTTGACCAGCTAAAAGATACACCGAAGGTGGAGGCTGGGGGAAAGGCTTCGAAGTGCACCCCGGAGGGGGGGGCTTCGAAGGATGCTCCGGAGGGCGGCCTCCGGACTTGGCTCCCGGAGGGTGGTCTCCGAACTGGGTCCCGGAGGGTGGCCTCCGGACTTGGCTCTGGAGGGTGGCCTCCGGACTTGGCTCCCGGAGGGTGGTTGAAGATCTAGGCCCTATGTGAGTTTTGGTAATTAATGATAAACATGTGTTTTGTGGACTAATATTTTTCTTAAGTATGAAGGAAATGAGTAGGTCCCGCGCAAATGGAGCACAAGATGGAAACCCGAAGATCTGGACGTTTAAAGGCTACGGCAAAAGGTTTGAAGGAATCTAGAAATTGATCGAGGTGTTTGGAGCGATCAATTAGGCTAGGTTTAAATTTTGTTTTTGCCGTACTATAAAGAGGGGTTGCATCTTGGTTATGAGTTGATTTTCAAGTGCCAATTTGCATTGCATATAGTATCTTTTGATCATGTGTGATTGTTGCAAAAGTTGCTATTTTGGCAAATTCCTTGAAAAACTATTGCAGCATTTTGTTGGAGCTTTCTGACCCTGGCGGTCTGACCGACCATGTGGGTCCGGTCAGACCAGCTGGAGTTGGGCGGTCCGACCGGCCAGGGGGGCGGTCTGACCGGGTTGCGCAGGGCAGAAAACTGCTGGTTTACAGAGCCGACGAGAGCACTATCGGTCTGACCGAGCCGATGGCCGGTCAAACCGGGTAGGGCCGGTCCGACCGGGCCAAAGTGGCCGGTCAGACCGAGGCGTCCTGTCACATCAGTAAACGGCTAGTTTTCTAGCCATTGCAGTTGTGGTCGGTCAGACCGGCCCAAGATGGGCGGTCAGACCGATAATACGCAGAGAGCCACCTAACTTGTGTAACGGCTAGTTTTTGGGTATGTGGCTATATAAACCCTTGCTACAGCTCCTTTGCTAGACTCTTTTGGCATTCATTTGAGCATTCTTGAGCACAAGAGAGTCTCTCCCACCTTTGAGCACTAATTTGAGCACTAGTGAGGTTGGGAAGAAAAAGGGGTGATCAAGTGATTGAGTGAATTGCATTGCATTGGCATTTTGGCACTTGATCCTCTTCTCCTAGCTTTGATTGCAGCTTGTTACTCTTGGAGATTGCCATCTCCTAGACGGCTTGGAGAAGAAACCGGTGATCTCTCCTAGAAGGTTGTGGAGGAGACACGGGAGGTTGTGAAGGTTGGAGCTCGCCTATCCGGAGTGGAGAAGAGCTACCACTAGTGATCGAGGTCCGAGAGTTACACTTCCGGTGCCGGCTCATCTTCAAGCTAATTTCTCGTTGAGAAATCTGAGGCTTGGTGAAGAGAGCGGTCAAGTGAAACTCGCCTCAACGAGGACGTAGGAAATTGGCAAATTTCTGAACCTCGGGATAAAATTCGGTTGTCTCTTGTCCCTTTTATCTTCGAGCAAGTTTATTTGTGCAAGCTTACTTTTCTAGAGTAATATACTTGTTCTAGCGGTTTGCTACCATTGTCTTAGGACCTTGATCACTGTTTAACTAAAATCGAATTAGTTTTAAAAACCGCCTATTCACCCCCCCTCTAGTCGGTACATCGATCCTACAAGTGGTATCAGAGCTTGGTCTCTCAAGTTAGGCTTTACCGCCTAGAGAGAAGATGTCCGACGAGGTGGTTCACAACGTAGGCAAAGGTCCTTACTTTGATGGCACTAACTATTCTATTTGGAAAGTTCGTATGGCTGCTCACCTCAAAGCCATGAGCTTTGAAATTTGGCGTATTGTTGAGTTAGGTTTTGATGTTGAAGACAAGATGAATCTAACCTATCAAAACAAAAAGGATATGCAACTTGATGCTCAAGCTACAAATGCTTTGTTCAATTGTTTGTGTGCCGAAGAGTTCAATAGGATAAGCAATATTTCAACGGCACACGACATTTGGACCACTCTTCAAGATATACATGATGGAACAACAAGTGTGAAGAATGCCAAGTCGCACTACCTAAAGATCAACTATGAAACATTCACCATGTTGCCAAATGAAAGTGTCAATGAGATGTATGCAAGACTTAATGTGATTGTCAATGATCTCAAGGGTGTTGGAGTGAAGTACACGGAGTTGGAAGTTGCTCAAAAGATGTTGAGAGCTTTACCCAAGAAATGACACGTTGGTGACTTTCCTCATCAACTCGGATATGTCAAGTTTGACACCCACAACACTTTTGGGGACTATCAACACAAATGAGATTTACAAGAACAAGAGAGTTGAAGGAAGCGCCGAAGATCACTCCTCATCCAAGAAGAAGAATATTGCCTTGAAAGCCAAGGTTGAAAATAAATGTGAAGAAGAAGAAGACACCTCTTGTGATGGCGATACCGAGGATGAAGAGATGGCTCTCTTTGTGAGAAAGTTCAACTGGTTCATAAAAAAGAGAGGAAGTTCTTCAAGCTCATTCAAGAACAATGGTGACAAGAAGTCAACTAAAAGAAACCTCAAGAATGTAAGATGTTTCGAGTGTAATGAGAAGGGTCATTTTGCCTCAAGATGCCCGAACAAATAAGAAAGCGAAGATGATAAATTTCAAAAGAAGAACAAAGAAAAGAGTGGGAAGAAAAAGCTCTTCAAGAAGTTGAACAAGAAAAAGGGTAAAAATGAAGCATTTGTGGGAGAATGGGATTCGAATGAAGATAGCTTCGATTCTTCTTCAAGCTCCGACTCCGGTGATGAGTCAAACTCAAGAAAGAAGAACATGGCGGGAATCGCAATCACGGAAGCTTCATCACTATACTCTCCTTTTTGTCTCATGGAAAAAGGAAGTACTAAGGTAACATCTACTTGTGTTAGTGAACAAAATGATAGTGATGATGAATTATCTTATGATGATCTTGCACAAATGCTTGAGGAGCTGAATGAGTTGAGTGGCAAAGAAAGAATCAAATTTAAGGCTCTCAAGAAAGATCATGAGTCCTTAACGGCTAAATATGAGGAGTTGAAAACTTCTCATATGATGCTTTTGGTCTCTCATGAGAAGCTTGAGGAGACTCATGAAGCACTTATTGCCTCTACACTCATTAGGCCAAAAGTAGATATAGGGGTCACATGTGATATTTTTGATAATGCATGTCTAAATGGTGAAAATTGCATTCCTACTAAGACTAGCATATCAACATCATGTGATGACTTACTTGCTATGCCATGCTCATCCATTTGTGATATTGCTTCATGTTCAACAAATATATCATCTTCATCTAATTCATTATTAGTTGTTGAAAATCATGAGCTCAAGGAGCAAGTTGCCAAACTAAGTAAGAGTTTGGAAAGATGCCTCAAAGGTAAAAATACCCTTGATGAAATTTTAAGCCAACAAAGATGCTCTTTCAACAAGGAGGGACTTGGTTTTGTTCCCAAGAAGGGGAAAAAGCCTTCCTACCAAGCCCCAAGGTTTGTTAAGAGCAATGGAAAATTTTGTAATAAATGTCGAAAAGTTGGTCACATAATTGGTGAATGCCACATAAACAATGTTCCTAGAAATGATGTATTTGATTCTCATTACATTCTTAAGAGAGCCAATAATGGCTCTATTTATGCTAAGTTTTTGGGCACTCCTATTTTAGGAGAAAAGAAGAAATCAATTTGGGTGCCAAAGGCCTTGATAACTAACCTACAAGGACCCAAAAGGATTTGGGTACCTAAAAGGGCTTGATCTCTTTTGTAGGTAAACTACCACACCGGAGGATCACATTGGGTGCTTGATAGTGGGTGCACTCAACATATGACCGGTGATAGGAAAATGTTCACATCGTTTGAAGTTGGTGCTAAAGATCAAGAAAGAGTGACCTTCGGTGATAATAGTAAAGGAAAGGTAATGGGTCTAGGTAAAATTGCTATCTCAAATGATTTCTCCATTTCAAATGTTTCACTAGTTGAGTCATTGAATTTCAACTTATTGTCCATTGCTCAACTATGTGATTTAGGCCTTTCATGCACATTTAATCCTCAAGAAGTATTTGTAACAAGTATCCATGATAACTCCTTAGTTTTCAAAGGTTTTCGTTTTGGAAAGCTCTATTTGGTGGATCTCTCTTCAAATGAAGCTAATTTGAAAACTTGTTTGGTTGCAAAAACTTCATTGGGTTGGCTTTGGCATAGAAGGCTTGCTCATGTGGGAATGAATCAACTAAACAAACTTGCAAAAAGAGATTTGGTTGTTGGTTTGAAAGATATAAAATTTGAAAAAGATAAACTTTGTAGTGCTTGTCAAGCGGGGAGGCAAGTTGCTTGCTCTCATCCTAGCAAAAGCATCATGTCCACTTCTAGACCTTTGGAGCTTTTGCATATTGATTTATTTGGTCCAACAACTTACAAAAGCATCGGTGGAAATAGTCTTTGTCTTGTTATTGTGGATGATTTCTCAAGGTTTACTTGGGTTTTCTTTTTGCATGACAAAGCTAAGACCTCCGAGATTTTCAAAAAGTTTGCAAAACGAGCTCAAAACGAATTCAACTTTTCTATTGTAAAAGTAAGGAGTGACAATGGATCCGAGTTTAAAAATACAAATATTGAGGATTATTGTGATGATCTCGGCATTAAGCATGAGTTTTCCGCCACCTATTCACCACAACAAAATGGTGTTGTGGAAAGAAAGAATAGGACCCTTATTGAGATGGCTAGAACTATGCTTGATGAGTATAGTGTCTCCGACTCGTTTTGGGCGGAAGCTATAAACACTTCTTGCCATGCTTCTAATCGTCTTTATTTGCATCGTCTTTTAAAAAAGACTCCATATGAACTCTTGATTGGACGAAAACCAAATATTGCTTACTTTCGTGTTTTTGGTTGTAAATGCTACATTTATAGAAAAGGTGTTAGACTAACCAAGTTTGAAAGTCGTTGTGATGAAGGATTTCTCCTTGGCTATGCATCAAATAGCAAGGCATACCGAGTGTATAACAAGAACAAAGGTATTGTTGAAGAAACCTCGGATGTTCAATTTGATGAAACTAATGGCTCCCAAGAGGGGCACGAGAATTTGGATGATGTAGGTGATGAAGGCTTGATAAGGGCAATGAAGAAAATGTCAATTGGTGACATCAAGCCTAAAGAAGATGATGAACTTCCATCCTCCACTCAAGTTGAAGCTTCTACTTCCGCTACGCAAAATTTGACTCAACTTAATGAAGATGAAGCCAAAGATCAATCCTCTACTATTCCATCCAAAGTTCACAATGCCACCGCAAAAGATCACCCAATTGATCAAGTCTTGGGTGACATTAGTAAGGGTGTTCAAACTAGATCTCGTGTTGCTTCTATTTGTGAACATTACTCGTTTGTTTCTTCTATTGAGCCTAAACATGTAGATGAAGCTCTAAATGACCCGGATTGGGTA
Organism: Zizania palustris; assembly: GCA_019279435.1. Taxonomy (NCBI): domain Eukaryota; kingdom Viridiplantae; phylum Streptophyta; class Magnoliopsida; order Poales; family Poaceae; genus Zizania; species Zizania palustris. The sequence goes on along the minus strand of JAAALK010000086.1, from coordinate 1,964,042 downwards.
AATGCTATGCATGAAGAGCTCAACAACTTTGAAAGAAACAAAGTTTGGACATTGGTGGAGAGACCCAAGGAGCACAACGTAATTGGAACAAAGTGGGTTTTTAGGAACAAGCAAGATGAAAACGGGTTGGTCGTGAGAAACAAGGCTAGATTGGTAGCACAAGGATTCACTCAAGTCGAAGGTTTGGATTTTGGTGAAACCTTTGCTCCCGTTGCTAGACTAGAAGCTATTCGCATCTTACTTGCTTTTGCTTCATGTTTTGATATTAAGTTATATCAAATGGATGTGAAAAGTGCTTTCTTGAATGGCGAAATAGCCGAACTAGTTTTTGTTGAACAACCACCCGGCTTTGAGAATCCTAAAAATCCTAATCATGTTTATAAACTCTCAAAAGCTCTCTATGGTCTAAAACAAGCTCCTAGAGCTTGGTATGAAAGATTGAGAGATTTTCTCCTCTCAAAGGGTTTTAAAATTGGTAAAGTCGACACTACCTTGTTTACAAAAATAATTAATGATGATTTCTTTGTCTGTCAAATTTATGTCGATGATATTATATTCGGTTCTACTAATGAAGAATTGTGCAAAGTTTTTGGTGATATGATGTCTAGGGAATTTGAGATGTCCATGATAGGAGAATTGAGTTTCTTCCTTGGACTTCAAGTCAAGCAACTCAAGAATGGAACCTTTGTGAGCCAAACGAAGTATATTCATGATCTTCTCAAAAGGTTCGGATTGATGGAAGCAAAGCCTATCAAGACCCCTATGGCGACCAACGGACATCTCGACCTAAATGAGGGAGGTAAACCGGTAGATCAAAAATTATATAGATCCATGATTGGTAGTTTGCTCTATCTTACCGCATCTAGGCCCGATATCATGTTTAGTGTTTGCATGTGTGCTAGATTTCAAGCCGCACCAAAAGACTGTCATTTGATGACGGTCAAGAGAATTCTAAGATATTTAAAACATTCCATCCATATAGGCTTGTGGTACCCCAAAGGTGCTAAATTTGAGCTAATTGGCTATTCCGATTCGGATTATGCCGGTTGCAAAGTTGATCGTAAAAGCACTTCTGGAGGCTGTCAATTCCTTGGAAGGTCTCTTGTTTCTTGGGCCTCTAAGAAACAAAACTCCGTTGCCCTTTCCACCGCTGAGGCAGAATATGTATCCGCGGGTAGTTGCTGTGCGCAATTACTTTGGATGAGGCAAACCTTGCTTGATTATGGTATAGAATTCTCAAATGTCCCTCTTCTTTGTGACAATGATAGCGCCGTCAAAATTGCCAACAATCCAGTCCAACACTCTAGAACCAAGCATATTGATATTCGCCACCACTTTCTAAGAGATCATGTTGGCAAAGGTGACATTGTCATTAGCCACATAAGAACCGAAGATCAATTAGCAGATATCTTTACCAAACCACTAGATGAATCCCGTTTTTGTAAGCTTAGGAATGAATTGAATATAATAGACTTCTCAAATGTGGCTTGAAATCATGCATATGTGTGAGTTGTAGAATTTTTTATCCTTGTGACATATATGAATGCTTTTATGCTTGCAATACCATATTTGAAGTTCATGTACTTTTATATGTGTTTCTAAGGCTATACATTAAGGGGGAGTATAAGGTTACTCTTATTTGTTGAAAATTGCTCAGGTTGTTGAAAAACAAAATTTGAAAGTTTTGGTATCCTCAAAATCCTATCTTTGAGTTAAAAACAAATTTCTCCCATGATTTTATTTCAAGACATATTTTGAACTTTTGTCCAAAACAAAACTTATAGATATGGATCATATGATCATTTTTCGTATTCAAATGTTTTAACTTTATCCATCCTATCAAAAGATATTCAAAGAATTAAAGTTCAGACAAGTGTTCGGACAAGAGTTCAGACGTGTTGAGAACCTTGGCTGCAAACGGTTTCTTTTTGAACTTAAAAATTTGAAAACTTGATGTTTTATAAACCTTGGGAGTTATTCTAAGTTTCTGCAAAATTTGAAATTTTTCAAAATTATTTTGCTATATCTCTCACTTAAGCTCCTCTTTGTGCTTTGTTTTTAATTGCTGAGCTATAGTGGTGTCGGTCTGACCGGGCCTACATGGCCGGTCCGACCGCCCTTGCTGCGTCGGTCCAACCGGACCTTCATGGCCGGTCAGACCGGGGCTCGGGCAGGGTTATAACTCCCCTCTCTATTCAGTTTTCTCTCCCCTCTATTATTTCCTCTCCTCTCAAACCGAGTTCCTCTCCCCCACTCTTGCCCCCAACCCTAGAAATTTCGTCTCATCGATCTTCTTGCCGGTCCAACCGGTGGATCTTCTCCGGTCCAACCTCGAGTTCATTTTCCCTTGCCGGTAAGAACTTCCTCCGATCAAATCCATGGATTTCATCCTTTTGGAGGCTAGGGTTAGGGTTCTTATTCATGGGCTTGCATGTCAACTTGCCAAGGCTAAATCCTCTGTAAACTCAATTGTTAGCCTTGTGATACTATTTCCCATGCCTCTATGCAATTTGATATGGCAAATTTTGATTATAGAAAAATCTTGTGCAAAAGGGGATTTGTGCCCGGGTTGCTAGGCCGGTCAGACCGGTGGGCAATGGGCGGTCCGACCGACCATGAACTGGCGGTCAGACCGACCCTATTACCTCGGTCAGACCGACCTCCCAATGCCTGCCCCTCTTTTGCACATCATTGCTCATTGATGCTTTTGCCCTCTAACAAATTCATAGATTGTCTCAAATCATATCTTTTATCTTATCTGGGTTAAATCTTTGATTCAGTCATGCCTCGCGCCGGCCGTTCTCAAGGAAATGAGCGTCGCTCAAAGTTTGTCGAGGACCGTGGCCAATCTTCCCGGCACTTTCAAGATGACAGTGACGAGGATTTTGCCTATGAGGATGACAGCTCTGAGAATGAAGAAGAATTAGCACCTCAACCTCCAGCAGCTAGTGAAGATCCTTTTGCATCCTTGGAATTCAAGGTAGATGTTCGGAATCAAGAAAACTTTGCTTGTCTGCGCCACCACAATCAATTTCTCAGACCAAGAGATACATCAGATCAGCGGTTTCATACAAAATTTCAGAAAGAGGTATTCAACATTGCATATGAGAACCGTTCTTTGGCTCCTCATAAGTGGATTTCTTGGAGGGATCTAAGTGGAGAGGTTGCAGCTCTCAGGAACATATTTGGAACTGTTGGTATAAACAAAATAGTGAGTCTGAAGAAAGATTTCAATTGGGATGTTATCCGTCAGTTTTATGCCACAGTTTTCATACCTGCCACTTGTGATTCTCTTACATGGATGACTGGAGATATCTTTTGCATTGCTACAAAGCAAGAAATTCAGAGTGCTTGGGACATAAGGTTCTCTTCTGGCCTCAGACTGCATGATGAGTTCACTCACAATCCTTTGTCAGAAGAAGAGATGGCTCAATTCTACATCCCATCTGCTGCTCACAAGATTGGAGGGGTCACTGGAATGAAGACTCTTCATAGTGTGGCACATCGCATTCTGCGGCACTCCATTTTACCGCGTCTAGGCAACAATGATGCTATTCGAGGTGTTGCTTGGACTCTTCTAGATGCAGTGATGACTGGAAAGAGGTTTGATGTCATTCATTTGATGTTATATGAGATGGCTCTCTCAAAAGGAAGCCTCACTCTGGGAGTCTACTATGCTCCGTTTATCATGAGATTAATTTTGAGCAAAGTAGGAAATGTGAATGAGCGCCTTGATATCACTCACTCTCAGTACAGGCCTCGCTTCTCGGCCACTCCTTTGGCTCCAGCCGTCGATCCAGCTGATATGGGAGCAGGACAGGTTCATCCTCAGGACATTCCTAGCAGCTCTTTTGCTCCTCCTCAGAGCTCTGGATCTGGTGCTTATTTTGGTATGGATGCCACCCAGTTCTTTGATCCAGTTCTTCAACAAGTGACAGCTGACTTTCTTCAGTTAAATTCAAGAATGGATCAAATGGCTCTAGGACAAGAAGCTATCACTTCCCATCTGCAGAACCTTCAAGGTGGTCAAGAGCGTATCAACTCCAGGATTGACACTCTTTCTTCTCGAGTTGATCGGCTAGATTCATCTTCCTCAGTAGGATACCCTCTTCAGTACCAGCGCCGTCGTCGTCGCCTTGATGATTCTCAGCCTCCTTCCCAGGATTAGTCTCTCTTTTTGGTTCTTGATGCCAAAAGGGGGAGAAGCAGTTAGCAGTAGGGGAGAAGGCAGCAGAGGGTTAGGGGAGAAGGAAGCAGTAGTAAGAAGGAAAGATTAGGAAGGAACAATCTTTTTATATCGCTATCTATCTATGGTTGTTTGTATAATGAACACTATTTGCTTTCCATATCGTACTGAACTTAATTTGAACTATTTGCCTTTATTATGAGAAACTCTCTTTGCTTCTTTAAATGTGTGAATTGTGTTTGGAATTATATCTCATATCTTGCTCCATATACTTGTACCCCATCATTTCTTCAGGGGAGCTTTGCGCTTAATTGTGGATACTTCTACTTTAACATATTTCTTTATCTCTGAAGTGTTTGTCATCAATTACCAAAAAGGGGGAGATTGAAGATCTAGGCCCTATGTGAGTTTTGGTAATTAATGATAAACATGCGTTTTGTGGACTAATATTTTCTTAAGTATGAAGGAAATGAGTAGGTCCCGCGCAAATGGAGCACAAGATGGAAACCCGAAGATCTGGACGTTTAAAGGCTACGGCAAAAGGTTTGAAGGAATCTAGAAATTGATCGAGGTGTTTGGAGCGATCAATTAGGCTAGGTTTAAATTTTGTTTTTGTCGTACTATAAAGAGGGGTTGCATCTTGGTTATGAGTTGATTTTCAAGTGCCAATTTGCATTGCATATAGTATCTTTTGATCATGTGTGATTGTTGCAAAAGTTGCTATTTTGGCAAATTCCTTGAAAAACTATTGCAGCATTTTGTTGGAGCTTTCTGACCCTGGCGGTCTGACCGACCATGTGGGTCCGGTCAGACCGGCTGGAGTTGGGCGGTCCGACCGGCCAGGGGGCCGGTCCGACCGGGTTGTGCAGGGCAGAAAACTGCTGGTTTACAGAGCCGACGGGAGCACTATCGGTCCGACCGAGCCGATGGCCGGTCAAACCGGGTAGGGCCGGTCCGACCGGGCCAGAGTGGCCGGTCAGACCGAGGCGTCCTGTCACATCAGTAAACGGCTTGTTTTCTAGCCGTTGCAGTTGTGGTCGGTCAGACCGGCCCAAGATGGGCGGTCAGACCGACAATACGCAGAGAGCCACCTAACTTGTGTAACGGCTAGTTTTTGGGTATGTGGCTATATAAACCCTTGCTACAGCTCCTTTGCTAGACTCTTTTGGCATTCATTTGAGCATTCTTGAGCACAAGAGAGTCTCTCCCACCTTTGAGCACTAATTTGAGCACTAGTGAGGTTGGGAAGAAAAAGGGGTGATCAAGTGATTGAGTGAATTGCATTGCATTGGCATTTTGGCACTTGATCCTCTTCTCCTAGCTTTGATTGCAGCTTGTTACTCTTGGAGATTGCCATCTCCTAGACGGCTTGGAGAAGAAACCGGTGATCTCTCCTAGAAGGTTGTGGAGGAGACACGGGAGGTTGTGAATGTTGGAGCTCGCCTATCCGGAGTGGAGAAGAGCTACCACTAGTGATCGAGGTCCGAGAGTTACACTTCCGGTGCCGGCTCATCTTCAAGCTAATTTCTCGTTGAGAAATCTGAGGCTTGGTGAAGAGAGCGGTCAAGTGAAACTCGCCTCAACGAGGACGTAGGAAATTGGCAAATTTCCGAACCTCGGGATAAAATTCGGTTGTCTCTTGTCCCTTTTATCTTCGAGCAAGTTTATTTGTGCAAGCTTACTTTTCTAGAGTAATATACTTGTTCTAGCGGTTTGCTACCATTGTCTTAGGACCTTGATCACTGTTTAACTGAAATCGAATTAGTTTTAAAAACCGCCTATTCACCCCCCCTCTAGTCGGTACATCGATCCTACAGTGGTCTCCGAACTGGGTCCCGGAGGGTGGCCTCCGAACTTGGCTCCGGAGGGCGGTCTCTGGACTTGGCTCCGGAGGGTGGCCTCCGGACTTGGCTCCGGAGGGCGGCCTCCGGACTTGGCTCCCAGAGGGCGGTCTCCGGACTTGGCTCCGGAGGGCGGCCTCCGGACTTGGCTCCCGGAGGGTGGCCTCCGAACTGGACTCCGAGGGGCGACCTCCGGACTTGGCTCCGGGGAGCGGCCTCCGGCTTCCTGTGCCCGGAGGGTGGCCTCCGGCGCCTTGCGCCAGGGCCCGAAGTGGGGGCTCGAGCTGGACCCCTGAGAGGCACCCTGGGACCTGAAAACAATACTTAGAGAGAAAACAGGCTCCGACAGTGCTGGGCTCTGGGCCGAAGGCTGTCGGAGGCTGACGTCATTTGGCCCCTGTTCAAGGGAAATATATTTCCCCCAACAAATAATTTGCTCACATTTAATTGCTTTACAATTATGCTTTTCCGCAAAATTGGCCACTATCCCCCTTGTTATTACTTTGCATTATATTTGCAATTTGTGGCTTGCTGAGTACGTTTGTACTCACCCCTGTTGACTTACACCACCAGAGCCCATCTACTACGAGGAGGATGAAGGTCTGGAGTAGCGACCCAGTCAAGGCGAGACTGAAAGGAGGCGTTCATCTAGGACCCTTTGATTTATTAGTTTCTCTTCACCGTTATTCACTTTTGTATTAATACGGTTTACAAACCGTGAATGATTGCTCGTATTTGTACGTGGTCGCATGATGAACGTCTTGGTTTATTGATTTTCTATGGAATTTCAATAAAGGTCCTGATTTATTAAATCGGGGCGTGACACCACGCCACCGAAGCTTCAGCCCGAGGAGCAGGCCTCGACGGGCCTGGCCGAAGCCCACCTCGGTAGAGATAGAGTTGTACGCGTTTCCAGCTCAATCTCTATCTCTATCTGGCCGGATTAATAGCAGATTAGATTAGGAGTTAACCCCCTATAAATAGAGAGGCATGGCCGGTGTGAGAAACCCCCCCCCCCCAACTCAAACCAAACCAAAGCCCATGCTTTGATTGCATTTACTTTACATTTACTTTCCTGTACCTCTTCGTGGGTTTGCTTGGAAGCTCTCCACCGGCCACTTCGGAATAGTGGTAATCCTTGTTACTTCGCTTGTGAAGTATCCGTTAATCTACGTAATAGATTGCTATCGCCTTGTTACTTCGCCTGTGAAGTATCCGCTAATCTACGTAATAGATTGCTACCTTCGCTACTAGTGCAACACTTAGCAAAATTCGGTCCTCAGGCCGAATTGGTACTTCACACTCCTCTGTTGCAGGTTCGCACGTTCGGAGCCCCTTCACCGGAGGTATCCGGAGTTGAGAGATCAGTTTCGGAGGTCCCCAGGACACTCTTCGACGAGACCGCAGGCTTCGGGAACAAGCTTCGCCAGCACACTTCATCGCAACAGGCTTCGCCATGATCATACTTCGCACCAGACGAAGTCACGCCAGCATGTGGCCCCCGAGTCATTGTTTCGTACTTCGCTGTACTAGAGGCTTCGCTCCGAACCCCGCCGTTCGGAGGTGATTGTCACGTCTAGATCTGTTCGGAGCTCACCTTCGATCAGATCACTCCGAACGCCGAAGTACCCTTCGGCGGAGCACTTCGCATCAGACGCCGAAGGTACCCTTCGGCACACCTGTTGACACGAAAATGTGCCCCCGCACTTGGGTCAGTTCGACGATCCAAAAGTGCACGGATACTTAGGGATAGGCCTAAGCGTGACGTGACACCGACGCCGCGTTCTGACTACCCTTAATAGTGATAAGGGGGGTGGAGTCGCCAGGCAACCAGATTACACAAAATAATCCAATTAGCCGAAAGAGATAGATTAAATAGAAAAAATCAACAAACCAGTCGAAGCCCGTCTGGTTCGAAGTCTGATGCGAAGGGTGCACCGAAGGGTACCTTCGGCGTCTAGTGCAGAGTGCTCCGCCGAAGGATGCTTTGGCTTTCGGACTGATCCGACTGAAGGTAGACTCCGAACGGATCTGAACACGGTGATCACCTCCGAACAGCGGGGTTCGGTGTGCGATCTCCGATGTAGTGAATTACAGAGTGGTGACGTGAAGGCCACGTGCAGGTGCAACTTTGTCTGGTGCGGAGCGTAGTCGTGGCAAAGCCTGTTACGACGAAGTATGCCGACGGAGCTTGTTGTCGAAGCCTGCGATCCTGTCGAAGGTTGTCCCTGGGACCTCCGGAACCGATCTCTCAGCTCTGAACACCTCCGGCGAAGGGGCTCCGAACGTGTGAATCTGCAACAGGGGTGATGCGAAGTACCAATTCGGCCTTAGGACCGAATCTTGCGAGGTGTTGCACGGGTGGTGAAGGTAGCAATCTATTACGCAGATTAGCGGATACTTCACAGGCGAAGTAACAAGGCGATAGCAATCTGTTACGTAGATTAACGGGGACTTCACGGGCGAAGTACTAAGGCTTACCACTATTCCGTAGTGGTGGACGGAGGGCTTCCAAGCAAACCCACGAAGAGGTACAGAAAAGTAAAGGTAAAAGTAAAGGTACGATCAAAGCATGGCTTTGGTTTGGTTTGAGTTGGGGGGGCCTCTACGCCGTCCAGGCCTCTTATTTATAGAGGTTTAACTCTAATCTAATCTACTATTAATCCGGCTGGATAGAGATAAAGATTGAGCTGGAAACGTGTCCAACTCTATCTCTGTCGAGGTGGGCTTTGGCCAGGCCCGCCGAGGCCTACTCCTCGGGCCGAAGCTTCGGTAGCGTGGGCTTCGGCCAGGCCCATCGGGCTTGCTCATCGGGCCAAAGCTTCGGTAGCGTGGACTTCGGCCAGGCTCGTTGAGGCTTGCTCCTTGGGCCGAAGCTTCGACAGCGTGGGCTTCCGCCAGGCCCGTCGAGGCTTGCTCTTGGGCCGAAGCTTCGACAGCGTGGGCTTCCAAAGCTTCGGTAGCGTGGGCCTCCTAATGCTTCCGGAGCTTTGGTAGCGTGGGCCTCCGAAGGCTTCCTGGTCGAAGCCCATGGGCTGGCTGGAGGCTTTCGGAGCCCATAGCTTGGCGGGCTTTGGCCCAGTAGGGCTTCGGACAGACCCTGGACATGTGTATTTGCGACCCAAATCACCAAAAATTGATATTTTGATAATCTAGCCATTAATTCCATTTTTTGCTATCAACACATGCCCCCTGCCTTTTAGTGAACTTGTGAACTAAAAGCACAACGAGCTTGAGACGATACTGTTCATATCGGCCTTTCGACATTTTTATGACGTTTGCCACACACTCGGGAAATATCCTTTCAAGTACCTACCATTCAAAGCCCTTCGAAACCACTCTCCCTGCAGGGATTCCAACACGTATGCGTTGCCGGGAGCGATTTCGGCTATCTTAAAAGGACCTTCCCAACTAGGTGACCATTTGCCGAATTTGGGACTTTTCGTGCCTAAAGGCAAAATCGTCTTCCATACCAAGTCTCCTATTTGAAACGATTTTGGTTTAACCTTCTTATTGTAGGCTCTAGCTACTCTCTTCTTATCTACCTCTATAGCTTCTAAAGCTCTTAATCTCTTATCGGTCACTTCCTCTAGATTATCCTTTAGAAGAGCTTCATATTCATTGACCGATAAGCCGTCTTGCTTCAAAACTCTTAAGGAGCCAAAATCTACCTCTACCGGCAGAACGGCCTCTTGTCCATATACCAACTCATATGGACTGACCTTGGTGGCACCGTGCTTCGCAATCCTACAAGCCATAATGCCTCAGAAAGCACTTCATGCCACCTTTTAGGAAACTCTTCAATTTTCTTCTTAATAAGCTTAATCAAGGTTTTATAACTAGACTCGGCCTGACCATTGGCCTGAGCATAGTAAGGTGAAGAGTTCATCAACTTTTTGCCATAGTATTTGGCGAAGTCCCTTACTTCTTTAGAAACAAACAAACTACCTTGATCCGTAGTAAGAGTTTGAGGGATGCTGAATCTATGTATGATGTGTTTTAAAATAAAATCGCGTACCTCGTTATGGGTCATGTTCTGGAGAGGTACGGCCTCGGTCCATTTGGTGAAGTAATCTGTCACCAATAACACGAACTGATGCCCTTTTGAGGGAGGAGGGTAGATCTGGCTGATGAAGTCTAAACCCCAACCTCGAAACAGCCATGGCTTGATAATAGGGTTGAGTAATGAGGCGGGAGCTAACTGGATGTTGCCAAACTTCTGACATGCCTCACACCCGCAATAGTACTTGAAGCAATCTTCAGTCATAGTCGACCAATAAAAACCCGCTCTTTTGAGCATCCAACTCATCTTTTGGGCCGACTGATGAGTGCCGCAAAGCCCCTCATGGACTTCTCCTATAGCCACCTAGGACTACTCATGATCTAAACACTTCAATAGCACTCCATCAATGGTACGACGATACAATGTGGCGTCTACCAACACGAATTTGAACGCTTGTCGCCGAACCTTCCGATCAACCCTTCGGCTCGGGTTTTTCAAATACCGGACGATTGGGACTCTCCAATCGCCCTTACAAATTTCAGAGGGCTTTGCTGGTTCACCTTCTGAAAGAACTTCTAAAACATTGACCTCGGGGTGCCCCCTGAGCCATTCCAGCTCCTACCGAAGCCCGGCCGAAGTGGCCGCTCGGAGTGTGCTGGGCTGAAGCCCTTCAGAGGGTTCGGACTCTGGAGAGCCTTCCCCGTCCGAGAGACTTCGGACTATAGGCTTCGGCATGGTGGACCCCTCGGTGGGTGGAGCACTCCGATCCAGGGGCTCCGGCATGCGGTGGCCTTCGGCGACCTGAGGGCTTCGACCCGAAGGGCGCGCCCGTCCAGCATCACTAGCTTCGGCAATGAGATCAAACATCAGTTTTTTCAACACAGAAAATCTCCCTCTCCTGACTTGGTAGCCATATGCTTGCTGAGCCAAATCATTAGCGGTTGAATTGGCTTTTCTTGACACATGAGATATTTTGAAATCATCAAAAGTAGAAACTATGTCTAGGCATTTGTCCAAGTACCTATTAAGTAGGCCATTAAAACATTGAGCATTCTTGGCTACTTGTTGTACTACTAATAATGAATCACCGTACGCGTGAACATGCTTAGCGCCTATGGACTCCAATAGTTCAAGACCTAGCAACAAAGCTTCGTACTCGGCTTGGTTATTAGTGGAAGAAAACTCTAGTCGGGCCGAGGTTTCAAAGCACATACCATTAGGTGATATGAGAACCACTCCAATTCCGTGGCCATTCTTGCAAGTCGAACCATCAAAATAGATTTTCAATTGCGCTACTTCAACTAGAGCAATAGTATTACTCCAGGTAGCATCTATGTGATGATCAACTATAAAGTTTTCTACGACTTGGCCTTTCATCGCTCTTAGGGGCTCGTAGGCCAAATCGTATTCAATTAACGTGTAAGCCCATTTTCTGATTCTTCCACTTAGAATCGGCTTCTGTAACATGTGCTTTATAACATCGGTTTGGCAAACGACAACACATGTGGTGGGAAGAAGATAAAGGCATAACTTGGTGCACGCATAATAAAGTGATAAACATAATCGCTCCACAAACGCGTACCTAGTTTCGGCGTCCAGCAGGCGGCGGCTCAAGAATGTGATGATATACTCCTTCCCCTCCACCTCCTGGGTTAGCACGGCTCCAATCACGCTATCTTCAGCGGCGATGTATAGCCGAAACGGAATCCTGGCCTTGGGCACTCTCACCACGGGCGGTGATGACAAGCATTCCTTGATCATTTCAAAAGCACTTTGTTGGCTTGCCCCCCAAGTGAACTCGGCTTCATTTTTTAGCCGGAGTATGGGGACAAAGGCACCAATCTTGCCGGACAAGTTGTATTGAATAATATTAAAGGTTAAAGTTTTGGGGTTTTTCCTAATTTATTTCATGAATTATCCATTTATCCCTAAGGGGTTTTTATTTATTTAATTAATAAGATTATTTTGTGTTAAGGTAACATATTGTTTTTATGGCATTAATGTGTAGAGAATAAAATGCTGAATTTAACAAAATTTGAATGGTGAAATTTGGAGTTAAAATGAGCAAGTTATGAATTTCCAAAGTTTAAATCAATTTCTGGAATTTTATTTAAATAGAAAATGAGCTCTGGTCTATGGTGAGTCAGGCCCACGGTGGACCCGCGACTGTTCGCGTGGACCCGAGTGATCTGGACCGTTGGATCTGGATCCAGCGGCCAGATGCGAGGCGGGAGGGTTAAATGATTTTGGACGGCCGAGATTAAAACGTGTGAAAGGGTATAACGTGGACGCACGAGATTGACCCGAGGGTTTAAGTTGTGATCAATGGCTGTGATCGCTTGGTACTGGTTTGACCGGATCCGAGGGCCCGGATTAAATCCTGAAGGGATTTAATCTTAGCCCTCTGATCGTGATCGGACGGCCAGGGGTCCATCCGGCACGGCACGGGCGTAAGGGGCACGTACCCCCTTCGTCTCCGGCGACGACGGCCTCGGGTGCGGCGGCGACGGCGACGGCGAGGGCCTAGAGGCCTAGCTTTATGTGAAAATGGAAAGAGGAGGCTACGGTGGTCATGACTGTACCTTCAACGGCGATGATGGATGACGGATGGCGGTCGGCAGCGAGGGTAGACGGCGAGGGGTGTTCGGGTGCTCGACGGCGACGGTGATCCGGCGGGCTCCACGGCCAACCGAGGGGTGGCCGAGGATGGGTGGGCTCCAGCGGTCACGACGGTGGCGACGACGTGGACGGTGGGGGCCGGAGTCGACGGCGAATGGCGGGCGGAGGTGGAGTAGGAGAGAACTCAGAAAAAGTGGCGCGGGGGCTCGGGAGTGCGTGGCTAGCTGCGAGGGTGTGAGGTCTCGGCTGTGGTGGTCATAGGGGATTAAATAGGAGGGGTCACCGGCGTAGGATAGGAAAGGAACCTAGGGTTCCCCTTATCTCCGGCGAGGTTCCAATTCCCCTCGGATAAGCTTCCATAAACCCGATTACGCGTGAACTAAAGATGGAAGGGGGTCGCGGTGGTCTGAGGAAGGGATCCCAGGGCGTATGTCGACAGATCGGGGAGGCTGGCGGTGAAGCAGGGAAGGGGATCGCCGAAGAGAAGGAAGGGGGATCCCCTTCCAACGAGGAAGACGAAACTGACAGGTGGCCCCCACCTGTCAGCGGGCGAAGCAGAAAAGGAAGGGCCGATAGGCGGGCCCTGGTGACCAGAGAGCGAGGGACGGGCTCGGGTGGCTGACGGGTGGGCCAGGCGGGGGACGGGCATGGGAAGGAGAGAGGGGACGCGAGCGCCGACAGGTTGGTCCCACCTGTCGGTGGCTGGCGGTCGGACTGGGCCGGGCTCGGAGCAGATTGAGGGTTTGGGCCCATTTAAGTTAATAAATGTTTTCTGATTTAAAATAAATCCAGTAATTCATTTATTTGATTAAGGGTTGAATCACTGTTGATAAAAATTTGTAAAAATTCCTGAAATTATGTTTTGGCCTCTAGTTTATCCCATAAATTTTTCAAGTCCAAATTTTGAATATTTCTCCATGTTTGCCTTTAATATGGCTCTTTTAGGATTTTCTTTAATAAAAAATTCCAAAAATTCCTTTAATAATATATTTCTTTTATTTTATTTCTTTTTAAATCTTGGGGTGTTACAATCCTATCCCCTTACAGAGAATCTCGTCCTCTGAGAATCCTGGGGCCTTGCCCTGTCTCATGTTCTTCTTAATGGCGGCTATATCCGGGTCTTCTAACTGAGCTTCACGGATCTGCTCGAATATGACTGGTTGGGTCTCCAAAGTGGCTAGATATGCTCCTGTGGTTAACCCGAGGTTTAACTTTTCCATTTCCTTATATAGCAAAGGCGCGTGATCTTGAATCATGATTGCGGTGCAGTATCCTTTTTAACTTAGTGCATCAGCTACCACATTTGCTTTGCCAGGATGGTAGTGAATACCTAAGTCGTAGTCCTTTATTAATTCCAACCATCGCCTTTGCCTAGGGTTGAGATCCGACGGCGTGAAGATATACTTCAGACTCTTGTGATCCGTAAAGATCTCGCAACGGTTTCCAATTAAATAATGCCTCCATATCTTAAGGGCATGCACAACAGCAGCCAATTCCAAGTCGTGAGTCGGGTAGTTTAACTCATGAGGTCTCAATTGACGAGAGGCGTATGAAACAACCTTTCCATCTTGCATGAGAACACATCCCAATCCTTGGCGAGATGCGTCGCAATAAACATGGAAGTCCTTCCTGATATCCGATAGGGTCAGTATGGGTGCTGACACTAGCTGGGTCTTAAGGGTGCGAAAACTTTCCTCGCATTTGGGAGTCCATTCAAACTTCTCTCCCTTCTGCAATAACTTGGTCATAGGCTTGGCTATCTTGGAGAAATTCTCGATAAACCTCCGATAATACCCTGCCAAACCAAGAAAACTTCGTATCTCCGATACGTTGGTGGGTGGCAGCCAGTCTGTAACTGCTTCTACAGTGGCAGGATCCACTGCGATACCTTGTGCAGAGATGATGTGTCCAAGGAACTTTACTTCCGTCGTCCAAAACTTACACTTACTGTACTTGGCGTATAACTGATGTTCCCTTAGCTTTCCTAAGGACAACCGGATGTGAGTCTCGTGCTCCTCTTTGTCCTTGGAATAGATGAGAATGTCATCTATAAATACCACAATAAACTTATCCAAATATTCCATGAATACTTTATTCATCATATTCATGAAGAAAACCAGGGCGTTAGTCAATCCAAAAGACATAACGGTGCACTCATACAATCCATAACGAGAGGTAAAAGCCGTCTTGGGTATATCCTCCTCTCGAATCCTCAGCTGATGGTATCCGGACCACAGGTCGATCTTGGAAAATATAGTAGCTCCTTTCAGCTAATCAAATAGGTCATCAATCTTGGGTAACAGATACTTGTTCTTGATGGTTACCTCATTCAAGGCTCGGTAATCCACGCACATACGCTTAGCCTTGTCCTCTTTCTTCTCAACGAAGATGATGGGGGCTCCCCACGGGGATGTGCTAGGTCTAATGTAGCCTTTCTTCTCAAGGTCCTCCAGTTGCTGCTTCATCTCAGCTAGCTCATTGGCGGCCATCCGGTATGGTCGCTTGTAGATGGGAGTGGTTCCGGGCACTAGATCAATCCAGAACTCAATGTCTCTCTTTGGTGGCATCCTTGGTAAATCCTCCGGAAATACATCCGGGTACTCACAGACAACTGGTATCTCCTCCAAGGTAATCTGGTGCAGCCTCGGTCTTCCGGACTTCAGGCTCGGCATCTGGAAGGTGACGGCAGTCCCTTCTTCACTAGTCACGGTTACTTGCCTCCGGGCACATCTTATCACACCTTGGTGTTTATTGAGCCAATCCATTCCTAGAATGAGATCCAAGCCTTGGCATTCTATTAGGACGGGGTCGGCCCAGAATATTGTACCTTGGATATCTACCCATACCCTTGGACTATAGGAATGGGCTAGAGTTTGTTTCCCAAGGGTGGCTATTAGTATGGGACTTGGTAGTTTACTTATGTTCAGGTTATTTGCTTCCACAAAAGTTGTTGATATGAAGGAGTGTGTAGCTCCAGTGTCAAATAAAACCACTGCAAGGGCCGAATGTACTGTGAATTTACCCATGACGATCTCGGGTGCGGCCTAGGCTTCTTCGGCGGTGACGTGGTTGATGCGGGCGCGGATGGCAGGGTTTGTCGCGACTCCTGGTGCGCGCTTGGGGTGGGGGCACTGGTGAGAATAATGCCTCTCCTGGCGGCAGTTGAAGCATACCATGGGCTTGTCATGCTTGTCGCGTAGAACCTCTGCTTTCTTGGCAGGTGCGGGTGGAGCGGCTGGTGCGACAGGAGCGGGGCGAGGCTGTCTAGCTCCGGTGTTGGCGGCGGGTGGCGCTGGACGGTAGACCGGGCGTGGATGGTATTGGGGCGCCGGTGGGGGAGGTGTGAAGCGGGGCCTCTGCGCCATGCCTTGGTTCTGGCGAAAGGCGATCATCCTTTTCTTTTTCAGGTCGACCTTATTCTGCTGGGTCTCCTGAATAATAGCTTTGTTTACCAACTTTTGGAAGTTGGCTTAATCTCTGGAAATAAGTTGAAGGGACAGCTCATCCTTCAGTCCCCGAAGGAACTTAGACTGTCTGGCCGTATCGGTACGAACTTCTTCAGGCGCATACCGGGCCAACCAGTTGAACTCGTGCAAATATTCGGTGACGAACCTGCTTCCTTGCTGCAGGTCCCTGAACTCATTTTGCTTTTGGGCAATAATGCCATCTGGGACATGGGCCGCGTGGAAGGCGGCGGAGAACTCTGCCCAAGTGTGGACGTGTCCCTCGGGCAAGGTCTCGCGCAGGTTATCCCACCATTCTGCGGCGGGACCCTGGAGTTTGTGGGCAGCGAATGCCACCCTCTCCTGCTCAGTACAAGTCAGGAGGTCCAACTTCTTTCCAATCGTCCTCAACCAATCACCAGCCTCCATGGGGTTGGTGGTGCTTGAGAACGTGGGAGGGCAGACTCGAAGGAACTCTGAGAGCTGCGAGGCATGGGCAGGAGCGGGAGTGGCAGGGCGAGGCAGCTCAGGCTGTTGGTGGAGGCGAAAGAACTGAGCATGCTGCTCTTGCATCTGGTTCAGTAGGGCAGCTACCAACTGGTTTTGGTTGGCCATCATTTTGGCCAACGTGGGGTGGTTGGCGACTGGGACTTGCCTTTGCCTAGTCGCTCCCCATTGGGGCAAGTTTCCGTTGTCCCCTCCATTCTGGGGAGCATCGGAACCCTGAGTGTTCGTCATCCTGAAGTTTCCAAAATAGACAACGCTTTCTTAGGGGGAAATGATACTACGCTTTATTTCAAAATGTGTCGTTCTTGCGATTACATTTATTTATTTAATTCTTTACTCATGCCTTATATTTGACATGAGTGGCAATATAATCCAAAACAAGTAAAAGAAAACAATCAATCATAAGAACTACGTCTATGGTAGCTCAGGGGATGACTCGACCACGGGCTCGATGGAAACGGTCGGGGTGGTGGATCTGGAGGGTCCGGCGGGAGGTGCGCTGCGAGAAATCCTCTTAGGCCTCACGGTGGGGATCCGAAGTGATTTCCGCTTGCGGGGCAGAAGGGGTGCGACCTCCTCAAGATCCTTCTTCAACTCCTCAATCTGATGACGAAGATGGGCGTTGTCGGTGACGTTCTAACGTAGGAGCTCATTCTGGCAACTCCTCATCCTCGGCAGTCAGCCGGTGCCCCTGCTGGACATGGCGTCGAAGATCTCCATTCTCGCGGTTCAGATCCTCAGAAGAGTGACGGTAGAAGTCGATCGTGTCCCGCTGTCCGTTGGCATCCTGTAGTGCCTCATAGTGGAGCTCATCCATTGCCTCCAACAAGCGTACGGTGTACCCGACCGCTGAGTGGCGCTGGGAGAGCGTGCTGACGTAGACGCTGTGGGGACTCCCTGGAGTGAGAAGGGGCACAAAACGATAGTCCGTATCGTAGAGCTCGCTGTCGTAGATCATCCGGAGCTCGGTGAGGGCCTAGAGGGCGGTGCGCTGGCTGGCAACCAAGAAAGTGGGTCCTCCGCCTCGATAGGTGTGGGCTGTCTGTGTAGTAGGCTGGATGATGATGGTGACCTCGCAATAGCTTTCTTCTTCGTCGGGGAAGACTCCGTGAAACATTGGCTCACGCTCGAATCCGAGGAATCCGACGAGCATACGAAGCTCACGGATGAATCTGGCCTCGTCGCGAAGAGTCCCGCTCATGGTATGGACCGGCATCTACAAAAGAGAGAAACTTTTGTGAAAACTCCAGAAGATGAGAGGGTAAGTAGTTTTGTGAGAAAATATGGCTAATATAATTCCTAGGGTCAGGTCTGTTTGGCTTCCTACAGTCAAGTCGGCTCGGATACCATCTTGTCACGCCCCGATTTAATAAATCAGGACCTTTATTGAAATTCCATAGAAAATCAATAAAAACAAGATGTTCATCATGCGACCACGTACAATACGAGCAATCATTCACGGTTCATAGACCGCATTAGTACAAAAGTGAATAAAGATGAAGAGAAACTAATAAAACAAAGGGGTCCTAGATGAACGCCTCCTTCCAGTCTCGCCTTGACTGGGTCGCTACTCCAGACCTCATCCTCCTCGTAGTAGATGGGCTCTGGTGGTGTAAGTCAATGGGGGTGAGTACAAACGTACTCAGCAAGCCACTGGATGCAAATATAATGCAGAGTAATAACAAGGGAGATAGTGGCTAATTTTGCAGAAAAGCATAATTGTAAAGCATTAAATGTGATCAATTTATTAGTACTGAAATGTAAGCATGTGTATGCATCATCATCATCTAACTCGAGGGGTACAGTCAGCCCCACCTCGCTCAACAGTCCTTACATGCCATGAATAACACAACCATTCAAACAATTGTAAACTAACTGCGAGTAGTCACACAACCCGCCCTTGACCGTGGGCTCGGCTTTTCAAAAAGATTAAATACTCTGATCAGAGGTGTACCACTGTACCCACAAGGCACGCACTCATCACTTACACCAAAGTGTAACAAGATGACCCATACCACGGGAACTCGTGCCAAAACCTTCCATATGGTCCGCCTCGACCCGACAGCACCCTCTTATGGGTTTCATATGGTGTCCCGACACGTCGAGCCTCACCATACCCCCCCTTGAGCCACGTCGGTACAAGTCACCCGCAGGTTGCCCCTTGCCCCCTTCACTATGGTTCATCGAGTCGGATTGTTCCATACTTTCAGTTAGGACTTACCCATTAGACTTGTGGTTGGTACGAAAGTGCTTTGCAACAGATCTCGCAGACCGGTCCTTATGGTGCCCCGGGTGCGACCAACCAATGCCCTATCTTGCACCCGGAACCCACCATACTTATAACATAGCCAACTCCAACAGAGTCCAGAGACAAGAATAACGGGGAAATTTCATATAGTAGAATCCAGCTATCTACGACTCGTTCTTTTTGTCCTATAGCAGTTGTGCTGGTACATTGGGCACTAGCTAATACAGTATTCGTAGAGTGACAAGGAGTTAAGGCTCAATAAGCATGGCTTGGGTTTGCACACAAGGACGGGGATCTAATAAATATAAGTGTAGGGCTTGATATTTGACTAATGCAATAATACCCTATGTGTTATAGAGATAATTTATTAAAACATGGGCTCAATGATGATCAAAATGGGGGTTGTGACTTGCCTTGATCAGCAAATGGTGAAGGTGGAACCTCGGGGAAAAACTCTGGCTCCTCGACGTACTCGTAGTCTTCTCGATACGGAAAAGGTAAACAATACATTCAATAAAGCATCTCAAAGCATAAACATACAAGTTTTATGATTTAAACATGTGAATTGAGCTTTATTATACTGGAGTTGTATTGAATAATATTAAAGGTTAAAGTTTTGGGGTTTTTCCTAATTTATTTCATGAATTATCCATTTATCCCTAAGGGGTTTTTATTTATTTAATTAATAAGATTATTTTGTGTTAAGGTAACATACTGTTTTTATGGCATTAATGTGTAGATAATAAAATTCTGAATTTAACAAAATTTGAATGGTGAAATTTGGAGATAAAATGAGCAAGTTATGAATTTTCAAAGTTTAAATCAATTTCTGGAATTTTATTTAAATAGAAAATGAGTTCTGGTCCATGGTGAGCCAAGCCCACGGTGGACCCGCGACTGTGCGCGTGGACCCGAGCGATCTGGACCGTTGGATCTGGATCCAGCGGCCAGATGCGAGGCGGGAGGGTTAAATGATTTTGGACGGCCGAGATTAAAACGTGTGAAAGGGTATAACGTGGATGCACGAGATTGACCCGAGGGTTTAAGTTGTGATCAATGGCTGTGATCGCTTGGTACCGGTTTGACCGTATCCGAGGGCCCGGATTAAATCCTGAAGGGATTTAATCTTAGCCCTCTGATCATGATCGGACGGCCAGAGGTCCATCCGGCACGGCACGGGCGTAAGGGGCACGTACCCCCTTCGTCTCCGGCGACGGTGGCCTCAGGTGCGGCGGCGATGGCGACGGCGAGGGCCTAGAGACCTAGCTTTATGAGAAAATGGAAAGAGAAGGCTACAGTGGTCACGACTGTACCTTCAACGGTGATGATGGACGACGGATGGCGGCCGGCGGTGAGGGTAGACGGCGAGGGGTGTTCGGGTGCTCGACGGCGACAGTGATCTGGCGGGTTCCACAGCCAACCGAGGGGTGGCTGAGGACGGGTGGGCTCCGGCGGTCACGATGGTGGCGACGGCGTGGACGATGGGGCCAGAGTCGACAGTGAACGGTGGTCGTAGGTGGAGCAGGAGAGAACTCAGAAAAAGTGGCGCGGGTGCTCGGGAGTGCGTGGCTAGCTGCGAGGGTGTGAGGTCTCGACTGTGGTGGTCGGAGGGGATTAAATAGGAGGGGTCACCGGCGTAGGATAGGAAAGGAACCTAGGGTTCCCCTTATCTCCGGTGAGGTTCCAATTCCCCTCGGATAAGCTTCCATAAACCCGATTACGCGTGAACTAAAGATGGAAGGGGGTCGCGGTGGTCTGAGGAAGGGATCCCAGGGCGTATCTGGCTGGATTGGGGAGGCTGGCGGTGAAGCAGGGAAGGGGATCGCCGGAGAGAAGGAAGTGGGATCCCCTTCCAACGAGGAAGACGAAACTGACAGGTGGCCCCCACCTGTCAGCGGGCGAAGCAGAAAAGGAAAGGCCGACGGGCGGGCCCTGGTGACCAGAGAGCGAGGGACGAGCTCGGGTGGCTGACGGGTGGGCCAGCCAGGGGACGGGCATGGGGAGGAGAGAGGGGACACGAGCACCGACAGGTTGGTCCCACCTGTCGGTGGCTGGCAGTCGGACTAGGCCGGGCTCGGAGCAGATTGAGGGTTTGGGCCCATTTAAGTTTATAAATGTTTTCTGATTTAAAATAAATCTAGTAATTCATTTATTTGATTAAGGGTTGAATCACTGTTGATAAAAATTTGTAAAAATTCCTGAAATTATGTTTTGGCCTCTAGTTTATCCCATAAATTTTTCAAGTCCAAATTTTGAATATTTCTCCCTGTTTGGCTTTAATATGGATCTTTTAGGATTTTCTTTAATAACAAAATCCAAAAATTCCTTTAATAATATATTTCTTTTATTTTATTTCTTTTTAAATCTTGGGGTGTTACACGGCGCTCGTAAGTGCTAGAGCTAGGGCTCCTCTCGGGTTGCTTGGGTGTGGCGGTGTCGAGGGCTCTTATATGCTCGTCGACGGCGGAATTGGAAGGCCTTAACGGGGGAAGCCGATAGGGATTCCAAAAACATCGGCGAACTTTCCTATTGCTCGGATTCATACCATACATGGCGAGGGCGCATGGGAAAAAACGGGAAAATGATCGCCGGAGTTGGGGGGGTCGAGATCCTAGCTTGATTCGGTGACCCGAGGCAGCCAGTGGCCGAATCGAAGGAAAGGGGGTGCCGGGAATGGAAGGGGATCCCCCTTCCAATGGAGAAGACGACTCCGACAGGTGGCCCCAACCTGTCGGCGAGCGAACGCAAAGGGGGTATGACATAGACACGCGGGCCATGCATGACGGCGACCGAGCGAGGGGAGCTGGGACTAACCAACGGGCTTGGGTGGCAGTGGGTGAGGGGTGCGATGTTATAGGCTGACGGGTGGGGTTGGAGAGCGCGCTTGCGTGGAGGGGAGAGGGCGGGGCGCGCCGACAGGGTGGTCCCACCAGTCAGTGGCTCAGCTATGGACCGGGCCGGGCCTAGGGAGCTTTGGGGGTTGCGGCCCAACAAGAATTTAAATGCATTTTCTATTTAAATTAATTCTAGAAAATTGATTATTTATTTAAGGCTTGAATCACAACTGCTAAAATTTTGCAAAAATTCTTAAAAATATTTCTTGGCTTCTAGATTCCACCATAAATTTTTTAGGTTCAAATTTGAAATATTTCTCCCTGTTTTGCTTTAATTGGGTTCTTTTACCCTTTTCTCTAATTAAATAATTCCTTTTTATTTCAGAAAATTTATTTCCCTTATTTTTATTTTATTTTAAATTATGGGATGTTACAATCCTATCCCCCTTACAAAGAATCTCGTCCTCGAGATTCGAAGTGAACCTCGGGAATACTAAGGGATGGGGTCCTACTGGTGCTCCGGATTAGGAGAAGATGTTGCTTCAGAAACTGGCAAAGTGTTCTCCGGAATTGGATTGGTCGAGATCAAATTGGAAAGGCCTTATATCGTACCTTGGTTTTCTTGAGCGGAGATGTGGTGAACTTGGGTACGTCCCACCGGGCTTGGAACGGAGGGTGACGTCTGCTTGGGGTAGGGGCACATGTTGGGGAAGTGACCTTCCTGGCGACAGTTGAAGCATATTATTGGGTTACCGTGCATGTCCCTCTTTGTAGCGCCCCGATTTAACAAATCGAGACATTATTGAATTTCCATAGAAAAACAATAATAACAAGAGGTTCATCATGCGACATCGTACATACGACAATATTCATGGTGCGCAGACCATATTTATTACATCAAAGTTCTGATAAAAACAGTGATAAAGATAATTAAAAATCTGCATGACGGACATCTTCTTCGGGATCTTTCTTCTTGACTGGGTCGCTACTCCAGACCGTCTTCATAGTAAGCATCCTCTATGGGGTCCAACGGGTATGAGTACAAAAAAGTACTCAACAAGCCACCGCAAATGCAAGTAATAATGCAGGATAATAAACAAGGAAGGGTAATGGCTAATAGTGCGGAAAAGTACATTTCCAGTTATTGCATTTAGTGTAGTCAGTTTTAATCATGCGGAAAGGTAAACATGAGCATCAACCACACCATCTAACTCGAGGAGTACGTTTTACCTCCCCGCACAACAGTCCTTACATGTCAAACCATCATGCACATACATATCCAAAGTAATCTAACTGGGGGATGTCACGCAACCCGCCCTTGACCGTGGGCTCGGCTTTTCAAAAAGATTTAAGACTCTGATCAGAGATGTACTACTGTACCCACAAGGCACGCACTCATCCCAAACGAGATGACCCATACCACGGGAACTCGTGCCAAAACCTCGGCATGAAATGTTCCAAGCGATATATAACCACCCGCTCTAGGTTTCGCCGGCGCGCCGGGCCGCATCCCGGCTAACGTCGCACCCCCTTTTGCGCCACATTGGTACAAGTCACCCGCAGGTGCTACTTGACCCATCTCCAAATTGTGGCCTCGGTTTGGAACAATCCATACCTTAGTTAGGACTTACCCACTAGACTTGTGGTTAGTACGGAAGTTTATTGCAACGGATCCCTCAGACCGGTCCTTATAGTGCCCCGGGTGCTACCGACCAATGCCCTAGCTTGCACCCGGAACACACCATGCATTCACTCACAACCACAACTCCAACACCGACAGAATTCCATAGATAAGAAACAATGGGGATCATATAATAGATCCATGTACTACGACTCATTTTTATCCTATAGCGATTGTGTCGATACATTGGACACTAGCTAATAACATTTATCATATGGTGACAAGGAGTTTAGGCTAGAGTGCATGGCTTGGGTTGCACATCAAGGTCGGGGGATCCTAAATAAATATATATATTGTAAGGGTTCATTTGACTAATGCATATATAACCTATGTGTTTTAGCGATAGTTTAATCAAACATGGGTTCAATATGCTCAAAAGATTGGGTTGGTGACTTGCCTTGTTCAGCGAAAGGCAAGGGAGGGACTTCCGGGAAGTATTCTGACTCCTCGGTGGCGTCGTAGTCTTTTCAATATAATAAAGTAAAATAAAAAGAACACAACATTCAATCAAACATTATAACATTACATGATAAGCACATAGGTTAAAGTTGGTTTGATTAAAAATAAGATAAATTCAATTGTTAAGGTTCTGAGATTTATTTCATAATAAATTTTAAAGGAATTTAAAATGAAAAGTTGTCCTTTTTAGAAAGGGGTGTTTAAATGTGATTATTGTCATATTAAGTTTCCTAATAAATTTTTAAATGGAAAGTTCATGTTAGTTTAATGGTTTTCAGTACATGGACAGAAAGGAAATAAATATAAATTTTTCTGAAGTTTAAATATTTGAATTTGTATTTTAACCCTAAAGGCATTTGAATATTCATTTGAATAAACAAGAAATGTCCAAAGTAAACCTACTGTTTTTATTGCATAAACATGTAGAGAATAATATTATGAATTTTCTGAAATTGGAATGGCAATTTTTAGAGTTCAAATGCGCCAGATATGAATTTTACAAGTTTTAAACCTTTTCTGGAATTTATTTTCAAATTTAAATCCTCTCGCGTCCACGGTGATCTAGGCTCACGGTGAACCCGCGCACTGTGCGCGTGCGCTGGATCAAGATCCACCGTTGGATCGCGATCGGGCGGTCACGGGCGAGGCGGGGGAGTTAAAATGACGTGGACGGCTGAGATTAAAACGTTCGAACCGGTACACGATGGACGCTCCAGATCAAACATGGGTTTTAAATACCAACGAACGCACGAGATCGCACCGTACCGCTTCACTCAGATCCGACGGCCTGGATTAAACCGAACAGATGATTTAATCTCTGGCGTTGGATCTGGATCGCACGGCCGGGATTGAATCCGGCACAGTGCGTGTCGGGGGGGTAAAGTACCCCTTCTTCCCCGACTCCAGCGATGCGACGGTGAGCGATTCCGGCGACGGCGAGGGTTATCTAGTCTAGCTAGGACTAAAAATGGAAAGAGGGTACCGAGGAGAACAAGAGGGTACCCTTGCGGTGGTCCGGGGTCGACGGGGTGAGGCCGGCGACGAGCAGAGGCGGCGAAGGCTTTCGGTTCCTTGGCGGCGACGGTGATCCGGCGGGGTCCGGCGTCGATGGAGGGGTGGCCGAGGTCGGGGACATCCTTGCGGTCACGTTGGTGGTGGAGGCGCGGACAGAGGCGGTCCGAGGCGACGGCGAGTGGTGGCCGGAGGCGAAACAGGAGGAATGCGCTAAAAGGTGAAGTGCGGGCGCTCTGCTTGGTCTGAGTGCAATTGGACGCGTGAACCGAATGCGGTGGAGGGCAGTGGTTTAAATAGGGGTACCGGCGGGGGCAGGGAGGGCGCAATTGACGGTGGCCGGGGATAAATGCGTTTTGACGCCGGCGAGCTCGGGTTGAACGCGGTTCATCGAACCTAGACGTGAATCGGCCGAGTTTAATAGGGGGAAACGGTCGGCGCGTTGAGGGGAATTCATTGCCGGCGATGGATTAAAGGAAGGGGGTCGGCGGGGGCGGATCCGAGGCGAGATTAGGGCTTCGGCCGGCGAGGGGGGATTTGGGGACGGATCTCGCGGGGACGATGAATCCGACAGGTGGGGGCCACCTTCCAGTGAGCATGAATGAGCGAGGGAGGTGGCTGACGGGTGGGGCCGTGTCGTCGGGCGCGCGCGCGAGGGGAGGCATTCGGTGCCGACAGGTGGGACCAGGCTGTCAGCCTAAGGTGAGCGGGGTAACGGGCTGGGTCGGCCGGGAGAGAGAGAAGGGAGGGGGGAAGCCCATTACTGTTCCTAAGGTTTTCAGATTTAAAATAATTGCAGAAAATGGATTAAATATTTTGGAGCATTTCTAGAGTGGGTAAAAATTTGTGAAAATTCTCAAAAATGTATTTTGGCCTTGGACAAAAATTTTCAGCTCCTGGTTTGGTCATTAACTCTATGATGTAGTTCCAAAGGGTATAAAAGGGGTATTTAAGTATTTTTAGAAATATAAAATCCAGGAAATTGAATTAAATAATATTTTTATTGTTTTGGAAATTTGGGGTGTTACAAACCTATCCCCCTTACAAAGAATCTCGTCCTCGAGATTGGAACGTTACTCGAATAACTCGGGGTATTGGGCTTTCAGTTCGTCCTCTTTTTCCCATGTAGCTTCTTCGGCGGGGTGGTTGTCCCACTGAACCTTGTAGAAGCGAACTACACGACTCCTGGTTACCCTTTCCTTGGTTTCCAAGATCTTGATGGGTTTCTCGATGTAGGTCAGGTCTTCTTGGACGTTGAGCTGTTGAAGGTCGGCTTGCTCGGTGGGTACACGGAGGCACTTCTTCAGCCGAGAGACATGGAACACATCATGAACTCCTGCCAATGATGGAGGCAGCTCAAGTTGATATGCCACTTCTCCTTGTCGTCGGAGGATCTGAAAAGGTCCGACGTAGTGGGGTGCTAGCTTGCCTTTCATGTTGAACCTTTGAGTGCCACGGATTGGAGTGACTCGAAGATAGACATAATCGCCCTCCTCAAAGGCTAGGTCTCTTCGACGGTTGTCGGCATAGCTCTTCTGCCGGGATTGGGCTGCCTTCAATCTGTCTCTTATGATCTTGACCTTCTCTTCAGCTTCTCTCAATAGATCGGTCCCAAACAGTTGTGACTCTCCAGCTTGATCCCAGAGCAATGGCGTTCTGCACTTACGTCCGTAGAGTGCTTTGAACGGGGACATTTGTAGGCTGGCTTGATAGCTGTTGTTGTAGGAGAACTCTGCATATGGTAAGTTCTTGTCCCACATTCCGCCAAAGTCTAGAGCACAAGCTCTAAGCATATCTTCCAATATCTGGTTGACCCTTTCGGTTTGACCGTCGGTCTGTGGATGATAGGCGGTGCTAAAGTTCAGCCGGGTGTCGAGTTCCTCTTGAAGGTTCTTCCAAAACTT
The DNA here is from genome assembly GCA_019279435.1 of Zizania palustris. Lineage (NCBI taxonomy): Eukaryota > Viridiplantae > Streptophyta > Magnoliopsida > Poales > Poaceae > Zizania > Zizania palustris. The sequence goes on along the minus strand of JAAALK010000086.1, from coordinate 1,937,306 downwards.
GGAGGTAAACTGACTCCCGCGGTCAGATACAATCTTCTTAGGAACTCCGTGAAGGCACACGATCTGGGTCATATACAACTCAGCCAACTTGGCGACGGTGTAAGTTGTCTTGACCGGAACGAAGTGAGCTACCTTGGTGAGTCGGTCGACGATCACCCAGATAGAGTCATGTCCAGCTTGGGTTCTGGGCAGTCCCGTGATGAAGTCCATTCCTATCTCTTCCCACTTCCATGCAGGGACCTTGAGAGGTTGGAGAAGTCCGGTAGGCCTTTGATGCTCTGCCTTGACTCGCCGGCATGTGTCACACTTGGCCACATACTCAGCTATTTCTCTCTTCATGCTGACCCACCAGTATTTCTCCTTCAGATCTTGATACATCTTTGTACTCTCGGGATGGATGGAGTATAAAGTATCGTGGGCTTCCTGAAGGATGAGGGTCTTCAATTCAGGCTGGTCGGGTACACATATCCGGTTTCCGAACCAGATGGTACCATGCTCGTCCTCGGAAAATCCGGGGGCTTTACCCTTCCTCATGTTCTGTTGGATCTCCAGGATGTCCGGGTCTTCCTTCTGCTTTTCTCGGATCTGGTCTATTAAGACAGGCCGAGACTCCAAGGCAGCGAGGTACGCTCGGGTGGTGATCCCTAGATTTAGCCTTTCCATCTCCTTGTAAAGTAAAGGAGCTTGGTCCTGAATCATGATGGCATTGCAGTACCCTTTCGACTAAGGGCGTCTGCCACCACATTCGCTTTGCTCGGATGATAATGGATGCCCAAGTCGTAATCCTTGGTCAGTTCCAACCATCTCCTTTGCCTGAGATTCAGATCTGGTTGGGTGAATATGTACTTGAGGCTCTTGTGGTCGGTGAAGACCTCACACCGATTCCCCACAAGGTAATGTCTCCATATCTTCAAGGCATGAACCACGGCTGCTAATTCCAGGTCGTGGGTCGGGTAGTTCAGCTCATGCGGTCTCAGTTGCCGGGAGGCGTAGGATATCACTTTCCCTTCTTGCATTAAGACGCATCCCAATCCTTGACGAGAGGCATCACAGTAGACGTGGAAGTCTTTCCGGATGTCTGGCAGAGTCAGAATAGGGGCTGACACTAGTTTCTTCTTGAGGGTCTGGAAGCTTTCTTCGCAGTCGGGGGTCCATTCAAACTTCACTTCCTTCTGCAAAAGTCTGGTCATAGGCTTGGCAATCTTGGAAAAATTCTCGATGAACCGGCGGTAGTATCCGGCCAATCCGAGAAAACTCTGGATCTCGGTCACGGTCGTGGGCTGCAGCTAGTTGGTTACCGCTTCAACGGTGGTTGGGTCCACCGCTATTCCTCCGGCAGATATAACATGGCCGAGGAACTTCACCTCAGACGACCAAAATTCGCATTTGCTGTATTTGGCGTACGGTTGCTGCTCCCTTAGCTTTCCGAGGGTCAGACGGAGGTGAGTCTCGTGTTCTTCCTTGGTCTTGGAGTAAACGAGGATATCATCGATGAATACCACGATGAACTTATCCAAGAACTCCATGAATACATTGTTCATCATGTTCATGAAGAAGGCCGAGGCATTCGTGAGTCCGAACGACATCACGGTATACTCATAGAGTCCATAGCGGGAGGTGAAGGCAGTCTTGGGTATGTCCTCCTCTCTAATCCTCAATTGGTGATAACCTGACCTGAGGTCAATCTTGGAAAACACCGAGGATCCTTTCAGTTGATCGAACAGGTCGTCGATCCGAGGCAATGGGTACTTGTTCTTGATGGTTACGTCGTTTAGGGCTCTATAGTCCACGCACATCCTCTTGGTTTTGTCCTTCTTCATGGCAAATATAACCGGTGCACCCCAGGGTGAGGTACTCGGTCGAATGTACCCTTTTTGCTCTAGGTCTTCGATGTTGCTCTTGACTTCAGCTAGTTCATTAGCGGCCATCCGGTATGGGCGCTTGGAGATTGGAGTGGTCCTGGGGACAAGTTCGATTTTGAATTCGATGTCCCGCTTGGGAGGCATTCCAGGTAGGTCTTCAGGGAAGATGTCCGCGAACTCCTTGACTATGGGCACTTCTTCAAGAGCTATTGAGCGAAGGGATGCTCCGAGCGGCTTGCGACTGGTCATCCGAAAGGTGACGGCTGCGCCTTCAGGGTTGGTCACTGTGACGGACTTGTTGGCACAGTTGATCACTCCCTTGTGCTTCATCAACCAATCCATCCCTAGGATGAGGTCGAGTCCGGTGCACTTTATGAGGACTGGCTCGGCCCGAAATAGTACTCCTTGGATCTCAATCTGAACCTTAGGGCTGTATAAGCGGGCTAAGGTCCTATTGCCGGGAGTGGCAATCACCATGGGGATGGGTAGAGGGAGTACGTCCAGTTCGTTTGTTTTCACAAATTCTTCAGAGACGAAGGAGTGTGTTGCTCCAGAGTCAAATAATATTACGGCTGGTACGGAATTCACAGTGAACGTACCGAGCACGACTTCAAGAGCCTCTTGAGCTTCCTCCGCGTTGATGTGGTTGATGCGGGCACGTACCGCCTGGTTGGGTGCCGTGCCTTGGGGCTGCATGGGGTGAGGACACTGGTGCGAATAGTGCCCTTCCTTGCGGCAGTTGAAGCAGACGACCGGCCTCCCTTGGCGATCCTTCAAAATCGGGGCCTTGGCGGCTGGTGTCGGCTGAGCGGCCGGAACTGGTGGAGCGGGGCGAGGATGCCCGGCGTTGGATCCACCGGCGGCGTGAGGTGGCCTGTAGGCGGGCCGAGGATGGTAGGCGGGCGCTGGTGGCGGAGGGACGAAGCGGGGCCTCTGAGAGTTCGCCTGCTGATGCTTGAAGGCGATCATCTTCCTCTTCTTGAGGTCCAACCTGTTTTGCTCAGTCTCTTAGATGAGCGCTTTGTTAACTAGCCATTGGAAGTCGGCGTAGTGGGTGCGACGAGCTGGATGGACAGCTCATCCTTAAGTCCCCGGAGGAACTTGGCTTGGCGGAGGGCGTCGGTGCGCACTTCCTCCGGTGCGTAGCGGGCGAGGCGATTGAACTCATGGAGGTACTCCATGACGGTCCGGTTGCCTTGTTGCAGGTCGCGGAACTCCTGTTGTTTCACCGCGATGACACCGGCGGGGACGTGGGCGGCACGGAAGGCGATGGTGAACTCCGCCCAGGTCACCACGTGGTCCTCTGGCTGGGACTCACGATAGTTGTCCCACCATTCAGCGGTGGGACCTTGGAGCTGGTGAGTGGCGAAGGCCACTCGCTCACGGTCGGTGCAGGGGAGGAGGTCAAGCTTCTTTCCGATGGTACGAAGCCAATCTTCGGCCTCCATCGGGTTGGTGGTGCTTGAGAAGATGGGCGGACGCACGTGCAGAAACTCCGAGAGTTGTGGAGCTGGTGCGGGTGCTGGTGCGCGAGGGGCAGGCTCCCCGTTCTGCAGTCGGTCCAACTGAGCTTGTTGGTGCTGCATCTAAGTGAGGAGGGTGGTGATCAGTTGGTTCTGATTCGCCATCATCTCCGCCAAAGTGGGGTGGTTGGCGGAGGGCGACCCAGACTGACGCGGGCCCGTTGCACCCCAGTTGGGTACAACACCCTCGGGCGCATCACGGCTTCCTCTTGCTCCGTTGTTGGAGCCGGTGTTCTGGTGGTCGGCCATCTTCTGAATTCATAAGGTTATAAGGCAAAAAGACGACAACATAATTAACGAGAATAGTTTATGCATATATAAATCAAGTGGTAAAATGTTCGTTACAATCAAGTTCTTATTCTACCCTCAACACACTCGTCGTGGGTAGCACCACATACAAAATTATGCTTTTTATTTAAATAGCGACTCCTAACGCCTACTCGCCACCGGAGGCGGTCTCCGTGCTCCCGGAACCACGAGTACGCGGCTCCAGAGGGATGGTGGGTTTGAGAAAGTTCTCGATGATGGAGTCGGAGACGAGGCCGGGGCGCGGTGCAGGGGCGCTGGTGGAGGGTCTGGTGGGGGATGGTCGTGGCGGGATCCTCTTGGGGCGAGGGAGGGGCTCACGGATGGGCTTCTTCTTCCTCGGAAGAAGAGGAACCATCTCCGCAATATCCTTCTACAGCTGCATGATCTTGCGCTGCAGCTCGCCGTTCTGTTGGATCAAGTTCTTCATTTCTTCACGAAGGAACTCAACCGCCTCATGGTGCTCGTCGGCGTCGAGCACCGCCTCGGTATGGAGATCATCCATAGCCTGTAGAATACGCGACTGCCGGGCCATGACCGGATCACGCACGGAGTGAACTCCGAGGTAGATGCTACGGTGGGCTCCGGGAGTACGCTTCGGCACAAGCCGGAAGGACGAGTTCTGAAGATGATCATCATAGGTTTTCGAGAAATAATTTCCTGTGGCTAATGGCTAGGCGGGTCTGTTTGGCTTCCTACAGTCAAGTCGGCTCTGATACCATCTTGTAGCGCCCCGATTTAACAAATCGAGACATTATTGAATTTCCATAGAAAAATAATAATAACAAGAGGTTCATCATGCGACATCGTACATACGACAATATTCATGGTGCGCAGACCATATTTATTACATCAAAGTTCTGATAAAAACAGTGATAAAGATAATTAAAAATCTGCATGACGAACATCTTCTTCGGGATCTTTCTTCTTGACTGGGTCGCTACTCCAGACCGTCTTCATAGTAAGCATCCTCTGTGGGGTCCAACGGGTATGAGTACAAAAAAGTACTCAACAAGCCAGCTCAAATGCAAGTAATAATGCAGGATAATAAACAAGGAAGGGTAATGGCTAACAGTGCGGAAAAGTACATTTCCAGTTATTGCATTTAGTGTAGTCAGTTTTAATCATGCGGAAAGGTAAACATGAGCATCAACCACACCATCTAACTCGAGGAGTACGTTTTACCTCCTCGCACAACAGTCCTTACATGTCAAACCATCATGCACATACATATCCAAAGTACTCTAATTGGGGGATGTCACGCAACCCGCCCTTGACCGTGGGCTCGGCTTTTCGGAAAGATTTAAGACTCTGATCAGAGATGTACTACTGTACCCACAAGGCACGCACTCATCCCAAACGAGATGACCCATACCACGGGAACTCGTGCCAAAACCTCGGCATGAAATGTTCCAAGCGATAACCACCCGCTCTAGGTTTCGCCGGCGCGCCGGGCCGCATCCCGGCTAACGTCGCACCCCCTTTTGCGCCACATTGGTACAAGTCACCCGTAGGTGCTACTTGACCCATCTCCAAATGGTGGCCTCGATTTGGAACAATCCATACCTTAGTTAGGACTTACCCACTAGACTTGTGGTTAGTACGGAAGTGTATTGCAACGGATCCCTCAGACCGGTCTTTATAGTGCCCCGGGTGCTACCGACCAATGCCCTAGCTTGCACCCGGAACCCACCATGCATTCACTCACAACCACAACTCCAACACCGACAGAATTCCATAGATAAGAAACAATGGGGATCATATAATAGAACCATGTACTACGACTCATTTTTATCCTATAGCGATCGTGTCGATACATTGGACACTAGCTAATAACATTTATCATATGGTGACAAGGAGTTTAGGCTAGAGTGCATGGCTTGGGTTGCACATCAAGGTCGGGGGATCCTAAATAAATATATTGTAAGGGTTCATTTGACTAATGCATATATAACCTATGTGTTTTAGCAATAGTTTAATCAAACATGGGTTCAATAAGCTCAAAAGATTGGGTTGGTGACTTGCCTTGTTCAGCGAAAGGCGAGGGAGGGACTTCCGGGAAGTATTCCGACTCCTCGGTGGCGTCGTAGTCTTTTCAATATAATAAAGTAAAATAAAAAGAACACAACATTCAATCAAACATTATAACATTACATGATAAGCACATAGGTTAAAGTTGGTTTGATTAAAAATAAGATAAATTCAATTGTTAAGGTTCTGAGATTTATTTCATAATAAATTTTAAAGGAATTTAAAATGAAAAGTTGTCCTTTTTAGAAAGGGGTGTTTAAATGTGATTATTGTCATATTAAGTTTCCTAATAAATTTTTAAATGGAAAGTTCATGTTAGTTTAATGGTTTTCAGTACATGGACAGAAAGGAAATAAATATAAATTTTTCTGAAGTTTAAATATTTGAATTTGTATTTTAACCCTAAAGGCATTTGAATATTCATTTGAATAAACAAGAAATGTCCAAAGTAAACCTACTGTTTTTATTGCATAAACATGTAGAGAATAATATTATGAATTATCTGAAATTGGAATGGCAATTTTTAGAGTTCAAATGCGCCAGATATGAATTTTACAAGTTTTAAACCTTTTGTGGAATTTATTTTCAAATTTAAATCCTCTCGGGTCCACGGTGAGCCAGGCTCACGGTGAACCCGCGCACTGTGCGCGTGCGCCGGATCAAGATCCACCGTTGGATCGCGATCGGGTGGTCACGGGCGAGGCGGGGGAGTTAAAATGACGTGGACGGCTGAGATTAAAACGTTCGAACCGGTACGCGATGGACGCTCCAGATCAAACATGGGTTTTAAATACCAACGAACGCATGAGATCGCACCGTACCGCTTCACTCAGATCCGACGGCCCGGATTAAACCGAACAGACGATTTAATCTCTGGCGTTGGATCTGGATCGCACGGCCGGGATTGAATCCGGCACAGTGCGTGTCGGGGGGGGTAAAGTACCCCTTCTTCCCTGACTCCGGCGATGCGACGGTGAGCGATTCCGGCGACGGCGAGGGTTATCTAGTCTAGCTAGGACTAAAAACGGAAAGAGGGTACCGAGGGGAACAAGGGGGTACCCTTGCGGTGGTCCGGGGTCGACGGGGTGAGGCCGGCGACGAGCGGAGGCGGCGAAGGCTTTCGGTTCCTTGGCGGCGACGGTGATCCGGCGGGGTCCGGCATCGATGGAGGGGTGGCCGAGGTCGGGGACGTCCTTGCGGTCACGTTGGTGGTGGAGGTGCGGACAGAGGCGGTCTGAGGCGACGGCGAGTGGTGGCCGGAGGCGAAACAGGAGGAATGCACTAAAAGGCGAAGTGCGGGCGCTCTGCTTGGTCTGAGTGCAATTGGACGCGTGAACCGAATGCGGTGGAGGGCAGTGGTTTAAATAGGGGTACCGGCGGGGGCAGGGAGGGCGCAATTGACGGTGGCCGGGGATAAATGCGTTTTGACGTCGGTGAGCTCGGGTTGAACGCGGTTCATCGAACCTTGACGTGAATCGGCCGAGTTTAATAGGGGGGAAATGGTCGGCGCGTTGAGGGGAATTCATTGCTGGCGATGGATTAAAGGGAGGGGGTCGGCGGGGGCGGATCCGAGGCGAGATTAGGGCTTCGGCCGGTGAGGGGGGGATTTGGGGGCAGATCTCGCGGGGACGACGAATCCGACAGGTGGGGGCCACCTGCCAGTGAGCGCGAACGAGCGAGGGAGGTGGCTGACGGGTGGGGCCGTGGCGTCGGGCGCACGCGCGAGGGGAGGCATTCGGCGCCGACAGGTGGGACCATGCTGTCAGCCTAAGGTGAGCGGGGTAACGGGCTAGGCCGGCCGGGAGGGAGAGAAGGGAGGGGAGAAGCCCATTACTGTTCCTAAGGTTTTCAGATTTAAAATAATTGCAGAAAATGGATTAAATATTTTGGGGCATTTCCAGAGTGGGTAAAAATTTGTGAAAATTCTCAAAAATGTATTTTGGCCTTGGGAGTTTATACAAAAATTTTCAGCTCCTGGTTTGGTCATTAACTCTATGATGTAGTTCCAAAGGGTATAAAAGGGGTATTTAAGTATTTTCAGAAATATAAAATCCAGGAAATTGAATTAAATAATATTTTTATTGTTTTGGAAATTTGGGGTGTTACACTCTTGTATCTGGTAGCTTATGCTAGAGCTCTTCCGGCTGGCGGTGCTTGGGGTGGGATGCGTGAGCTTGGCCCTCCAAGGGTGGGCCGTGGCTCGATAGGGGTTGGGGCTTGAGGCGGAATCACCGAGCATGGCTTCTGCACCATTCCTTGCTGCTGGCGGTAGGCGATCATTCTTCTCCTTTTCTGGTCCACCTTGTTTTGCTCGGTCTCTTGGATGATAGATTTATTCACCAATTTCTAAAAATTGGCGAAATCCCCGGAGACCAACTGAAGGGAGAGCTCGTCCTTCAGTCCCCGAAGAAACTTGGCTTGGCAGGCTGCGTCTATGCGCACTTCTTCTGGTGCATAACGGGCCAACCGGTTGAATTTGTGCAGGTACTCTGTAACGGTCCTGCTCCCTTGATGCAGGTCCCAGAATTCCTGTTGCTTCTAGGCTACCACACCATCCGGAATGTGGGCGGCCTGGAAAGCGGTGGTGAACTCAGCCCATCAAATTTCATGGCCCTCGGGCTGAGTCTCGCGGAAATTGTCCCACCACTCCGCGGCGGGTCCTTGGAGCTGGTGAGCGGCAAATGCCACTCGCTCCTGCTCGGAACAAGGCAGAAGGTCTAGCTTCTTGCTGATGGTCCTTAGCCAGTCTCCTGCGTCCATCGGATTGGTGGTGCTGGAGAATATGGGTGGCCGGACACGCAAAAACTCAAAGAGTTGAGAGACTGGTGCCGGTGCATGGACGGTGGGGCGGATGGGAGGCTCGGGTTGCTGTTGGAGATGGATCAACTGCGCCTACTGCTCTTGCATTTGAGTTTGTTGTTGCTGCATCTGAGTAAGTAGTGTGGTGATTAGCTGATTTTGGTTTGCCATCATCTCTGTTAGTGTGGGATGATTGGCAACGGGGGCCTGCCGTTGGCCAGTTGCTCCCCACTGAGGTAGATTGCCTGAGGTGTTTCCGTCACGCGGGGCTTCAAATCCTTGGTCGTTGGCCATCCTGAAGTTGAAGGTTTCAGAAAAGAAGGTGCCAAGATTTAAGGGGAATTGTTACTGATTTTATTGCCCAAAAATGAATGTTTTGACCTAGATGCTTACATCTTTATTTAATTTTTTTTATAAAACTTGCACTCATGCCTTATATTCCGACATGAGTGGCACTACATCCCAAGCAACAAAAAGAAAACAAACAACCGTAAAACTACGTCTAAGGTAGCTCGGGGGACGACTCGATCATGGGCTCAGCGGAGAGGGTCGGTGCACGGGTGGTGGAGCTGGAGGACCCGGTGGGAGGGACACTGCAGGATATTCTCTTGGGCCTAGCTGTAGGGATCCGGAGCGACTTCCTCTTGCGAGGCGGAAGGGGAGCGACCTCCTTGAGATCCTTCTAGAGCTCCTTGATCTGACGGCGTAGCTGTGCGGTGACGGCAACGCCGTGGCGTAGAAGCTCATTCTGACACCGCAACTCCTCCACCTCGGCGGTCAAGTGGCGGCTCTGCTGAACCTGGTGACAGAGATCGGTGTTCTCACGGTTCAATTTCTCCGACGAGTGGCGGTAGAAGTTGATGGTGTCATGCTGACTATCTGCGTCGTGGATGGCCTCAGTGTGAAGATTGTCCATGGCCTCCAATAATCTCATGGTGCGGGTGATGGCGGAGTTGCGCCGAGTGAGGGAGCTAATGTACATGCTGCGGTGACTCCCAGGAGTACGCATAGGCATGAAGCGGTAGACGGTGTCGCGGAGCTGGCCGTCATAGACCAAACGGAGCTCGGCGAGGGCCTAGAGAGCAGCACGCTGGCTGGCCACCACAAAAGAAGGTCCTCCGACTCCATGGGTGTAGAATGTAGACTGCGTAGGGGAGGGGCGGATGACGACCGTGACCTCGTAGTAGCTCTCGTCCACATCAGGAAAGAACTCGTGGAACGCGGGCTCATGCACGAACCCGAGAAAGTCGACGAGCATGCGAAGCTGGCGGATGAATCCAGCCTCATCGTGGAGAGTCCCACTCATGGTATGGATCGGCATCTACAAAAGAGAGAAATTTTTTGTAAAACTCCAGAAGATTAGAGGGTAAGTAGTTTTGTAAGAAAAATATGGTCAATATAAGTCCTAGGGTCAGGTATGTTTGGCTTCCTACAGTCAAGTCGGCTCTGATACCATCTTGTAACACCCGGATTTAATAAATCCGGACCTTTATTGAAATTCCATAGAAAATCAATAAATACAAGACGTTCATCACACGATTGCGTATAATACGCCAATCAATCATGGTTCGTAGACCATATTATTACAAAAGAGTTAAAACAAATAGAAACTAATAAAATAAATCCTCTAGATGAATGTCTTCTTCTAGTCTCGTGCCTTGACTGGGTCGCTACTCCAGACCTACGCCCTCCTCGTAGTAGACTGCCTCTGGTTGTGTAAGTCAACGGGGGTGAGTACATTCGTACTCAGCAAGACACCAAATGCAATTATAATGCAAGGTAATAACAAGGAAGGTAGTGGCTCACTTTTGCGAAAAAAGCATATTTGTAAAGCAATTAATGTAATCAAGTTATTATTGCAGGAAAGTAAACATGAGTCAAGCATCATCTTCTAACTCGAGGGGTACAGTCAGCCCACCCTCGCTCAACAGTCCTTACATGTCATGAATAACACATACATTCACATAACAGTAAACTAACTACGAGAGGTCACACAACCCGCCCTTGACCGTGGGCTCGGCTTTTCGAAAAGATTTATTACTCTGATCAGAGGTGTACTACTGTACCCACAAGGCACTCATTTCCCGCACACCGCAGTGTGTTAAATGACTCCTGTCACGAGAAGCTCGTGCCAAAACCTTCAGCATGGAATGCACCAATTCGATAACACCCTCTTATAGGTTTCATATGGTTTCCCAGTCACTTCGGGCCACACCATACCCCCCTTGAGCCACGTCGGTACAAGTCACCCGCAGGTTGCCCCTTGCCCCCTCCACTATGGTGTTCCAAGTTGGTACGATCCATACCTTCAGTTAGGACTTATCCACTAGACTTGTGGTTAGTATGGAAGTGCTTTGCAATGGATCCCGCAGACCGGTCCTTATAGTGCCCCAGGTGCAACCAACCAATTCCTGAGCTTGCACCCGGAACCCACCATACTTATAACAAAGCCAACTCCATCAGAATCCAGAGATGAGAATAACGGGGTAAACTATATAGCAGAATCCATCTATCTACGACTCGTTCTTTTACCCTATAGCAGTTGTGTCGGTACATTGGACACTAGCTAATATAATATATTGTAGAGTGACAAGGAGTTTAGGCTCAATAATCATGGCTTGGGTTTACACACAAGGACGGGGATCTAATAATTATAAGTTAGGGCTTGAGATTAGACTAATGCAATATTATCCTATGAGTTATAGCGATAGTTTATTAAAACATGGGCTCAATGATGGTCAAAATGGGGGTTGTGACTTGCCTTGACCCGCAAACGGTGAAGGTGGAACCTCGGTGTAATACTCCGGATCGTCGACGGTGACGTAGTCTTCTCGATACGGAAAAGTAAACACAACATTCAATAAACCATCCAAAAATCAATCATACAAGCATACATGTTTTTGTTGGATTAAGTAAAGGAGATAGAGTCTTAAATTCTTTGAAATTATTACTTAAATATTTAAGATTAAGTTTTAAAGAGGTTTCTGAATTTTATAAATTGATATAAGTATTTTTCCTAAGGGGTTTTTATTTTCCCTTTTTAGAGGTGAAGTAAAAGGGTATAAAACAACCTTATTGTTTTTATTACAGAAACAAATAGTGAAATTAAGTTATTATGTCTTTTGAAGTTATTATATAAGTTTTTATGACATTTTTATGAAGTGTTGAATTTTTATTATATGAATTAATTACTTGTCCTAAAAGGGCCTTTGAAATATTATTTAATAAAAATGAAATGGGAAAATAAACATACTATTTTTATTGCATTAAAAACAGTGAAATGGAGTCATTATGTCCTCTGAAATTAATATATGAATTTTTAAAGGTCCCTCTGAGAAATTTTAATGAAATATAAATTAAATCCTAAAGGGGACTTTTCTTTATGATTAAATAAGAATATTGTGTGCCAAATAAACATATTGTTTTTATTGCATAAAAGTGTAGAGAATAAAAAGACAAATTTTCCAGAATTGAAATGGTCAAATTTGGAGTTAAATTGAGTAAGTTATGGATTTTTAAAGTTTAAACTAGTTTCTGGAATTTCTAAAATCATTTTTCTGAATTAAAACCAGCCCTGGTCGACGGTAGACCGAACCCACCGTGTGCGGGGTTACTATTCCCATGGACCCGATCGATGTGGGTCGTCCGATCTAGATCTGAAGGCTGGCGGCGGAGCAGGAGGTTTTAAGTGAATTTGGACGGCCCAGATCACTCCATACCCTCCCCCCCGCCAAAATGGACGGCTGAGATTAAATCACCGAGTGATTTAATTTCGTCCGTTCAGTCCGGATCGGATGGTCAAGGTGCCGTCCGGCACACGCGCGGAACGGGGGAAGCCGAGGGCTTCGTCCCCGACTCCGGCGACGTGGCGGCGAGCGACCACCGACGGCGGCGATGGCCTAAGGCCCTAGGCATCTGCTAAAATGGATAGAGGGGAGGGAGGGGAGTACGGTGGTACCGGCAAAGGCGGCGAACGATGATCGATGATGACCGGCGGCGAGGAGAGGGCCGCGGAGCTGTTGATAGCAAAAAATGGCAGTAATGGCTAGATTATCAAAATATCAAATTTGGTAATTTGGGCCGAAAGTACACATGTTCAGGGTCTGTCCGAAGCCCTACAGGGTCAAAGTCCATTGAGCTATGGGCTCCAAAAGCCTCTAGCCAGCCCATGGGCTTTGGCTAGGAAGCCTTCGGAGGCCCATGCTGCCGAAGCTTCGGCCCGAGGAGTCAGGCCAAAGCCCTACAGGACCGAAGTCCATTGAGCTATGTGCTCCGAAAGCCTCTAGCCAGCCCATGGGCTTCGGCCAAGAAGCCTTCGAAGGCCCATGCTTCCAAAGCTTCGGCCCGAGGAGTCAGGCCAAAGCCCTACAGGGCCGAAGGTCCATTAAGCTATGGACTCCGGAAAGCCTCTAGTCGGCCCATGGGCTTCGACCAGGAAGCCTTCGGAGGCTCACGCTTCCAAAGCTTCAGAAGCCTTCGGAAGCCCACGCTACCGAAGCTTCGGCTCGAGGAGCAAGCCTCGACGGGCCTGGCCGAAGCCCACGCTACCGAAGCTTCAGCCCGAGGAGCAAGCCTCGCCGGGCCTGGCTGAAGCCCACGCTACCTAAGCTTCGGCCCAAGGAGCAAGCCCCCACGGGCCTGGCTGAAGCCCACGCTACTGAAGCTTTGGCCTGAGGAGCAAGCCTCGACGGGCCTAGCCGAAGCCCACGCTACCGAAGCTTCGGCCCGAGGAGCAGATTAAATTAGGAGTTAACACCCTATAAATAGAGAGGCATGGCCGGCGTGAGAAACCCCCCCCCCCAACTCAAACCAAACCAAAGCCCATGCTTTGATTGCATTTACTTTACCTTTACTTTCCTGTACCTCTTCGTGGGTTTGCCTGGAAGCCCTCCGCCAGCCACATCGGAACAGTGGTAATCCTTGTTACTTCGCTTGTGAAGTATCTGTTAATCTACGTAATAGATTGCTATCTCCTTGTTACTTCGTGTGTGAAGTATCCGCTAATCTGCATAATAGATTGCTACCTTCGCTACTAGTGCAACACTTAGCAAAATTTGGTCCTCAGGCCGAATTGGTACTTCGCACTCCTCTGTTGCAGGTTCGCACATTCGGAGCCCCTTCGCCGGAGGTATCCGGAGCTGAGAGATCAGTTTCGGAGGTCCCTAGGACACCCTTCGACGAGACCGCAGGCTTCGGCAATAGGCTTCGCCAGCACACTACGTCGCAACAGGCTTCGCCACGATCATACTTCACACCAGACGAAGTCACGCCAGCACGTGGCCCCAAAGTCATTGTTTCGTACTTCGCTGTACTAGAGGCTTCGCTCCGAACCCCGCCGTTCGGAGGTGATTGTCACGTCCAGGTCTGTTCGGAGCTCACCTTCGATCAGATCACTCCGAACGCCGAAGTACCCTTCGGTGGAGCACTTCACATCAAACGCCAAAGGTACCCTTCGGCGCACCCTTCGCACCAGACTTCGAACCAGACGGGCTCCGACTGGTTTGCTGATTTTATTCTGTTTAATCTATCTCTTTCGGCTAATTGGATTATTTTGTGTAATCTGGTTGCCTGGCGACTCCACTCCTCTTATCACTATTAAGGGTAGTCGGAACACGACGTCGGTGCCATGTCACGCTTAGGCATGTCCCTAAGTATCCGTGAACTTTTGGATCGTCGAATTGACCCAAGTGTGGGGGCACATTTCCATGTCAACACACTTTTTGGTGACTCCGCTGGGGAGAGGCTACGCCAACATAATGAGTACGTCTACATCGGCCGCCAGTATGTCTACATCGACTACTACGTCTACACCGCCGATGGACGCAATAGAAGGCGCGGATATTGACAACCGCAACATATTGTCACCTACACTTGAAGATATCCCCGCAGAAGGCCGAGCAGAGATCGAGGCAAAGCTGAAGACGCTCAAAGACATGATGCTTGGGGGCTACGTCAAGACACGCGCGGGCTTCATCAAGCGCGACATAGTCACCCCCGACCTCGCTCAGGTCCAGGTAACACCTGTATCGCCTCGTTTATCTTCTTTAGAAATTGAGCAAAAAATAGCCGCATCAGTAGATCAAGCTGTTAGCGCTTCGCTAGCCAACCGTTTAGATTCGGCAGTCAGCTCCCAAGTAGAGGCGACTCTTAGAAGGTTCGGCTTTACTGAGGCCATACCCCCGGTTCCTATTGCTAGCGCACCTCCGACGAATCACATATATAATAGGACTAATGACATCACTGGCACAATCATATCTCCGGCCTCACCACTTATGACCGAGACCAATCATTACACCTACGGTCAAACTAATATTGCATACCACGCACCACCACCTGCAACGGTACACGCGCTGCCCGCACCGCATGCACAAACGCCCGGACATGAACACATTATACAAATAGCACGCAGGGAAGAAGCACACGGCCGACACGCTGATATCCCACCGCGTGTCGCGCCCCCACATGAGAGGCGCGCACAAGCAATGTACCAAGATGATATGGAGGAGCGGGTCTGTGCACTATTAGGGAGTGTGCTGGCTTCGTGCCCAAGGGACGGGTTAGGGTTTACCATAAGCCCTACCCCGACCATCTTGATGCGGTACCCTACCCCCGCGGCTATAGGATCCCCGAATTCACTAAGTTCAATGGCGAGGGTAGCAAGACCACACTAGAGCACGTTAGTCAATTTTTGGCCTAGTGTGGAGAGGTTAGCGGGATAGACGCCCTAAAGGTCAGACTATTTTCTCTCTCGCTATCCAGCAATGCTTTCACTTGGTTTTTGGTGCTACCGCCAAACTCCATTCACACGTGGGACGATTTAGAGCAAAAATTCCATGATTATTTCTACACAGGTGAAACAGAACTTAGGCTTTCGCATTTGACATCGGTTAAACAAAAATCTAGTGAGAGCGCCTCTAAGTACATCAAGTGTTTCAGGGATACTAGAAATCGATGTTTTAGCCTTAATATTTCAGAAAGGGACTTGGTGGAGTTAGCTTTTAACGGGTTACGTTCTGAAATTAAAGAAAGATTAGATAACCAAAACTTTTTAGAAGTTAGCCAAGTTCTACAGCAGGCTCTAGTCCAAGAAGGCCGAGCCAAAGACAAGAAATTTATTAAGACGTTTAGCAAGCCTAGGGCCGAAATCCACATCATGGAACGCTCTGATGAAGAGGAGTCAGAGGAGGAGGATTCGGCCGACATGTACGTGGCCGAATGGGTCTAGAACACTAAGAATAAACCCGTCACCTGCTCCGAGTTACGACCATCCCCAACAAAGAATCGACTCAATGAGGTCAAGTACTCGTTTGATGTAACTAAGTGTGATAAAATATTTGACTTTCTCTTAAAAAGTCAGCTTCTCAGGTTACCTAAAGGTAAAGTCATTCCACCTGCCGACGAGTTAAAGAAGCATCCATACTGTAAGTGGCATGATTCACATTCTCATAATACTAATGATTGCAATGTTTTTCGACAGCAGATACAATCGGCCATAGAAGAAGGACGATTGAAGGTAGACCATGATCCAAAGATGAAGCTGGATAAAGATCCTTTTCCAGTCGACGCCGTTGACCTCGGCAAAAAGAAGGTGTTGATTCGGCCAGAACAGGCCGAGTCTACTAAAGGGAAAGATGTAATTGTTGGAGAACCGCGCACTCGCACACTTGTGCCAAAGAACCCCGAGGTAGGAGTGTGGAAATAGAACGTCAATACTCCTTTGGCTAAGGCTCGCAAGAGGCCGAAGGTAACATATGACATGCTGTTGAACAAACATCAGAGAAGGGCCAAGGAAGTAGGACCGTGTGCTAAGCTAAAACAGCCGAAGGGGCCAAGACCTTCGAAGGGGGGCTTCGGGCCAAAGCAGGCGAACCCTCCGCGTGAAGGTTTCGGGCCACGGTGGCCTGATGCTCCGCACGGTGGTTCCGAGCCACAATGGACGAACCCCCCCCCCCACACACACAGCAGCTTCGAGCCCAGTGGTCGGGTCCCCTGTACAACGACTTGAGCCCCCAATGGCCGAACCCCACACCGTGTTGGACTTCTCCGATGGGAGGCTTCGGCCCGCACTGGCTGAACATACCTCCAGCCTAGCAGGACCCTTTGCTGGTGTGGTCCGAGACACCTTCGACTTGGCTGAACCCCCCTCTGGGTGATGGGTTCGACTCACAGTGGGCAAGGCCACTAAAGCCACTGATGCCTCCACCGTACGACTGGGCGGGAACCCCGTGGGCTCCATATGTATCTGGGTCAGGGTACCCTCCGCAGCCTAACACTATGCCTTATTTCCCTTCAGAGTATTATGGATGGCAGGGGCAAACAGACGCAGCGAAGGGGGGCATCATCCACAGACTGTCCGTGGTGCCTCCGAATCGGACCATGCAGAGTGAAGCCGAAGGGTGCGAGCACGCGGAGGCAGAAGTCAGGGAGTCCGAAGCCATAACCATCAGGTTTGGGTCTCAGGAAGTCCCACTCCCGAAGACTTTGTCGCCGAGGTTTGACGGAGGTAAGTCTCATACTTCGGCCGAGCTCCGCGCCGAGGCCTGGTTCGATCGGCCGAACGAGGTCGGTCCGTCCGACGAGGTTCTCAGCGAAACCCCCTTAGAACACAGGGTGCCCGAGGCCGAAGGGCATAATACCATTTCGGCCAGAATTAACATAAGTCGAATAGTAGAACCCGACACCAAGCCTCAGCCATCTTGGGCTCCTCCAAGCATGTCCAAATCACAGAAGAGACGCCTACAGAGGCTGCGGGCACAGGAGATGCGCGAAAAGAGAGCTGAGGCCGAGCGCGATGCTGTCTTCGAGGAAATCCACCCTCGACCAGCTACCAAATAGGTATGGAGGGAGAAGTCGGTTGAGATAACCAACCCGGCTCCTAGCCCAAGCGACGACGATGACATGCTCGATGACGATTACTCACCCATCTCTGAAGGGCCCGCACCCCAGGCGATGGACATCAACATCGTCACTTTACCTACCGAGTTTGCCCTACCACAGGACGAGGCTGAGGTCGCTCAATTGAACCTCGGCCCACACAGCGCCATCTTCGAGAAGCCCAAGGACTCGGCTCGCCATCTAAAGCTCCTCTATGTCAGGGGTCACATCGATGGGAAGCCAATTTCCCAGATGCTCATCGATGGCGGCGCCATCGTTAACCTAATGCCTTATTCCCTCTACCCTGCACCAGTGCTTGATACAGTGGGACGGCGATGAGGTGGAGGTCATCCCCGCAAATACTTTGGCCCAAGTAGCTTTGGCCGATGTGTCGGTCGACGCCGTCCATAACAAAGTAGAGTGTCTATCAGGTAGAGATCTTTCGGATTATGACTTCGTTAGTGTATCCGGAGGACGGTTTGTACCAGTGTATGTAAAGCCGGATGGAGTAGCACGACTATTTTGTATTAAATAGACATGTCTAGCAAGAACAATCTAGAGTGGCTAAAGTCTCGCGTGGAACAATATCGGTCTAGTAAAGACGGTATCGCCGAGGCCATCGGGGACTTTAGCGAAGTAGATAAATTAGGACAAGATGTCGAAAAGCCGATATGGACGGTATCGTCTTCAGCCCGTTATGCTTTTAGTTCACTAGTTCACTAAAAGGCAGGGGGGCATGTGTTGATAGCAAAAAATGGCAGTAATGGCTAGATTATCAAAATATCAAATTTGGTAATTTGGGTCGAAAGTACACATGTCCAAGGTCTGTCCGAAGCCCTACAGGGCCGAATTACATAGAGCTATGGGCGCCGAAAGCCTCTAGCCAGCCCATGGGCTTCGGCTAGGAAGCCTTCGGAGGCCCATGCTGCCGAAGCTTCGGCCCGAGGAGTCAGGCCGAAGCCCTACAGGGCCAAAGTCCATTGAGCTATGGGTTCCGAAAGCCTCTAGCCAGCCCATGGGCTTCGGCTAGGAAGCCTTTGGAGGCCCACGCTACTGAAGCTTCGGCCCGAGGAGTCAGGCCGAAGCCCTACAGGGTCGAAGGTCCATTAAGCTATGGACTCCAGAAAGCCTCTAGCCGGCCCATGGGCTTCGACCAGGAAGCCTTCGGAGGCTCACGCTGCCGAAGCTTTGGAAGCCTTCGGAAGCCCACGCTACCGAAGCTTCGGCCTGAGGAGCAAGCCTCGACGGGCCTGGTTGAAGCCCACGCTACCGAAGCTTCGGCCCGAGGAGCAAGCCTCGATGGGCCTGGCCGAAGCCCACGCTGCCTAAGCTTCGGCCCGAGGAGCAAGCCTCAACGGGCTTGTCCGAAGCCCACGCTACCGAAGCTTCGGCCCGAGTAGCAAGCCTCGATGGGCCTGGCCGAAGCCCACGTGTCACGCCCCGATTTAATAAATCAGGACCTTTATTGAAATTCCATAGAAAATCAATAAACCAAGACGTTCATCATGCGACCACGTACAATTACGAGCAATCATTCATGGTTCGTAGACCGTATTAGTACAAAAGTGAATAAAGGTGAAGAGAAACTAATAAAACAAAGGGTCCTAGATGAACGCCTCCTTCCAGTCTTGCCTTGACTGGGTCGCTACTCCAGACCTTCATCCTCCTCGTAGTAGACGGGCTCTGGTGGTGTAAGTCAATGGGGGTGAGTACAAACGTACTCAGCAAGCCACCGAATGCAAATATAATGCAAACAAATAACAAGGGGGATAGTGGCTAATTTTGCGGAAAAGTATGATTGTAAAGCAATTAAATGTGAGCAAGTTATTAGTACAGAAAAGTAAACATGTGTATGCATCATCATCTTCTAACTCGAGGGGTACAGTCAGCCCCACCTCCCTCAACAGTCCTTATATGCCATGAATAACTCATCCATTCAAACAATTGTAAACTAACTGCGAGTAGCCACACAACCCGCCCTTGACCGTGGGCTCGACTTTTCGACAAGATTAAATACTTTGATCAGAGATGTACCACTGTACCCACAAGGCACGCACTCACCACTTTCACCAAAGTGTAACGAGATGACCCATTCCACGGGAACTCGTGCCAAAACCTTCCATATGGTCCTCCTCGACCCGACAGCACCCCCTTATGGGTTTCGTATCGTGTCTCGACGCATCGAGCCTCACCATACCCCCCTTGAGCCACGTCGGTACAAGTCACCCACAGGTTGCCCCTTGCCCCCTCCACTATGGTACATCAAGTCAGATTGTTCCATACTTTCAGTTAGGACTTACCCATTAGACTTGTGGTTGGTACGGAAGTGCTTTGCAACAGATCCTGCAGACCGGTCCTTATAGTGCCCCGGGTGCGACCAACCAGTTCCCGAGCTTGCACCCAGAACCCACCATACTTATAACATAGCCAACTCCAACAGAGTCTAGATACAAGAATAACAAGGAAATTCATATAACAGAATCCATCTATCTACAACTCATTCTTTTTATCCTATAGCAGTTGTGCCGGTACATTGGGCACTAGCTAATATGATATTTGTAGAGTGACAAGGAGTTAAGGCTCAATAAGCATGGCTTGGGTTTGCACACAAGGATGGGGATCTAATAAATATAAGTGTAGGGCTTGATATTTGACTAATGCAATAATATCCTATGAGTTATAGCGATAGTTATGAAAATTGGGCTCAATGATGATCAACTATTTCCACAGGAGGGTTCGATGACTTGCTGAGTACGTTTGTACTCACCCCCGTTGA
Source organism: Zizania palustris (assembly GCA_019279435.1). Taxonomy (NCBI): domain Eukaryota; kingdom Viridiplantae; phylum Streptophyta; class Magnoliopsida; order Poales; family Poaceae; genus Zizania; species Zizania palustris. Next base: position 1,917,135 of record JAAALK010000086.1, on the reverse strand, counting down.
CTTACACCACCAGAGCCCGTCTACTACGAGGAGGATGAAGGTCTGGAGTAGCGACCCAGTCAAGGCGAGACTGGAAGGAGGTGTTCATCTAGGACCCTTTGTTTTATTAGTTTCTCTTCACCTTTATTCACTTTTGTACTAATACGGTCTACAAACCGTGAATGATTACTTGTAATTGTACGTGGTCGCATGATGAACGTCTTGGTTTATTGATTTTCTATGGAATTTCAATAAAGGTCCTGATTTATTAAATCGGGGCATGACAAGATGGTATCAGAGCCGACTTGACTGTAGGAAGCCAAACAGACCTGACCCTAGGACTTATATTAACCATATTTTTGTACAAAATTACTTACCCGCTCATCTTCCAAGATTTTCACAAAAACTTTCTCTCTTTTGTAGATGCCGGTCCGTACCATGAGCGGGAACCTTCGCGACGAGGCCGGATTCATCCGTGAGCTACGCATGCTCGTTGGTTTCCTCGGATTTAAGCATGAGCCGATGTTCCATGGAGTCTTCCCCGACGAGGAAGAGAGCCACTGTGAGGTCACCATCGTCATCTAGCCCTCTCCTCAGATAGCCCACACCTATCGAGAAGGAGGACCTACCTTCTTGGTAGCCAGCCAGCGCACCGCCCTCTAGGCCCTCACCGAGCTCCGGATGATCTACGACAATGAGCTCTACGACACGGGTTATCGCTTTGTGCCCCTTCGCACTCCAGGAAGTCCCCACAGCGTCTACGTCAGCACGCTCTCCCAACGCCATTCTGCGATTGGACACACCGTACGTTTGTTGGAGGCAATGGATGAGCTCCACTATAAGGCACTGCAGGATGCCAACGTACAACGCGACACGATCGACTTTTATCGACACTCTTCCGAGGATCTGAACCACGAGAACGGAGATCTTTGTCACCGTATCTAGCAGGGACATCGATTGGCTGCCGAGGCAGAGGAGCTACGATGCTAGAATAAGATCCTACGGTAGCGCGTCACCAACAATCCCCAGATCCACCATCAGATTGAGGAGTTGAAGAAGGACATCGAGGAGATTGCACCCCTTCCGCCTCGCAAGCGGAAATCGCTTCGGATCCCCACCGTGAGGCCTAAGAGGATTTCCCGTAGTGCACCTCCCGCCGGACCCTCCAGCTCCAAGACCCCGACCATCTCCATTGAGCCCGTGGTCGAGTCGTCCCCTGAGCTGCCTTAGACGTAGCTTTTTCGATTGGTTGTTTCCTTTTATTGTTTTGGATTGTATTGCCACTGATGTCAAATATAATGCATGAGTGAAGAATTAAATGAATAAATGTAATCGCAAGAATGACACATTTTGAAATAAAGCTTAGTATCATTTCCCCTAAGAAAGTGTTGTCTATTTTGGAAACTTCAGGATAACTAACACTCAAGGCTCCGACGTTCCTCAGAACGGAGGAGAAAACGGCAACTTGCCACAGTGGGGAGCAATCGGGCAAAGGCAAGCCCCGGTCGCCAATCACCCCATGTTGGCCGAAATGATGGCCAACTCAGAACCAGTTGGTCACTGCCCTGTTAAACTAGATGCAACAGCAGCAGCAGCAAATGCAAGAGCAGTAGGCACAATTGTTCCGTCTCCAACAACAACAACACAAGCTCTCCCTTCAGTTAATCTACGGGGACTTCGCCAACTTTCAGAGATTGGTGAACAAAGCAATTATGCAGGAAACCAAGTTGATTCCACCTCAAGCCCCAACCCCTGCCAAGCCACGAACCACCTTGGGAGGACCAAGCACAGGCATCCCACCCCAAGCACCGCTAGCCGGAAGGACACCAGCGCAAGCTACCAGACACAAGAGGGACAAGAACGACAACCCAATTGTGTGCTTCAACTGTCGCCAAGAAGGCCACTACTCCAACAAGTGCTCCTACCCCAAGCAGGCATCATCCTCCGTTCCAAACCCAGAGGGACATACCCTAGTTCACCACAACTCCATTCAAGAAAACCCAGATACAACCGAAGACACTCCCAATTTGATCTCAACCAACCCAGATCCGGAGGTCACTTTGCATGTTTCTGATGTAACACCTTCTCCTAATCCGGAGCACCCGTAGAACCCCGTCCCCTTGTTTTCCCGAGGATCGCTTCGAATCTCGAGGACGAGATTCTTTGTAAGAGGGATAGGATTGTAACAGCCTCAGAATTAAAATAAAATAAAAATAGGGGAAATAAATTTTCGGAATTTAAAATAAATTAACTAATTAGAGAAAAGGGTAAAAGAACCCAATTAAAGCAAAACAGGGGAAATAATTCAAATCTGAAGCTGAAAAATTTATGGTGGAATCTAGAGGCCAAGAAATATTTTTGGGAATTTTTACAAAATTTTTCCAACAGAGCTTCAAGCCTTAAGCAAATATTTGAATTTCTGGAATTAAATTTAATAGAAAATACATTTTAAAGCTTATTGGGCCACAACCCCCAAAGCTCCCTAGGCCCGGCCCAGTCCAGAACCAGGCCACTGCCAAGTGGGACCCGCCTGTCGGCGTGTCCCCTCCCTCTCTCTCCCGCCGCTCACGCCGGACCGGCCCTACCCGTCAGCCCCTCTCTCACGCGTGCTCAGCCGCTTACATCCCGGGCCCGCATGTCGGCGCCCTCTCTCTCCCGCGCGCCTCGCCTCTGCCGGGCCCGCATGGCAGCCTCCCGCTCCCCTCGCTTGGTCGCTGCCAAGCATGGCCCACGTGTCAGTGTCTTGCCCCTTCGCGTTAGCCCGCCGACAGGTGGGGGCCACCTGTCGGGGTCGTCTTCTCCGATGGAAGGGGGGATCCCTTTCCAAATCCGGCGACCCCCCTTTCCTAATCCACCACCGGCCGGCCGGATTCGCTAAACCGAGCGCCGGATCACCTTCCCCTCTCGCCGGTGATCTCTTTCCCCTTTATTCCCACGCGTTTTCGCCATAGATGGTCGGTGATTGCGTGTATGGCAAGCTCGCCGGAGACCTCGGGATTTCGTCGGTTTCCTTCCAATTAAACGCCGGCGAGCCCCTATAAAATACCCCCCACCCTCGCCGCACTCCGCCACGACTCCTAAGCCCAAGATCTCGTAATACCGAAGGTCGCCACCCCTTTCTAGGGTTTTTCCCCTGTTTCCCCTCCAGCAAACCCTCACCGGCGCTGCGAGCCACCGCTGCCCTCGTCGTCGCCATCGATAGGACCGCCTCCCCGCCCTCTACCCCGGCCTCGCATCGGTTGGCTGTGAAGACCGCCGGAACATCTCGCCGCCGTCGATCCCTAAGAGAACCGCCGCCCTCTCCTCAATGTTGGCCACCGCCACTACTCCATCGTCGTCGCCGCTGGTATGCCGAGAACCCCCTGGTGCCCCTCTTTCCATTTTTGGTCTTTGCCGCACCGTGGAGCCTCGCCGTCGCCGAGAATTTATCGCCGGAGCTCCACCGGAGTCGGGGAAGAAGGGGTAAATTACCCCCTTTCAGCCGTGCCGTGTCGGATGGGCTCGGAGCCCTCCGATCAGATCTAGGCGGTCTAGATTAAACCCTCAGGGGGGTTTAATCCGGGACGTTGATCCGGTCAAAGCGGTATGGACCCATCTAGGCCGTCCGCTGTAACTTAAACACCCTGCCTTGCTTCTGGACGCTCGATCTGGATCGGACGGTCCAGATTGAACCGGTCCAGTGCACAGTGCGCGGGTCCATGGTGGACCTGGCTCACCGTGGACCCACGCCTGATTTCTGGTTTAAAATAAAATTCAGAAAATGCTTTAAACTTTAAAAATACATATCTTGCTCAAATTAACTCCAAATTTGACCATTTTAATTCTCGAAAATTTGTCTTTTTATTCTCCACACTATTATGCAGTAAAAACAATATGTTTATTTGGCACATAATAATCTTATTAAATAATAAAGAAAAGTCCCCTTTAGGATTAAAATCATATTTCATTTAAATAATCCAGAAAAACCCTTAAAAATTTATATATTAATTTCAGGGGACATAATGACTCCATTACATTGTTTATAAGCCAATAAAAATATAATGATTCATTTTGCCCATTTCATTTTATTAAATAACATTTCCAAGGCCCTTTAAGATAAATGATTAACTCATATAATAAAAATGCAACACTTTACAAAAATATCATGAAAACTTATATAATAACTTCGGAAGGCCTAGCAACTTAAGTTCACTATTTTTACTATAATAAAAATAATAATAAGGGTATTTTATACCTTTTTACTTCATCTCTAAAAAGGGAAAATAAAAACCCCTAGGAAAAATAATTGCATCAAGTTATAAAATTCAGAAATCTCATTAAAAATGAATCTCAAATATTTAAGTAACAATTCCCTAAAATCTAAGACTCTATCTCCTTTACTTAATCCAACAAAAACATGTATGCTTGTATGATTGATTTTTGGATTGTTTATTGAATGTCGTATTTACTTTCCGTGTCAAAAAGACTACATCGTCGTCGACAATCCGGAGTTTGACCCCGAGGTTCCACCTTCCCCATTGGCTGATCAAGGCAAGTCATCGAACCCTCCTGTGGAAATAGTTGATCATCATTGAGCCCGGTTTTCATAACTATCGCTATAACTTATAGGATATTATTGCATTAGTCAAATATCAAGCCCTACACTTATATTTATTAGATCCCCGTCCTTGTGTGTAAACCCAAGCCATGCTTATTGAGCCTTAACTCCTTGTCACTCTACAAATATCATATTAGCTAGTGCCCAATGTACCAGCACAACTGCTATAGGATAAAAAGAATGAGTCGTAGATAGATGGATTCTGTTATATGAATTTCCCCGTTATTCTTGTCTCTGGACTCTGTTGGAGTTGGCTATGTTATAAGTATGGTGGGTTCCGAGTGCAAGCTCGGGAACTGGTTGGTCGCACCCGGGGCACTATAAGGACCAGTCTGCGGGATCTGTTGCAAAGCACTTCCGTACCAACCACAAGTCTAATGGGTAAGTCCTAACTGAAAGTATGGAACAATCCGACTCGATGCACCATAGTGGAGGGGGCAAGGGGCAACCTGCGGGTGACTTGTACCGACGTGGCTCAAGGGGGTTATGGTGAGGCTTGACACGTCGAGACACGATACGAAACCCATAAGAGGGTGCTGTCGGGTCGAGGAGGACCATATGGAAGGTTTTGGCACGAGTTCCCATGGAATGGGTCATCTCGTTACACTTTGGTGTAAGTTGTGAGTGCGTGCCTTGTGGGTACAATGGTACATCTCTGATCAGAGTATTTAATCTTTTCGAAAAGCCGAGCCCACGGTCAAGGGCGGGTTGTATGACTACTCGCAGTTAGTTTACAATTGTTTGAATGGTTGAGTTATTCATGGCATGTAAGGACTGTTGAGCGAGGTGGGGCAGACTGTACCCCTCGAGTTAGAAGATGATGATGCATACACATGTTTACATTTCAGTACTAATAACTTGCTCACATTTAATTGCTTTACAATTATGCTTTTCCGCAAAATTAGCCACTATCCCCCTTGTTATTACTTTGCATTATATTTGCATTCGGTGGCTTGCTGAGTACGTTTGTACTCACCCCTGTTGACTTACACCACCAGAGCCTGTCTACTACGAGGAGGATGAAGGTCTGGAGTAGCGACCCAGTCAAGGCGAGACTGGAAGGAGGCGTTCATCTAGGACCCTTTGATTTATTAGTTTCTCTTCACCTTTATTCACTTTTGTATTAATACGGTCTACAAACCGTGAATGATTGCTCGTATTTGTACGTGGTCGCATGATGAACATCTTGGTTTATTGATTTTCTATGGAATTTCAATAAAGGTCCTGATTTATTAAATCGGGGCGTGACACGACGCCACCGAAGCTTCAGCCCGAGGAGCAGGCCTCGACGGGCCTGGCCGAAGCCCACCTCGGTAGAGATAGAGTTGTACGCGTTTCCAGCTCAATCTCTATCTCTATCTGGGCGGATTAATAGCAGATTAGATTAGGAGTTAACCCCCTATAAATAGAGAGGCATGGCCGGTGTGAGAAACCCCTCCCCCAACTCAAACCAAACCAAAGCCCATGCTTTGATTGCATTTACTTTACCTTTACTTTCCTGTACCTCTTCGTGGGTTTGCCTGGAAGCCCTCCGTCGTCCACTTCGGAACAGTGGTAATCCTTGTTACTTCGCTTGTGAAGTATCCGTTAATCTACGTAATAGATTGCTATCGCCTTGTTACTTCGCCTGTGAAGTATCCGCTAATCTACGTAATAGATTGCTACCTTCGCTACTAGTGCAACACTTAGCAAAATTCGGTCCTCAGGCCGAATTGGTACTTCGCACTCCTCTGTTGCAGGTTCGCACGTTCGGAGCCCCTTCGCCGGAGGTATCCGGAGCTGAGAGATCAGTTTCGGAGGTCCCCAGGACACCCTTCGACGAGACCGCAGGCTTCGGCAACAGGCTTCGCCAGCACACTTCATCGCAACAGGCTTCGCCATGATCATACTTCGCACCAGATGAAGTCACGCCAGCACGTGGCCCCCGAGTCATTGTTTCGTACTTTGCTGTACTAGAGGCTTCGCTCCGAACCCCGCCGTTCGGAGGAGATTGTCACATCCAGATCTGTTCGGAGCTCACCTTCGATCAGATCACTCCGAACGCCGAAGTACCCTTCCGCGGAGCACTTCGCATCAGACGCCGAAGGTACCCTTCGGCGCACCTGTTGACACGGAAATGTGCCCCCGCACTTGGGTCAGTTCGACGATCCAAAAGTGCACTGATACTTAGGGACAGGCCTAAGCGTGACGTGACACCGACACCGCGTTCCGACTACCCTTAATAGTGATAAGGGGGTGGAGTCGCCAGGCAACCAGATTACACAAAATAATCCAATTAGCTGAAAGAGATAGATTAAATAGAAAAAATCAACAAACCAGTCGAAGCCCGTCTGGTTCAAAGTCTGATGCGAAGGGTGCGCCGAAGGGTACCTTCGGCGTCTGGTGCGGAGTGCTCCGCCGAAGGATGCTTTGGCTTTCAGACTGATCCGACTGAAGGTAGACTCTGAACGGATCTGAACACGGTGATCACCTCCGAATAGCGGGGTTCGGTGTGCGATCTCCGATACAGTGAATTACAGAGTGGTGACGCGAAGGCCACGCGCGGGTGCAACTTGGTCTGGTGCGGAGCGTAGTCGTGGCGAAGCCTGTTACGACGAAGTATGCAGACGGAGCCTGTTGTCGAAGCCTGCGATCCTGTTGAAGGGTGTCCCTGGGACCTCCGGAACCGATCTCTCAGCTCCGAACACCTCTGGCGAAGGGGCTCCGAACGTGCGAATCTGCAATAGGGGTGATGCGAAGTACCAATTCGGCCTTAGGACCGAATCTTGCGAGGTGTTGCACGGGTGGCGAAGGTAGAAATCTATTATGCAGATTAGCGGATACTTCACAGGCGAAGTAACAAGGTGATAGCAATCTGTTACGTAGATTAACGGGGACTTCACGAGCGAAGTACCAAGGCTTACCACTATTCTGTAGTGGCGACGGAGGGCTTCCAGGCAAACCCACGAAGAGGTACAAAAAAGTAAAGGTAAAAGTAAAGGTACGATCAAAGCATGGCTTTGGTTTGGTTTGTGTTGGGGGGGCCTCTACACCGTCCAGGCATCTTATTTATAGAGGTTTAACTCTAATCTAATCTACTATTAATCCGGCCGGATAGAGATAAAGATTGAGCTGGAAACGCGTCCAACTCTAACTCTGCCGAGGTGGGCTTTGGCCAGGCCCGCCAAGGCCTACTCCTCGGGCCGAAGCTTCGGTAGCATGGGCTTCGGCCAGGCCCGTCAGGCTTGCTCATCGGGCCGAAGCTTCGGTAGCGTGGACTTCGGCCAGGCCCGTTGAGGCTTGCTCCTTGGGCCGAAGCTTCGACAGCGTGGGCTTCCGCCAGGCCCGTCGAGGCTTGCTCTTGGGTCGAAGCTTCGACAGCGTGGGCTTCCGAAGCTTCAGCAGCGTGGGCCTCCTAAGGCTTCCAGAGCTTCGGCAGCGTGGGCCTCCGAAGGCTTCCTGGTCGAAGCCCATGGGCTGGCTGGAGGCTTTCGGAGCCCATAGCTTGGCGGGCTTCGGCCCAGTAGGGCTTCGAACAGACCCTGGACATGTGTATTTGCGACCCAAATCACCAAAAATTGATATTTTGATAATCTAGCCATTAATTCCATTTTTTGCTATCAACACATGCCCCCTGCCTTTTAGTGAACTTGTGAACTAAAAGCACAACGAGCTTGAGACGATACTGTTCATATCGACCTTTCGACATTTTTATGACGTTTGCCACACACTAGGGAAATATCCTTTCAAGTACCTACCATTCAAAGCCCTTCGAAACCGCTCTCCCTGCAGGGATTCCAACACGTATGCGTTGCCGGGAGCGATTTCGGCTATCTTAAAAGGACCTTCCCAACTAGGTGACCATTTGCCGAATTTGGGACTTTTCGTGCCTAAAGGCAAAATCGTCTTCCATACCAAGTCTCCTATTTGAAACGATTTTGGTTTAACCTTCTTATTGTAGGCTCTAGCTACTCTCTTCTTATCTACCTCTATAGCTTCTAAAGCTCTTAATCTCTTATCGGTCACTTCCTCCAGATTATCCTTTAGAAGAGCTTCATATTCATTGACCGATAAGCCGTCTTGCTTCAAAACTCTTAAGGAGCCAAGATCTACCTCTATCGGCAGAACGACCTCTTGTCCATATACCAACTCATATGGACTGACCTTGGTGGCACCGTGCTTCACAGTCCTACAAGCCATAATGCCTCAGAAAGCACTTCATGCCACCTTTTAGGAAACTCTTCAATTTTCTTCTTAATAAGCTTAATCAAGGTTTTATTACTAGACTCGGCCTGACCATTGGCCTGAGCATAGTAAGGTGAAGAGTTCATCAACTTTTTGCCATAGTATTTGGCGAAGTCCCTTACTTCTTTAGAAACAAACAAGCTACCTTGATCCGTAGTAAGAGTTTGAGGGATGCTGAATCTATGTATGACGTGTTTTAAAATAAAATCGCGTACCTCGTTATGGGTCATGTTCTTGAGAGGTACGGCCTCGGTCCATTTGGTGAAGTAATCTGACACCAATAACACGAATCGATGCCCATTTGAGGAAGGAGGGTAGATCTGGCTGATGAAATCTAAACCCCAATCTCGAAATGGCCATGGCTTGACAATAGGGTTGAGTAATGAGGTGGGAGCTAACTGGATGTTGCCAAACTTCTGACATGCCTCACACCCTCTATAGTACTTGAAGCAATCTTCAGTCATAGTCGACCAATAAAAACCCGCTCTTTTGAGCATCCAACTCATCTTTTGGGCCGACTGATGAGTGCCGCAAAGCCCCTCATGGACTTCTCCTGTAGCCACCTAGGACTGCTCATGATCTAAACACTTCAATAGCACTTCATCAATGGTTCGACGATACAATGTGGCGTCTACCAACACGAATTTGAACGCTTGTCGCCGAACCTTCCGATCAACCCTTCGGCTCGGGTTTTTCAAATACTGGATGATTGGGACTCTCCAATCGCCCTTACAGATTTCAGAGGGCTTTGCTGGTTCACCTTCTGAAAGAACTTCTAAAACATTGACCTCGGGGTGCCCCCCGAGCCATTCCAGCTCCTACCGAAGCCCAGCCGAAGTGGCTGCTCGGAGTGTGCTGGGCCGAAGCCCTTCGGAGGGTTCGGACTCTGGAGAGCCTTCCCCATCCGAGAGACTTCGGACTATAGGCTTCGGCATGCTGGACCCCTCAGTGGGCGGAGCACTCCGATCTAGGGGCTCCGGCATGCGGTGGCCTTCGGCGACCTGAGGGCTTCGACCCGAAGGGCGCGCCCGTCCAGCATCACTAGCTTCGGCAATGAGATCAAACATCAACTTTTTCAACACAGAAAATCTCCCTCTCCTGACTTGGTAGCCATATGCTTGCTGAGCCAAATCATTAGCGGTTGAATTGGCTTCTCTTGACACGTGAGATATTTTGAAATCATCAAAAGTAGAAACTATGTCTAGGCATTTGTCCAAGTACCTATTCAGTAGGCCATTAAAACATTGAGCATTCTTGGCTACTTGTTGTACTACTAATAATGAATCACCGTACGCGTGAACATGCTTAGCGCCTATGGACTCCAATAGTTCAAGACCTAGCAACAAAGCTTCGTACTCGGCTTGGTTATTAGTGGAAGAAAACTCTAGTCGGGCCGAGGTTTCAAAGCACATACCATTAGGTGATATGAGAACCACTCCAATTCCCTGGCCATTCTTGCAAGTCGAACCATCAAAATAGATTTTCCATTGCGCTACTTCAACTAGAGCAATAGTATTACTCCAGCTAGCATCTATGTGATGATCAACTATAAAGTTTTCTACGACTTGGCCTTTCATCGCTCTTAGGGGCTCGTAGGCCAAATCGTATTCAATTAACGTGTAAGCCCATTTTCTGATTCTTCCACTTAGAATCGGCTTCTGTAACATGTGTTTTATAACATCGGTTTGGCAAACGACAACACATGTGGTGGGAAGAAGATAATGGCGTAACTTGGTGCACGCATAATAAAGTGATAAACATAATCGCTCCACAAACGCGTACCTAGTTTCGGCGTCCAGCAGGCGGCGGCTCAAGAATGTGATGATATACTCCTTCCCCTCCACCTCCTGGGTTAGCACGGCTCCAATCACGCTATCTTCAGCGGCAATGTATAGACGAAATGGAATCCCGGCCTTGGGCACTCTCACCACGGGCGGTGATGACAAGCATTCCTTGATCATTTCAAAAGCACTTTGTTGGCTTGCCCCCCAAGTGAACTCGGCTTCATTTTTTAGCCGGAGTATGGGGACAAAGGCACCAATCTTGCCGGACAAGTTGGATATAAAGCGACGCAAATAGTTCAACTTGCTTGGCAACTTTTGCACATCTTTCTTGCATGTCGGTGCTGCAACGTTTCTAATATTCTCAAGCCTCTTAGGATCAATTTCTATACCCCTCTCATGAATCATGAAACCTAAGAACTATTGACCGACCCTTTCGTACTTACTTCGAATCAATAGGCCTATCATTTTCAACCCATACTGCTGCATCCTATCGAAAGCAACTTTCAAATCGGCTAAATGGTTTCACATAGCGTCCGATTTGACCACGACATCATCAATGTAAACTTCTAACATGACTCCTAACAAGTCATGAAAGATCAAGTTCATAGCGCGCTGATACGTGGCGCCGGCATTTTTCAAACCAAAAGTCATGACGACCCATTCAAACAAACCGACAAAACCAGGGCATCGAAAGGCAGTCTTATAGACGTCCTCTTTGTTCATAAAGATTTGATTATAACCAGCATTGCCATCAAGAAAACTTAGTACCTTATGTCCCGAGGCGTCGTTGATCAGCATGTCGGCTATTAGCATCGGATACTCGTCTTTTGGAGTGGCTCTGTTCAGATCTCTGAAATCAATGCATACCCGTATCTTGCCACTCCCTTTATTGTCTATAGGCACAATGTTAGCAACCCATTCGCGTACCTGCACGTCCTAATAAATTCAGCCTTAAGCAGTCGTTCCACTTCTTCTTTAACTCGGTCATAGACGGCCGAATTAAAGCGATGGGGAGGTTGTTTATAAGGCCTAAACCCGGACTTGATGGGCAGCCGATGCTCCACGAGCTCATGGCTTAGCCCTGGCATTTCGCTATACTCCCATGCGAAACAATCGACATACGACCGAAGTAACTTTATTACTTCAGCCTTTACATCGGGCTGTAAATGTTGGTTTACAAAAGTCGGCCTCGGGATGCTACCATCGCCTATATCAACTTCCTCCAAGGGGTCGGCCGACGCAAAACCTTGCCCTAACTTTTCTACTTCGCTAAAGTCCTCGATGGCCTCGGCAATACCGTCTTTATTAGACCGATACTGCTCCACGCGAGACTTTAGCTAATCTAGATTATTTTTGCTAGACATGACTACTAATACAAAAATAGTCGTGCTACTCCAGCCGGCTTTAGACACTGGTACAAACCGTCCTCCGGATACACTAACAAAGTCATAATCCGAAAGATCTCTACCTGATAGACACTCTACTTTGTTATGGACGACGTCAACCGACACATCGACCAAAGCTACTTGGGCCGAAGTATCCATGGGGATGACCTCCACCTCATCCCCGTCCCACTGTACCAAGCACTGGTGTAGGGTAGAGGGGATGCAATAGTTCGCACGGATCCAGTCGCGTCCGAGTAACACACTATAGTTACCTTGTACATCGACGATGAAGAACGCTGTTGGCAACGTCTTGTTGCCCACTGTCAACTCCATAGAGAGTACGCCCTTTGCTTCGGAGCTCTCACCGTTGAAGCCATTGAGCATCAGGTTGGTCTTCTTCAGGTCATCTTCGTCCCTGCCAAGTTTCTTCAACAATGAATAAGGCATTAGATTAACTGTGGCGCCGCCGTCGATGAGCATCCGGGAAATTGGCTTCCTATCGATGTGACCCCTAACATAGAGAGGCTTTAGATGGCGAGCTGAGTCCTCGGGCTTCTCGAAGACGGCGTTGCATGGACCGAGGTTTAATTGAGCGACCTTGGCCTCATCCCGTGGTGGTGCAAACTCAGCGGGTAACGTGACGATGTTGATGTCCATTGCCTGAGGTGCGGGCCCCTCAGAGACGGGCGAGTAATCATCGTCAAGCATGTCGTCCTCGTCGTCGCTTGGACTGGGAGCTGGGTTGGTTATCTCAACCGGCTTCTCTCTCCATACCTGCTTTGTGGCTGGCCGAGGGTGGATCTCTTCAAAGATAGCATCGCGCTCGGCCTCAGCTACCTTCTCGCGCATTTCCTGTGCCCACAGCCTTTGTAGGCGTCTCTTCTGTGATTTAGACATGCCCGGAGGAGCCCAAGATGGCTTCGGCCTGGTGCCTGGAGCTACTGTTTGACCCCTGTTAATTCTGGCCGAAGTGTGCCCTTCGGCCTCGGGCACCCTGTGTTCGGAGGGGGCTTCGCTGCGAACCCTGTCGAACAGATCGGCCTCGTTTGGCCAATCGAGCCAAGCTTTGGCGTGGATCCCGGCCGAAGCATGCAGCTTACCTCTATCAGTCCTCGACGACAAAGTCTTCGGGATTGGGACTTCCTGAGACCCAACTCTGATAATTATGGCTTCGAACTCTCTGACTTCGGCCTCCGAGTGCTCGCACCCATCGGCTTCGCTCTGCAGGGTCCGATTCGGAGGTACCACAGACAGTCTGTTGATGATGCCCCCCTCCGCTGCATCTGCTTGCCCCTGCCATCCATAATACTACGAAGGAAAACAAGGCATAGGGGTTAATCTGCGGAGGGTACCCTGACCCGGATACGTACGGGGCCCACGGGGTCCCCGCCCAGTCATACGGCGGAGGCATCGGAGGTTCTAGCGGCCTTGGCCATTGCGAGCCGAACCCGTCACCCGGAGGGGGGTTCGGCCAAGTCGAAGGTGTCTCCGACCACACCAGCGAAGGATCCCGCCAGACCGGAGGTCATTCGGCCAGTGTGGGTCGAAGCCTCCCATCGGAGAAGTCCACCACGGTGCGGGGTTCGGCCATTGGGAGCCGAAGCTATCGCATGGGGGACCCGACCACTGGGGTGCGACGTTGTCGTGCGGAGAACCCAACCATTAGGGTTCGAAGTTGTTGCATGGGGGGTTCGGCCATTGTGGCTCAGAACCACCGTGCGGAGCACCAGGATACCTCGGCCCGAAGCCTTCGTGCGAAGGGTTCACAACCTTCGGTCCGAAGGTACCCTTTGAATGTTTTGGCCCCTTTGGCTGTTTTAGCTGGGCGCGCGGGCCTGCTTCTTTGGCCCTCCTCTGATGTTTTTTCAACAGCAGGTTATATGTAACCTTTGGCCTCTTGCGAGCCTTAGCCGAAGGGGTATTGATGTTCTGTTTCCACACTCCTACCTCGGGGTTCTTTGGCACGAGTGTGCGAGTACGCGGTTCTCCAATAATCACATCTTTTCCTTTAGCAGACTCGGCCTGTTTTGGCCGAATCAACACCTTCTTCTCGCCGAGGTCGACGGCGTTGAATGGAAAAGGATCTTTATCCATCTTCATCTTTGGATCATGGTCTATTTTCAATCATCCTTCTTCTATGGCTGAGTGTATCTGCCATCGAAAAACATTGCAATCATTAGTATTATGAGAATGCGAATCATGCCACTTACAGTATGGATGCTTCTTTAATTCATCGGCAGGTGGGATAACCTAACCCTTAGGTAACCTGAGAAGCTGGCTCTTTAAGAGGAAATCAAATATCTTATCACATTTAGTCACGTCGAATGAGTACTTGACCTCATTAAGTCTATTCTTTGTCGGGGATGGTCGTAGTTCAGAGCAAGTGACAGGTTTGTTTTTAGCGTTTGTAACCTATTCGGCTACGTACATGTCAGTCGAATCCTCCTCCTCTGACTCCTCTTCATCCGAGCGTTCCATGATGTGGATTTTGGCCCTAGGCTTACTAAACGTCTTAATAAATTTCTTATCTTTGGTTTGGCCTTCTTGGACCAGAGCTTGCTGTAGAACTTGGCTAACTTCTAAAAAGTTTTGGTTGTCTAGCCTTTCTTTAAGTTCGGAACGCAACCCGTTAAAAGCTAATTCTGCCAAGTCCCTTTCTGAAATATTAAGGCTAAAACATCGGTTTCTAGTATCCCTGAAACGCTTGATATTCTCAGAGGCGTTCTCACTAGATTTTTGCTTAACCGATGTCAAATGCGAAAGTCTAAGTTCTGTTTCACCCGTGTAGAAATAATCATGGAATTTCCGCTCCAAATCGTCCCACGTGTGAATGGAATTCGGCGGTAGTGCCAAAAACCAAGTGAAAGTTGTGCCGGATAGTGAGAGAGAAAATAGTCTAACCTTGAGGGCATCTATCCCGCTAACCTCTCCACACTGCGCCAAAAACTGACTAACATGTTCTAATGTGGTCCTGCTACCCTCGCCATCGAATTTAGTGAACTCGGGGATTCTATAGCTACGGGGGTAGGGTACTGTGTCAAGATGATCGGGGTACGGTTTATGGTAAACCCTAATCCGTCCCTTGGGCACGAAGCCGGCACACTCCCTAAACAATGCGTGGATCCGCTCATCTAAATCATCTTGGTAGTTTGTTTGCATGCGCCTCTCATGTGGGGGCGCGACACGCGGTGCGAACCTGCAACAGGGGTGATGCGAAGTACCAATTTGGCCTTAGGACCGAATCTTGTGAGGTGTTGCATGGGTGGCGAAGGTAGCAATCTATTACGTAGATTAGCGGATACTTCACAGGCGAAGTAACAAGGTGATAGCAATCTGTTACGTAGATTAACGGGGACTTCACAGGCAAAGTACCAAGGCTTACCATAGTTCCTTAGTGGCGGATGGAGGGCTTCCAAGCAAACCCACGAAGAGGTACAGAAAAGTAAAGGTAAAAGTAAAGGTACGATCAAAGCATGGCTTTGGTTTGGTTTGAGTTGGGGGGCCTCTACGCCGGCCAGGACTCTTATTTATAGAGGTTTAACTCTAATCTAATCTACTATTAATCCGGCCGGATAGAGATAAAGATTGAGCTGGAAAAGCATCCAACTCTATCTCTGCCGAGGTGGGCTTCGGCCAGGCCCGCCGAGGCCTACTCCTCGGGCCGAAGCTTCGGTAGCGTGGGCTTCGGCCAGGCCCGTCGGGCTTGCTCCTCGGGCCGAATCTTCGGTAGCATGGGCTTTGTCCAGGCCCGTTGAGGCTTGCTTCTTGGGCCGAAGCTTCGACAGCGTGGGCTTCAGCTAGGCCCGTCGAGGCTTGCTCTTCGGCCGAAGCTTCGGCAGCGTGGGCTTCCGAAGCTTCGGTAGCGTGGGCCTCCGAAGTCTTCTGGAGCTTTAGTAGCGTGGGTGCTAGAGCTAGAGCTCCTCTCGGGTTGCTTGGGTGCGGTGGTGTCGAGGGATCTTATAGGCTCATCGACGGCGGAATTGGAAGGCCTTAACGGGGGAAGCCGAGAGGGATTCCAAAAATGCCGGCGAACTTTCCTATCGCTCGGATTCATACCATACATGGCGAGGGCGTGTGGGAAAAATGGGAAAACGATCGCCGGAGTTAGGGGGTCAAGATCCTGGCTTGATTCAATGACCCGAGGCAGCCGATGGCCGAATCGAAGGAAAGGGGGCACTGGGAATGGAAGGGGATCCCCCCTTCCAATGGAGAAGACGACTCCGACAGATGGCCCCCCCTGTCGGCGAGCGAACGCGAAGGGGGTATGACACAGACATGCGGGCCATGCATGGCAGCGACCGAGCGAGGGGAGCTGGGACTGACCAACGGGCCCAGGGTGGTAGTGAGTGAGGGGCGCAGTGTTATCGGCTGACGAGTGGGGTTGGAGGGTGTGCTCGCGCGGAGGAGAGAGGGCGGGGCGCGCCGACAGGGCGGTCCCACCGGTCAGTGGCTCAGCTATGGACCGGGCCGGGCCTAGGGAGCTTTAGGGTTGCGGCCCAACAAGAATTTAAATACATTTTCTATTTAAATTAATTCTAGAAAATCGATTATTTATTTAAGGCTTGAAGCACTGCTGCTAAAATTTTGCAAAAATTCTTAAAAATATTTCTTGGCTTCTAAATTCCACCATAAATTTTTCAGGTTCAAAATTGAAATATTTATCCCTGTTTTGCTTTAATTGGGTTCTTTTACCCTTTTCTCTAATTAAATAATTCCTTTTTATTTCAGAAAATTTATTTCCCTTATTTTTATTTTATTTTTAATTCTGGGATGTTACACCATGTTTTGATAAGACTAATTTATTTGACTCTAATACTACCTTAAACTCGTCCTTACATAAAACGAAACTGTTAATAAGATTCTTGTTGATAGTAGGGACATGCTACACGTTCCTCAACTGCACGATCTTTTCCAAAGTAAATTTCAAATCTACCATGCCAATACCATAAATAGAAGCATGTGACCCATTCCCCACTAAGACAGAAGAATCTTGGACAAACTAATAAGAAGTAAAAATAGAAATGACAGCACACACATGAACATTGGCACCCATATCAACCACCAGCTAGTAGTCTAAAATATTAAAAGTACAGTAAATGGATTACTGTACTCATCCTCAATATTGCCGATGATCACCATGTTGACATTCTTAGCTTTTTGCCCTTTGTGGTTTGTACGGTCTGGACAATATTTAGAGAAATATCTCAGTTCACCGCAAGTGAAGCAACTCAACTCGACTTCGTTTTACTTCTTCTTCTTAAATATAGTGGTTTTCATAACCTTGTTAGGCTTATATTTTCCTTTGCTCTTGCTACGTGGGGGTTTCTACACCAAGTTGGCGCTAGACTGACCCTCGCCTCCTTTTTCAGAAGCATCCTTTGCCCGAGCTTTTCTCTTCAATATCACGAGACGCTATCAAGTTTTCAACTGATATTTTAGAGTAGTGGTGAAGTTCCTTCATATAGAAGGCAACTTTGCAATAATGCATCCAACCACAAACTTGTCGAGTAGAGAACAATTAACGAGGTCAAGTTTCTTGATAGTGAACATAACCTCATGAGCTTGTTTCACCATAGAACGGTTGTTCACCATCCTATAGTCATGAAAGCTCTCCATGAGGTATAGTTCGCTGTCTGCGTCTTATGCATAATATTTTGCAATCAGAGCATCCCACAACTTCTTCACATCTATCACAATGATGTAGACATCACACAGATGGTCAGAGAGCACACATATAGTAAAGGAATTGCGCCTAAGAAAATTCTCTCTAGATCGGAAGTTCCGATTTTGAATCAAAGGTTCTGATTATTTCCTGAATTAGAAACCAAACGCTCAAATCGGAAGTTTCAATATTTTATGTTTGAGAAACAGAGAGCCAAAATTGGAAGTTATGATTTGGAATCGAAAGTTCCGATTATTTCTAATTTAGAGATAGAGAGTTCAAACCAGAAGTTCCAATTTGTAATCAGTTGATCGGAAGTTCCGATAGAGTTCTAGTTTGCAGATCGAAAGGCCAGATCGGAAGTTCCAATAGGGGTATCAGAAGTTCCGATGCGGGCCGAATTACAGATCGAAATGCTAGATCAGAAGTTCCGATACAAGATCATAAGTTTCGATTAGGTCATAATAGATTGGATCTGTTGGGGATTTAATTATAGTTAAAGGGCCTCACCTTCGCATTATAAATAGGGAGGAGGAGGAGGTCGTGGGCAAGATTTTAAGAAACCCTAATTACTCCACCAGAGCTACCACACCTCTCCAGGCCTCCTTGATCTCAATAGTTGATATTGCGAGCTCTCCCCCATTCCCACGAGCGGTGCTGGCACACCGACGTGGGAACGACATCTCCATGTACATGTGGACTCCGTGGAGGTGCTACTCGAATAGCGGCTCTCATCTTCATTGTATTCCTCGAGGTGAACGTCGGTCTTCATTGTTTTCACCAACGGTCTTCGTCGCGAGGGTCGCCGACGAACAAACGCATCGAGGAAGGACTTCATGAGGACGCACTTCCTTGACATGTTCTTTCGCTGCTCTTAGCGCATCTTGTGCTAGAAGGTAACTGTTGACGCCAAGATTTGGTAAAGCCTAGGGCCCACCATGTTGTACGATCAAAAGAAGTCAAAGAAGTCTGGTCAAATATGGTCAAAGAACCCCATCCATGACATGTAACATGACCGGATATGAAGAAGTTGATGGAGATAAAAGTGAGAAGAAGATAAAGATTATCAGGAATCGGTTAGGATAGATTGCTTGGATGACAAGTCTCATGACTATAAATATGTATCCCTTAGGTAGGTTAAAACAACAACAAATCCTATAAACAACTCTTCGACGCATCGCCACCCTTGGCTTTCCAAGGTAAATCCCGGCGGGATTCGACACTCAGAGATGGGCTGCATCGTTCTGATCTCAGGTGAAGTGGTGAGTCCCGCCACCCCGACGATCATATCGACTAGGTCAGTGTCCCCACAGCTGCATCAATTTGATCTCTTAAGGCATCGACTGAAACAATACGATCACCAATTTATCTCAGTATATTGGCTTAGTCTAAGGCTACATCAATTTGATCTCTTAGATTGATGTGATTTAGGTGTGGTAGTCTGAGGCTTCATCGGTTAGGTCTGACATCTTTTTCTATTGTATCTTCTTCATACTGTATACCGTTCATCTAAATAAAGCATGCTCGATACTTTGAAGTATTGTTAAGTTCATCATGACTATCTACTGTCTTGGTCAAGTCCAATCTTGTTATTGTGATGATTTTGATGATATAGACATGTTACCTAGCGTGTTTTATTTATTTCTATCGAAGTACAAGTCGATAGGTTATCTTCAATTCAATGTTATATTCTATCTGCCATCGAGAAATGTTCATCGGCCCATATGCGTAAATTGTCCATATGGCGTGTTTTTCCCGGTCGCTTTGCCTTGGTCATCGGCCTTATGGATGATTGGCATTATTCGCTCATGGTTGTTTTATCCTCACTACAGTCATCGACTTAGCAGCCGATTGGCTATATTACTAATGTCATTTTCTTTGTTTCCTTATTAGTTGCAGGGTCAAACTGATTGACACATATTGAACCCTTTTTTCTAAGATTGTAGGACCAACATTGGAGCTAAGAAGATCTCCTAGGCCACACATGTGTCAAAGTGTGACAAAAAAGACACCAATAATAATGATTCATGATCCCTTACTTGCATGGTTCCCGGGTTTAGGGGTAGAAAAATTTAATTTGTCGGCTACCGTAGCATCCACGCGACCCAACATATAATACATCCCACGAAGAGATTATTGGCCTCCACGAACTTTTTCTGCTCATCATAAGAGGATTCACCTTCAGATTTGCCAAGTCTCGATTTCCATACATTCGTAGCAGTGAGCCAGAGATAATTATTTTTGCTTGTCATCTCTTAAAATGCACACTAGAGAATTTCTCTCGGATCAGTGCATTCACAAAACTAGCCATAAAATAATTTGCATATTGCCTAAAATAAGGTTTTTAGATTGGAGTATTAGGTAATTACATGATTAATTTTTGATATACATAAATCATGGCACCCACATTAAATAGCATGAATAGATCTATCATACTAGTAAACAATAACAAGACAATCATGATTTCATAAATCATGATCATTAACCGTACAAAAAAGTAACACGAGTATTTTATGGTAGCCAACGATGAATTCACGGCCGGTGCAGAGGTTCTCCTGTTGGAGTCGGATCGTAGAACCCGACGGCGACCGATGGTAGATGTTGACGAAAGACGCGCCATGATGACGAACTTGAGCAGTCGCGTAGAGCACTTCCCAAAAACCTTATTCACCTCTTCCGGTGTAGGATCACAAGGACAAGTGGTTTCGAAGACCTGCTCTCCTGTTCCCGGTGCACGCCGACGAACGGAATAGAGTAGACTACGACGATAGCACAACAGAGAAAAGACAACCAAAACCCTAATTTGATTTTGATCTAATCTGTTTTTGCATACCCGGAACTGGCCAGATCAGCAAGTATTTATATGGGAGTGACCAGATCTCATGTCGCGATCATGATCTCAATCAAATCGGTTTCCATATAAATGTATCCTGTAAACTTCGTCATGCTCCCAAAGAATCGAAACGAGAAAAAGAAAGATCCGATCTCCACAAAGCAAGGAGTCAGTTTTTGGGAATACATGGTCGGGTTCGGCAAGCCGACCCTTGACCCCCGAATCCCAATTCGGATCAAGCAGTTAGGAATGCTGTCCCCCGACCTCTGAGTCTTAGCTCGAATTTGACACTCGGGAATGCCGACTCCCAAGTTCGAGTCCCAACTACTCGATATTCCTTTTCATGACACGCACCTTTAAGATTTATCTAAGAACTTCTAAAACATTTATATGAGTCTATCTTAAAAATTTCAGCATAAATGTGACAAAACTGGAACTAGACATTGAACTTAGAGGATTTTTCTAAAGAAATTTTTACTCTTATGCCACGAAATTAAGTGGTGTTTACTTTTTTTTTCACGCGAAATTTCTAAAGTAGTAAAAACCAGGTGAACTCATCATTTTTTAAACCAATGACCTGGTACTAGTTTCGATGAACCAACTGGTTCAATATTAACACACAAAATAGCTATTATTTTGTATTTTTCTACACTGGATTTGAGGGTAAGATAATAATTATATTTGTGGACTTGAGTTTAACTTTTTTAATATATATTTCATAAAATTTGTCAAATAACTTGGATACTATTATTAGTGTATGATTATATGAGATATGTATTATAGATATAGTACCACTCTAAACTGTGATATTGTGATATAATTATAATATTAGATGTAAAGTTATATTTTTAGCATTTATTTATTCTTATTTCCCATCAAACGCTATTATTTTATATATTAAAAATAATATAAAAAATATAATATTGATAATAAAAAATCAGAAGTCAGTCAGATCAAGTAAACCGATACTGGTTCTATCACCAATCTGGTTTTTTTATACACGTATCCGCGCAAAACACTCCGTAAACAGTTTGGGGGAGAACCGCGGGGTGCGCGTAGCTATTACCCTTCCTTTTATGACACCCTTACATCTTCCCTGATACACATGCGCCCGGTTCGAGCCGGCGACCGCGCCTCGCCCGGTCGGACCAGACCGGATCGACCACCTCCCATTATTAGCCGGTTCACCTCACCTCGCGTCAGCTCATCTTCTGTTCCTCCTTGCTTCTCTTGAGAGCGGAATCATCTGTTGTCCCTTCGGATTCGTCTCCCCCGCTACGCTACTACACTCTTATCCCGCTCTCCCCGCCGCCGCCTCCCCCACGGTGGACGGTGTGGTCCTCTCCTCGTTCGCGGCCTCCCCGCCCAGCCCTGCACCACCCTTTTCCTGGCCTGTCCCGCGGAATTCCTCGTCATCTCGGGTAGGGAAGGAGGGGTTGTTGGGTCTGGGCATGGCTGGCGCGTGATCTCCGCCGCTGGAGGAGGCGGTGGGGGGTTCCGGTTGCGCGGGAGGTGCGTTCATGGGTTAGATCTGGCGGGTTCAGCGCCGTGGATCTAAGTGTGTGTGTTTGTGGCAGGTTTGAGTCT
This sequence comes from Zizania palustris, assembly GCA_019279435.1. NCBI lineage: Eukaryota > Viridiplantae > Streptophyta > Magnoliopsida > Poales > Poaceae > Zizania > Zizania palustris. The sequence goes on along the minus strand of JAAALK010000086.1, from coordinate 1,895,084 downwards.
CTGCTGTCCGTTTCCTTTTTCTCGCAAGTGCTTGGAGTGTGGTAGGAGCTGATGGGGGGTTGCTGATCTTGGGAGGTTTCCGGCCGGGGAGGTCGCAATCCTTCTTCCACGTTTTGACCGGTGCCCATTTTGAGAAGCTCGGGGGTCTCTCATGTCCAAAAATGTATGGCAGATGTGGTGAACTGTTGGTGTCTCCTCCACAAGCTTTGGTTCCAGATCTGAAAGCCATTCACGCCCTCTCTTTTAGCTGCTCCCTCGCTGCAAGATGAGGTGAAGTGAATGCTGCTGCTGCTTTCTGATGCTAGCTTCACTGCCATTAGTTGCTGCTAGTTCTTTGTTCAAAAAACAATGGGGTGAGCTAAGTTAGCATGTGCCCAAGAGAGCATTACTTGTTCTTGGCTTTGCCTCTAGTGGATGAGGGGAAAGGTTGCTGCTTTTTTGTGTGTTGATTTCTTGGTGGTTCTTGAGTGACCTGCATAACCTGGAGACGGAAAGGAAGCGGATCCTGTCCTGTTGCTCAAGTAGTAAGGTGGTACTTGGGAAGGCACCATGACGTACTTTCCCGAGGAGGTGGTGGAGCACATATTCAGCTTCTTGCCGGCACAGCGTGACCGGAACACAGTCTCGCTCGTGTGCAAGGTGTGGTATGAGATTGAGAGGCTGAGCCGCAGAAGTGTCTTTGTGGGGAACTGCTATGCAGTTCGGGCAGAGCGTGTAGCTCTGCGATTCCCTAATGTGGGGGCACTGACAGTCAAGGGGAAGCCACATTTTGCAGACTTCAACCTTGTGCCCCCTGATTGGGGTGGGTATGCAGGGCCATGGATCGAGGCAGCGGCCAGGCATTGCACCTGTTTGGAGGAGTTGCGGATGAAGCGAATGGTTGTGTCAGATGAGAGCCTTGAGCTGCTAGCTCGTTCATTCCCACGATTCAGGGCTCTTGTCCTTATCAGCTGTGAGGGGTTCAGCACCGATGGGCTAGCTGCTATTGCAAGTCATTGCAGGTAAGTGTTCATGTCGTTATATTTCAGTTGTTAATAGTTTATGTTTTTTTTCTAGTTTGGTAATGTAGTTTGTTGATACATACTGTGCAGTTGTTAATTGTGATATTTTTGAAACTTGTCCTCAAAATGTTATAATAAGAGTTGAAACTATCAATTTTCAGCGTTAAATTCATCTTTTAGCTACAGGTTCCTGTAGACCACAGAACATAGGAGGGCCTTTTTAAATGTCTGAACTCTGAAGGACCAAGTGGCATCTGGCATTCTGTTCAAACCTTGTGGTACATCAAGAAATTCAGTTTTATGACGTTTCCTTGTCTTTTTTACTTGTACTCAGTACTCACCAGTTCTAGATTGAAGTGGCATGTGGTTGTTGTGTTTTTATATTTGGTATTAGATTTTTATCGCTTGATTACGGGCTTTCTTGTATGATTTGTTACTTAGCTAGATGAATTGGTATTGTTTTGGCCAATCTATTCAGAACCCAAATGGCATGAACTTTATTGTTGCAACCATTTTGCTTATGGTTACTTGCTAGGGCTGGATGCAAATTCTGATTCAACAATTTACCATTGCTTTTCTTTTAATTAAGTTACAGTTAAACCCATTTTATGGTTAGTATGTTGATAATTTTGTCTTCCCTTTCTATTGTCTAGGCTTTTGAGGGAACTGGATTTGCAGGAAAATGAAGTGGAGGATCGAGGGCCTAGGTGGCTCTCCTGCTTCCCTGATTCATGCACATCCCTTGTCTCCTTGAATTTTGCCTGCATCAAAGGGGAGGTTAATGGTGGTTCATTGGAGAGACTTGTTAGTAGGTCCCCAAACCTGCGAAGTTTGAGACTGAATCGATCTGTAACAGTAGATACACTCGCAAATATACTAATGCGCACCCCCAATTTGGAGGACTTAGGGACAGGAAATTTGACAGATGACTTCCAAACTGAGTCCTATTTTAGGCTTACCAGTGTCCTGGAAAAATGCAAAATGTTGAGGAGTTTATCAGGATTTTGGGATGCTTCTCCTGTTTGCCTCCCATTTATTTACCCTCTCTGCGCGCAACTAACAGGATTGAACTTGAGCTATGCTCCAACACTTGATGCTTCTGATCTCACAAAAATGATCAGCCGCTGCGTGAAACTCCAACGTCTTTGGGTGAGTTCCCTTGTTGCTTTGCACTTAATGTTTTTCTTTTTCCCTTTGATAAGACCAATCAAGTAAAGGTGTGTTGAGGCTTTATATTGTAGGTACTGGATTGCATCTCAGACAAAGGCTTGCAAGTGGTGGCCTCCAGTTGCAAAGACTTACAAGAACTCAGGGTATTTCCTTCAGATTTCTATGTTGCTGGTTATTCTGCAGTGACAGAAGAAGGACTTGTTGCAATATCCTTGGGGTGTCCAAAGCTGAACTCGTTGCTGTACTTCTGTCACCAAATGACCAATGCTGCACTAATTACTGTTGCTAAGAACTGTCCAAATTTCACACGATTCAGACTTTGTATTCTTGAGCCAGGAAAGCCAGATGCCATGACAAACCAACCATTAGACGAAGGCTTTGGTGCTATTGTTCGTGAGTGCAAGGGGCTAAGACGTCTGTCAATATCTGGTCTGCTCACAGACAAAGTTTTCCTGTATATTGGAAAATATGCAAAACAAATTGAGATGCTCTCTATAGCATTTGCTGGCGACAGTGATAAAGGTATGATGCATGTTATGAATGGATGCAAGAATCTAAGGAAATTGGAGATTAGAGATAGCCCATTTGGTGATGCTGCACTCTTGGGGAATGTTGCAAAGTATGAGACAATGCGATCCCTTTGGATGTCATCTTGCAATGTCACATTAAAGGGGTGCCAAGTCCTTGCGTCAAAGATGCCGATGCTCAATATTGAGGTCATAAATGAGTGGGATGGTAGCAATGAAATGGAGGAAAACAATGGAGAACTCCCTAAAGTAGAGAAATTATATGTGTACCGCACAACTGCTGGAGCCAGGGGTGATGCACCAAATTTTGTTAAAATCCTATAGAGCTAGCTGAGAGTAGCCTGGTATTCTCTTATTCCAGAAGGTACCCCTTTTCATTTCTTCCAAAATTCCATTCTCTAGCTTGTTAATAGGAGTGTTGTTTGAACTTGCATTGTTTTGTACCTTAGCTTGTTTTGATCACTAGATCCTTTTATTCTCACTGCATGCCCCCACACCCATGAAAACTAGCGTGTAGAGGTGTTCATGTAGCTTATTTTGTGGGCTGAAATATTTAGCTCACAAGTCACAACTCACAAGTTAGTTTGGATGTACCTTTTTTCCTGTCTTGCGTAAGCTCAGAAGCGGATCAGAGGTCATCTTTAATCGTTTACTCAAATCATTCTGCAAGACGAAGCTTCTGTTATGATAAATCCAAAGTCTAAAAACAAGGCTGATCTATGAAAAGATTGAACTGGGTATAGTACTTGCAGCATGATGCTTGCACAAACTTTATTCTGCCTAACCTTTATCCACTCCTTTTTTTCTTCCCTGGTAGAGATTGTAGCTACTCATAGCTCTAATTCCTGTCAACAGGATCTTTTCTGTTCTGTTCTGGATAGGAGCTTGCTGATATGCATGAGCCCCATCTGACTCCATTTTTCCTCTGCTCACTCAATTGCTCTTGCAGATGGTCGGTGGAATCCAGGAGGCAGGCTAGGGGGCACGGCAACAGTGGTAAGCTCTTGAGGTGTCTCTCCTTTGCAGGGTCAGGAAAAGCAACGTAGGTGTGGTAGATTTATCTTGGAGCATCTGGCTGGAATCAGCCATCATCCACAGTATAGCTGTCTTTTAGCACCATTTGGTCGTGCGAAGGAGGCCATATCCTGTGCAATTTCTGAACAAGTTCAGGACCACCACCAATCCATCATTTTAGCTTCGTCTTTTTTCTTACCTTGTGTAATATGCCGAACGCACTTCCATTTACTTTTTTGACATTGCAACAGTGGATTGCTGCTGTGCTGCTGTAATGCTTGTTTCAGCCTGACCGGGAATGTTTTGGGGACAATGATTCGTTTTTCTTGTCATGTAAATGCATTGACTAGAATAATTTCTGCATCATTCTGCTATTACCTGTTTTTTGGAGCTGTCTTTCGCTTTTCTTTGTTCTTGCATGTGTTGAAAATCGTTTTGGCGTTGATGCCGTAGTTTTTTGTACTCTTCGTCGTCTTCCTCAATGGAAGTGGCCGACAAGTTGCTCCTCCCGTCCTGCCGTCGTCCACCTCTGACCTCCCCAATCAAGAACAGTGCATCACACGAAATTCTTTGAGAATTTGGGCCCTATAGAAAAGAAATGTGATTTTATAAAAGTAATCGTTGGAAAATATAAAACGTTCATATATTTAGAAACGGTAGCGCAGAACGAATTAATTGTATTTTGTCTCAAAGTTCAGTGTAATTTGTATTTTTACTCTACCTCTCGGGCTTTGCATTCTTTACGTCATCCTTGTTGTATGTTAACCTGTCCGGTAATCATAAATAATCCGCACATATATAAAAAAAATATAAAGTGCATCATATATATGACAAAATAATAAATTCCCGAACTCCTTTTGTTTGAATACAAAAATTACTTCCCATTCTTCCCAAAAATGTTTCAAATTACTACCTTTTTTTCCTCACGTAGGTGTTGGCCATGGAGGGGTAAAAGTTTTCCCTCACATGGATGTATGCTGGTGTGATGAATCAAGTAAGTGTAAAAGTTTTATGAGTGTAGAGCATCTTCAGTATTAGCTATAAAAAGTGACTTCCCTCTATATAACTTTTTGGGATTTTTTTATAAATATAAACCACTTTAAATATATTTCTCTTCAACATAGTTTCTAAATTATAGTCTCTGAGTATGTTCTTCAAAAATAAGGAGCAAAATGATTAATTTTAAGATTCGTTTGTTTTTAGAAGCTATTTAGATTATTTTTTGGAGCTAATGTTTTAATTATAATCTCAAATATTTAGAGAATAAGATCTTTTAAACTTCTCCGTGAGATGCTCTCACGAAGGATATGCCGGTAGGAGGATCGTGAGTAAGGGTCGAGGGGTGCACTATTTAATTAAATCATGCCTATAACCGCGGTACAGTACGGTGTAGTAGTTGTATATTTAAAAAAGTCAATATTTATAAATTTTAACTATTGATTAAACTAGCAATTAGCAATGTTTATGTTTAGTGTCGTAAAAGTGGTACTATTGTATTTGTGCGGTCTGATTGGATGAGTATTTTTAAATTATAGACCGAAGAAAAACAGTAACGAAAACTAATTTGAGAGTAATATTATACTTATATTTTTAGCGAACTAAAATATAATGCTAACAAATAGAAAATGACGAAAATAATCCTAAATTAAGTCAAAAAGTATTTTCTAAAATTCAAATTTATGTATGGCTTATAAGTTGTATCTCAATTAAATGGATCAATATTTGAAAGTACTTCTGTAGAGAGCGGAGCCACATTTAGCCTAGAGGGTGCCTTAGCACCTAGGTGAAAAAAACAAAACAGTGTTTAATGCCTCTTATTCACCGTATGCGTATATTCTAAATCTAATATATGAACATTCTAACCTGAAAATCAGTTCACAAATGTATAGATAAAATATAAATGCTTTAGTGAAGTACTCTATTTTTCACTTACTTTGTCTCTCCTTCTATATGTAGGGATGGATCTAAAAATACATCACATCTAAGGTTAATACAACTATTCTTAACTAATCATTCAATTTTTTTTAAAGATTTTTTATATAATTTCATCGCAAAGGAATTAGGGGTGTAGCTCAAGTCCTTAACCGTCCCACCACCCCTTTGTGCATGATATTGATTTTGCAATAGTTCATAATATATAATGAAAGATACGAATGATTAAAGTTCAATGTTAGAGACCGTGTTAAATATATGAACGTCTTGCATTTCTAAACGGAAGAATTATTTTTTATGCTTACGGTGTAATTTGTCCGGCCGGTTTTATGGTTGAGGGTTAACGAACAACAATCGAAGCTAAGGGGACATACGACGAACGGGAAAATAAGCATATTTGCTCTAAAGTTGACATAAACTTGAAGATTTATTATATAGTTAGTGAGACTTGTAAATTTGTCCCATAAATATGAATGGTGATTTTTTAAATAATGTTTTTTTTAAAAAAATTCAAATCAGTATGGCCTTTTCAAAAATTTGTAAATCTAGCATGGTCAGCCAACTCATGGGCGAGTCGGTTCTTGGTCAGCCGACTACTGCCACGTCAGCAGGAGTCGACCGACCAAGGACCGACTCCCTGTCACGTCAGCACAACGGTTAGTTTCCTGGCCAACTGGTGCCACGTGGTGCTAGTCGGCTATTGAAACACCGACTGTAACCCTATATAAAGGGAGCCGAACGCTCCTTTCTCCCACCCCAACCTTGGCTATCCACTTCCCTTTAAGAGGTATGCATTTTTTCTCTAGTTTTAATATTTGTAGTTTAGTAGTATTTTAGTAGTAATTTAGGAGTAGTTACTAGTAATTTAGGAATAGTTTAGGATTAATTTAGTAGTAGTTTAGGAGTAATTTAGGAGTAATTAGTAAATAACAACACTTTAGTAGTAATTTGACAGTACTTTATGATTTATTTATCGGTAGTTTAATAATATTTAGTAGCAATTTAATTTACTGAATTTATATAGATACATTGCAATATGGTGAAAAAAGATATAGCTACTTACGGTCCCGATACTCGTCACCGTCCGCCAGAAGTTGTCGAACCCCCATGTGTTTTTGTGGAGACACATGTAAATTTTGGAGAAGCCGGGATGACTTCACCTACGAGATGAGGTACTAGAAGTGTGCGAACTACTCTTGGACTCCGGAGAAGCCAAAGACAAGGCCGAAGCGTGGACCACGTGCAAACAAACCGGTATTAATAATTTTTTCTATTCTTTTTCATATTTGACTTGAATCAATCACTTACAATATGTCTATTAATATTTATGCTTGTAGGTAACTCCTCCATCGTCACCACCTCCGCTCCGTGACTTTGTCGAATGGATCGACAAAGAGGTGGATCTGGAGGACTGGGCCTCGCTTTTGAGGCACCATGAGTTCAGTAGGGAGCTCTTTGAGATGAGATGCAAGTGGGAGGAGGAGCACGAGGAAGAATTAAGGAGGAGGGAGGAGGCGGAGCGCAATGCAAAAGAGGATCGTGAGGTTGATAGAGAGAAGAAGTGTGAGAGGGCTCGCCGTGCGCATGCAGCAAGATCAGAGGCCGTAAGGAAGGGTAAGTACCCTCGGTGCACTCAATAGACACGTAGTGTAGTTTGTATTTTTAAATTTATGTTGTACTGTGTTATGTTGTGTACTACTTTATGTGTTGTTTGTGTTGTACTGTTTTAATAAGTGGTACTTTATGTTATGTTTTGTTGTATTGAATTATTAGTACCATACGAGTTTGATCATAAATTTAGTAGTACTTGTTTTTCTTCGAACGTTCGAAGAAAACAACGTAGGTCCATACAATTAGTTAAACACGGTTGGATAGTACAACTATCGTCCTACTGATTTCTCCGTTCTCTCTTGCCTAGCACATCTTTGTTGCTCTTTGTACCTAAGTTGTTTTTGCCTGTTGTATGCCCTCTGTTGGCTCTACTCTTCACTCCATCTCGCACGCCTCGCTCGATCATCAGCTTCAATCCTTCTTGTTTTGTACTCAGAGTGATTTTCTGCCTCTGTGATGGTTCATCCTCGTATGTAGGTTGTGTAACATCTATCCACCATCGGAATGAGTATGTCCTAACATTTTGCTGCTACGGTAACTAGTTAGGTCTATGTTGCGTTAGAAATTCAACATGTTCAATTGTTGTCATCACTTACCACGACGTGGTCATGTAGGTTGGGGCACACAAATTCTCTCTTTCCCCTTGAGTCGCCTCTGAGCGATGTCCGTATAATACAACAATTACCACATGTGCACGTAGGTCATTGCTCCCAGTCGGGAATTCCTAGAGGATTTGTCATACAATGTGAACTAGCATGCTCAACCTTGAGTAGATGCTCTTCTTTCCTTCTAGTGTACTCCTCAATAGTCTCGGCTTGTCTTACATTCCCGCTAGCAGATCCTTGGCTTGAATCATCGATCCATTGGGTGAAAGGACACTTCCTTGGATTATCCCGCAATAGCAAATCTTGCTAAGTTAATTTATGTATGTGCGAACTAAAATTAATGTTTATGTTCTTATCATGAAGTCATCATCGATGACGGGACATATAAAGAATGTTCTACCATCATCTTGTCCCAACGTCGTAGTCATTACCTAACAACGTTCTCTACAATGACACTTCGGATGTTGAAGCCATGGTGGTACTCCGATCGGATGTTCGGTCCCCCTAGGATTAGTTGACATAGCGGAGAAAGGCGTATAGGTACACAAAGTAATAAATAATCACAATTCTATAGTTGAAATATATGAAGTCAATATGTATAAAGCAGGTATAAAATCGATCATAGAAGCGTTGTTTGCAATTGCAAATGATAATAATAAGTGCATAGTAATTATAAGTGCAACATTACGAATAACATACAATACAAATCAAAATGTCTCACGATACACATCTAACCACGACGCCTACCCCTAGTACGTCTCGGTGGCGCATCTAAAAATGTAAGTCTATCCGGTGAACGACGCACCCTAACTGGTCTAGCGGTCTGCTGCTCCTCAGTCTGAGTGGACAATGACGCTCTGGTAAGCTGCGAAGGCCCAAAGACGTTAGCGAAGTCAGCCGACCAATTTGCTAATCCTAATGCGTCTTGTTGGAAATCGGCACCGCTATCGATCGATGCAGACGGACTCTGATAAATATGGTCCACAGGCCACGACTGTTGTGCATACAACGTTGATGGCCCCGCCGCTGATGGGCCCAGTGCTGATGATGGGATAGCACCAAAATAAGTTCCCACTTGTGGCTAGGAATGATGTTCATACAACGTTATACAAATAAGTAATTATTAATGACAGCATACATCAAAATGAAAATAAGTGTTAGACTCTACAATACTCATCAGTTGTCACCTGTGCTCCATACTCCGATGGACCTGCACCAAAAGCAGTATCCCCTGGACCATACACTGCTTGGTTCGCACCATAATTAATTTGCACGTTTAGCGCGTACCATGAAGGCGGTGCGTGCATCGGTGGAGCTGCAGCTGTAGGAGGATACAGGCTGAGGTACTGAGGTGGAGGAGGACGAGGCCGATGTGCAGGAGGGGGCTGAGGTGCGGGCCACGGTACAGTTCCTAGAGGTGGTCGTATCGACATGCGGAAAAGAGACATGTCAATGTGTTCGACAACCGTTCGCATCAGTGTCCACTCATGCTTGGCCTTAGGATGTTTGTTCCACTCGTCAACAATGTGGTCCATAGAATCTTGTGCCATCCAAACATGATTGGACTGGAAAAAAATAATCATAAAAATATCAACAAGTACAAATAAAAATAGATGATTGTCATGTACTTACCCCCGCATGCCATGACGATGCTATGTGCGAAGGATGTATCTAGGTGACATCGAGAATAGGTGGATGATCATTGGCCTCTTGCCGTACGTGGCGAACCCTAGTCCGAACTGAGTACCATCAAAGGTAATCATAGTATGTCGATGGATCATAGTCGGCTTCCTCGTCGTGCACATCTTCAAGTGCACCTAACCACCACTGGATCCATGGTTGCATCTTTACAAACCATGACTCACCACGCTTCACAATTCGCTTCTGCATGTATCAAACAAGTGTAAGTTGTAGTACATAACATTCGAACATGATAAATATTGTACGAATTTACCTATGCTGATCGTCAGAAACAAGGTGCTCAATAGGAAGATGAAACTGTTGTGCTTTCTCAAACTGTCAACAGACACGTTGCGGGGCATATCCCTCGATCATCACTTCAAATATGATGCACTGACGTGTCCTCCACCACCAGGCGTCCCGAAAGCAGAACAATAAGAATCCATAAGGCGCACGACGATGCACGTACTATGGAAGGTATGCTATCCAGCGGAAGTCCTCTGCCCAAATATTATCCATCTGTGCAACATGGGCATGTTTACGTGCCCATGCCGCCTACAAAATAAGGCATGCTAATACACAATTAATGTTAGTTCATTTGCAAGTGTAAGAAACAATGACCTGTCCACGAGTCCAAATGTACCCCATCGTATGATCCGATGTCGGTGGATATAGTGTCATGTCAACCTCGGGCCGACCCAAGCACACCCTCTCGTATGACCATATCTGTATCAATAACGGGCAGCCGGTGATCGATCCGCCATGCATAAGTTGTTGACATGCACCACAAAGTCCGTGGTATATGGCACAAAGAATAGCATATCCCCACAAGTATTGTGGCACGACATCATCAGGGTCATCGGCAATAGCTCGGGCAAACTGGACTAGGTGCTTGTCCACACTATCTGCATGTGTGCTGGTGAACATGACCCAACCGAGAAGAAACAAAATGAAACACTCTAGATGACGACTCACTGAGTAAGCATCAGCGTCATGGTCGAGGTAGTCGGCCTATCAAAAAATAAATTTTGGTACGACACAAGTAGAAATAGAGTAATGCTTAACTTTAGGAGGAAATAATAATGATGTATCTGATATTGACGCAACCAGTTCTGCGTCGGACCGTGTGAGTCCGTGAATTCATTTGCTACATGTGGTAGGAGAGGATGGACATTGGCAAACCGGTCGAGAAAGTGTTCTCGCCATGATAGGTACACATCGTCTGCAACAATGGGTGATCCTGCTAATGGCAGTCCTAGAAGCAACGACACGTCCTGCAATGTGATTGTCACCTCACCACAAGGCAGGTGAAAGGTATGTGTCTCTGGCCTCCACCTATCGACCCACACTATCAAAAGAGATCGATCAAATGGAAACCTGCAGCCGTGTCCAGTCGCCATCCTCGCTAGACCAAGTAAACCGGCACCACGCAACCTAGTTGAGAAACCATGTTGAAGAATATGGTTTTGATATTCCAGATGTGATGAGTGATTGTCAACGGAAGTCAAAGGAAGGGAGAGATGAAGACCTGCCGAGTCTGAGGCGCATGTGACTCAGGTACACGGGCAATGAGCGATGGCCGGGCAGAGGAGCTACGGAGTCGGGCTGGCCCAATCCGGGTACATGGCTAGGAGCGGCAGATGATCCACTAGTCTATTGACTGGGTTTGACTCAGGTACACGGGCGGCGAGCGATTGCCGGGCTGAGGGAGCTGCGGGGTCGGATCGGCCCAATCCGGGTACCCGGTGCGAAGACGGTGGACGCTTTGTCAGTTTCGGCGCAAAACTGACAATCTATCATTAATTCGTTCTTTAGGATTTTAATATTTAGTTTTTAAGTTTAGAATATTTTTATTTGAGTCAAGTAATTTTTCTAAGAATATTCTAGTAATTTTCGGAATTTATTTTAGAGTCAGTTTATTTTACCCTAGGGGTAAAGTAGTCTTTTCATGTATTAGGATTTGCCTATAAACAGGCCCCTATCCCCTTGGGGATAGATGACTGTTTTCTAATAGATCAATCTACAGTCCATTTTCGTTTTCCACCGAAAATATTTCGATCTACAAATTTCATCGCTGTTTGTTCTTCTCTGAGAAATTTCTTCGGCGGCTGACGCTCGGCAGAAAGGCAAGCAGCGAAGCAGCTGATGCTCGGCAGAAAGGCAAGCAGCAGGGCGTGCTCGCCGACGCAAGTGCCGGTGCATGCAGGAAGACCGGCGGCAAGAACAAGGAAGCCAAAGAAAAATTGGCTTTTTGCTTCCCGCGCGGGCCCCACGTGCCAGTTTTTTTCCGTAGGTTGCTGCTGTGCATTCTTCTTTCCACGGCTGGCAGCAGTACTCTGGCCGCAGCTATCCAGCGCAAGCCAAGCGGGCCCCACACGAGCACAACGCCGCATAGATCTGCAACTACTGCCAAATTGGTTTTTGCGCACTGCGATTCGAACGGTGATAGTTTATCTCCTATTGTTAATTAGTCTAATTATGTTAGTTATTTCGTAGTTAATCTTTATCTGCAAGTTTTATTAGTATTAGCATAAAAATTAATCTTGCAGGTAATTTTTTAATCTGTTAAATTGTTATTACTTATCTTGTATTATTTCTTTAAATAGATCTGTTTAAATTGTTCATATAAAAGAAAAGAAAAATTTATTAGTCATGATAATTTTTATGTCTCTAGCGTGAAATATCTTTAGGTTATTTCTGAATTAATTTTTGGTGATCCAAATTTTTTAGTTAATTACTATTTTATTTTAGACTGCAATCTGAACAGTTTATTAGGATATTTAGTGCTTTGTATTACGTCATTAAATATTTCTAGTACCCATTTTATATACTGCAGTATTTTTATTTAGTTTATATTTAATATCATTTTAATTAGGACACCGGTCATTTTTAGTCTAGACAACTTTAATTCCAGTATTTTGTTTTTGCTAATATTATTTGTCTGGTTAAGTTTGGTTGGGGGTTGGGATTAAAATATAGCTTAGCGAGAAATTTTTAGGCGCCCATTCACCCCCCCTCTGGTCGCTACTTTCGGTCCTACAAGTGGTATCAGAGCGAGGTTAGGTTTTTTTAATATCTTAACCGATTCAAAACCTAGGTAGTGACCATGACGTCTTCTGGTAAAATCCCATCCCTAGAAGCTTTTGGCTACACTTATTGGAAGACTCGGACATATGGGAGATTTGTGTTCATCCTAATTTCACGATAACGACTATTGCTGCGGATACTGCTGAAAATGTAATTACCCAGCATCAAAATAATAGTAAGGCGGTGAACATTTTATTTTCTGGTCTAGGTCCTAGTGAGTTTGAGCGTGTTAGCCATCTCACCACTGCTCGTGAGATCTGGGCTACCCTCCAGGCACACCATGAGGGGACAGCTCAGGTCAAGGTTAGATTATATCAGACCTACCGGCGTGAGTATGAAAATTTCTCACAGAAGCCGGGTGAGACTGTTGAGGCTTTGTTTGGTCGTTTTCAATTGATCATTAACAAGCTTCGTGTTAACAAGGCCGAGGGTGATCAGTTGGTCTCGAATCATGAACAGGCGCTTAAGGTACTCCATACCTTGGACCATAAGATCTGGGAGATCATGGTCTCTTCTATTGTTGAGAGCACATCATATGATACCTTGACCATCGCAGAGCTTTTTAGTAAGCTCAAGGCCTCAGAGGTCGATATTCAGTTGAGATCAAATCTCATTGATTCTGGCTCCAAGACTCTGGCACTTGCGACACCATCTGCTGATCCTAATGCCATGAGTTGTACTGCTTTTTCCTTGATGTCTATCTCCGAGGAACAACTTGATACTCTAGGAGATGATGATTTGTGCCTGTTTAACAATCGAGTGCGACGTGTCTATGATAAGCGAATGTTTAAGAGACACGACACAAAATTCGGATGCTTTGAGTGTGGTGACCCAGGTCATTTCATCGCCGACTGCCCCAAGTAGAAGAATTACAAGAAGGGCACCAGCGACAACTCTTACAACTCCGGCAAGTATGACAACTCCACAAAGGGCAAGCCCAAGACAAGATTTTTTCGAAAGGCTCTAAAGGATTACAGGCGTGAGAACAAGAAGCGAGACAAAACCTTCTTCGCCGAGATGGAGAAAAGATACTCCAAGAGATCCTCGTCTTCCTCCTCATCTTCAAGTTCAAGTGATGAAGAGATCATGATTAGAAAGGGGAAGGACAGGGACAATCCGGCAGGCCTCTGTTTCATGGGCTTCGGGGACAAGCCGAAGAGTCGCTCACGTCACAGCCGAAGAACCCACAAGAGCTTCTGCTCAATGGCTCTTGGGGAGAAGAAAGAGAAGGACTCCTCCGATGACTCCAATGACGACGACGATGAGAAGGCATCTTCCTATGAACAAAAAGTTGTTAATTTACTAGAACAGAATAGTCAAGAGTTGAAGTATCGGGAGAAACTGCTTAGAGGGGCTAAGAAGAGGATAGATGAGCTTGAGAGTGAGCTTGCCACAGCAAATGGCAAGATTGAGAGTCTGTCTTCTTCCCCTTGCTTGGGTGATAGTGGTGAGTGCCCTAACTGTGAGGTGCTGTTGTGTGACCTAATGACTCTTAAGTCCAGGTACACAGAGAGAGTAGATGAGAGAGACACATTGGCTACTGAGCTTGAGAGCGCTCAGCAGGAGCTAAAAGATGCTCATGCCACTATCGTCGCACCTTGTGTAGACTGCCCATCCCATTTAGGTAGTATAGCTGAGCTGAGAGCCAAGAGTGATGAGCAGTTGAGCGAATTAGCTGGAGTGAGAGCTGAGTTGGAACAGACTAAGATAGAGCTTGAGACCTTGTCAGTTCCATCCACTATTTGTGAGAACTGCTTATCCATTAGAATGGAGTTGATCAAGCTAAAAGCTGAGAAGTCTGTCGAAGTTGATAAAGAATGTGAGATCTGCTTGTCTCAGGTGGAGGTGTTAGCTTCATTGAGAGAGGAGCTAGCTGATGTTCAGAATGAGAACTTTTACCTCCGTTCAATCCTGAGTTGGATTAGTGCTAGAGAGCCACAGCTCGGCATGATGATCCAGTAGTTCAAGAGACATGATGGTTTTGGGGTAGGGTACACATATACCAAGGCTGATTTTGAGAGCGCCATTAGCCGTGCAGTGGAGTGGAGTAAGATAACTCCCGAACAGAGATATCCCAAGACTCACTCCACTGAGTCCTTTAAGGATAGTCAGCCCAAGGATGGAGTGATCCAAGAACAACCTAAAGCTCCACCTAAGAAGCAGATCTGGGTTCCTAAGCCTAAAACTCTTCACACTTCTCTTGATTCTTTACCTGGACCCTCTCACACCAAAGATGATACACCAAGCACCACCAAGCCTAAGAATCCCAAGTCTCAACCACATCCCAAGAAGCCTACCTATCACTGTGAGTTCTGCCAGAGAGACGGGCATCTAGAGGAGTTTTGCTTCAGGAGGAAGCGGGTTGAGCGAGCAGAGAGAGCTCGAGGTGGGCAGGAGCAGTTCTACCAGCAGGGTGGTAGACAGATAGTTCCTCGACGTAGAGAGAGGCTAGAGGCCAGGCCACGTCGTGTAGGTGGTGGTAGAGGAGACGATTTTTATGATCGTGCTCCGGAGGGTGGTTTCCGTTCCGGCAGAGTTCCAGATCATTATGGATACGGTTTTGGACCTCGTGACCGTGATTTTAGGAAGAACAGAGGACCGCACTTTGATCCGCGCTTCAGTCCAGACTCATATGATTCCTTTTGCTTTCCTACATACGCGCAGATGGCTCGACATTGGTTCAACACTTTTACTAAACCTGGCATTGGACCGTTTGGTCCCACTCATGATTATTGATCGTGTTTTGGGAGCTGTGTATTTTTTTAGGATATTTTGAGTCAGCTTTTCATTAGTATCATTTTTTCCTTCTTCTGTATTTTTATTGAGTCTTTTTGTGTGTGTTCATATCATGCATAATCATCAATCACATTTTGAGCTTTCTTCTATTATATGATTAATCTGCTTTACTGAGAAACCAAGGGTTGGTTTCGGAGTCTGTGATGAGTGATTGACAGGCTTTTACCCTCTGTTTCGAAGGGGTACCTCCGAAGGGGTTTGGAGGTTGGTTCTCCGAAGGGGACTTCGGAGGCTGTTTCACCGAAGGGTTCGGTGGTTCTGGTTGCTGCAGCTGTTGCAGCGGAGTGTGCCTGTCGGAGGGGTCCGTCAGTACACGAGGACTGGTTTGTACCGAAGGTCTCGGTACTTTGGGCGGTACACCGGAGGGTGTGCCGAAGGTTGCTAACCCGGAGAGGTCTCCGGAGTACTGGATACACTTGTCTGTTTGTCTGTAGTGCGCAGGGGACTTCATAGGCGACGGACGGTTCATAGCAGGTGAACCTGGGTCAAGCGGGAGGCTTGATGCCAGTGGAGCGGGGAGGTCCGTCACGAAGGCTGCGAAGGGGTCAAGGTCGGACCTCGGGTCGAGGTGCACCAGGAGAGGGCAGTAAGTGCGGAGCGTGGCTCCGGGTGAAGTTACTCCGAGACAAAGTCCTCGAAGGCGAGACACTTCGAAGGGTACTTCGGAAGGAGTGACTTCGGAGTTTGGTGGATCAAGTCCTCAGCAGAGGCAAGGCGTTCGAAGTGTGCTCCGGTGGGAGACACTCGAAGGTACCTGACGAAGGTCTCAGAAGTCAAGGTGCATCGAAGGCATGGTCCGGGTGAGGCTCGTCGAGGAGTGTGCTCGGGGAGAGACACTGCGATGAAGTGCTCATGGAATGCTTCATGCGGAGACCTTGGACGAAGGAGGGACTTCGAAGGGTGGTACTCCGAAGGAGGGCTTCGGAGTGACGCAGGCTTCGGAGTGAGGCTAGCTCCGGAGCGAGGTTGACTTGTGGCGCTTCGGCCATGCATGGCTTCGGTACACGGACTAACGGAGTTCGAGCTGATAGTAGCTGCGAAGCTGAGGTGGTCCACTCCGGAGGTGTTGGTGCGAAGGCCCAAGGGCTTTGACGGCTTTGGCTCAAAACCGTCATTGTATCGAAGGCTGACTTCGGTGAAGCGAAGGCCGTCAGGCTCAAGGCTTCTCACCGAAGCTACCGCACCCCTCGCGTGCGAAGGGAGGCTCCAGAAAGGTCAAAGACTGCAAAGGCTGACATTGTCTGCTCTGCAAAAAGCTGACGCTGTCCCCTCTACAAAGCTGACAGAGAAGCCTCCAGAATAAAGTTGACTACCTTTTGTACCCCTCTATTCTGTAGAGACAAAACTGGTGTAAACCCTAGGGGTAAAGTAGTCAATTCACATGGGTGAATAGTGGCTATAAATATGGGGGCTGAGTAGGTAACATTTAACACTTTGAGCATTTACTGTTGAGCTCCTGTACTAGCCTCCGCATTCTTTGTATTCATCCTGAGTTCATTTTTAGTGTTCCCTGTTCAAGCAGCGAAGCCCTGCTTCTGTGTCAAGTTTCTGCTTGAGCTTGTTTCACATACCTCGCTACATACTTCGATAGTCTGTGTGTCACTTCGAGTGACTTGTGATAGTGCACCGAAGCCTGTCTAGGCGAAGTGTGTGTTGTGCGAAGTGTGTTTTTCAGTGTGCGTTCGCTCTGTGTAACTGGAGGCTAGACCTCGCTGTTTAGTAGCGAAGCCCTGATCAAAGCCCGTTTTTCTTCCTGTGTCATAGCCCTTAGCGAAGTCTGTAAAGTGTGCGTTTAGACCTTCGTAGTATGAAGCCCAGCACCAGTTGCTGTCGCTAAGTATTTGGTCGAAGTCCTCAGAGGGTAGTCCACTCTTGCGAAGGGTGAAGTGCGAAGCCTGCTCGAAGCACCCTGTGTGCGGAGCCTGCACTGACTTGGCAGAGTTGTTTTTCGGGGTTGTGGGTGGAGCGAAGTCTGCTTGACTTCGGACTTTTACTCCTTGCGAAACCTGTGTTCGGAGCCATCAAATACCTCCGAACCTGAACTTCGAAGGTTGTGTCCGAAGCCTGTTCCGCAGTAGACTGAATTAAAACAGAAGGCTATTTTTAGCCTGAAATTTTAAAAGCTCCCATTCACCCCCTCTCGTCGCCGTTTCCGGTCCAACAATTGGTATCAGAGTGGGTTAAGATCACCAGTTGACCTTAACCGGTTTTGTGTTCTGTTGGCGACATGGACAGAGCTAGTAAAATTCCTCTGTTCGATGGGACTGATTTTGCATACCGAAAGGTGCGCATGGAGGCTTACTTGCTAAGTCAAGGAAATGCAATTTGGGAGATTGTGGACTCACAATACTTCATCCCTGATACTCGCACCTCTCAAATAGAGAAGGATCAGTATAATGCCAACTCCAAGGCAAGAAATATACTGTTCATTGGTTTGAGTAGAAGTGAGTTTGATAGGGTGCAGCACCTTAGGACTGCTAGGGAAATTTGGACCACTCTCACTATTTTTCATGAGGGCTCTACACAGATTAAGGCCAAGCGCCAAAGCACATACAATCAACAGTATCAGCTGTTTGTGCAGGCACCTGGTGAATCCATAGATGCCATGTTTTCTCGCTTTGATGCAATAGTGAGTAACTTGCGGTCCAACGGGATGCTTGCTTACAATGATCATGATAGGTCTATCAAGCTTCTCTATGCTCTTGATCGTAGCATATGGGAAGTGAAGATATCCAACATTGAGGAGTCCGCAGGCTATGACACATTGACCTGTGATGAGCTCTTCAGCAAGTTGAAGTCCACAGAGATTGCCAAGGCATCTCTTGCAGTGCACATAAACTCCTTGCCACAGCCATTGGCATTGATTTCTAGCACTAGCCGTGGCACCACTGCAGAACCAAGCACATCTGGCACGTGTGTTCTTGCAGATGGTTTTGCTTTGTCCTCCCTGGTCTCCGTCACTAAGGAGCAGGTGAACACTCTGGATGATGATGAGCTTGCTCTCATTGCCAGAAGGTTCACCCGTTTTCATCATGAGAGACGGGATCAGAGGAGAAGTGGTTTTAGTGGTTGCTTTGAATGTGGCGACACTTCTCATATCAAGGCCAACTGCCCTAAGCTTAAAAAGAGAAATGAGAGTGAGCGCCCTAAATACCACAAAAAGGAGAGGAAGCCTTTTGTGAAGGGCAAGCGCGACAAGGTGGCTAAGAGAGTAGCCAAAGCCGCTTCCAGAGCATTTGTTGCTGCTCTCAGCGACATCGACACTTCCTCAACTGAGGAGTAGAGCTCTGAGGAGGAGGAGTCCCCAAGGAAGGAGGACAAGAAGGACAAGAAGGGACGAGACATCACCGACCTTTGCTTCATGGCCGACAACGATCACAGCGGCGATGAGCTTGACTCATCTGAGGTACCACTATCCTATGACCAGCTTTCAATAAAATTAGATGAGCTGAATGAAGTAGTTCTTGGTCAGGATAGATTACTTGTGCAAGCCGCTAGAGAAAGAAAAGACCTTAGACTTAGGCTAGAATTTGTTTCTACCGAGTATGCCATGCTTAAGTCTAAAGTTAATGATGCTGAATGTGAATCTTGTACTGTAGTCATGGGTGAGCTTGCTCAGTTGCGTTCTGTACATGCTCAAACTCTATCTGAGCTTGAGACTGCACAGAAGCAGCTTTTGGTGGTTGATTCTAGACCTTATGATTTAATTGAATGCATGAACAGTTCTTTATTACGCGAGAGCATTAATTTACGTGATAAACATGTTCATGATTTAGAGGCTAGATTGGAGAGGGCCGGTAGTTCTGAGGATGTGCAGCCTGTTTGTGACACGTGCATTACCCTTAAGGACCAGCTAGGCACTGTTAGAGAGCGAGATGAGAACCTCATGTCTGAAAATGAATACCTTCTTTCCGTGGTTAACAAATGCACTGAGGGAAAGGGTAGGATGGATTTGCTCTTGGCCAAGACCAAGATGTGTGCTGACAGAGCAGGGTTAGCTCTAGGTTTGGGTTTTGAGAGGATTCCTTCAGATAGTGGAAACAAAACTGTTTTTACCTCTCCCACTACCCTAGAGAAAGAGAGAGCTCTATTAGACACTCCATCAGCCAAAAAGCCTACCCGAGCTCAAAAGAAAACCACCCCTCCTGCCAAGAAAATCCCTCCCAAGAAAACCACTCAGCAGAAGCCCAAGGAGCCTGTGAGAGTTGCTCCTAAGACCCATGAGAGTGCCCCTAGGAGAGTTTTTCATTGTTCCTATTATCAGCGGGCGGGTCATTTGGTTGGGTTCTGTTTTTGTCGCATCAAGGATGAGCGACGCTCTCAGGCGGTGAGTTACCAGGACATGCATTACCCATCTTTAGGTATGCATGAGTCTGAGTTTTACTATCGCCCTGCTTTTGAGGCTCCTCGTGCTTCTCGGAGAGGTTTTGCTCCTCGAGGTGTACACCATGTTCCATATGGTGGTAGACCCCGGGCGAGTAGCTTTGTACCTCGTCAGAGTAGGAGACCTCGACATGTTGTTCGTTCACAGCATGTAGGTAGACCTCGCACTTTGCATCATTCAGATTATCATGTGCGTAGACCGTCTAGTTTTACTGTGCCTACTACTTGTGTCACTCAGTGCTGGATGCCTCGTCATTTTTTCACTCACCCCAGCACTGAGCGATCGAGATATTCTTATCATGTGTAGGCGACAGATCGAGGCTTGGAGGGCACGTGGATCATGGACTCCGGTTGTTCGCGCCATATGACCGGAGATGCAGCATGGTTCTCCAGCCTCACCTCAACCAAGCAAAGGGAACATATCACCTTCGGAAACAATCGAAGGAGTAGAGTGAAAGGTAAAGGTGTGGTAAGAATTAACTCGAATTTCACTCTCAAAGATGTTGCATTGGTTGAAAACCTAGGATACAATTTGCTGTCTGTATCTTAGTTGCTTGATGAGGGCTTCGAAGTGCGATTTCATCGCGATACTTCGCAAGTACTCAATTCTGATGGCGTTGTGGTGTGTAAGATCTTTAGAGTTGGGAGAGTTTTTGGAGCTGATTTCTCTGAGTCTTCTGGTTCTTCTCATTGTCTTGTTGCACATTCGACTTCTGAGCTTTGGAAGTGGCATAGGAGACTAGGGCATATGAGCTTTGAGTTGCTCGCTCGTCTGAGTGCCCTAGGTCTGATCCGAGGATTGCCCAAGCTCAAGTTTGAGAAGAATTTAGTTTGCGCTCCTTGTCGACATGGAAAAATGATTGCCGCTTCGCATTCGCCAGTCACCATAGTGATGACTGAACAACCCGGAGAACTTCTCCACATGGACACTGTAGGTCCTTCTCGGGTTAGTTCTTTAGGCGGCAAGTGGTATGTTTTAGTCATTGTCGACGATTTCTCTCGCTACTCTTGGGTCTTCTTTCTTGCCAGCAAGGATGAAGTGTTCTCACACTTTCGGAGCTTGGCTTTGAGACTTTTCACTGAACTCCCTGGTACATTGAAATTCATTCGAAGTGATAATGGCACTGAGTTCAAGAACAGTCTCTTTGTTGACTTTTGCATGGAGCATGGCATAGAACATCAATTCTCTGCTCCGCGGGTTCCTCAACAGAACGGTGTCGTTGAGAGGAAGAACCGCACTTTGGTTGAGATGGCTAGGACGATGCTCGATGAGCACAGGACTCCTAGAAAATTCTGGGCTGAGGCCATGAACACTGCATGTTACATCTCAAACCGAATATTCTTGCGCTCAATTTTAAACTTGACATCTTATGAGCCGCGTTTTGGGAGACAGCCCAAGGTTACTCATCTTCGAGTTTTTGGCTGTCGTTGCTTTATCCTAAAACGTGGTAATTTGGATAAATTTGAGTCGCGCTCTTCTGACGAGATCTTTTTGGGTTATACTACTCATGGTCATTCTTATCGTGTTTATAATTTGGAGACTAACACTGTCATCGAGTCATGTGATGTGACTTTTGATGAATCAACCCCCTCTGTTAGTTCTGCATTTGAACAGGCAAATGAACACGATATGGAACAAACCATCTTCGAAGAAGAAGATCCCAGAGATTTCGAGGATGAACACCTACTACCCTCGACATCAACCCCCGAAGCCGACCCCGCTTCGACCACTTCGGCAGAAGGTCCCGAAGCAACTACCTCGTCATCGGTCATCTTGGACCACTCCAACGCACAAGTTGACGGGGAGACTGCATCCCGCCGCGAGTCCCCACACCATGTTCAAAGGATGCATCCTCCCGAGCAGATCATTGGTGAGCTTGATCAAAGGGTAACACGTTCTCATGCTCACTTCACTAATTCTGCTTTTGTTGCTTCTTTCGAGCCCTTAGATGTTAGTCATGCACTTTCTGATTCTAGTTGGATCAATGCCATGCATGAAGAACTTGAAAATTTTGAGAGAAACCAAGTCTGGACTTTAGTTGATCCTCCACCAAATGTTCATTTCATTGGAACAAAATGGATTTTCAAAAATAAACAAGGGGAGGATGGGACTATAGTTAGAAACAAGGCTAGGCTTGTAGCTCAAGGTTATTCTCAATTAGAAGGGATTGATTTTACTGAAACTTTTGCACCTGTTGCTCGTCTTGAGGCCATTAGGATTTTGCTTGCCTTTGCGACATCCCGAGGATTCAAACTCTATCAAATGGATGTCAAAAGTGCTTTTCTCAATGGCTTCATAGGCGAAGATGTTTATGTAAAACAACCCCCTGGTTTTGAAAACCCCAAATACCCACATAAAGTCCTTAAACTTCATAAGGCTCTTTATGGACTCAAGTAGGCCCCTCGGGCATGGTATGATAGACTTAAGTCTTTTCTGCTTGAGCGGGGGTATTTCATGGGATCTGTTGATAAAACCCTGTTCACTCTCAAGCATGGCAAAGATTTCCTCCTAGTTCAGATTTATGTGGATAATATCATCTTTGGTGGCTCTTCTCATGCTTTGGTTGCCGAGTTTGCA
This sequence comes from Zizania palustris, assembly GCA_019279435.1. Lineage (NCBI taxonomy): Eukaryota > Viridiplantae > Streptophyta > Magnoliopsida > Poales > Poaceae > Zizania > Zizania palustris. The sequence goes on along the minus strand of JAAALK010000086.1, from coordinate 1,872,700 downwards.
GATGCCATGAGCAGGGAATTTGAAATGTCCATGATGGGTGAACTCACCTTTTTCCTTGGTTTGCAAATCAAGCAAAGCAAACAAGGTACTTTCGTCCACCAGACGAAGTACACCAAGGACCTGCTCAAGAAATTCGACATGGCCGATGCGAAGCCTCTCGCCACTCCAATGGCTACATCTGTAGCATTGGATCCTGATGAAGATGGAGAAGCCGTAGATCAGAAGGAGTTCCGAAGCATGATCGGCTCCCTCCTCTACTTGACTGCTACGAGGCCAGACATACACTTCGCAGTGTGTCTGTGCGCTCGTTTTCAGGCTTCACCACGAGCTTTGCACCGCCAAGCGGTAAAACGCATTCTAAGGTATCTCAAACATACCCTTGAGTTCGGCATATGGTATTCAGCGTCTTCCTCTTTATGTCTTCGAGGTTATTCCGATGCGGATTTTGCTGGGTGTAGGATTGATAGGAAAAGTACCTCTGGTACTTGTCATTTTCTGGGTACTTCTCTGGTTTGCTGGTCTTCCCGCAAATAGTCTAGTGTTGCGCAATCGACGGCTGAGGCCGAATATGTTGCTGCAGCTAGCTGTTGCTCTCAAATTTTGTGGATGGCTTCCACTTTGCGGGATTTTGGGTTAGATTATAAGAGTGTTCCACTTTTCTGTGATAACACTAGCGCTATTTGTATTGCAAACAACCCGGTTCAGCATTCCAGAACCAAACACATTGATGTGCGATATCATTTTCTCAGAGATCATAATGAGAAGGGTGATATTGAACTTCAATATGTTGATACCCAACACCAGCTAGCCGATATTTTCACGAAACCCCTTGATGCTTCTCAATTTGCCTACTTGCGTGGGGAACTTGGTGTTTGTCACCCTTACGCCATTTTGTGAGGGGGAGCGGTTTTTGATTGACTTGCATATGCTCACTGTGTGTGAAATTGCATTTACATCTCTTGCACTTATATGCCTGATTATAATTCATGAAATCGTGTCAGCTCAGCTCTATTTAATTTATCTGAAACATTCAGGAGCATGATGTTTTCTTTCCAAAATCAAATCGTGCTCACTGCTTAGTCTTGAATCTAGCATGTTTAGGTAGGACTGCTTTAGCTATCTTTTATCTTCTTGATAGCAAGACACTTTTCTTTGGATGCTAAAAATTGCAACTTGAAAAATTGTTCTACATATTCATAGATATTCATAAAATGCTAAACAATTTGTTCACTTAATCACAATTCCAAAAATCCATGATTTGCATGCTTCAAAGTAAAAAGATCCAGGTGGGTTTGTTTGTCGCACTACTCTATTCTAGACTGCTCACCATTGCACATTGGTCTGAACTGGAATAGTGTAGTGTATGCCAAAATCATTGCTTTAAGCTTCTGATGGCTTTCACGCCTAGGCTTGTCCTGATTGGAAAGTATAAGGTGGACAAACAAATAACCCCTGGCATTAAGAACAGAACAACAAAATTCATTGATCATCAAGTTTGCTTTCATTGCTCCATTTGAACCGGACTTGTCTGTCTAGAGTAGAAATTGACTAGCTTTGCGCAGTCCCTGCTCTTACTTGTCTAGTTTCCATGACTAAGTGGTGATGCTCTTATTTCAAAAATAATAAAATCACATGCTGTAATCATGTTTTTAGAGAATGTTAAATTGAGCTGAGCCCATGATCATTGGTATTACTGTTGGCATATTTTTGCTTTGTATGTCTTTGAAATTCTGCTCATTTCCAAGCAATGTATCTTTTACATGCTCCTTGATGCTTGCATTGCAAAAGGGGGAGAAATTTTTGAGTTCTCTGTTGCAAGGGGTACAACTAAATTACTCAGGGGGAGTTCTTTTTCTTGAAAAAGGGGAGATTTGCCGAAGGGGCTTTTACTCTTTTGAAAAGGGGGAGGAAAATTCTTTTATCAAGTGACATGATTTGGCTCGTTTCTGAGTTTTTATGGTCACTTGCGTGCTGAACTTTTTCAAATTTTATTGAACTTGAATTTGGTTGTCAATGCACTCATCAAGGGGGAGATTGAGAAACCAAGGGTTGGTTTCGGAGTCTGTGATGAGTGATTGACAGGCTTTTACCCCCTGTTTCGAAGAGGTACCTCCGAAGGGGTTCGGAGGTTGGTTCTCCGAAGGGGACTTCGGAGGCTGTTTCACCGAAGGGTTCGGTGGTTCTGGTTGCTACAGCTGTTGCAGCGGAGTGTGCCTGTCGGAGGGGTCCGTCAGTACACGAGGACTGGTTTGTACCGAAGGTCTCGGTACTTTGGGCGGTACACCGGAGGGTGTGCCGAAGGTTGCTAACCCGGAGAGGTCTCCGAAGTACTGGATACACTTGTCTGTTTGTCTGTGGTGCGCAGGGGACTTCAGAGGCGACGGACGGTTCGTAGCAGGTGAACCTGGGTCAAGCGGGAGGCTTGATGCCAGTGGAGCGGGGAGCTCCGTCACGAAGGCTGCGAAGGGGTCAAGGTCGGACCTCAGGTCGAGGTGCACCAGGAGAGGGCAGTAAGTGCGGAGCGTGGCTCCGGGTGAAGGTACTCCGAGACAAAGTCCTCGAAGGCGAGGCACTTCGAAGGGTACTCCGGAAGGAGTGACTTCGGAGTTTGGTGGATCAAGTCCTCAGCAGAGGCAAGGCGTTCGAAGTGTGCTCCGGTGGGAGACACTCGAAGGTACCCGACGAAGGTATCAGAAGTCGAGGTGCATCGAAGGCATGGTCCGGGTGAGGCTAATCGAGGAGTGTGCTCGGGGAGAGACACTGCGATGAAGTGCTCATGGAATGCTTCGTGCGGAGACCTTGGACGAAGGAGGGACTTCGAAGGGTGGTACTCCGAAGGAGGGATTCAGAGTGACGTAGGCTTCGGAGCGAGGCTAGCTCCGGAGCGAGGTTGACTTGTGGTGCTTCGGTCATGCATGGCTTCGGTACACGGACTGACGGAGTTCGAGCTGGGAGTAGCTGCGAAGCCGTGGTGGTCCACTCCGGAGGTGTTGGTGCGAAGGCCCAAGGGCTTTGACGGCTTCGGCTCAAAACCGTCATTGTATCGGAGGCTGACTTCGGTGAAGCGAAGGCCGTCACGCTCAAGGCTTCTCACCGAAGCTACCGCACCCCTCGCGTGCGAAGGGAGGCTCCAGAAAGGTCAAAGACTGCAAAGGCTGACATTGTCTGCTCTGCAAAAAGCTAACGCTGTCCCCTCTACAAAGCTGACAGAGAAGCCTCCAGAATAAAGTTGACTACCTTTTGTACCCCTGTATTCTGTAGAGACAAAACTGGTGTAAACCCTAGGGGTAAAGTAGTCAATTCACATGGGTGAATAGTGGCTATAAATATGGGGGCTGGGTAGGTAACATTTAATACTTTGAGCATTTACTGTTGAGCTCCTGTACTAGCCTCCACATTCTTTGTATTCATCCCGAGTTCATTTTTAGTGTTCCCTGTTCAAGCAGCGAAGCCCTGCTTCTGTGTCAAGTTTCTGCTTGAGCTTGTTTCGCATACCTCGCTACATACTTCGATAGTCTGTGTGTCACTTCGAGTGACTTGTGATAGTGCACCAAAGCCTGTCTAGGTGAAGTGTGTGTTGTGCGAAGTGTGTTTTTCAGTGTGCGTTCGCTCTGTGTAACTGGAGGCTAGACCTCGCTGTTTACTAGCGAAGCCCTGATCGAAGCCCTTTTTCTTCCCGTGTCATAGCCCTTAGCGAAGTCTGTAAAGTGTGCGTTTAGACCTTCGTAGTACGAAGCCCAGCACCAGTTGTTGTCGCTAAGTATTTGGTCGAAGTCCTCAGAGGGTAGTCCACTCTTGCGAAGGGTGAAGTGCGAAGCCTGCTCGAAGCACTCTGTGTGCGGAGCCTGCACTGACTTGGCAGAGTTGTTTTTCGGGGTTGTGGGTGGAGCGAAGTCGGCTTGACTTCGGACTTTTACTCCTTGCGAAGCCTGTGTTCGGAGCCATCAAATACCTCCGAACCTGAACTTTGAAGGTTGTGTCCGAAGCCTGTTCCGCAGTAGACTGAATTAAAACAGAAGGCTATTTTTAGCCTGAAATTTTAAAAGCTCCCATTCACCCCCCCTCTGGTCGCCGTTTCCAGTCCAACATTTACTTTCTCTAGCTAGTATATGTTTTTGATTACTTGTCGATGATCATGTTTTTGTTTCAGTTCACATGATATATCTGATATTTGTCACATGCGTGTCTTTTATGCTTTAAAAATTGAAAAATGATCACCATTGCTTCTGGTAACTAGCATGTGTAGGCTGAATACTTTCGCTATCTTTTACATGCCTTGTAGCTAGATCCTTACTTAGATGCAGATACGCAACTTGGACATCTATATGCTTTAAATATGAAAAATGTGCTATAAAAATGATAAAATTCAGAAAAATAAAAATTTATGCATTTTTATGATTATCAGAAAAGATCCAGGTGGGTTTGCTTTTGTTGCATTGCATTGTTCTGGACTGCTTACCATAGCACTTTGGTATGAACAAGGACGGTGTAATGTATGCCAAGATCAGTGTCTTAAGCTTCTGATGGTCTAGTTCTGGCCTAGGCTTGACTTGGTCGGTTAGCATAAGGTTTGACATGCAAATAACCCCTGGCAGAAATGAAAAATATAAAGAAAAAGTCTGAAAAATTTAAAAAGATGACAAGTTTCCTGAAGCACTTTGTTTTTGGACAATGCTTATCTTGGTAGATATCAGTTAGCTTTTGCATATCATGCTTTACTTTGCTTGTTAACTAGAAAATGTGGTGATGCTTTTGTTTTGCAAAAATCGAAAAATGCGTGCTAATGACTTTCTTAAGATATCATCTATTGCACTGATCATGTCATGTATCTTAGACAATATATCTTTTGCTATACCTGTTAGACGTTGTAATAGCAGTCAATCATATCTAAGAAGCATGCTTTTCACACTCCACCTGCACTCCATCTGCATTCATGGCATATTTTGAGGAGCTGCATTTCAGGGGGAGTTTATGTTTATGTCTCTTTAAAGTGCATTTAGTCTCACTTGATGAGTCCAATTGTCAACAAGGGGGAGAAATTTTAGAGGATTTATTTTAGGGGGAGTTTATTCTTGTTGGTAATTCTGAGATTTGCACTTGTTTTTGAGGCTTTATTTTTTGGTTAACCATAATGACCGTTTTTCTTGCTTCTGTTTGGCTTTTGGTCATTAGGGTTAAACTTTTATTTTACTTCTTCTATTTTCTTTTGTCTTTGTTTTTCTGTTTCCACATGTTTTGGAGGTTCTGGAGATGAGCTGAAAAGGGTGTTGACAATGCACTCATCAAGGGGGAGATTGAGAAACCATGTTGAAGAATATGGTTTTGATATTCCAGATGTGATGAGTGATTGTCAACGGAAGTCAAAGGAAGGGAGAGATGAAGACCTGCCGAGTCTGAGGCGCATGTGACTCAGGTACACGGGCAGTGAGCGATGGTCGGGCAGAGGAGCTGCGGAGTCGGGCTGGCCCAATCCGGGTACATGGCTAGGAGCGGCAGATGATCCACTGGTCTATTGACTGGGTTTGACTCAGGTACACGGGCGGCGAGCGATTGCCGGGCTGAGGGAGCTGCGGGGTCGGATCGGCCCAATCCGGGTACCCGGTGTGAAGACGGTGGACACTTTGTCAGTTTCGGCGCAAAACTGACAATCTATCATTAATTCGTTCTTTAGGATTTTAATATTTAGTTTTTAAGTTTAGAATATTTTTATTTGAGTCAAGTAATTTTTCTAAGAATATTCTAGTAATTTTCGAAATTTATTTTAGAGTCAGTTTATTTTACCCTAGGGGTAAAGTAGTCTTTTCATGCATTAGGATTTGCCTATAAATAGGCCCCTATCCCCTTGGGGATAGATGACTGTTTTCTAATAGATCAATCTACAGTCCATTTTCGTTTTCCACCGAAAATATTTCGATCTACAAATTTCATCGCTGTTTGTTCTTCTCTGGGAAATTTCTTCGGCGGCTGACGCTCGGCAGAAAGGCAAGCAGCGAAGCAGCTGATGCTCGGCAGAAAGGCAAGCAGCGAAGCAGCAGGGCGTGCTCGCCGACGCAAGTGCTAGTGCATGCAGGAAGACCGGCGGCGAGAACAAGGCTGCCAAAGAAAAATTGGCTTTTTGCTTCCCGCGCGGGCCCCACGTGCCAGTTTTTTTCCATAGGTTTCTTCTGTGCATTCTTCTTTCCACGGCTGGCAGCAGTACTCTTGCCGCAGCTATCCAGCGCAAGCCAAGCGGGCCCCACGCGAGCACGACGCCGCATAGATCTGCAACTATTGCCAAATTGGTTTTTGCGCACTGCGATTCGAACGGTGATAGTTTATCTCCTATTGTTAATTAGTCTAAATATGTTAGTTATTTCGTAGTTAATCTTTATCTGTAAGTTTTATTTGTATTAGCATAAAAATTAATCTTGTAGGTAATTTTTTAATCTGTTAAATTATTATTACTTATCTTGTATTATTTCTTTAACTATATCTGTTTAAATTGTTCATATAAAAGAAAAGAAAAATTTATTAGTCGTGATAATTTTTATGTCTCTAGCGTGAAATATCTTTAGGTTATTTCTGAATTAATTTTTGGTGATCCAAATTTTTTAGTTAATTACTATTTTATTTTAGACTGCAATCTGAACAGTTTATTAGGATATTTAGTGCTTTGTATTACGTCATTAAATATTTCTAGTACCAATTTTATATACTGCAGTATTTTTATTTAGTTTATATTTAATATCATTTTAATTAGGATACCGGTCATTTTTAGTCTAGACAACATTAATTCCAGTATTTTGTTTTTGCTAATATTATTTATCTGGTTAAGTTTGGTTGGGGGTTGGGATTAAAATATAGCTTAGCGAGAAATTTTTAGGCGCCCATTCAAACCCTCTCTGGTCGCTACTTTCGGTCCTACACTAGTGCACCAATCTATTAGTGACAAAAAAAATTAAAAATAAAAAATCATTAAAAATGAACAACTAACCTGCCATCCCATTAATCATTGATCTTCCATGATACTGCGGTGTCCGGACCCTCAGAGGCCCAAGATCACCCTCACCCGCATGGGGGATGCTAGTGCTCGTGCCCGATGTCCGACGTCCACATCAGGGGAGAGAAGCTTGTACGACCAAACATCGTTACCAGCTATCTACACGTATTGACTAAGTTAGTAGTTGTAAAAAAAATTAAGAAATCAAACTAACAAATATAAAAACAATACACACATGTTATTAATATTTACAATTTGTGTCGTGTTCCGTATTTTTTCATGTGGGCCCTTCTCTGCATGTGCTAGCCTATGTACAATTCTTGTAGGTGTGTCCAGTCATGTTGCACACACATCATTTTTTCTTCCTGTGCCCCACTTCTGATTCATCCATGTCATTCCGAATGTGTCGTGTCTTCCTTCTGCCCACCTTTGAGTTAACACGTTCAAAATCCAAAACCCACAAACATGCACCATCTGGAGGAGCATCTGTGAATGAGCTCACAACGCCATACCCACAGAGTTCACCGATCCAAGTCTCTAGAATGTTTTCTTTGCTGAAGTATTCTGACAAATATATTCTGGCATGCATATTAAATATAGCACACGCCGCAATAACATGACTGTGTGGTCGGTGGTATAGTGATGGTTTATTGTAGCTACACCGACAAATGTCTGTAACACTGCACTCATGGACAATAACTTATTGATTTGTTCCCCGTCTACCTTTGTCCCGACATGTTACCTCGAAACGGAGATCCCGAGGACTTGTCTTGATGGCACGATGTTGTGTGGCTTCTTACTTTTTTATTTTAAGTACTATGTAATTTTTGTGTAGTATAGATAACGCTCATCGTTATTCACCACCAAAGCAACAGTATGATGGTCCATGAAGTACTGGGTGGTTCCACGGATTATACCCTCCACAATACCAATCAAAAGAAAGCATCTCATACCCCTCATCACCCAATTATACACCTCCGCAAGGTTTGTGGTCATGATGCCATACCTTGCACCGTGCATATCATATAATAGGGACAACTGCTCTCTATTCTCAAATTTTATCCAATCTGAAAAGCTGCGAACTTTTGTCCTAGTCCGTTTGTGGATTGTCAGCTTATCATTAGTGGGCAGTGCACATAGTGGCTCAGGCTCATCATCAGTTCCATTATGTTGTCTTGCGACCTTCTTACGCTTGTACTTCGAAGTCAACTCATCAAGTTTCTTCCACAAGGCCTTGAACTTCCTTTCTTGATTTTGGGCACATAGTCTTTTAAACAGATTTGTTAATTCTTTATTCTTCCCGAAGTGACGGTAGAAATTTGCACCTAAATGACGCATACACCATCGAGATTGAATGTCCCTCCAAGGATAAGACTCTTCCGGATCATTCTTGATATGTTGGACTGCTTTTATCAGCCCGTCATGTCGGTCGTGTATAATACAAACATTTCCCCTCTCTTGAACAACACCAATGTGCAATTGTCGTAAAAACCACAACCAACTATTGTAGTTCTCACTTTCGACAAAACCAAAAGCAATTGGCACAACCTTGTTGTTTCCATGAACACCAATAGCCGTCAATATCTGACCTCAGTATTTCCTAGTTAGAAATGTTACATCAACACAAATAATGAGACGATAATACTTGAACGCCCGAATGCAAGCACTGAGTGCAAAGAATACTCGGTGTAGAATCTGATCACCTTCCGAAAATATTGCATCCTTCTATTGGTACGAGTAGTATGTGCCAGGGTTGTAGTTCTAGACTGTTTGCAAGCAAAAAGGTAGATTATGGTATGAGTCCTCGAATGTACCAAACCTCATCTCGGGTGCTTTTTTGTTGCCCTCCGCGCCTTAGAGTAATTGACTGTGTATTGAAATCTTCTCTCTATAGAAAGCATTAAGGCCCGAGGCTCATAACTAAGATTCTCAACAATCTCAGAGTACATCACCCCCGCAATGTAACTGGCACTTAGATTCTTATGCCTTGTTATAGCTGTATCAACCACACATGTATGCTGGGTCACAATTAAGCAGATCTAATGAATTCCCCACTTGGGTTTATGTGCGTGCACTCTCCATGTACAATTATTCCTCTCGCACACAACATCATAGATTGTGTGATTTGAAATCTGCACTCGAAATGGCCGCTAGAGTGACAAAGACCATGCTTTCACTGCATCTTTCACATCATCCTTCGTAGGATACACAACATCCATATGAACCTTATTCTGTGCATACTCCCAATGATTATCACGTCCATTATTTATATTGAGACCATGAAAATCTTATTCTTGCCACTCGTTGGGAATCACAACGCCGAGATCTTCATTGTCGTTGTTGACCTCTTCTTCATCTGAGTTCTCGTCTCTACCCTCCTCCACAACTTCCTCGAAATCTTGATCCTCTCTTTCAAACACCTCATCTACGTCCTCTATTTCCTTCCCTTCATCAGCTAGCCCTGCAACAGCTGTGTCGGGAATAACCTCCTGGAATTTACTACTCTTGCCAACCTCTAATACTTGTTGCGGTGCTGAGTCTATAGTTGGAAGGACACGAGGAGTGAAACAGACAAGCAGAATCCATTCCCAACCTTTCTCTAACGCCATTCTTACATATCCCTTCCACAAGTTGTTTGATGTAATAGCAGCCATCTCCCAAAATAACCCTTCAGCCACATGGCTGCATCGAGCATACAAATACAACTCCCACTACTCCTTATCCACTCGAAATATACGATAAATCCACCACGACTTAAACTATTTTTAGTACATTGAAAACTACTAAGATCAGCACCATCATCACCGATAAGTACTTGACCTTCTCCATAGTAAATTCTAAATGATGTTCTATCCATAATTCGTGAAAACATTAATGTTCACATGTTCACACCGACGTGGCAAAATTTAACATTAAATTATTACAGCACAACTACCGTTAAGTTAATCTTAAAGTCTTGTTTGATAACCGCTATTTGACTAAAACATTACTAATTAATATTAAACTACTACTAAATTACACTTAAATCACTATTATTTAAACAACAAAAAATAAAACTACAGAAAAGAGCACATACCTCACAAAGGAGATGCTGAAGCGAAGGGTGAAGTGGGATGGATGGGTGCAGATCACCAGGTGCTTGCCGAAAGTAGCGGTGTGTGTGCTGATAAAAATGACCCAACGAAAAAACCAGAAAATTAATCATAACTTATTATTAAATTACTCATAAACTAATGTTAATTACTATTTAATTACCCTTAATTTACTAATAATAGACAGCTAAATAAGTCCTACATTACCACTAATTTAATCTTAAATTACTGTTAAATTACCACTAATTAACTATTAAAATACAATTACATTAGTTCTAAATTACCGCTAATTTAATATTAAATTATTGTTAAATTATCGCTAATTAAATATTAAAGTACAACTACATCAGTTTTAAATAACCGCTAATTTAATCTGAAATTATTGTTAAATTACAACTAATTAACTATTAAAATATAGTTACATTAGTTTTAAATAACCGTTAATTTAATCTTAGATTACCGTTTAATTACTGCTAATTAATTATTAAAGTACACTTATATTAGTTCTAAATAACCGCTAATTTAATATTACATTAATTCTAAACTATTACTAAAATAATCCTAAACTACTCCTAAATTAGTCCTAAAATAACCCTAAATTTTTACTAAATTACTTTTGAACTATTCCTAAATTACTCCTAAACTACTCCTAAACTACTCATAAACTACTCCTAAATTACTCCTAAATTACTCCTAAACTAAACTAACAAAATTAACACATGAGGAGAGGGAGGAGAGGGAGGAGAGGAGGGAAAACTTACCTCAATGTGTAGCCAAGGGGTGGGGGTGGGAGAAGGGGGGCCGTTCGGGCCCTTTTATATAGGGCTCGACTCGGTGGATGGATAGCCGACTAGCGCTACGTGGCACCAGTCGGCAGAGAAGAGCCGTTGCATATGCGGTGGCAGGCCGGTGTGCTAACGTGACAGGGAGTCGGCCCTTGGTCGGCCAACTCCTTCTGACATGGCAGCAGTCGGCTGACCAAGAGCCGACTCGACTATGAGTCGGCTGTTGGTCAGCCGACCGCATGATAGTTTTGGAAATTTTTGAAACGACCATACAGATTTAATTTTTTTAAAAATATTATTTTAAAAAAATTCATGAATTGTTGCTAATTTGCCCCACACTGCAATTCCTTAACCTTTTCTTTTTTCCTCATTTTCCATCCAATGAAATATCCATTCTGCCTCTGTCACATCTTCACTCTCTAACTTCTAGTTTGCTCTGGCCAACAACAAGCCACCACTGCTAGCCCATACTTCACATCCACTGGCTCCGTGCAGACACCGTCGCTATCCATATGTGTCGAAATGGGTGACCGGTGACCTGCGCGTCGCCGCTAGCCCCGCCAGCGTGTCATGTGCTACCACCGATGACCCTGCGCGCCACAACTACTGGCCTCGTCAGCCTCACGTGTCGCAGCCGTTGGCCTCGCTCGATTGACTGTGGGTGCTAATTGATGGATCCTCTCTTTGCAATGGGGAACCACGACAATGTGTTCAACTCCAGCGTGATGGTGGTGTAGCCTTGCAACTGCACATTTCAATTGCTCATGTACCAAATCAACGACATTGAGTCATAAAATGATGACGACAAGGGCTACCTCAACGAGGTGTTCTCATGGTGGCACCGCCTCGCTCGACACCGTCGATGACTCACGCACCGCAACCTGCTGGCCCTATCGGCCTTGTACGCCACCACCGATGACCCCGCACGTCACTGCCGATGACCTCACTCTGCACATACTGGCCCCATGCAGCTGCCACATGAGCAAGTTAGAAGTTGTGCACTAACAGGGTAGAATGGGTGTTTCAAGGGCTGGAAAATGAGGGAAAAGTGAAAATATGAAAGAATTATAGGGTGAGGAAAATCAAAAATGATTCATATTAAGTATGGGGAAAATTTACAAGTTCGGCTAACTATGGGGTAAATATACAAGTATAACTTAAGTTTAGGCCAAATATGCTATTTCCCCACAATGAACTTATTACATTGTTGGACCAAAATAGGTGACCAGAGGGGGTGGATGGGAGCTTTAAAAATTCTTCTTCTGAAGAACAGACTTTGAAACACACCCTTCGAAGTGTCTGGTTCGTAGGTATTGATTACACTCCGAACACAGGCTTCACACAAAGCAAAAGTTCAAAGCTCGGAAGACTTCGCTCACATTAGGACACCCAAATGACTCGAAGCAGGGCTTCGCAAGAGCAGTCTTCACCGACAATGGTGCCAGAAGTCAGACTCCGCACAACAACACTTAGCTTCAGAGCAAATTCCCTCAAAGGACTTTGTTTACTGGCTTCTCACTAACGACTGGCATTAGGCTTTGCACTACAACAGAACTCCGGACTAGACATAGCAAATTTGTGCCTGTTGGGAGACTTCAACAACCGCCCAGGAAACACAACTTCACAGGGACTTAACAGGATAGTACTTCGCTAGTATCATACAAGGATATACCTCCGATATACACATAGAGAATGTACTCCGAAAGCTACAAAAACTGTCTTCACACAATCGTTCTTAGATGCACATTCATTAGCAAAAACACAAAGTAAGCACTCCGGTTTGCACAGAACAAAGTGTACAACACAAAATCAACACAGACAAAGCGAAGAACACAGATACAAGTTCATGCAAAAATGAATCAGAGATAGAACAGAAAAACCATTGCATAAACAAGGTACACAAAAACTCACAGATCTGAGTTCAAGTTTGTGGCGGCTGGACCTAGGTGACAATGAGTACATAAGGTTCTAAAACCTAGGCAACAGTGCTAAAAGTGTTACTCTAGACCTCAAGCTACCTCTCTTTTTATAGGACAACTCAGACATGCGAAGTGACTATAGTAGCCCTATGGTTTACAAGTTTTCTACCACAGACAGTCACAAGGGTACAACAGGTAGTCCTACTTTATTGGAAGCTCCTTTTTGTGTCAGCTTTGTAGGCTTCAAACCCATAGGTCTTTGCTACACTAAAGTCAGTGTTGATAGCAAAAATGGCATTAAATGGTTAAGATTGTCAAAATATCAATTTTCGTAATTTGGGCCAAAAATACACATGTCCTGAATCGGGCCGAAGCCCTACAGGGCCGAAGGCCCATTGAAGCTATGAGCTTTGGAAGCTTCTAGCAGGCCTGCTAGCTTCGACCCAATGGCCTTCGAAGGCCTGCCTCGCCGAAGCTTTGGCCCGAGGAGCAGGCTTCGGCGGACCTGGCCGAAGGCCCACTTCGGTCTGAATTCTAGAGATAGAGTTTGAGTATGATTCTCGCTAATTTTATCCCTACGCATGATTGGGACGAATCTTAACAGATTAATCTTAGAGATTAGAAGACTAGCCCCTATAAATATAGGGGTGAGGCCGGTTCATTAACCCCCCAACACAAATCAAACACAAAGCCCTAGCTTTGAACACCTTTACTTTTATCTTTACTTTTTTGCAACCTTCGTGGGTTTGCCTGGAAGCCCTCCGCCGACCACTTCGGAATAGTGGTAATCCTTGTTACTTCACTTGTGAAGTACCCGTTAATCTACGTAACAGATTGCTATCACCTTGTTACTTCGCCTGTGAAGTATCCGCTAATCTGCGTAACAGATTGCTACCTTCGTTTCCCTACTGCAACACTTAGCAGATTCGGTCCCTAGGCCAAATTGGCACTTGATCTCTGTTTTGATTGCAGGTTTCACGCTCGGAGCCACTTTGCTGGAGGTGTCTAGAGCCAGGAGACTGGTTTCGGAGGCTGCCAGAACACTCCTTGGTGGAATCCTAGCTTCGACTACCCGTGCTGGACCGTCACACTGTTGTCGGTTTGACTGAGTCCAGTGCACCAGCATGCTCCGCAGCAAGCTTCATCACAATGGGCTTCGCCACGTTCATACCCCACGTCAGACGAAGTCACGCCAGTGCATTGCATTCGAGTCATTTCATCGTGTCAGAGACTTCGCGCCAAACCCCGCTGTTCGGATGTGATTGTTGCGTCAAGATCTGTTCGGAGTCTGCCTTCGGCCAGATTAGTCCGAACACTGAAGGCACCCTTCGGCAGGAACCTTCGCATTAGACGCTGAAGGTAATCTTTGACGATACCCTTCGCACTATATACTTCGAATCAGTCAGGCTCCGCTCAGCTTGCTGATTTATTTTGTTTAATATATTTCTTTTCGGCTAATTGGATTATTTTGTGTGATCTGATTACCTGGCGACTCCACCCCCCTTACCATTGTTAAGGGTAGTCGGAATGTGATGTCAGTATTGTGTTACGCTTTTGGATCGTCGAACTGACCCAAGTGCAGGGGCACATTTTCGTGTCAACACACTTTTTGGTGACTCCGCTAGGGAGAGCTATGCCAACATGACAGGTACATCTACATCGGCTGCGAGTACATCTACGACAACTACTACGTCTACATCGCCGATGGATCCCATGGGAGGCATGGATATTGACAACCGCAACATCATGACACCTACCCTTGAATATATTCCCGCAGAAGACCGAGAAGAGATTGAGGCAAAGATGAAGGCACTCCAAGACCTCATGCTTGGGAGCTACGTCAAGACACGCGCAGGCTTCATCAAGTGCGACGTCAACGTCCCCAACCTCAATCGGACCCAGGTAACACTGGTATCACCTCGTTTATCTTCTTTAGAGATTGAGCAGAAGATAGCCGCATCAGTAGATCAAGCCGTTAGTGCTTCGCTAGCCAACCGTTTAGATTCAGCAGTTAGCTCTCAGGTAGAGGCGACACTTAGAAGGTTCGGCTTTACCGAGGCCGTATCTCTAGCTCCGATTGCTAGCATACCTCCGATAAATCACATTTACAACAGAACCGATGGTGGTACCGACAAAGCCATTACGTCTCTAGCCTCGATATCTATGGCCGAGACCAATCATTATGCTTACGGCCAGACTAGCACCACCTACCATGTGCCGCCTCTGCCTACACTGGCGCCAACTTTTTCCACGCTACCCGCTCCACATGCACAAGCATATAGGCCCGAACACGTCATACATCCTGAGCTAGCGCACGATGAGGAGCCCCACGGCTGACATGCCGACATACCGCCGCGTGTCGTTCCCCCGCATGAGAGACGCGCACAGGCAGTAGGTCAGGATGACATTGAGGAGCGGATCCACGCACTGTTTAGGGAGTGCACTGGCTTCGTACCTAAGGGTTGAGCTAGGGTTTACCGGAAGCCGTACCCTGATCATTTCGATATGATACCTTACCCTCATGGCTATAGAGTCCCTGAATTCACCAAGTTTGGCGGTGAGGGTAACAAAACCACACTAGAGCATGTCAGTCAGTTTTTAGCACAATGTGGAGAAGCTAGTAGGTCGGACGCTTTAAAACTTAGGCTATTTTCTCTCTCACTATCTGGCACCGCTTTCACTTGGTTTTCGGTGTTCCCACCAAACTCTATCCAAACATGGGCTAAATTAGAGCAAAAATTCCACGACTACTTTTACACAGGTGAAATAGAACTTAGGCTTTCACACTTGACATCGGTTAGGCAGAAATCTAGCGAGGGCGTCTCTGAGTATATCAAGCATTTTTGAGATACTAGAAACCGGTGTTTTAGTCTTAATATTTCAGAAAGGGATTTGGCGTATCTAATGTTTCGTGGGTTACGCTCTGAGATTAAAGAAAGACTAGACAACCAACACTTTTTAGAGGTTAGCCAGGTATTACAACAGGCTCTGGTCCAGGAAGGCCGGGCCAAGGATAAAAGGTTCATTAAGATGTATAACAAGCCTAGGGCCGAAGTCCACGTGATGGAGCACTCTGATGAAGAAAAATTAGAGGAGGAAGAAGATTCGGCTGACATGTACGCAACCGAATGGGTTTGGAATGCTAAGAGCAAACCTATTACTTGCACCAAGTTACGACTGTCTCCCACCAAGAATCGGCCTAGCGAAGTCAAGTACTCATTTGACATAACCAAGTGTGATAAAATATTTGATTTCCTCTTGAAGAACCAGCTTCTCAGGTTGCCTAAAGGCCAAGTCATTCCGTCTGCCGATGAGCTAAAGAAACACCCATACTGTAAGTGGCATGATTCACATTCGCATTATACTAACGACTGCAATGTTTTTCATCGACAGGTTCAATCGGCCATAGAGGAGAGACGATTGAAGATAGACCCCAGTCCAAATATGAAGCTGGACAAAGACCCCTTTCCCGTGAACACCGTCGACCTCGATGAAAAGAAAGTGCTGATTTGGCCGAAGTAGGCCGAGTCAACTAAAGGGAAAGCGGTCGTTATTGGAGAATCACATACACGCACACTCGTACCTAAGAACCCTGAAGTAGGAGTGTGGAAACGGAATGTTAGCACGCCTCCTTCGGCTAGGGCTCGCAAGAAGCCGAAGGTGACATATCGGATGCTGTTAAACACACACCAAAGAAAATCTAAGGAAACAGGCCCCCATGCAAAAAGGCTAAGTCAACCGAAGGGGCCAAAGCAGTCGGAGGGTGGCTTCGAACCACAGTGGCCGAACCCTCCACATGATGACTTTGGACCAAAGTGGTCGAACCCTCCGCATGGTGGCTTCAGACCATAGTGGCCGAACCCTCCGCGTAATGACTTCGGGCAACAGTGGCCTGACACCCACTACGGTCGCTTCGGACCCTAGTTGTCGAACCCTCCGTACAGTGGCCTCGGACCCCAGTGGTCGAGCTCCAGACAGAACGAGTTCGTACCCTAATGGCCCAACCCAGCTCCGCTCTAGACGAACCCTCCGACGGGAGGCTTCGGCCCATAATGGACGAACTTACCTCCGGCCTGGCAGGACACTTCGCTGATATGGTACGAGATACCGTCGACCTAGCCGGGCCCCTCTCCGGGTAATGGGTTTAGCTCACAGTGGGCGAAGCCGCTGGAGCCACCGATGCCTCCACCATACAATTGGGCAGGGACCTCGTGGGCTCCGTACGTATCACAATCAGAGAACCCTCCACAACATAACACTATCCTTTGTTTTCCTTCAGAGTATTATAACTGGAAGGGACAAATAGACACGACGGAGGGAGACATCATCCACAGGCTATCTATAGTACCTCCAAATCGACTCGCACAAGACGAAGCCAATGGAGATGAGCGCGAAGAGGCGAAGGATAAGGAGTCCGAAGCTATCACAGGTAGAATAGGGTCTCAGGAAGTCCCAATCCTAAAGGCCCCCTCATCGAAGCCTAACAGAGGTAAGTCTCCTACTCCAGCCGAAGCCAGCGCTGGAGCCTGGTCCAACCGGCCAAATGAGGCCGGTACAATTGGCAGGGTCCGCAGAGAAGGGCGCTCTGATTGTGAAGTGCGTGAGGCCGACCTGTGTAGTACCTCTACGGCCAAAAATCACAGAGACAAGACAATGGCGCCTGGTACCAAGCCACAACCATCTTGGGCACCTCCAAGTATGTCCAAATCACAGAAAAGACGTATGCAACACCTATGGGCACAGGAGATGCGCAAGAAGAAAGCCGAGGATGAGCGAGACACCATCTTTGAGGAGATCCACCCTCGGCCAACAGCGAGACAGGTATGGAGAATTAAGACAGTTGAGATAACCCACCCGACTCCTAGCCCAAGTGACGATGACGACATGCTCGATGATGACTACTCGCCCATCTCCGAGGGACCCGCACCTCAGGTGATGGACATCAACGTCGTCATGATGCCCGCCGAGTTCGCCCTACCGTAGGACGAGGCCTAAAGTAGCTCAATTGATCCTCGGTCCACACAATGCTATCTTTGAGAAACATGAGGATACGGCTCACCATCTAAAGCCCCTCTACGTCAGAGGTCACATTGACGGGAAGCCGATCTCCAGGATGCTTGTTGATGGTGGTGCCACTGTTAACCTAATGCCTTACTCGCTATTGAAGAAACTTGGCAGGGATGAGGAGGACTTGAAGAAAACTAACTTATTTCTCAATGACTTCAACGGCGAAAGTTCCGAGGCCAAAGGCGTGCTCTCCATGGAGTTGACAGTAGGAAACAAGACATTGCCAACATCATTTTTTGTCGTTGCCGTGTAAGGTAACTACAATGTGCTACTCGGGCGTGACTAGATTCACGCAAACTACTGCATTCCTTCTACTTTGCACTAATGCCTGATTTTGTGGGACGACGATGAGGTAGAGGTCATACCCGCAAACATTTTGGTCCAGGTAGCATTGGCCGATGTGTCCATTGACACCATCCACAATAAAGTGGAATGTGTATCAGGGAGGGATCTTTCAGATTACAACTTTGTTAGCGTGTCCGAAGGACATTTCATACCAGTGTCTGTAAAGCCGGCTGGTGTAGCATGGATATTTCTAAATTAGTAGTCATGTTTAGCAAAAGTAATCTAGATTAGCTGAAGTCTCATGTAGAGCAATATCGGTCTGCTATAGATGCTATTGCTAAGGCCATCGAAGACTTTAGCAAAGTAGAGAAATTAGGACAAGGTTTTGCGTCGGCCGATCCTTTAGAAGAAATTGACATAGGCGATGGTAACATCCCAAGGCAGACTTTTGTAAACCAACATTTACAGCATGATGAAAAGGCCGAAGTAATAAAGTTGCTTCGGTCGTACATCGATTGTTTTGCATGGGAGTATAGCGAGATGCCCGGATTAAGCCGCGAGCTCGTGGAGCATCGGCTACCTATTAAACCCGAATTTAGGCCTTATAAACAGCGTCCTCGTCGCTTTAATTCGGTCGTCCATGACCGAGTTAAAGAAGAAGTGGAGCGATTACTCAAGGTTGAGTTTATTAGGCAATGCAGGTACGTTGAATGGGTCGCTAACATTGCGCTTATAGAAAAGAAGGGGAGCGGCAAGATATGAGTTTGTATTGATTTCAGGGATCTAAACAAGGCCACTCCGAAGGACGAGTATCCAATACCAATAGCCGACATGCTAATCAACGATGCTTCAGGACACAAGGTACTAAGTTTTCTTGATGGCAATGCTGGTTATAATCAAATTTTTATGGCCGAAGAGGACGTCTACAAGATAGCCTTTCGGTGCCCTAGTTTTGTCGGCTTGTTCGAGTGGGTCGTTATGATTTTTGGTCTAAAGAATGCTGGCTCTACATATCAACATGCTATGAACTTGATTTTTCATGAATTGCTAGGAGTTATGTTAGAAGTATACATAGATGATGTTGTAGTCAAATCGAACGCTATGGGAAACCACTTACCTGATATGAGAGGTATCTTCCTTAGCCCATTATGCTTTTAGTTCACTTAGTTCACTAAAAGGCAGAGGGCATGTGTTGATAGCAAAAAATTTCATTAAATGGTTAAGATTGTCAAAATATCAATTTTGGTAATTTGGGCCAAAAAATCACATGTCCTGAATCGGGCCGAAGCCCTACAGGGCCGAAGGCCCATTGAAGATATGGGCTTTGGAAGATTCCAACAAGCCTGCTAGCTTCGGCCCGAGGAGCAGGCTTCGGTGGACCTAGCCGAAGGCCCACTTCGGGCTGAATTCTAGAGATAGAGTTTGAGTCTGATTCTAGATAATTTTATCCCTAAGCATGATTAGGTCGAATCTTAACAGATTAATCTTAGAGATTAGAAGACTAGCCCCTATAAATATAGGGGTGAGGCCGGTTCATTAACCCCCCCAACACAAATCAAACACAAAGCCCTAGCTTTGAACCGTACCTTTACTTTTATCTTTACTTTTCTGCAACCTTCGCGTGTTTTCCTCGAAGCCCTCCGCCGGCCACTTCAGAATAGTGGTAATCCTTGTTACTTCACCTGTGAAGTACCCGTTAATCTATGTAACAGATTGCTATCGCCTTGTTACTTCGCCTGTGAAGTATCCGCTAATCTGCGTAACAGATTGCTACCTTCGTATCAGAGACTTCGCGCCGAACCCCACTATTCAGAGGTGATTATCATGTCGAGATCTGTTCAGAGCCTGCCTTCAGCCAGATTAGTCCGAACGCCGAAGGCACCCTTCGGCGGGACCATTCGCATCAGACGCCGAAGGTACCCTTCGGCGATACCTTTTGCTCTATATACTTCGAATCAGTCAGGCTCCGCTCAACTTGCTGATTTATTCTATTTAATATATTTATTTTCGGCTAATTGGATTATTTCTGTGTGATATGATTACCTGGCGACTCCACCCCCTTACTACTGTTAAGGGTAGTCGGAACGCGACGTCAGTGTTGTGTTATGCTTAGGCTTGTTCCTAAGTATCCGCACACTTTTGGATCGTCGAACTGACACAAGTGCGGGGCATGTTTTCGTGTCAACAGTTAGTCTTCGATGAAGTGATGATTTTAAGCCGAAGCCGTCAAAGCCCTTGAGTCTTCGCACCATCACCTCCTACTCCATGCTCGAACTCCACCCGTCCGTGTACTGAAGCCATGCATGGCCGAAGTATGTCAAGACATCCTGACTTCGAAGTACCTCCCTCTGGAGGGTTTCGTTCACCACCTTTCGAATTCCTTCCTTCGTCCAAGGTCTCCACATGAACCATATCCATAAGCACAACTTCGTAATGTCTCTACCTGGAGCACATTCCCGAAGTGCCTTCTCTAGACCATGTCTTCGATGCACCTTGACTTCTGAGACCTTCATCACGTGTCCTTCCAAGTGCCTTCGTCCGGAGCACAGTTGTCATCCTTGCCTCACTCATGAGGACTTCATCGCCATCCTTCGAAGTGTCTCCTCCAGAGAACCCATTCAAAGTGCCTCACGTCCGAGGACTTTGCCTCGTGGTATATTCATACGGAGTCCCACTCTGCACTTCCTGCATTCGACTGGTGCACCTTCGACCCGAGGACCGACCTCGACTTCACACAGCCTCCGTGACCCTCCGACACCAAGCTCCCTTCTTTCCCAGCATGAAGCTCCCCACTTTACTTAAGGCACCTGTTGTGCTGACTGTCCCATCGCCTTCGAAGTAACCTGCACACCAACGACAAGAAACCAAGTGTTTTCGATACCCCGAAGGCCTCTCCGGGTAAAGCACCCTTCGGTGCACCACCAAAGTACTGAACCCTAAGGTACAACCTCCGAAATGTATTCTGCCGAACCCCTTCGAAATAGATACTCCACTGCATACTTGTGCAGCCATCAACTATTGAACCCCTTCAGTAGAACCCCTCCGAACCAATTTGGAGAGGACCCCTTCGGCCTGAAAGGCACTTGTCAATCACTCATCACAGACTGAAACCAAGGAACATCTTAACTTGGTTTCTCAATCTCCCCTTGATGAGTGCATTGACAACCCAAATCCAAATTAAATTTAAATTTTCAGCACACAAGTGACCAAAAAATCTCAGAAAAGAGCCAAAGCATGTCACTTGATAAAAGTTAATTACTCCCTCTTTCTCATAAAAATCCCTTCGACAAATTCTCCCACTTAGCCAATGCATGTAAGCATCATAAAAGCTTTTTCTCCCTTTGGAAAAAACAACTTCTCAGTCTCTCCCCCTTTGGCAATGAAAGAATCAAGGAACAATAAATGATGCAAAGCTTCCGAGATACTTGAGTGCAAGTACATATAGTGCAAAAGAAGCCTATGATAATGTCTTAAAAATGCACTTAGCTCAAGGTAATACAATTCAATTTTCATTTGAAGCACATCCCTTTTTGTTTTTCTAAAAATAAAAGCATCACCACTTAGACTAGCAACCTAGACATGATAAGACATGAACTGCAAAAGCTAGCAAATATCGACCTTGGAAAGCATGTCCAGAAAAATAGAGCTTCAACAAACTTGATATGCACTGTTTTCATGCTTTTTGTTTCCTTTTTATTTTAGTGCCAGGGGTTATTTGTTTGTTAACCTTATGATAACCAATCAAGGTAAGCCTAGGTCAAGAAAAGACCATCAGAAGCTTAAAGCAATGATTTTGGCAAACACTACAATATCCTAGTTCATACCAAAGTGCTATGGTAAACCGTCTAGAATAGAGATAGTGCGACAAGACAAACCCTCCTATATCTTTTACAATTTTAGCACAAAAGACTTGGATATCAATTTTTATGATTTTCATCATTTTACTCAACAGGATTTCCATGAAAATCATTTAAATATTCCAGTTGCATGTTTGCGTCCAAGATAAAAGGATTTCTACTACCAGGTCTGTAAAAGATAGCTAAAGTAATCGGCCTACACATGCTATATGCCAGACTAAGCAGTGATCATGTTTTGATTTTTTTTAAAATCAAAGTCAGGCTCAATGGTGAAAACAGACATATTAACAAGAATTGTGCCAACATGATCATGTCAATTATACAAACACATACATAAGCACAAATATGTAGATGCAATCACTCATATGACAGAAGCTTATGCAGACCATAAAGCATGCTCCTCACAAAATGCCATAAGGATGACAAATACAAGTTCCCCATGCAAATAAGCAATTCGAGAAGCATCAAGGGGTTTGGTAACAATATCGGCAAGCTGGTTCTGGGTATCAACATATTGAAGTTCAATATCACCCTTCTCATTGTGATCTTTGAGAAAGTGATATCTCACATCAATGTGTTTGGTTCTTGAGTGCTGAACCGGGTTGTTTGCTATACTAATAGCACTAGTGTTATCACATAAAAGTGGAACACTCTTATAATCCAACCCAAAATCCCACAAAGTGGAAACCATCCACAAAATCTGAGCACAATACCTAGACCATTTGTGGGAAGACCAGCAAACAAGAGATGAACCTAGAAAATGACAACTACCGGAGGTACTTTTCGTATCAATTCTACAACCAGCAAAATCTGCATCTAAAAATCCTCTATGACATAATTTTATGATGCAGAATACCAAATGCCGAATTCAAGGATATGTTTGAGATACTTGAGAATGAGTTTTACTGCCTGTCGGTGAGAAGCCCTTGGAGAAGCTTGAAAACAAGCGCACAAACATACTGCGAAGTGTATGCTCGGCCTTGTAGCAGTTAAGTAGAGAAGGGAGCTGATCATACTTCGAAACTCCTTTTGATCTACTTCTTCTCCGTCCTTATCCGGATCCAATTATACCAAAGTAGACATCGGAGTGGCGATGGGCTTCGCATCGGGCATGTCAAACCTCTTGAGCAGGTCCTTAGTGTACTTCATTTGATGAACGAAGGTACCTTGTTTGCTTTGCTTGATTTGCAAACCAAGGAAAAACGTGAGTTTGCCCATCATGGACATCTTGAACTCCCTGCTCATGGTATCTGCAAACTCTGCAACTAAAGCATGAGAAGAGCTACCAAAGATGATATATTCGACGTAAATTTGAACTAGGAGGAAATCTTTGCCATGCTTGAGAGTAAAAAGGGTTTTATCAACTGATCCCATCACATACCCATGCTCAAGAAAAAATGACTATGTGGGTATCTGGGATTTTCAAATCCCAGGGGTTGTTTTACAAAAACATCTTCGCCAATGAAGCCATTAAGAAAAGCACTTTTGACATCTATTTGAAAAAGTTTGAAACCTCGGGATGCAGTAAATGCAAGAAAAATCCTAATGGCCTCAAGACGTGCAGCAGGTGCAAATGCTTCAACAAAATCAATCCCTTCAATTTGTGAAAATCCTTGAGCTACAAGTCTAGCTTTGTTTCTAACAACATACCCATCCTCCCCTTGTTTGTTTTTGAAAATCCATTTAGTTCCAATAAAATGAACATTAGGTGGAGGATCAAGAAGTGTCTAGACTTGGCTTCTCTCAAAATTTTCAAGTTCTTCATGCATGGCATTGATCCAACTAGAATCAGATAAAACATGACTCACATCTAATGGCTCAAAAGAGGAAAAAAAGAAGAATCAATAAAGTGAGCGTGAGAACATGTTACCCTTTGATCAAGCTCACCAATGATCTGCTCTAGGGGATGCATCTGCTGGATGTGATGCGAAGCTTTACGTCGGGATGCGGTCTCCCCCTCAACTCTTGCCGGGGAGTGGTCAAATATGATCGATGATGAGGTGGTTTCTTCAGGGCCTCGTGCCGAAGTAGTCGAAGCTAGGTCCACTTCGGGGGTCGATGTTGAGAGAAGTAGGGGTTCATCCTCAAAGTCTTCGGGATCTTCTTCTTCAAAGATGGTGGCCTCCATATCTTTTTAACTAGCAAGCTCAAAAGACGAACTAACACTAGGGGTTGATTCATCAAAAGTCACATCACATGACTCGATGATAGTGTTAGTGTCCAAATTGAAAACCTCATATGAATGATCATGCGTTGTGTACCCAAGAAAAATCCCATCAGAAGAGCGTGACTCAAATTTACCCAAATTACCATGTTTCAGGATAAAGCACCGATATCCAAATACTCGAAGATGAGTAACCTTCAGTTTTCTCCCAAAACGCAGTTCATAAGATGTTAAGCTCAAAATTGAGCGCAAGAAAATTCGGTTTGAGATGTAACATGTTGTGTTCATGGCCTCATCCCAAAACCTTATAGTAGTCCTATGCTCATCGAGCATCGCCCTAGACATCTCAACCAAAGTGCGGTTCTTCCTCTCAATAACTTCATTTTGTTAAGGAACCTGTGGAGCAGAGAATTGATGTTCTATGCCATGCTCCATGCAAAAGTCAACAAAGAGGTTGTTTTTGAACTCGGTGCCATTATCGCTTCGAATGAATTTTAATGCACCCAGGAGTTCAGTAAAAAGCCTTAAAGCTAAGCTTCGAAAGTGTGAAAACACTTCATCCTTGCTAGCTAAAAATAAGATCCAAGAATAACGGGAGAAGTCATCCACCATGACAAGCACATACCATTTGCCACCTAAAGAACTGATCCGGAAAGGACCTACAATGTCCGTATGGATAAGTTCTCCAGGTTATTCAGTCATCACCATATTGATTGGTGAATGTGAGGCTACAACCATCTTTCCACGTCGACATGGAGCACAAACTAAATTCTTCTCAAATTTGAGCTTGGGTAATGCTTGAATCAGACCTAGGCTGCTTAACCGAGCGAGCAAATTAAAGCTCAAATGCCATAGTCTCCTATGCCACATCCAAAGCTTAGAAGATGGTTGTGCAACTAAGCAATGAGAAGAACTAGTTGACTCAGAAAAGTCAGCTCCAAAACCCTACCGATTCTCAAAATCTTGCAAATCAAAGCGCCATAAGAATCGAGTACTTGTGAAGTAACACATCTGAGACACACTTCCGAGCCCTCATCAAGAAACTGGGATACAGAAAGCAAATTGTATCCCAAATCCTCAACTAAAGCAACATTTTTGAGAGTGAAGTTATCATTGATTCTTACCACACCTTTACCTTTCACTCTACTCCTTCGGTTATTGCCGAAGATGATGTATTCTCGTTGCTGTGTTGAGGTGAGGCTGAAGAACCATGATGCATTCCCGATCATATGGCACGAACAACTAGAATCCATGATCCATTTGTTCTCCAGGCCTTCGTCCACTGCCTACACAAAATGAGAAAATCTTGATCGCTTAGTGCTGGGGTGAGTGAAAAACTGACGAGGTATCTAGCATTGAGATACTCGAGTAGTAGGCAAAGTAGTAGTAGACTGTCTATGCATAGGATATGAAAAATGATGAAAAGTGCGAGGTCTACCTACAACATGCGAACTAGAAAAACGACGAGGTCTCCCAACCTGTCGAGGTCCAAAGCTACTCACACGTGGTCTAGCACCATATGAAATATGGTGTAAACCTCGATGGGCAAAGCCTCTCATGGGAGCATGGGAAGCCTCAAAAACAGGATGAGAGCGAGAAACATACTCATGCATACCTAGGGACGGGTAATGCATGTCCCAAAAGCTCATCTCCTGTGAGCGTCGCTCATCCTTGATATGATGAAAACAGAATCCAACCAAACGACCCACCCGCTGACAATATGAGCAATGAAAAACTCTCTTGTGAGTAGGAGTATGAGTCTTGGGAGTAATCCTCACAGGCTCCTTCGATTTCTGCTGAGGGGCATTCTTTGGTAGAGATGGTGTTTTCTTGGTAGGTTGAATATGTTTCTTGGCTTTTTGTGGTGTGACTATCTGGGCTCTTTCTTTCTCAAGGGTAGTGGGTGGAGTGAACATAGTTTTGCTCAGAGTAGATGTAATGGTTCTCTCATAACCAAACCCTAAAGATAACCCTACCTTGTTAGCACACATCTTAGTTTTGGCCAAGAGAAAATCCATTCTACCCTTCCCTTCAGTGCATTTGTCCACCACATAAAGAAGGTAGTCATTCTCAGTCATGAGTTTTTCTACTTGCCCCCTAGCAAAGTTGAGTTGGTCCTTAAGGGTGATGCAGGTGGAACAAATAGGTTACACATCCTTAGAACACTTAGCACTCTCCAATCTAGACTCTAACTCCTTCACATGCTTGTCTCTCAAATTCATGCAATCAATAAGTAAAGGACAATTTAAACAAGCATCTGGAGTAATAGTCCTAGACTCCACCTTGATGAGCTATCTCTCTACAATCTCAAGCTTATCGATAGATTGAGCGTGCATAGAGCGGAGCTCAGCAAGCTCACTCATGACCACAAAGCATGATTCACATTCAACATCCTCAGACTTATACCTAAGTATGGCTAGTTCAATTAAAAAAGATTCAAGCCTAAGTCTAAGTTCTTTTATTTCTTTAGAAGCTTTTTTAGTAATCTATCCTGACCAATTAAAGCATCATTAAATTCATCATTTTTAACTAAAAGCTGGTCACGAGATAGATATACCTCAGATGAGTCAAGCTCATCGTCGTTGTAGATGTTGTCGGCCATTAAGCAAAGGCCAGTGAAATCCTTCGTCTTCTTCTCCTTTTTTCCTCCTTCTTTGGATGCTCCTCCTCATCAGAGCTAATCTCCTCACTCGATGAGGTGTCGATATCGCTGAGGGCTTCCATGAAAGCTCTGGAAACGGCTTTGGCTACCCTCTTGGTCATCTTGCCATGCTTACTCTTAGAAAAGGGTTTCCTATCTTTCTTGTAGTGTTTGTGGGTACTCTCCTCTCTCTTTCTTAGTCTGGGGCAATCAACCTTGATGTGGGAAGTGTCACCACACTCAAAACACCCTCGAGAGCCACCTCTCCGCTGATCCCATCTATCGTTGTAGAATCAGGTGAACCTCTTGACAATGAGATCTAGCTCTTCATCATCTAAGGTGTCCACCTGCTCTTTGGTGACAGTGACCAGGGAGGACAAAACAAAACCTCCTGCAAGGACACAAGTGCCAGATGTCCTTGGTTCTGTAGGAGTGCCACTGATAGAGCTAGAAACTAGTGCCATAGTCTGAGGCAAAGAGTTTCTGTGCCCTGCAAGAGATGCCTTGACAATATCTGTGGACTTCAGTTTGCTAAAGAGCTCATCACAAGTCAGAGTGTCATAACATGTGGACTCCTCAATACTGGATATCTTTACTTCCCATACGATACAATCAATAGCATAGAGAAGCTTGATAGCCCTCTCATGATCAGAATAAGCAAGTGTGCCTGTGGAGCGCAAGTTCCTCACTATTGCATCAAAGTGGGAAAATATGGCATCAATAGATTCACCTGGGCCCTACACAAATAGTTGATACTATTGATTGTGTGTGCTTTGGTACCTGGCCTTAATCTGAGTTGAGCCCTCATGAAAAATAGTGAGTGTGGACCAAATTTCTCAAGCTGTATTCAGGTGCTGCACCCTATCAAACTCATTCCTACTCAAGCTGATGAACATTATATTTCTAGCTTTGTAGTTAACAGTAAACTAATCCTTCTTAGCTTGAGTAGTGCGAGTCTCAGGGATGATGTACTAGGACTCCACAATCTCCTAGACTTCACTTCCTTGGATATGTAAGTAAGCATCTATGTGCACTTTCCAGTAAGCAAAGTACATCCCATCGAATAGAGGAATTTTACTAACTCTGTCTATGTCGCCAATAGATCACAAAACTGATTAAGGTCAACTAGTGAATTTAACCTGTTCTGATACCAATTGTTCGACCGAAATAGGTGACCAGAGGTGGGGGTGGTGAATGGGATCTTTAAAAATTCTTCTTATGAACAAACTTCGAAAGACACCCTTCAAAGTGTCTAGTTCGGAGGTATTGATTACACTCTGAACACAGGCTTTGCACAGGGCAAAAGTTCGAAGCTCAGAAGACTTCGCTCACATTTGGACACCCAAATGACTCGAATCAGGGCTTTGCAAGAGCAGGCTCCGCCCACAATGGTGCCAAAAGACAGACTTCACACAATAGCACTTAGGTTCAGAGCAAATTCCCTCAAAGGACTTCGTTTATAGGCTTCGCACTAACGAATGGCACTAGGCTTCGCACTACAACAGAACTTTGGATTAGACTTAGCAAATCCGCGCCTCTAAATAGACTTCAACAACCGCTCAGGAAACACAACTTTATAGGGACTTAACATGGTAGTACTTTGCTAGTATCGTACGAGGATATACCTCCGATATACACAGAGCGAATATACTCCGAAAGCTACAAAAAATGTCTTCACACACTCATTGTCAGATGCTCCTTCGTTATCAAAAACACAAAGTAAGCACTCCGGTTTTCATAGAATGAAGTGCACAACCCAAAATCAACACAGACAAAGCAAAGAACATAGATACAAGTTCATGCAAAAATGAATCAGGGATAGAACAAAAAAACCATTGCATAAACAAGGAACACAAAACCTCACAGATCTGAGTACAAGTTTGTGGCAGCTGGACCTAGGTGACAATGAGAACATAAGGTTCTTAAACCTGGACCTCAGTCTGCCTCTCTTTTTACATGACAACTTAGACATGCGAAGTGACTACAATACCCATAGGGTTTACAAGTTGTTGGACCGGAAACGGCGACTAGAGGGGGGTGAATGGGAGCTTTTAAAATTTCGGGCTAAAAACTAGCCTTCGGTTTGGTTCTGTCTTCTGCGGAACAGGCTTCGAACACAACCTTCGAAGGTCTGGTTCGGAGGTACATCGACAGCTCCGAACACAGGCTTCGCAGGAGCAAAAGTTCGAAGCCAAGAAGACTTCGCTCCACTAACAACCCTCGAAAATCTACTCTGCTAAGTCAGTGCAGGCTCCGCACACGGGGTGCTTCGAGCAGGCTTCGCACTTCACCCTTCGCAAGAGTGGACAGCCCTCTGAGGACTTCGACCAAGTACTTGGCAGCAGCAACTGGTGCTGTGCTTCGTACACGAAGGTCTACACACACACAAACGGACTTCGCTAAGGGCTTCAACACAAGAAGCAAACGGGCTTCGATCAGGGCTTCGCTAGTAAGCTGTGAGGTCTAGCCTCAAGTTACACAGAGCGACAGCACACTGAAAAACACACTTCGCACAAAGACAACCTTCGCCTAGACAGGCTTCGGTGCACTATACTAGCGAGGTATGTAACGCGAGCTCAAGCAAAAAGCACAAAGAAGCAGGGCTTCGCCGCTTGAACAAGTAACACAAATATATTGTACTCTGGATGAATACAGCGAGGTATGTGGCTACAGGAGCTCAACAGTAAATGCTCAAAGTGTTAAATGTTACCTACCGAGCCCCCATATTTATAGCCCACAGTTCACCCAAAGGAAATGACTACACTACCCCTAGGGTTTACATTGATTTTGTCTCTACAGAACTAAGGGGTACAAAAGGTAGTCCACCTTTATTTTGGAGGCTTCTCTGTCAGCTTTGCAGAGGGGACAGCGTCAGCTTTTTGCAGAGCAGACAGTGTCAGCCTTGGCAGTCTTTGACCTTCTGTAGCCTCCCTTCGCACGCGAGGGTGCGGTAGCTTCGGCGAGAAGCCTTGAGCCTGTTGGCCTTCGCTTCGCCGAAGATGGCCTCCGATACAGTGACGGTTTTGAGCCGAAGCCGTCAAAGCCCTTGGGCCTTCGCACCAACACCTCCGGAGTGGACCACCACGGCTTCGCAGCTTCACCCAGCTCGAACTCCGTCAGTCCGTGTACCGAAGCCATGCAGGTCGAAGCACCTCAAGTCAACCTCGCTCCGGAGCTAGCCTTGCTCCGAAGCCTTCCTCCCTCTGAAGCCCCACCTTCGGAGTACCACCCTTCGAAGTCCCTCCTTCGTCCAAGGCCTCCGCATGAAGCATTCCATGAGCACTTCGTCGCAGTGTCTCTCCCCGAGCACACTCCTCGACGAGCCTCATCCGGACCATGCCTTCGATGCACCTCGACTTCTGAGACCTTCGTCGGGCACCTTCGAATGTCTCCCTCCGGAGCACACTTCGAACTCCTTGCCTCCGCAGAGGACTTGTTCCCACCAACTCCGAAGTCACTCCATCCGGAGTACCTTCGAAGTGCCTCACTTCTGAGGACTTTGTCTCGGAGTACCTTCAACCGGAGCCACGCTCCGCACTCTCTGCCTTCACCTGGCGCACCTCGACCCGAGGACCGACCCGGACCACCTTCGCAGTCACCGTGATGGAGCTCCCCGCTCCCCTGGCATCAAGCCTCCCGCTTGACCCAGGTTCACCTGCTACGAACCTTGTCCGTCGCCTCCGAAGTCCCCGCGCACCACAGACAAACAGACAAGTGTATCCAGTACTCCGGAGACCTCTCCGAGTTAGCATCCTCCGGCACACACTCCGGTGTACCGCCCAAAGTACCGAAGCCTTCGGTACTCACCTAGTCAACGTGTACTGTCGGACCCCTCCGACAGGCACACTCCGCTGCACAACTGCAGCAACCAAACCACCTCCGTACACCCTTCGGAGATACAACCTCCGAAACCCCTCCGGAGGTACAACCTCCGAACACCTTCGGAGGTACCCT
Source organism: Zizania palustris (assembly GCA_019279435.1). Taxonomy (NCBI): domain Eukaryota; kingdom Viridiplantae; phylum Streptophyta; class Magnoliopsida; order Poales; family Poaceae; genus Zizania; species Zizania palustris. The sequence continues at coordinate 1,841,957 of JAAALK010000086.1, read as the reverse complement.
TCGAACAGAGGGTAAAGATCCTGTCAATCACTCATCACAAACACTGAAACCAACCCTTGGTTTCTCAATCTCCCCCTTGATGAGTGCATTGACAACCAACTTTAAAGTCCAAGAAAATTTAAAAACTTTCAGCACACAAGTGACCATAGACACTCAGAAAAGAGCCAAATCATGTCACTTGATAAAAGAATTTTCCTCCCCTGTTTTCAAAAGAGTAAAAAGCCCCTTCGGCAATAAAAACTCCCCCTGAGTTAAGTTTTCTCTTTGGCAGCAAAGAATCTTCTCCCCCTTTATGTCAAAAGTTCTCCCCCTTTGAAAATTATACCCCTTGCGACGGAGAATAAAGCAAGTAAAATTTCTCCCCCTTTGGCAATGCAAGCATCAAGGAGCATGTAAAAGATGCAAAGCTGCGAAATGGGCAGAATTGCAAAGACATATGAAGCAAAAATATGCCAACAATAACACCAATGATCATGGGCTCAGCTCAATTTAACATTCTCTAAAAACATGATGAAGCATGTGATTTGATCATTTTTGAAATAAAAGCATCACCACTTAGTCAAGGAAACTAGACAAGTAAGAGCAGGGACTGCGGAAAGCTAGTCAAATTCTACTCTAGACAGACAAGTCCAGTTCAAATGGAGCATGAAAAACAAACTTGATAAACAAAGAATTTTTTGTTGTTCTTTGCTTAGTGCCAGGGGTTATTTGATTGTCCACCTTATACTTTCCAATCCGGCCAAGCCTAGGCATGAAAGCCATAAGAAGCTTAAGGCAAAGATTTTGGTATACACTACACTATTCCAGTTTAGACCAATGTGCAATGGTAAGCAGTCTAGAATAGGGTAGTGTGACAAACAAACCCTCCTGGATCTTTTAATTTGAAGCATGCAAATCATGGAGTTTTTGATTTTAACCAAGGAACCAATTGTTTGGCATTTATGAATATCCATGAAACTGTAGAACAATTTTTCAAGTTGCAATTTTTAGCATCCAATGAACAGTGTCTTGCTATCAAGCAGATAAAAGATAGCTAAAGCAGTCCTGCCTAAACATGCTAGATTCAAGACTAAGCAGTGAGCACAATTTGATGTTAAAAACAAAACATCATGCACATGAATGTTTCAGATGAATTAAAGAGAGCTGAGCTGTCATGATTCCATGAATTATAAGCAGGCATATAAGTGCAAAAGATGTAAATGTAATTTCAACACAATTAGCAAAGACACATCCATCTAAAACAGCTCCCCCTCACAAAATGCCGTAAGGGTGACAAATGCCAAGTTCCCCACGCAAGTAAGCAAATCGAGAAGCATCGAGGGGTTTTGTAAATATGTCGGCAAGCTGGTGTTGGGTATCAACATATTGAAGTTCAATATCACCTTTCTCATTGTGATCTCTGAGAAAATGATACCGCACATCAATGTGTTTGGTTCTGGAGTGCTGAACCGGGTTGTTTGCAATACAAATAGCGCTAGTGTTATCACATAAAAGTGGAACACTCTTATAATCTAACCCGAAATCCCGCAAAGTGGAAACCACCCACAAAATCTGAGAGCAACAGCTAGCTGCAGCAACATATTCGACCTCAGCCGTCGATTGTGCAACACTAGACTGTTTGCGGGAAGACCAGCAAACCAGAGAAGTACCCAGAAAATGACAAGTACCCGAGGTACTCTTCCTATCAATTCTACACCCAGCAAAATCCGCATCGGAATAACCTCGAAGACATAAAGATGAAGATGATGAATACCATATGCCAAATTCAAGGGTGTGTTTGAGATACCTTAAGATGCGCTTTATCGCTTGGCGGTGCGAAGCTCGCGGTGAAGCCTGAAAACGAGCGCACAGACACACTGCGAAGTGTATGTCCGGCCTCGTAGAAGTCAAGTAGAGGAGGGAGGCGATCATGCTTCGGAACTCCTTCTGATCTACGGCTTCTCCATCTTCGTCAGGGTCCAATGCTACAGATGTAGCCATTGGAGTGGCGAGGGGCTTCGCATCGGACATGTCGAACTTCTTGAGCAGGTCCTTGGTGTACTTTGTCTGGTGGATGAAAGTACCTTGTTTGCTTTGCTTGATTTGCAAATCAAGGAAAAAGGTGTGTTCACCCATCATTGACATTTCAAACTCCCTGCTCATGGTATCTGCAAACTCGGCAACCAAAGCATGAGAAGAGCCACCAAAGATGATATCATCCACATAAATTTGAACTAGGAGGAAATCTTTGCCATGCTTGAGAGTAAACAATGTTTTATCAACAGAGCCCATCAAATACCCTCGCTCAAGCAGAAAAGACTTAAGTCTATCATACCAAGCCCGAGGGGCCTGCTTGAGTCCATAAAGAGCCTTATGAAGTTTAAGGACTTTATGCGGATACTTGGGGTTTTCAAAACCATGGGGTTGTTTTACATAAACATCTTCACCTATGAAGCCATTAAGAAAAGCACTTTTGACATCCATTTGATAGAGTTTGAATCCCCGGGATGACGCAAAGGCAAGCAAAATCCTAATGGCCTCAAGGCGAGCAACAGGTGCAAAAGTTTCAGTAAAATCAATCCCTTCTAGTTGAGAAAAGCCCTGAGCTACAAGTCTAGCCTTATTTCTAACTATAGTCCCATCCTCCCCTTGTTTGTTTTTGAAAATCCATTTTGTTCTAATGAAATGAACATTTGGTGGAGGATCAACTAAAGTCCAGACTTGGTTTCTCTCAAAATTTTCAAGTTCCTCATGCATGGCATTGATCCAACTAGAATCAGAAAGTGCATGACTAACATCTAAAGGCTCGAAAGAAGCAACAAAAGCAGCATTAGTGAAATGGGCATGAGAACGTGTTACCCTTTGATCAAGCTCACCAATGATCTGCTCGGGAGGGTGCATCCTTTGGACATGATGTGGAGCCTCGCGGCGGGATGCAGTCTCCCCCTCAACTTGTGCGTTGGAGTGGTCCAAGATGACCGATATTGAGGTAGTCGCTTTGGGACCTCGTGCCGAAGTAGTTGAAGCGGGGTCAACTTCGGGGGTTGAAGTCGAGGGTAGTAGGGGTTCATCCTCGAATTCTCCGGGATCTTCTTCTTCGAATAAGGTCTGTTTCATGTCGTGTTCATTTGCCTGTTCAAAAGCAGAACTAACAGAGGGGGTTGATTCATCAAAAGTCACATCACATGACTCGATGACAGTGTTAGTTTCCAAGTTATAAACACGATAAGAATGACCATGAGTAGTGTAACCCAAAAAGATCCCGTCAGAAGAGCGCGACTCAAATTTATCCAAATTACCACGCTTTAGGATAAAGCAGCGACAACCAAAAACTCGAAGATGAGTAACTTTTGGCTGTCTCCCAAAACGCAGCTCATAAGATGTCAAATTTAAAATTGAGCGCAAGAATATACGGTTTGAGATTTAACATGCAGTGTTCATGGCCTCAGCCCAGAATTTTCTAGGAGTCCTATGCTCATCAAGCATCGTCCTAGCCATCTCAACCAAGGTGCGGTTCTTCCTCTCAACAACACCGTTCTGTTGAGGAACCCGCGGAGTAGAGAATTGATGTTCTATGCCATGCTCCATGCAAAAGTCAACAAAGAGACTATTTTTGAACTCGGTGCCATTATCACTTCGAATGAATTTCAATGCACCTGGGAGTTCAGTGAAGAGTCTCAAAGCCAAGCTCCGAAAGTGTGAAAACACTTCATCCTTGCTGGCAAGAAGAAGACCCAAGAGCAGCGAGAGAAATCGTTGACAATAACTAATACATACCACTTGCCGCCTAAAGAACTAACCCGAGAGGGACCTACAGTGTCCATATGGAGAAGTTCTCCGGGTTGTTCAGTCATCACTGTGGTGACTGGCGAATGCGAAGCAGCAATCATTTTTCCATGTCGACACGGAGCGCAAACTAAATTCTTCTCAAACTTGAGCTTGGGCAATCCTCGGATCAAACCTAGGGCGCTCAAACGAGCGAGCAACTCAAAGCTCATATGCCCTAGTCTCCTATGCCACTTCCACTGCTCAGAAGTCGAATGTGCAACAAGACAATGAGAAGAACCAGATGACTCTGAAAAATCAGCTCCAAAAACTCTCCCAACCCTAAAGATCTTACACACCACAACGCCATCAGAATTGAGCACTTGCGAAGTATCGCGATGGAATCGCACTTCGAAGCCCTCATCAAGCAACTAAGATACAGACAGCAAATTGTATCCCATGTTTTCAACCAAAGCAACATCTTTGAGAGTGAAGTTCGAGTTAATTCTTACCACACCTTTACCTTTCACTCTACTCCTTCGATTGTTTCCGAAGGTGATATGTTCCCTTTGCTTGGTTGAGGTGAGGCTGGAGAACCATGCTGCATCTCCGGTCATGTGGCGCGAACAACCGGAGTCCATGATCCACGTGCCCTCCAAGCCTCGATCTGTCGCCTACACACGATAAGAATGTCTCGTTCGCTCAGTGCTGGGGTGAGTGAAATAATGACGAGGCATCCAGCACTGAGTGACACGAGTAGTAGGCGCAGTAAAAGTAGACTGTCGACGCACAGGAAAATCGAAATAATGCAAAGTGTGAGGTCTACCTACATGCTGTGAACGAACAACATGTCGAGGTCTCCTACTCTGACGAGTTACAAATCTGCTAGCCCGAGGTCTACCACCATATGGAACATGGTGAACACCTCGAGGAGCAAAACCTCTCTGAGAAGCACGAGGAGCCTCAAAAACAAGACGATAGTACATCTCAGACTCATGCATACCTAAAGATGGGTAATGCATGTCCTGGTAGCTCATCGCCTGTGCGCGTCGCTCATCCTTGATGCGACGAAAACAGAAACCAACCAAATGACCCGCCCGCTGACAGTAGGAACAATGAAAAACTCTCCTGGGGGCACTCTCATGGGTCACAGGAGCAACTCTCACAGGCTCCTTGGGTTTCTTTTGAGTGGTTTTCTTGGGAGGATTTTTCTTTGCAGGAGGTGTGGTTTTCTTTGGTGGATGGGCAGGCTTTTTGGCTTATGGAGTGTCTAACAGAGCTCTCTCTTTCTCTAGGGTGGTGGGAGAGGTAAAAACAGTTTTGGACTTGCTGTCTGAAGGTATCCTCTCAAAACCCAAACCTAGAGCTACCCCTGCTCTGTTAGCACACAACTTGGTCTTGGCCAAGAGCAAATCCATCCTACCCTTTCCCTCAGTGCATTTGTTAACCACGGAAAGGAGGTATTCATTTTCAGACATGAGGTTCTCAGCTTGCTCTCTAACAGTGCCTAGCTGGTCCTTAAGGGTAATGCATGTGTCACATACAGGCTGCACATCCTTAGAACTACCGGCCCTCTCCAATCTAGCCTCTAAATCATGAACATGCTTATCACGTAAATTAATGCTTTCGCGTAATAAAGAGCAGTTCATGCAATCAATAACATCATGAGGTCTAGAATCCACCTCCAAAAGCTGCTTCTGTGCAGTCTCAAGCTCAGAAAGAGTTTGAGCATGAACAGAACGCAATTGAGCAAGCTCACTCATGACAACAGAACATGACTCACATTCAGCATCATTAAACTTAGACTTAAGCATGGCATATTCAGTAGAAACATTTTCTAGCCTAAGTCTAAGGTCTTTTCTTTCTCTAGCGGCTTGCACAAGTAATCTATCCTGACCAAGCACTACTTCATTCAGCTCATCTAATTTAATTAGTAGCTGGTCAGATGATAGTGTTACCTCAGATGAGTCAAGCTCATCGCCGCTGTGATCGCTGTCGGCCATGAAGCAAAGGCCGGTGAAGTCTCGTCCCTTCTTGTCCTTCTTGTCCTCCTTCCTTGGGGACTCCTCCTCAGATCTCGACTCCTCAGTTGAGGAAGTGTCGATGTCGTTGAGAGCAGCAACAAAAGCTCTGGAAGCGGCCTTGGCTACTTTCTTAGCCATCTTGCCGCGCTTGCCCTTCACAAAGGGCTTCCTCTCCTTTTTGTGGTATTTGGGGCGCTCACTCTCATCTCTTTTCTTGAGTTTTGGGCAATTGGCCTTAATGTGAGAGGTGTCGCCACATTCAAAACAACCACCAAAACCACTTCTCCTCTGATCCCGTCTCTCATGATGAAAATGGGTGAACCTCCGGGCAATGAGAGCAAGCTCATCATCAGCTAGAGTGTCCACCTGCTCCTTTGTGACGGAGACCAGGGAAGACAAAGCAAAACCATCTGCAAAAACACAAGTACCAGATGTGCTTGGTTCTGCAGTGGTGCCACGGCTAGTGCTAGAAACCAATGCCAATGGCTGTGGCAAAGAGCTTCTATGCACAGCAAGAGATGCCTTGGCAATCTCTGTGGACTTCAGCTTGCTAAAGAGCTCATCACAGGTCAATGTGTCATAACCTGTGGACTCCTCAATGCTGGATATCTTTACTTCCCATATGCTACGGTCAAGAGCATAGAGAAGCTTGATAGCCCTATCATGATCACTGTAAGCAAGCGTCCCGTTGGATCGCAAGTTACTCACTATCGCGTCAAAGCGAGAAAACATGGCATCTATAGATTCACCAGGTGCCTGCACAAATAGCTGGTACTGTTGGTTGTAGGTGCTTTGGCGCCTGGCCTTAATCTGAGTAGAGCCCTCATGAAAAACAGTGAGCGTTGTCCAAATCTCCCTAGTAGTCCTAAGGTGCTGCACCCTATCGAACTCACTCCGGCTCAAACCAATGAACAGTATATTTCTTGCCTTGGAGTTGGCATTATACTGATCCTTCTCAGTCTGAGAGGTGCGAGTCTCAGGGATGGAGTATTGTGAGTCCACAATCTCCCAAATTGCATTTCCTTGGCTTAACAAGTAAGACTCCATGCGCACCTTCTAGTATGCGAAATCTGTCCCATCGAACAGAGGAATTTTACTGCCTCTATCCATGACGCCAACAGATCACAAAACCGGCTAAGGTCAACTGGTGATCTTAACCTGCTCTGATACTAATTGTTGGACCGGAAACGGCGACCAGAGGGGGGGTGAATGGGAGCTTTTAAAATTTCGGGCTAAAAACTAGCCTTCGGTTTGGTTCTGTCTTCTGCGGAACAGGCTTCGAACACAACCTTCGAAGGTCTGGTTCGGAGGTACTTCGACAGCTCCGAACACAGGCTTCGCAGGAGCAAAAGTTCGAAGCCATGAAGACTTCGCTCCACTAACAACCCTCGAAAATCTACTCTGCTAAGTCAGCGCAGGCTCCGCACACGGGGTGCTTCGAGTAGGCTTCGCACTTCACCCTTCGCAAGAGTGGACAGCCCTCTGAGGACTTCGACCAAGTACTTGGCAGCAGCAACTGGTGCTGTGCTTCGTACACGAAGGTCTACACACACACAAACGGACTTCGCTAAGGGCTTCGACACAAGAAGCAAACGAGCTTCGATCAGGGCTTCGCTAGTAAGCTGTGAGGTCTAGCCTCAAGTTACACAGAGCGACAGCACACTGAAAAACACACTTCGCACAAAGACAACCTTCGCCTAGACAGGCTTCGGTGCACTATACTAGCGAGGTATGTAACGCGAGCTCAAGCAAAAAGCACAAAGAAGCAGGGCTTCGCCGCTTGAACAAGGAACACAAATATATTGAACTCTGGATGAATACAGCGAGGTATGTGGCTACAGGAGCTCAACAGTAAATGCTCAAAGTGTTAAATGTTACCTACCGAGCCCCCATATTTATAGCCCACAGTTCACCCAAAGGAAATGACTACACTACCCCTAGGGTTTACATTGATTTTGTCTCTACAGAACTAAGGGGTACAAAAGGTAGTCCACCTTTATTTTGGAGGCTTCTCTGTCAGCTTTGCAGAGGGGACAGCGTCAGCTTTTTGCAGAGCAGACAGTGTCAGCCTTTGCAGTCTTTGACCTTCTGCAGCCTCCCTTCGCACGCGAGGGTGCGGTAGCTTCGACGAGAAGCCTTGAGCCTGTTGGCCTTCGCTTCGCCGAAGATGGCCTCCGATACAGTGACGGTTTTGAGCCGAAGCCGTCAAAGCCCTTGGGCCTTCGCACCAACACCTCCGGAGTGGACCACCACGGCTTCACAGCTTCACCCAGCTCGAACTCCGTCAGTCCGTGTACCAAAGCCATGCAGGCCGAAGCACCTCAAGTCAACCTCGCTCCGGAGCTAGCCTTGCTCCGAAGCCTTCCTCCCTCTGAAGCCCCACCTTCGGAGTACCACCCTTCGAAATCCTTCCTTCGTCCAAGGCCTCCGCATGAAGCATTCCATGAGCACTTCGTCGCAGTGTCTCTCCCCGAGCACACTCCTCGACGAGCCTCATCTGGACCATGCCTTCGATGCACCTCGACTTCTAAGACCTTCGTCGGGCACCTTCGAATGTCTCCCTCCGGAGCACACTTCGAACTCCTTGCCTCCGCAGAGGACTTGTTCCCACCAACTCCGAAGTCACTCCATCCAGAGTACCTTCGAAGTGCCTCACTTCTGAGGACTTTGTCTCGGAGTACCTTCAGCCGGAGCCACGCTCCGCACTCTCTGCCTTCACCTGGCGCACCTCGACCCGAGGACCGACCCGGACCACCTTCGTAGTCACCGTGACGGAGCTCCCCGCTCCCCTGGCATCAAGCCTCCCGCTTGACCCAGGTTCACCTGCTACGAACCTTGTCCGTCGCCTCCGAAGTCCCTGCGCACCACAGACAAACAGACAAGTGTATCCAGTACTCCGGAGACCTCTCCGAGTTAGCATCCTCCGGCACACACTCCGGTGTACCGCCCAAAGTACCGAAGCCTTCGGTACTCACCCAGTCAACGTGTACTATCGGACCCCTCCGACAGGCACACTCCGCTGCACAACTGCAGCAACCAAACCACCTCCGAACACCCTTCAGAGATACAACCTCCAAAACCCCTCCGGAGGTACAACCTCCGAACACCTTCGGAGGTACCCTTCGAACAGAGGGTAAAGATCCTGTCAATCACTCATCACAAACACTGAAACCAACCCTTGGTTTCTCACAAGTTTTCTTCCACAAGCAATCATGGGGGTATAACAGGTAGTCCTACTTTATTGGAAGCTCCTTTTTGTGTCATCTTTGCAGACTGGAATCTTTGGAGACCCTTCACACTTGTGAAGTGCTGGAGTGACTTTGGTTGCAGACTTCAAACCCGTAGGTCTTCGCTAAAACAAAGTCAGTCTTCGATACACTGACAATTTTGAGCCGAAGCCGTTAAAGCCCTTGAGTCTTCACACCATCACCTCTGGAGTGGACCACCATGGCTTCGCAGATACTCCAAGCTCAAACTCTGCCTGTCCGTGTAATGAAGCCATGCATGACCGAAGTACATCAAGACATACTAACTTCGAAACCTCACCTTCGAAGTGCCTCCCTCCAGAGGGTTTCGTTCACCACCTTTCGAATTCCCTCCTTCATCCAAGTCCTTCGCATGAAGCACCTCCATAAACACACCTTCGTAATGTCTCCACCTAGAGCACATTCCCGAAGTGCCTTCTTCGGACCATGCCTTCGATGCACCTTGACTTCTGAGACCTTCGTCAGGTGTCCTTTCAAGTGCCTCCATACGGAGAACACTTGTCATCATTACCTCACTCATGAGGACTTCACTGCCTTCCTTCGAAGTGTCTCCCTCTGGAGCATCCCTTTGAAGTGTCTCGCCTCCTAGGACTTTGCCTCAAGGTATCTTCATACAGAGTCCCCCTCCGCACTTCCCACCTTCGACTAGCGCACCTTCGACCTTGGGACCAACCTCAACTTCACACAACCTCCGTGACCCTCCGGCACCAAGCTCCGTGCTTGCCCGACATCAAGCCCCCTGCTTGACTTAAGGCACCTGCTGTGCTGACCGTCCCATAGCCTCCGAAGTCACCTGCACACCAATGACAAGAAACCAAGTGTTTTCGATACACTGAAGGCCTCTCTAGGTAAAGCACCCTTTGGTGCACACTCCGATGCACCACCAAAGTACCGAACCCAACGGTATAACCTCCGAAATGTATTCTTCCGAACCCCTTCGACATACATACTCCGCTGCATACTTGTGCAGCAAGCAACTACCGAACCCCTTCGATAGAACCCCTCCGAACTAATTCGGAGAGGACCCATTTGGCCTGAAAGGCACTTGTTAATCACTCATCACAGACTAAAACCGAGGCACATCTCAACTTGGTTTCTCATACATGGAACATGCTACAATTGAATTGAATCTATTTGATAACATCGAAAATCTAGCACGAAGTTGCTACCTACTACTTACGCAGTACATGTGCACAGATAGATACACCCAACCATGCAAATCATCAATCCAGCTGAAGAATCACATCTAGCCGATAAATCATGGATATTGAGAATAAACCCAGCGATGTGTGCAAGCATGTTGCTGGTGGTGTTGGTGTTAGGGAAAGGGGAAGCTACGCTTGCTAGGAATTTCAAAAATTCACCCAAAAGCCCAAGAAGCATGCACGTGTGAGATCATAGATCGGTACCTTATAGCACAAGACACGCTAGGTACAGCAGAAGAAGATGTTGGGGAGCGCGTCCTCACTGATCCTCACCTCGCTCCGATCATTCCCCGGTGATCCAATTGACGTAGACGACGCATTTGTTCACACGATGAAGTCCACGAGCATTTCTATTGGAGCAACGCCTTCACAGTATTCACACGTCTAGGGATGGAATCCTTCCCACGTCAGCATGCTAGCACCGCTAGTAAGAAAATGAGAGATCCTCAATCTCAACTTTTGAGATCAAGAAAGGGAGGAGATTTCTTGGTGGCTAGGTCCAAACTAACAATTGCTTGTCTTCTAAGACCTCCTTCTCCTCTCTTTATATAGAATGGAGAGCCTCTGGTATCCAACAATTCTAAACTAACAAATCGGTTACAATCGATTTGTTAACCAACAGGTCCAATCTATTTTCGTTCACGTTGGAACTTTTGATCCTGCATCGGAACTTCCGACCGGGTATTTTTGGTCTCTCAAACCAGTACATTATCATAACAAATCCAATCTGTTTTTGCCCACTTAAGAACATCCGATACCCCCATCGGAACTTCCAATCAGTACAATTTTCCCGATTGTAAATCGGAACTTCCGGTTTTAACTCTCTGTCTCTAATTAGAAATTATGGGAACTTTCGATACCATATTGGAACTTTCGATTTGAGCTCTCGGTTTCGCAAACCATAAATTATTGGAACTTCCGATACCATATCAGAATTTTGAGCTCTTTGTTTCCAATTCAAAAATAATCGGAACTTCCAATTCTAAATCGAAACTTCGGAATTTTCTTGGCATACTCCCTGTTTGCATGTGTTAGTGTGGTTTGAGTTGGACGTTCCTTCAGTTTGCATGCGTTAGTGTGGTTTGAGTTGGACGTGCATGTGTCAAGTTAGTCTGCATGTGGAGAAAATCATGGGGTGTGGCTAAATGTTGCATGCATGCAGTGGGTAGTTAAAGTGAGTTGTGTTTCCTGCATGCACGGGAATTAAGCACTGACGTTTAGTTTCCTAGGCTATTTGATAGCCCTCCGTGTAATCAATGTGAGAGAGAGAAAAAGGTGTGCTTTGGGCTGTTCAGCCATACTCAAGCGCAGTCTATACAATTAAAATTTTGGTTTTTGTCGCGATAGGAAATAGCTACTGTTTATCTTCTTCCTCAAGTTTTGTGATTATGTCAATTTGGTTCTAACAATTGGTATCAGAGCTTCAAGATCATGCTTGTGGCCATGGCAATGGTCCCTCACGATGTTGGGGGGAGCACGATATCGATGTTCTACCCGATGCTCTTGTCGACAAACTATACGTCATGAGCGATCAAGGTAGAGGCTATCCTTGATGCCTAGGGACTCTGGGAGGCGGTGTCTCCTATAGAAGGTTAGGAGGTGGACGAGCAGAAGAACAAGAAGGCGAGGGCACAACTCCTTCATGCACTGTCAGAGGACATCCTCATGCAAGTTTCGACAAAGAAGACAGTGAAAGAGGTATGGGACAACCGCAAAACAAGATTTGTCGGTGTCTATCGCATCAAGGCGGCTCGCCTTTCAACTCTCACGGGTGAGTTTGACAAGATATGTATGGCGGAAGGGAGATACTAGATGACTACACTGAGAAGATTAGTGGCATGGTAGCAAGGTACGCCAGCCCGAGGTCTACCACCATATGGAACATGGTGAACACCTCGAGGAGCAAAACCTCTCCGAGAAGCACGAGGAGCCTCAAAAACAAGACGATAGTACATCTCAGACTCATGCATACCTAAAGATGGGTAATGCATGTCCTGGTAGCTCATCGCCTGTGCGCGTCGCTCATCCTTGATGCGACGAAAACAGAAACCAACCAAATGACCCGCCCGCTGACAGTAGGAACAATGAAAAACTCTCCTGGGGGCACTCTCATGGGTCACAGGAGCAACTCTCACAGGCTCCTTGGGTTTCTTTTGAGTGGTTTTCTTGGGAGGATTTTTCTTTGCAGGAGGTGTGGTTTTCTTTGGTGGATGGGCAGGCTTTTTGGCTTATGGAGTGTCTAACAGAGCTCTCTCTTTCTCTAGGGTGGTGGGAGAGGTAAAAACAGTTTTGGACTTGCTGTCTGAAGGTATCCTCTCAAAACCCAAACCTAGAGCTACCCCTGCTCTGTTAGCACACAACTTGGTCTTGGCCAAGAGCAAATCCATCCTACCCTTTCCCTCAGTGCATTTGTTAACCACGGAAAGGAGGTATTCATTTTCAGACATGAGGTTCTCAGCTTGCTCTCTAACAGTGCCTAGCTGGTCCTTAAGGGTAATGCATGTGTCACATACAGGCTGCACATCCTTAGAACTACCGGCCCTCTCCAATCTAGCCTCTAAATCATGAACATGCTTATCACGTAAATTAATGCTTTCGCGTAATAAAGAGCAGTTCATGCAATCAATAACATCATGAGGTCTAGAATCCACCTCCAAAAGCTGCTTCTGTGCAGTCTCAAGCTCAGAAAGAGTTTGAGCATGAACAGAACGCAATTGAGCAAGCTCACTCATGACAACAGAACATGACTCACATTCAGCATCATTAAACTTAGACTTAAGCATGGCATATTCAGTAGAAACATTTTCTAGCCTAAGTCTAAGGTCTTTTCTTTCTCTAGCGGCTTGCACAAGTAATCTATCCTGACCAAGCACTACTTCATTCAGCTCATCTAATTTAATTAGTAGCTGGTCAGATGATAGTGTTACCTCAGATGAGTCAAGCTCATCGCCGCTGTGATCGCTGTCGGCCATGAAGCAAAGGCCGGTGAAGTCTCGTCCCTTCTTGTCCTTCTTGTCCTCCTTCCTTGGGGACTCCTCCTCAGATCTCGACTCCTCAGTTGAGGAAGTGTCGATGTCGTTGAGAGCAGCAACAAAAGCTCTGGAAGCGGCCTTGGCTACTTTCTTAGCCATCTTGCCGCGCTTGCCCTTCACAAAGGGCTTCCTCTCCTTTTTGTGGTATTTGGGGCGCTCACTCTCATCTCTTTTCTTGAGTTTTGGGCAATTGGCCTTAATGTGAGAGGTGTCGCCACATTCAAAACAACCACCAAAACCACTTCTCCTCTGATCCCGTCTCTCATGATGAAAATGGGTGAACCTCCGGGCAATGAGAGCAAGCTCATCATCAGCTAGAGTGTCCACCTGCTCCTTTGTGACGGAGACCAGGGAAGACAAAGCAAAACCATCTGCAAAAACACAAGTACCAGATGTGCTTGGTTCTGCAGTGGTGCCACGGCTAGTGCTAGAAACCAATGCCAATGGCTGTGGCAAAGAGCTTCTATGCACAGCAAGAGATGCCTTGGCAATCTCTGTGGACTTCAGCTTGCTAAAGAGCTCATCACAGGTCAATGTGTCATAACCTGTGGACTCCTCAATGCTGGATATCTTTACTTCCCATATGCTACGGTCAAGAGCATAGAGAAGCTTGATAGCCCTATCATGATCACTGTAAGCAAGCGTCCCGTTGGATCGCAAGTTACTCACTATCGCGTCAAAGCGAGAAAACATGGCATCTATAGATTCACCAGGTGCCTGCACAAATAGCTGGTACTGTTGGTTGTAGGTGCTTTGGCGCCTGGCCTTAATCTGAGTAGAGCCCTCATGAAAAACAGTGAGCGTTGTCCAAATCTCCCTAGTAGTCCTAAGGTGCTGCACCCTATCGAACTCACTCCGGCTCAAACCAATGAACAGTATATTTCTTGCCTTGGAGTTGGCATTATACTGATCCTTCTCAGTCTGAGAGGTGCGAGTCTCAGGGATGGAGTATTGTGAGTCCACAATCTCCCAAATTGCATTTCCTTGGCTTAACAAGTAAGACTCCATGCGCACCTTCTAGTATGCGAAATCTGTCCCATCGAACAGAGGAATTTTACTGCCTCTATCCATGACGCCAACAGATCACAAAACCGGCTAAGGTCAACTGGTGATCTTAACCTGCTCTGATACTAATTGTTGGACCGGAAACGGCGACCAGAGGGGGGGTGAATGGGAGCTTTTAAAATTTCGGGCTAAAAACTAGCCTTCGGTTTGGTTCTGTCTTCTGCGGAACAGGCTTCGAACACAACCTTCGAAGGTCTGGTTCGGAGGTACTTCGACAGCTCCGAACACAGGCTTCGCAGGAGCAAAAGTTCGAAGCCATGAAGACTTCGCTCCACTAACAACCCTCGAAAATCTACTCTGCTAAGTCAGTGCAGGCTCCGCACACGGGGTGCTTCGAGTAGGCTTCGCACTTCACCCTTCGCAAGAGTGGACAGCCCTCTGAGGACTTCGACCAAGTACTTGGCAGCAGCAACTGGTGCTGTGCTTCGTACACGAAGGTCTACACACACACAAACGGACTTCGCTAAGGGCTTCGACACAAGAAGCAAACGAGCTTCGATCAGGGCTTCGCTAGTAAGCTGTGAGGTCTAGCCTCAAGTTACACAGAGCGACAGCACACTGAAAAACACACTTCGCACAAAGACAACCTTCGCCTAGACAGGCTTCGGTGCACTATACTAGCGAGGTATGTAACGCGAGCTCAAGCAAAAAGCACAAAGAAGCAGGGCTTCGCCGCTTGAACAAGGAACACAAATATATTGAACTCTGGATGAATACAGCGAGGTATGTGGCTACAGGAGCTCAACAGTAAATGCTCAAAGTGTTAAATGTTACCTACCGAGCCCCCATATTTATAGCCCACAGTTCACCCAAAGGAAATGACTACACTACCCCTAGGGTTTACATTGATTTTGTCTCTACAGAACTAAGGGGTACAAAAGGTAGTCCACCTTTATTTTGGAGGCTTCTCTGTCAGCTTTGCAGAGGGGACAGCGTCAGCTTTTTGCAGAGCAGACAGTGTCAGCCTTTGCAGTCTTTGACCTTCTGCAGCCTCCCTTCGCACGCGAGGGTGCGGTAGCTTCGACGAGAAGCCTTGAGCCTGTTGGCCTTCGCTTCGCCGAAGATGGCCTCCGATACAGTGACGGTTTTGAGCCGAAGCCGTCAAAGCCCTTGGGCCTTCGCACCAACACCTCCGGAGTGGACCACCACGGCTTCGCAGCTTCACCCAGCTCGAACTCCGTCAGTCCGTGTACCAAAGCCATGCAGGCCGAAGCACCTCAAGTCAACCTCGCTCCGGAGCTAGCCTTGCTCCGAAGCCTTCCTCCCTCTGAAGCCCCACCTTCGGAGTACCACCCTTCGAAATCCTTCCTTCGTCCAAGGCCTCCGCATGAAGCATTCCATGAGCACTTCGTCGCAGTGTCTCTCCCCGAGCACACTCCTCGACGAGCCTCATCTGGACCATGCCTTCGATGCACCTCGACTTCTAAGACCTTCGTCGGGCACCTTCGAATGTCTCCCTCCGGAGCACACTTCGAACTCCTTGCCTCCGCAGAGGACTTGTTCCCACCAACTCTGAAGTCACTCCATCCGGAGTACCTTCGAAGTGCCTCACTTCTGAGGACTTTGTCTCGGAGTACCTTCAGCCGGAGCCACGCTCCGCACTCTCTGCCTTCACCTGGCGCACCTCGACCCGAGGACCGACCCGGACCACCTTCGTAGTCACCGTGACGGAGCTCCCCGCTCCCCTGGCATCAAGCCTCCCGCTTGACCCAGGTTCACCTGCTACGAACCTTGTCCGTCGCCTCCGAAGTCCCTGCGCACCACAGACAAACAGACAAGTGTATCCAGTACTCCGGAGACCTCTCCGAGTTAGCATCCTCCGGCACACACTCCGGTGTACCGCCCAAAGTACCGAAGCCTTCGGTACTCACCCAGTCAACGTGTACTATCGGACCCCTCCGACAGGCACACTCCGCTGCACAACTGCAGCAACCAAACCACCTCCGAACACCCTTCAGAGATACAACCTCCAAAACCCCTCCGGAGGTACAACCTCCGAACACCTTCGGAGGTACCCTTCGAACAGAGGGTAAAGATCCTGTCAATCACTCATCACAAACACTGAAACCAACCCTTGGTTTCTCACAAGTTTTCTTCCACAAGCAATCATGGGGGTATAACAGGTAGTCCTACTTTATTGGAAGCTCCTTTTTGTGTCATCTTTGCAGACTGGAATCTTTGGAGACCCTTCACACTTGTGAAGTGCTGGAGTGACTTTGGTTGCAGACTTCAAACCCGTAGGTCTTCGCTAAAACAAAGTCAGTCTTCGATACACTGACAATTTTGAGCCGAAGCCGTTAAAGCCCTTGAGTCTTCACACCATCACCTCTGGAGTGGACCACCATGGCTTCGCAGATACTCCAAGCTCAAACTCTGCCTGTCCGTGTAATGAAGCCATGCATGACCGAAGTACATCAAGACATACTAACTTCGAAACCTCACCTTCGAAGTGCCTCCCTCCAGAGGGTTTCGTTCACCACCTTTCGAATTCCCTCCTTCATCCAAGTCCTTCGCATGAAGCACCTCCATAAACACACCTTCGTAATGTCTCCACCTAGAGCACATTCCCGAAGTGCCTTCTTCGGACCATGCCTTCGATGCACCTTGACTTCTGAGACCTTCGTCAGGTGTCCTTTCAAGTGCCTCCATACGGAGAACACTTGTCATCATTACCTCACTCATGAGGACTTCACTGCCTTCCTTCGAAGTGTCTCCCTCTGGAGCATCCCTTTGAAGTGTCTCGCCTCCTAGGACTTTGCCTCAAGGTATCTTCATACAGAGTCCCCCTCCGCACTTCCCACCTTCGACTAGCGCACCTTCGACCTTGGGACCAACCTCAACTTCACACAACCTCCGTGACCCTCCGGCACCAAGCTCCGTGCTTGCCCGACATCAAGCCCCCTGCTTGACTTAAGGCACCTGCTGTGCTGACCGTCCCATAGCCTCCGAAGTCACCTGCACACCAATGACAAGAAACCAAGTGTTTTCGATACACTGAAGGCCTCTCTAGGTAAAGCACCCTTTGGTGCACACTCCGATGCACCACCAAAGTACCGAACCCAACGGTATAACCTCCGAAATGTATTCTTCCGAACCCCTTCGACATACATACTCCGCTGCATACTTGTGCAGCAAGCAACTACCGAACCCCTTCGATAGAACCCCTCCGAACTAATTCGGAGAGGACCCATTTGGCCTGAAAGGCACTTGTTAATCACTCATCACAGACTAAAACCGAGGCACATCTCAACTTGGTTTCTCATACATGGAACATGCTACAATTGAATTGAATCTATTTGATAACATCGAAAATCTAGCACGAAGTTGCTACCTACTACTTACGCAGTACATGTGCACAGATAGATACACCCAACCATGCAAATCATCAATCCAGCTGAAGAATCACATCTAGCCGATAAATCATGGATATTGAGAATAAACCCAGCGATGTGTGCAAGCATGTTGCTGGTGGTGTTGGTGTTAGGGAAAGGGGAAGCTACGCTTGCTAGGAATTTCAAAAATTCACCCAAAAGCCCAAGAAGCATGCACGTGTGAGATCATAGATCGGTACCTTATAGCACAAGACACGCTAGGTACAGCAGAAGAAGATGTTGGGGAGCGCGTCCTCACTGATCCTCACCTCGCTCCGATCATTCCCCGGTGATCCAATTGACGTAGACGACGCATTTGTTCACACGATGAAGTCCACGAGCATTTCTATTGGAGCAACGCCTTCACAGTATTCACACGTCTAGGGATGGAATCCTTCCCACGTCAGCATGCTAGCACCGCTAGTAAGAAAATGAGAGATCCTCAATCTCAACTTTTGAGATCAAGAAAGGGAGGAGATTTCTTGGTGGCTAGGTCCAAACTAACAATTGCTTGTCTTCTAAGACCTCCTTCTCCTCTCTTTATATAGAATGGAGAGCCTCTGGTATCCAACAATTCTAAACTAACAAATCGGTTACAATCGATTTGTTAACCAACAGGTCCAATCTATTTTCGTTCACGTTGGAACTTTTGATCCTGCATCGGAACTTCCGACCGGGTATTTTTGGTCTCTCAAACCAGTACATTATCATAACAAATCCAATCTGTTTTTGCCCACTTAAGAACTTCCGATACCCCCATCGGAACTTCCAATCAGTACAATTTTCCCGATTGTAAATCGGAACTTCCGGTTTTAACTCTCTGTCTCTAATTAGAAATTATGGGAACTTTCGATACCATATTGGAACTTTCGATTTGAGCTCTCGGTTTCGCAAACCATAAATTATTGAAACTTCCGATACCATATCAGAATTTTGAGCTCTTTGTTTCCAATTCAAAAATAATCGGAACTTCCAATTCTAAATCGAAACTTCGGAATTTTCTTGGCATACTCCCTGTTTGCATGTGTTAGTGTGGTTTGAGTTGGACGTTCCTTCAGTTTGCATGCGTTAGTGTGGTTTGAGTTGGACGTGCATGTGTCAAGTTAGTCTGCATGTGGAGAAAATCATGGGGTGTGGCTAAATGTTGCATGCATGCAGTGGGTAGTTAAAGTGAGTTGTGTTTCCTGCATGCACGGGAATTAAGCACTGACGTTTAGTTTCCTAGGCTATTTGATAGCCCTCCGTGTAATCAATGTGAGAGAGAGAAAAAGGTGTGCTTTGGGCTGTTCAGCCATACTCAAGCGCAGTCTATACAATTAAAATTTTGGTTTTTGTCGCGATAGGAAATAGCTACTGTTTATCTTCTTCCTCAAGTTTTGTGATTATGTCAATTTGGTTCTAACAATTGGTATCAGAGCTTCAAGATCATGCTTGTGGCCATGGCAATGGTCCCTCACGATGTTGGGGGGAGCACGATATCGATGTTCTACCCGATGCTCTTGTCGACAAACTATACGTCATGAGCGATCAAGGTAGAGGCTATCCTTGATGCCTAGGGACTCTAGGAGGCGGTGTCTCCTATAGAAGGTTAGGAGGTGGACGAGCAGAAGAACAAGAAGGCGAGGGCACAACTCCTTCATGCACTGTCGGAGGACATCCTCATGCAAGTTTCGACAAAGAAGACAGTGAAAGAGGTATGGGACAACCGCAAAACAAGATTTGTCGGTGTCTATCGCATCAAGGCGGCTCGCCTTTCAACTCTCACGGGTGAGTTTGACAAGATATGTATGGCGGAAGGGAGATACTAGATGACTACACTGAGAAGATTAGTGGCATGGTAGCAAGGTACGCCAGCCTCAGCTCTATGATCGACGATGCTGCCATGGTAAGAAACTCCTCGACACCGTCCCTGATCGGCTGTGTAACATCCTAAATTTTCAAAGTTACAAATAAAATTGGAAATAAAAATCTTTATAAAAAGAATTATTTTTTATTATTAAAGAAGCTGAAAATGAAAACCTGAGAAATAATTCAAATCCTAAGTTAAGAAAATTATGCTAGGTTCCTAAAGCCAAGATAAATTTTTGGGAATATTTATAATTTTTTAGGACTTTTGCGGATAGCTCATGAATTATAAATGATTTCAAGAATTATTTTTATTCGAAAATGAATTTGAAATAATCTTTGGCCGTCTTCCCCCATTCTCCCTCTAGCCCAGCCCAACCTCTCACCCACGCCCTCACTGACATGTGGGACCCGCATGTCAGTCTCCTACGTCTAACTCCCACGTGCCCCGCGCCTTGCCTCCCAACTGCTGCCGCTTGGGCCCTAGTTGTCGGCGCCGTTCCCCGCTCCCACGCTCACTAGCAGGTGGCCCCCACCTGTCAAACTCATCTTCTCCATGGAAACTACCCCAAAATTCCTTCCCGACAGAAACCCTAATCTTCCAATCTTGCCCTCGCCATGTCCCTTCCACGAAATTTCCCCTGCCGTCGTACTTACCATACTCCGGTGATCACTTTCCCTTGAAAATCGAAGCCAAACCTATCTGAATTCGATGTAATCACCCACATGGAAACCTCACTGACGCTCATAAGGAATTCCCTCGGGTTTCCATCTGTGCGCTTTCCTTTTACCTCGTCGGTGACCCCTATAAGAACCCCCGGTGTCCACCGCGTCCTGTCCTACAGAAAATTTCCAGAGCCCCTGCCTCTGAACGCCACGCCACACTGTTTTGTGCCACTGCCACTACTCATGCTCCAATCGCCAGTTGTCGTTAGTGGAGGATGCCGCCAGTCCCGTCGTAGCCACCTTCGTGATCGCCAACACCTCTGCTTCACCGGCATCAACTCTGATGGTTTTTTCAATCACTGGAGCATCACCGCTGACGACCACCCGAAGTTTCCCCGTCTCCATCACTCATCACCGGCCCCGACCAGACGCCCCCGAGCCCCATATCTGGTACCAAGATGATCCTTGTCGTATTCTCTTCCCATTTTTGCATTCAGGTTGTACCGTAGTGCGTCGCCGTCGCCGCTAGCCACGCCGCCATCGCCGGAGTAGACAAAGTCTGCGCACCGTGCCGTGCACGTGCTGGATTCAACTCCAACCATGCAATCAGGATTGAACGACCGAGATTAAATCCTCCCCTGATTTAATCTAGTCCGTCCCTTTCCCCGAACCGGTACCACGCGATCTCGGCCCAATCTTTGTCGACGCCGGGTTCTTGCCTTGTGGGTACAATAGTACACCTCTGATCAGAGTACAAACTTTTCAAAAGCTGAGCCCATGGTAAAGGGCGGGTTTAGCAATGTTCACCATAGTTAGTTTATATTTATGATTGTGCATGAATGGTTGGCATGTAAGGACTGTTGAGCAAGGGAGTACCGTTTGTACTACTCGAGTTAGAAGTTGTTTCATGATTCATAAATTTATTTTCACGCATAATTAACATGATCACATTAAATTCTTAATAACAAAATTGTTCTTTTCCGCACTTAACCCACACACCTTCCTTTGTTATTACCTTTGCATTATATTGCATTTTCGGTGGCTTGTTGAGTACTTTTGTACTCATTCCCGTTGAAACCACTTCATATGTAGCATATTACGAGGAGGATGGTCTGGAGTAGAGGCCTAGTCAAGGCGCGAGTCTGGAGAAGGCGTTCATCTAGAAGGCTTCTTTTTATATTTCTTTTATATTTATCACTTGTGTAATAATGTGGTCTGCGAATCACTTTTGATTGTTGTATGCACACAGTCGTGTGATGAACATCTTGTATTTATTACTTTTCCTTGGAATTACAATAAAGTCTAGAATTATTAAATTACGGGCATTACAAGATGGTATCAGAGCTGACTTGACTGTAGGAAGCCAAACAGACCTACCTAGTACTTAGTTTTTACAAAACTTATTTCATGAAAACCAACTTCATAATTTTTTCCTCTCCCTTACTCTTGAAAATATTTTTGTAGATGTCGATTCACCATATCCATAGTTTCAGCCATGAGTGCGATGGGTTCATAAGGGAGCTGTGGATGCTCATAAATTTTCTCGGGTTCGCCTTCGAGCCCGAGTTTCATGGGATCTACACCGAGGAGGCGGGAGGCCCCTGCGACGTCTCCATCACGATCCACGCCACCGACGACCAGCTCCCCTTCTTCACCGCCGCAGTCGGGGGCTCGACTTTCGCCATCGCCAGCCAGCGTGCAGCTCTCTAGGCCCTTGGAGAGTTGAGACTTGTGAAACCAAGGGTGGTTTTTGTCTAGATGATGAGTGATTGACAAGGATGAGCGGTTGAGTGGTTTTAGTGCATTGAGGGGTTCGATGTGAAATGGAGGATTGGTTGCCGATGTTTTGGTGGTGCGTCGCGTTCGTGTCTTGGCTTGTCTTGTATGTGCAGGGAGGAGATGCTGACCAATTATCGACGGCGAGTGATCGAGAGTCGAGTAGGGAGCTTGATGACGGAGGATCAGGGAGGCCGGGCAAAGTTGGAGAAGATATCAAGAGTGCACGAAAAGATCGAGCAAGAACGGATGGACGGTTTGCGTGGAGTTGTCTTATGTGTACCGGAGGAAATGCTTTGTCGACTGCCAATGGTGGGTGATCAGGGTGAGATAGGGAGTCAAGATCCGGATGGTCAAGGATACAACTTGGAATCAAAAAGCGATCTCAAGCGTACACGTTGAAGACAAAAGATGAGAGGCTTTGTCGGTTTTTGCTGAAAACCGTCAAAACTTTAAATGTTTTGTTAATTCAATAAATATGTGTCTTGTATTAGTTTAAATTTTCAGTTTCATAGTGTATCCTTTTGGTATATTTTTTGAGTGCGTCCACTCTGAAAATATATTAAAAGAAGAGTCTCTTTGTAATTTTTACTTTAGGTTTTAATAGGGTATTTTCAGAACTAGTATTTCAGATTTTGTCAAGGGGCTTTTTGTATAATGGGGCTTCTAGAACATGGGGGCAGGTAGGATATTATCCCCCCATGCCTTGCAGCCGAATAGGACTTTGGAGAATAAAAATTTGCTCAGTTTTTAATCAAAAACACTAGGAAAACACTGTCTTAGTTCATACCAAAGTGCTATGGTAAGCAGTCCAGAACAATGCAATACGACAAAACAAACCCACCTGTATCTTTTCAAATTATGCATAAAGAGGCATGGAGTTTTCATTTTTTCTAATTTTTCATCATTTTTATAGCACATTTCCATGTTTAAAGCATAAAGATGTCCAAGTTGCATATCTGCAGCTAAGTAAGGATCTAGCTACAAGGCATGTAACAGATAGAAAAAGCACTCAGCCTACTTATGCTAGTTACCGGAAGCAATGGTGATCATTTTTCAATTTTAAAGTATAAAGGCCATGCATATGACAGATATCAGACATATCAAATGAACTGAACCAAAGCATGATCATCGACAAGTAATCAAAAGCATGTACCAGCTAGAATAAGTAAAGTAGTTCAATCATATAACAGAAGCAAGCTCAAAAGTGTGATATGTGAGTATGTATGATATGAACACACACAAAAAGACTCAAGAAAAGAGTAAAGAAGAAAGAAAAACTGACTCAAAAAATCCTAAAAAGGATACACAACACCCAAATCCCCTCGTAAATGCTCAAAGGTAGACTGATCTAGGGGTTTGGTGAAAATGTCATCCAACTGATGATGAGTATCAACATAAACAAGGTCAATGACACCTTTCTCATATTGATCCCTCAGAAAGTGAAAGCGCACATCAATGTGTTTGGTTTTTGAATGGAGACAAGGGTTTTTCCCTACACTAATAGCACTGGTGCTGTCGCAAAACAGAGGAACTCGGGTAGGAAAGAACAACCCAAAATCTCGCAATGTGGAAATCATCCAAACTAACTGTGAGCAGCAGCTAGCAGCAGCTACATACTCAGCCTCAGTGGTCGAAAGAGAAACTCCAGACTACTTCCAAGAAGACCAAGAAACAAGAGACGAACCAAGAAACTGGCAAGTACCGGAAGTCGACTTGCGATCCAACCGGCACCCACCAAAGTCAGCGTCCGATAAGCCAGATAAATCAAGAGATGGTGATGCTGAATAATAAAGACCAAGATCAGGTGCATAGGTAAGATACCTGAAAATGCGCTTGACAACCTGCCGATGAGACGCGTGTGGTGAAGACTGGAAGCGCGCGCACAGTCCTACGGCGAAATGTATGTCTGGCCTCATCATCGTCAAGTACAGCAGCGAACCGATCATCCCTTGAAACTCTTTCTCATTGACCTTGACGCCACTCTCGTCCTTGTCCAGGCCCCCAGATGTGCCCATAGGGGTCATCTGAGGCTTCAGCTCTCCACCAAAGTCGAACTTCTTCAACATGTCTCGAGTGTACTTACCCTGGTGGATGAAGGTGCCATCCTTGGTCTCCTTGATCTGGAGCCCTAAGAACTCTTGAGCTCACCCATGAGGCTCATCTCAAACTCGCTATGCATCTGCTCAAAAAACTTGGACACAAGAATGTCAGTAGTACCGCCAAAGATAATATCGTCCACGTAAATCTGAGCGACTAAAAAATCTGAAGCATCTCTGGGCAAGAAAAGAGTTTTATCCACAGACCTCATCACAAAGCCCTTCCCCAACAAAAACTGCTTTAAACGATCATACCAAGCCTTTGGGGCTTGCTTCAGACCGTATAAAGCTTTCTGCAGCTTAAAAACATGTCGAGGAAACTTAGGATTCTCAAAACCGGGGGGCTGCCTAACATAAACCTCCTCCTCTATGTACCCGTTCAGAAAAGCACTTTTGACGTCCATTTGAAAAAGCTTAAAACCCTTCGAAGTGGCAAAAGCTAAGAGAATGCGAATGGACTCAAGACGGGCAGCAGGGGCGAAAGTTTCTTCAAAGTCAATACCCTCTTTCTGGCAAAAACCCTGGGCAACTAGTCGAGCTTTGTTGCGCACCACAACCCCATCTTCACCTTGCTTGTTTTTGAATACCCACTTGGTGCCTATGGGGTTGCATCCGGGTGGCAGCTCAACCAGTGTACAAACCCGATTGCGGACAAAATTCTCAAGCTCTTCTTGCATGGCATTAATCCAATTCGAATCAGAAAGAGCATGAGAAACATCTCTGGACTCAAAAGATGCAACAAAAGCAGATTCAGCAAACACAACAAGAGAGTCAATAGACGAACACAAAGTACTCTCAGACAGATCACCGATGATGAGCTCTGAGGGGTGATCACGTTGAACTGCTCGGGATCCCTGGTGATCTGAGGTCACCTCACCGGAGTCAGTAGCTGGCACCTCTGGACTCGACCGAGGTGGCTCGATCGAAGTGGAAGAAGTGATCAGAGGTCCGCCCTCGTCCTCAGTCGAAGTCTCTGAAGGTGTGGGTTCTGCAGGCAGTGCAGAAGGCCCACCCTCATCAGCAGCTGGAGCGTCATCATCTTCCTCGAAAATGGACTCTCCGAGCTCACCATCTCTAGAAGGCTCAAACGAAGGGTTCAAAGAAGGCAAGGACTCATCAAAAGAAACCTCGCAAGTCTCGACAAGCTACTGGGAGTCGAGGTTCCAAACACGGAAGCCTCGAGAATGCAAAGCATAGCCAAGAAAAACTCCATCCCAGTAACGAGACTCAAACTTGTCCAAATGCCCTCCCTTCTTGAGCACAAAGCACTTGCAGCCAAACGCTCGCAAGTGGCTCACCTTGGGCTATCTTCCAAACCGCAACTCGTATGAAGTCTTACCTAGGTAAGCTCTAAGAAAAATGCGGTTGGCCAGATAGCAAGTCGTGTTCATGGCTTCAGCCCAGAAACGCCTAGGAGTCCTGTGCTCATCGAGCATCATCCTAGCCATCTCGACTAGCGTGCGGTTCTTTCGTTCCACAACACCGTTCTGTGGGGGAGTGTAAGGAGCAGAAAACTAATGATCAAGACCCTGATCACTACAAAAGCTGATGAACTGAGAGTTCTTGAACTCAGAGCCGTTGTTAGAGCGAATCGCTCGCATCCGACCATTGTTCTCATTCTTCAGCTTCAAAATCAGGTCATGAACAAAATGAAAAGTCTCATCCTTAGACTCCAAGAAGAAAAACCCATGAGAATCGAGAAAAATCGTCAATGATCACAAGCGCGTACCACTTCCCACTGACTGAGCGTACCCGAGCTGGACCAACAGTGTCCATGTGTAACAGCTCGCCCGGATACGAAGTCATCACCTGAGTCACAGGTGAGTGAGAAGCGGCAACCATTTTCTCGTGACGATAGGGATGGCAAACTAGATCCTTCTCCATCTTAAGCTTGGGAAATCCTCGGATGAGGTCCATAGAGCTCAACCTGACTAGCAGATCAAAACTCAAATGGCCCAACCTCCTATGCCACTTCCAGAGCTCAGAGGAGGATCCAGCAATCAAACATTGAGAAGGGCCAAAAGAACTAGAGAAGTCAATCTAAAAACCTTACCAAAAGATAAGATCTGGCAAATCAAAGACCCTCTAGAATCAACCACAGAAGAACTGCCCTTCTTAAAACGGACCTCCAAACCATCCTCAAGAAGTTGCGAAACAGAAATCAAATTGAAGTTCAAATTCCCAACCAAAGCAACGTTCTTCAAAGAGAAATGGTCTGAGATGCGAATTGAGCCAATGCCGTGTACCTTCCCTTGACCACTGTTCCCGAATGTGATGTACTCTTTGGAGCTCGGGGGAGTGAGACTGGAGAACCATCTGCGATGTCCCATCATGTGGCGAGAGCATCCTGAGTCCATGATCCAAACGTCCTCCAGTCCCCGATCCTGCACAATCAGTGGTTGTAAGGGGGAGCAAATGGTCCGGCACCAGGTTTAGCAAAAGAACTAAACCAGTGTCGAACCATCTGCTCAAACGATGGAAAGCAGAAATCATCATAAGAGTTCGGACCAAAACGCGGCTCAAAGCGCGGTCCATGGTTCTGCCTAAAAGCTCGGCTACGAGGTCTAGGACCGTAGCCAAAATGACCTGGAGCTCTGCCGGAACGAACACCACCATCTGGAGCACGGGCATGAAAGCCGTCTCCTCTACCACCACCTACATGACGCGGCCTGGCCTCCAGCCTCTCCCCGCGTCGAGGAACTCTCAGTCTACCACCCTACTGGTAGAACTGCTCCTGACCACCACGAGCTCTCTCTACTCTCTCAACCCGCTTCCACCTGAAGCAAAACTCCGCAAGATGCCCGTCTCTCTGATAGTACTCACAATGATAGGTGGGCTTCTTGGGATGTGGTTGAGGCTTGGGGTTCTTGGGCTTAGTGGTGTTTGGTGTAGATTCCTTGGTGTGAGAGGGTCCAGGAAGAGAGTCAAGAGAAGTGCGGAGGTGTTTGGGCTTTGGAACCCATATGGGCTTCTTGGGTGGAGCTTTAGGCTGTTCTTGGAACACTCCATCCTTGGGCTGACTAGCCTAAAACGACTCGGTGGAGTGAGTCTTGGGGTATCTCTGCTCAGGATTCATTTTACTCCACTCCACTGCCCGGCTAATAGCACTCTCAAAGTCATCCTTGGTGTAGGTGTAGCCTACCCCAGACCCATCCTGCCTCTTAAACTGCTGGATCATCATGCCAAGTTGTGGCTCTCTTGCACTGATCCAACTCGGGATTGAACGGATGTAACAGTTCTCATTTTGGGCATCAGCTAGCTCCTCTCTCAAGAAAGCTAGTACCTCCACCTGAGACAAGCAGGTCTCGCACTCTCTATCAACCTGGACAGACTTTTCGGCTTTCAGCTTAATCAACTCCAATCTAAGAGACAAGCAGTTCTCACTGACATTGGGTGGAACTGACAGTGTCTCAAGCTCTAGCCTAGTCTACGCCAGCTCAGCTCTCACTTTCTCTAAATCACCCAAATGCTCATCGCCCTTGGCTTTCAACTCAGGTAAACTAGCTAGATGGGATGGGCAATCAGCACAGGGCACGACGACAGTGGCATGAGCATCTTTCAGCTCCAGCTGAGCGCTCTCAAGCTCAGTAGCCAAGGCGTCCCTCTCATCAACCCTTTCTGTGTACCTGGACTTCAGAGTCATCAGGTCACACCGAAGCACCTCACACTTTGGGCACTCACTGCTATCACCCAAGCAAGGGGAAGAAGATAGACTCTCAATTCTACCGTTGGCCACGGCAAGCTCACTCTCTAGTTCATCTATCCTCTTCTTAGCCCCTCTAAGCAGTTTTTCCCGATATTTTAACTCGTGACGATTGCTTTCAAGTAAATCAACGATTTCACATTCATAAGATGATACCTTTTCATTGTCGTCGTCGGAGTCATCGGAGGAGCCCTTCTCTTCCTTATCCCCAAGAGACATTGAGTATACTCTCTTGCGGGATCTTCGGCGTTGATGTGAGCAGCTCTTCGACCTGTCCCCGAAAGCCATGAAGCAGAGGCCTGCCGGATCGTCCTTGTCCTTCCCCTTCCTAATGACAATCTCCTCATCGCTTGAGCTCGATGAAAAGGAAGAAGACGTGGACTGCTTGGAGTAGCTCTTCTCCATCTCGGCGAAGAAGGCCTTGTCGTGCTTCTTGCTCTCACGTCGGTAGTCCTTCAGGGCCTTTCTAAAGAATCTGGTCTTTGGCTTGCCCTTGGTGAAGGAAGAGCTATCGTGCTTGCCGGAGTCGTGGAAGCCACCACCAGTGCCCTTCTTGTGACCATTGCGCTTGGGGCAGTCGGCGATGAAGTGTCCTAGGTCACCACACTCAAAGCACCCGGATTTCGTGCCGTGTCTTTTGAACATTCTCTTGTCATAAACACGACACACCCGGTTGTTAAAAAGACACAGGTCATCATCTCCTAACGACTCGAGCTGGTCCTCAGTGATAGACATCAAGGAGAACCCATCACAACTCACAGAGGAGGGGTCAGTAGAAGGTGTAGCAAGGGCCAGGGACTTTGATCCAGAGCCAGTGAGATTTGATCTCAACTGGGTATCAACCTCAGTGGCCTTCAGCTTGCTAAATAACTCAGAAATGGTCAAGGTATCATAAGATGTGCTCTCAATGATAGAGGATACCTTGATCTCCCAGATCTTAGGGTCCAAGGTATGGAGAACCTTGAGCGCCTGCTCATGATCTGAGACTAACTGAACACCCTTTGCCTTGTTGTCCCGAAGCTTGTTTATGATCGATTAAAAATGACCAAACAACGCTTCAATAGATTCACCCGGATTTTGTGTGAAGTTCTCATATTCACGCCGGTAGGTCTGATAAAGCCGAGCCTTGACCTGGGTTGTCCCCTCATGGTGTGCCTGGAGGGTAGCCCAGATCTCCCTTGCAGTGGAGAGATGGCTCACACGCTCAAATTCAGTGGGACCTAAACCAGAAAACAAAATATTCACCGCTTTGTTGTTGTTCTGATGTTGGGCAACAATATCAGGAGTAGTGCGCTCAGCAACAGGCAACACTGTGAAAGTAGCATGAATACAAATGTCCCAGATGTCCGAGCTTTGGCTCATGAGATAGGCTCGCATGCGAGTCTTCCAATAATTGTATCCATAAGCTTCCAAGGACGGGACCTTTCCAGGAGACGTCATGATCACTACTGGGGTTTAGAACCGGTTAAGGTATGGAAAACCCTAACCAGACTCTGATACCACTTGTAGGACCGAAAGTAGCGACCAGAGGGGGGGGTGAATGGGCGCTTAAAAAATTCTTTCGAATCAATGGCCTGCTCCCAACACCCAACGCACCTCAAAAGACAGCAGGAAAGCACAAACAGATCATCAAAGCCTAAAAGTATCTAGCCTATAAACGACCGGTGTCCTAGACAAGGAAACACCAACACAGTGCTAATAGGCAGAATAGCAAGGCAATTAAAACATGGACAGATCAAGGTTTATAGAAATAAACCATCACATCAATTAATCTGAGTGCATGCAAAAAGAGATGGAAGGTTACTGTGCAAAGTTTGTCTCCTATTCAAAACTCGGTGAAGCCTGCGCGGTGCGAAGCTTGTAGATGTCGAAGCCGGCTTCGGAGTACACAGTGTCGAAGCCTGAGTAGTAGCTACCAAAGCTTGTCCGAAGTATGCAGTATCAAAGGTCGTTGATGTTGAGATGAGATGTGCTTCGAAGATGTTGTGCGAAGGTGTACACTGCGAAGCTAGCTTCGAAAAACTTGATCGAAGCTTGCAATCGAAGTACCTTTGCACAGTGCAAGAAAGAACAGCGAAGTATTCGAACACAAGAAAACTGAGGACTTCGACTCAACCAGTACTTCACTTGCGGAGTAAAAAGGCGTTCGAAGTTTTGAACAAACAGAGACTCCTAAGACTGTCAGCGAAGTACCTTCGAAAGCAAATCTTCGGTGCCTATACTCCGAACAGAGAACTTCGAACAAAGCTCACAGAGAAACAAGCTTCGAAAGGAAAGCGAAGCCAAATACTGTCAGCAGCAAAACAAAATCGAGTGACATGCTCCGAAGCTATTCATACTTCGAACCGAAGTCTGAAAGCCATAGCTCCACAGCTACCTTTGAATTGGGTCTAGCTTCGAACCAAAGTTGTCTGGCTAAGTAAGGACCTCGGAACCTTGAGCGAAGCTCAACCGGATAAACCGCCACACAGAATAGACATGCTTCGAACACAGATTGACAACAGAGATCGACCCTTTGCAAGAACCCTCAAGAAACGTGAGAGCTCCCTTCTCTCGATCAGAACGCCATGTTAGGAAAATATCAATAGAAAACTTAGTTGTAGCCAAAAGCAGAATAGCCTGTCAACCAAAACGCTAGGTGGCAGGGCTAGCTGAACCCTTCCGCATACAGAAAAGAAACAGGATGAGGCTAGACTCAGGGCTAGAACAACAGCTAGGATTAAACAAAGACTAGGTACTACTTGCTGCTACAGGAGCTAGCAAGAAGAACTAGTACTTCTCAGAACATCGAACAGAAGCAACCCAAGAGGAAAACACGCACAGAAACAAAGACAGTAGCACGCAAAACAATTCACGGGATTCGATGGAAACACTGCTACAGAACTGAAGGCTGAGAATCAATGATGGAAACACTGCTACAGAACTGAAGGCTGAGAATCAAAGATTAAAACCTAAAGAAATTGATCTGCACGTTTGAGTCGCAGACGATGAACAGCAGCGACGCTCTCACGGGAAGAAGCAGGAACAAGCCAAAAGTGACCCAAACTTTAGTGCTGGATTAAAGTGAATTACAGAATGGGTAACTCTAACCCTAGGGATTGGGGCCCTATTTATAGGCAGCCCAATATCCTAGGAATATTCCACCAGAGCCTTAGGGTTTTTTACAGACGCTAAAATAAATGAAAAGACCAAACTGCCCTTAGGATATTTTTACAGACTCGACTGACTGACTGTGGGCCTAAGGAAAAAATAGTAAACTCCTATTTACAGATGACTTATCCGGAAGCGGAGCTTTCGTAGCGACTACGGCTTCACCTCTGAACAGTCCGATGTGAGATCAGCGATCATCAGTTTTGCGCCGAAACTAACAAAGCGTCCACCGACTTTGCACCAGGTACCCGGATTGGGCCGGCCTGATTCCACAGCTCTCTCAGCCCGACAATCGCTCACCGCCCATGTACCTGAGTCAATCCTGGTCAATAGCCCAGTGGATCTGCTGCTCCTAGCCCATGTACCCGGATTGGGCCAGCCCAACTTCGTGGCCCCTCTGCCCAACAGTCGCTTGCTGCCCGTGTACCTGAATCACACGCGGCCCAGATATAGCAGGTTTTCTCTCTCTTTTCAGTCCTCTTTGACTACCGTTGACAATGACTCATCACATCTGGAGCCGTGAGGCCCACGCTCTTCAGCATGGCTCCTCACAAGCTGGTGGTCTACTACAACTGTCGCAAGGAAGGACACTATTCCCACGAGTGCCTCACCCCAAGTGTCCCTAATGAACTTCCTTGAACCCGGCACCTCAAAAGACTAAGCAGCAGAGTGTGAACAGAAAGCCTAAGTCTAAAAATATCTAGCCTAGAAACAACCGGTGTCAAAACAGAGAAACACCAATACAGTGCTAATAGGCAGATAAACAAAATATTCAAGACATGGCAGATCAAACTTCTCAGTAAAATAATCTAAGTACACATGGAATGGGATGAGAAGTTACTGTTCAAAATCTGTCTCCTGTTCGAAACTTGGCGAAGGCTGCTTCGTTGTGTCGAAGCCTGCTTCGTAGTGTCGAAGCCTACTTCGGTGTCCCTTGTCGAAGTCTAGCGAAGGTTGTCGTTGAAGTGCCGAAGGTTTGTTGAGTATAGCCTAGTTCGAGAGTGGCAGAGAGCGAAGTATGCTTTGAAGCGAAGTATGAAAGTATTGAAGCTTGCTTCGAACAGTGTACTTCGAAGCCTAAAACTTCGAACAGAAAGCTTCGAACAAAGTTCACGGAGAAGCAATCTTCGAAAGAGAAGCGAAGCCCAACACACAGCAGCAAGACCAAATTGAAGCCTACACTCTACCTCCGGAGCTAGCTTGATCGAGGTATGATTTCCAACGAGATCACCTTCGAACCAAGGACTAACTCCGAATGACAAGCTCCGAACCCACAAATTGTGACCCTCGAAAAGGACAGTAGCAGAAGAATCTCAGAAAACACACTTCAGAGAGACATGCTTTGAAGCTAACTTCGAAGCTTGTAGAAGTATGCTTCGCAACAGTGCCGAAGTATGCTAGAACAAAACCTTAGAACAGAGCATACTTCGAAGCAAGATTTAACGCTCGAGTTCGGAGTCAAAAGTTCTAGCGAAGCCTTCGAAGATGTCAGGTCGAAGCCTGCCTCACGAAGCTGAGGGACTTCGAACAGAGAAGGGGGCTTCGCCAGAAATAGCCAGAGAAAGGACTTGGTCCAGTCTACTTGATCAAAAAGGCTACGCAGGAAAAGCAACAGGTAGGACAATAGCGCACTGTAGTTACAGGGAACTAGTACTACTTGCAATAGGAACAAGCTAGTAGAACTATTACTTCTCAGCCCGTAGAACAAAAACCAACAGAGACGAAGTCTGATCTCAAGAATAATCAATAGGGGCACGAAAAACAAAGCTTCAGATCCATCAAAAATCGCAGCACAGCAAAAGACACGAACAGAGAATAGAATCTCACTGCAACGTGAAGAACAGAAGGAATGGCAATAATAAAACTTCTGGCGGCGCACATGAACAGGAGCAGAGAGAACGCAGGGAACAAGAGAGGAATGACCCAAGGAATTGATTAAAAAGTGAGTTCAGCAAAAGGGTGACCTAACCCTAGAGATTGGGGCCCTATTTATAGGCTGCCCAATAGCTAGGAATATTCCACCAGCCCCTTAGGGTTTTTTACAGACGCTGAAATAACAGGAAAAGACTAAACTGCCCTTAGGATATTTTTACAGACTCGACTGACTGACTGTGGGCCTAGGGATAAAATAGTAAACTCCTATTTACAGATGACTTATCCGGAAGCTATGCTTTCGTAGCGACTACGGCTTCTCTTCTGGACAGTCCGATACAAGATCAGCGGTCGTCAGTTTTGCGCCGAAACTGACAAAGCCTCCACCGACTTTGCACCAGGTACCCAGATTGGGCTGGCCCGATTCCGCAGCTCCCTCAGCCCGGCAATCACTCACTGCCCGTGTACCTGAGTCAATCCTGGTCAACAGCCCAGTGGGTCTTCTGCTGCTCCTTGCCCATGTACCCGGATTGGGCTAGCCAGACTTCGCAGCTCTCTTAGCCCGACAGTCGCTCGCTGCCCGTGTACCTGAGTCACACGCGGCCCATGACGCAGCAGGCCTTCTCTCTTCTTCTGTCCTCTTTGATTATCGTTGACAATGACTCATCACATCTGGAGCCATGAGGCCCACGCTATTCAGCATGGCTCCTCACTCAGGACGCCCCAGAAGTTGTCCTCGGTATATTCATTGCCAACTCCATAACCGTAGTAATCTTATTTGACTCTAGAGCAACACATTCCTTCATATCCGATAATTTTGTGAAAATCAATGGGTTAGAAGTAAACAAACTCTAGCCAACCTATACAACCCAAGGATTAGGATAGAGATCCAAGAGATATTATTTTGGGTAGATCCAGTCCTCATATATTGCAGAGGCCTAGACATCATCCTAGGGATGGATTGGTTGATGAAGCACAAAGGAATGATAGACTGTGCCAGCAAGTCAGTCACCATAACCAGCAATGAAGGAACCTTTGTCACAATCAAGATGGCCAGCTAAGGACTAGAAGGAACTTTACTCCACCAAATTGCACTAAAGAAAGTACTCGTGTCCTGAGAATACCCGGTCATTTTTCTAGAAGATCTACAAGGGATGCCACCTAAGAGGGATATCGAGTTTAGGATCGAGCTTGTGCCCAGAACCACGCCCATCTCCAAGCATTCGTATTAAATGGCCACCAATGAGCTAGCAGAAGTGAAGCAAAATATAGAAGACCTCGAACAGAAAGGATACATTAGACCAAGTACCTTACCTTGGGGAGCACAAGTCATCTTTGCAATGAAGAAGGACAAGACCAAGAGAATGTGTGTAGATTACAAAGCTTTGAATGAAGTGACCATCAAGAACAAGTATTTGTTTCCTCGGATTGATGATCTATTCAATTAGCTGAAAGGATCCTCAGTTTTCTCCAAGATCGATCTCCGATTGGGATATCATCAGTTAAGGATTAGAGAGGAGGATATTTATAAGACTGCATTCACATCTTGGTATGGATTGTATGAGTTTATTGTGATGTCATTTGGACTCACAAATGCCCCAACATTCTTTATGAACATGATGAACAATGTCTTCATGGAGTTTCTGGACAAGTTCATTGTGGTATTCATTGATGATATTCTCATATACTCCAAGACACTAGAAGAGCATGAAGTCCACCTTCATCTAACCTTGGGAAAGTTAAGAGAGCAGCAATTATATGCTAAGTACAGTAAGTGTGAGTTTTGGTCATCTGAAGTGATGTTTCTAGGACATGTCATATCTGCCAAAGGAATAGCAGTTGATCCTACCACCGTGGAAGCAGTAACAAATTGGATGTAGCCTACAAATGTGTCCGAGATCTGGAGTTTTCTGGTACTAGCCGGATATTATCGTAGATTCATAGAATTTTTTTCCAAGATAACGAAGCCCATGACTAGGTTACTGCAGATGGAAGTAAAGTTCAAATGGATTCCAGACTACGAAGAGAGTTTCCAGACCCTCAAGAACAAGTTAGTATCAGCCCCAGTTTTGACCCTATCTGATCTACGGAAGGACTTCCATGTTTATTGTGATGCCCCTCGTCAAGGACTAGGGTGTTTTCTGATGCAAGACATGAAGATAATTTCATATGCCTCCCGAAAATTGAGACCACACGAGTTAAACTACCCTACCCATGACTTGAAATTAGAAGCAATGGTTCATGCACTGAAGATATGGAGGCATTACCTTGTTGGTAATAGGTGTGAAGTCTTCACTGACCATAAGAGTCTCAAGTATATATTCACCCAGCCAGATCTGAACCTCAGGAAAATGAGATTGTTAGAGTTGATCAAGGATTATGACTTAGAAATTCACTACCACCCTAGCAAGGCAAACGTAGTGGCAGATGCTTTGAATCAAAAAGGGTACTGTAGCGCCATTATGATACATGATCAAGCCCGTTTGTTATACAAGGAAATGGAAAGGTTGAATTTAGGGATCACTATGAGGACGTACCTCGCTACACTTGAGGCGAGACCCATATTGGTGGACCAAATCCATGAAGCTCAGAAGGAAGATCCCGATATTGTAGAAATCAAGAGGAACATGAGGAGGGAAAAAGCCCTAGGATTCTTGGAAGATGAGGTTGGTACAGTATGGTTCGGAAACCGGTTGTGCATACCAGACAAGCTAGATTTGAAGTCTCTCATTCTCAAGGAAGCCCATGAGACCCTATATTCCATTCATCCCAAGAGTACTAAAATGTACCAGGATCTGAAAGAGAAATATTGGTGGGTTAGTATGAAGAGAGAGATCGACGAATATGTGGCAGTGTGTGATACATGTCAGTGAGTTAAAGCAAAGCACCAGAGACCGGCCAGATTATTACAGCCCCTCAAGGTTCCCAAGTGGAAATAGGAAGAAGTAGGAATGGACTTTATCACCAGACTGCTCAGGACGCAAGCCGCGTATGACTCTATTTGGGTGATCATTGACCGACTCACGAAGGTAGCTCATTTCATTGCCGTCAGGACAACATACAGTGGTCCGACACTAGTTGAGTTGTACATGACCCGGATCATGTGTTTACATGGGGTACCAAAGAAGATTGTATCTAACCGAGGGAGTCAGTTCACCTCCAAGTTTTGGAAGAACCTTCAGGAAGAGTTTGGCACTAGGTTAAACTTCAGCACGACATATCACCCACAGACCGATGGTTAGACAGAAAGGGTGAATCAGATATTGGAGGATATGCTTAGAGCATGTGCCATATACTTTGGTGGAATGTGGGACAAGAGCTTACCGTATGCAGAATTCTCCTACAATAACAGCTATCAAGCCAGTTTGCAGATGTCACCATTTGAAGCACTATATGGACGTAAGTGCAGGATGTCTTTGCTTTGGGATCAGACTGGTGAATCATAGTTATTCGGGACCGATATTCTACGAGAGGTCGAAGAGAAGGTTAAATTCATCCGAGACAGACTGAAGATAGCCCAGTCCCGATAGAAAAGCTACGTCGACAACCGCCGCAGAGATTTGGCCTTCGAGGAAGGGGATTATGTTTATCTCTGAGTAACTCCTCTCCGTGGTACTCAAAGGTTTAATATGATAGGAAAGTTAGCTCCCCGTTATGTTTAACTCTTTTAGATCATTCGTCGATAAGGAGATGTGGCGTATCAGTTGGAGTTAACACCATCATTGGTCGTAGTGCATGATGTGTTTCACATTTCTCATTTAAAGAAGTGTCTCCGAGTACACACCGAGTAAGCCAACCTCCAGCAGCTCAACATCCAAGAAGATCTGATGTATGTCGAGAAACCAGTTAAAATTCTAGATGTCAACGAAAGGGTAACCAGGAGCCACATGGTCCGTTTCTGCAAGGTTCAGTGGAGTAACCACCCCGTCGAGAAAGCTACATGGGAAAAAGAGGATGAGATGAAAGCCTAATACCCCGAGTTATTCGAGAAGCTTTCCAAATCTCGAGGTCGAGATTCTGGTTTGTAACATCCTAAATTTTCAAAGTTAAAAATAAACGAGAAATAAAAATCTTTATAAAAGAATTATTTTTTATTATTAAAGAAGCTGAAAATGCCCAAATAAAATAGAAACCTTGAGAAATAATTCAAATCCTAAGATAAGAAAATTATGCTAGGTTCCTAAAGCCAAGATAAATTTTTGGGAATTTTTATAAATTTTTAGGACTTTTGAAGATAGCTCATGAATTATAAATGATTTTCAGCAATTATTTTTATTCAAAAATGAATTTTAAATAATCTTGGGTCGTCTTCCCCCATTCTCCCTCTAGCTCGACCCAACCCCTCACCCGCGTCCTCACTGACATGTGGGACCCGCATGTTAGCCTCCTGCGCCTAACTCCCGCGCGCCTCGCATCCCTCCCGCTACCGCTTGGGCCCTCGTTGTCGGCGTCATTCCCCGCTCTCAAGCTCGCTAGCAGGTGGCCCCACCTTTCAGACTCATCTTCAACATGGAAACTGCCCACAAATTCCTCATCAACCGAAACCCTAAGCTTCCAATCTTGCTCTTGCCGTGTCCCTTCCATGAAATTGCGCCCACCGTCGTACTTACCGTACCCCGGTGATCACTTTTCCTTGAAAATCGAAGCCAAACCTGTCCAGATTCGATGTATTCGCCCACATGGAAACCTCACCGGTGCTCATAAGGAATTCCCTTGGGTTTCCATCCGTGCACTTTCCTTTTACCCTGCCAGTAACCCCTATAAGAAACCCTGATGTCCACCGCGTCCTGTCTAGAGCCTCTGCCTCAGAACGCCCCGCCGCACCGTTTTGCGCCACCGCCATTGCGCGCGCTCCAATTGCCAGTTGTCGTTGCCGGACGCCGCCGCCAGTCCCATCATAGCCACCTCCATGATCGCTATCACCTCTACTTCACCGGCATCAACTCTTTTGGTTCTGTCGATCATTGGAGCATCGCCGCCGACGACCACCCAAAGTTTCCCATTGCAATCGCTCGTCGCCGGCCCTGACTAAATGCCCCCGATCCCCATCTCTAGTACCAAGATGATCCCTGTCGTATTCTCTTCCCCTTTTTGCATTAGGGTTGTACCGTAGTGCGTCGTCATTGCCGCTAGCCACGCTGCCGTCGCTGGAGAAGACGAAGTCCCTGCACCGTGCCGCGCACGTGCTAGATTCAACTCCAGTCGTGCTATCGAGATTGAATGACTGAGATTAAATCCTCCCCCGATTTAATATAGTTCGTCCCTTTTCCCGAACTGGTACCACGCGATCTCGGTCGTCCACATCATTTTAAAATCCCCGCGCGCACCATGGCCACCAGATCTCGATCCAACGGTCTGGCGAGTCTGGCTCACGTGCATAGTACTCGGGTTCATTGTGGACCTGGCTCACCGTGGAGCAGAGTCTGTTTTAGATTTAAAATAAATTTTAGAAATTGATTTAAAATTTTATAATTCATAACTTATTTAATTTAACTCCAAAATTTACCATTCAAATTCTAGAAAATTTATCTTTTTATTCCCCACAAGTTTAGCTAATAAAATATATATGTTTGTAATATGCATTTTCTTTATTTTAATTGTTTATCTTCTTTGATTTGTGTGTCGAGAAAACTACACCACCGCCGAGGAGCCCGAGTATTTTCCCGAGATCCCTCCTTCACCATTTGCTGATCAAGGCAAGTCACAACTTTAGTTTTTAACATATTGAACCCATGTTTTATTTAAATATCGCTAAAACTCATAGGATATAAATGCATTAGTCTAATGGGTAAGGCCTAACAGGAGATATGGAGTGTTCCAACTTGATGCACCAAGCAGAGGGGGCAAGTGGCATCTACGGGTGGCTTGTACCGACGAGGCACAAAAGGGGGCACGATGTTGGTCCAATGCGTTGGCACGCCGACGAAACCTAGTGGGTTGTCCTCGAGTTGGTGCATTCCGTGTTAAAGGTTTTGGCAGGGACTTGGTCAAGGTATTTTGGTGATATCTTAGTCGACGTCGGGTTCTTTCCTTGTGGGTACAGTAGTAGACCTCTTATCAGAGTACAAACTTTTCGAAAATCCGAGCCCACGGTCCAGGGCGGGTTTAGCAATGTTCACCACAGTCAGTTTATGTTTATGATTGTGCATGAATGATTAGCATGTAAGGATTGTTGAGCAAGGGAGTACCGTTTGTACCACTCGAGTTAGAAGTTGTTTCATGATTCATAAATTTATTTTCCAGCATAATTAACACGATCACATTAAATGCTTAATAACAAAATTGTTCTTTTCCGCACTTAACCCACACACATTCCTTTGTTGTTACCTTTGCATTATATTGCATTTTCGGTGGCTTGTTGAGTATTTTTGTACTCATTCCCGTTGAAACCACTTCAGATGTAGCATATTACGAGGAGGAAGGTCTAGAGTAGCGGCCCAGTAAAGGCGCGAGAATGGAGAAGATGTTCATCATATCTAGAAGGTTTCTTTTTATATTTCTTTTATATTTATCACTTGTATAATAATGTGGTCTGTGAACCACTTTTGATTGTCGTATGTACGCAATCATGTGATGAATGTCTTATATTTATTATTTTTCCTTGGAATTATAATAAAGTCTGGAATTATTAAATTCCAAGTGTTACAGGTTGTATCCCACGATGGCTGGGATCGAACAATTTTGCGACGTCGAGACGATGGCATTTGAGGAGGCGCTTAGTAGACTGAAGGTATTCGACGAGCGTTCTCAGTGGCACACTCATGCCGGTGATGAATAGCGCGATGACCAGCTCCTGCTCACAGCAACCGAGTGGAAGGCTCGGCATAAGTCGTCAGTCAAGAAGTGCTACAACTGTGACATTCGTGGCCATTTTGCTCGGGACTACCGTAAGCCGAAGAAGGAGAAGACCATGCTCGTTAGTGACGACGAGGAAGCAATGCTCGTGTGAGTGCCGGGCGATGGCGTTGGGTTTAGGGGAGATTATTGGGAATAAACCCAACGATGTGTTCGCCTGTGGTGTTGGCATGCGTTCGTGTGGTTTGAGTTGGACGTGCGTGTGTAAGTTAGTCTGCATGTGGAGAAAATCATGGGGTGTGCCTAATTGCTGCATGCATGCATGCAGTGGGTAGTTAAAGTGAGCTGCGTTTCCTGCATGCAGGGGAATTAAGCACCGGCGTTTAGTTGCCCAGTCTGTTTTATAGCCCTCCGTGTAATCCATGTGTGAGAGATAGGGATGGATATGGATGTCAGAATATCCGAATTATCCGTATTCGTATTTGAATAACTGTAAATATGGATATCCGTATTTGTATCCGAATTAAATATGGATGACATTCGGAAATATCCAAATTCGTTTTACAAATGTGGATATGGAAACGGATATCCGAATTTTGCTGAATATGGATATGAAAATGGATACATCCGTATTCGTTTTAGGATTTCACACAGATTAAACTTAGACTCAAGATAATATATTATCACTATATTAATGATTTATTTATTATTTATATAATTATGGAATACTTAAGTTAGTGAATATTAATAAGTTATGGTTTAAAATAAATTGATGGTTAAATATTTGTTTGAACTTGAATTTTTTTAATCAAAATACAACATATCTCATTTCATATAATTTTTTGTATTTTTCTAGATACATTTTCTATTTTTAACTCATTAATTGTGTTTCTAGGATTTAAATTGAAATATGTGAAATTTGAAATGCAAGTACCTAAAATAATGCACTAAAATTTATAGAAAAATTGCATTCACTATTTTGTTTCCATTTTTAGTTCTTATTCATGAAATTTAAAGAAATATTAAAAAATTTATGTTAAACACTTCATTGGTAACGTGGAGTTTAAGGGTTTTTTAATTATAAAAAAACAAATAAAGTATGAAAAATACAAGACTTATCATGGTGTTATAATATTATACGTAGATATCATGATAAAAGTTTGAAATTTTTTTTAGAAATTTATCATATAGAATGTTAAGAAATCTGAGATTTACTTGAGAGGAAATAGAGTTTTGAGAAGGAATAAGCTATGGTTTAAAGTAAATTGATGGTTAAATGTTTGTTTGAAATTGAATTTTTTATATAATTAAAATACAACATATCTCAAACCATATAAATGGTTTGTATTTTTCTAGATCTATTTGCTATTTTTAACTCATTAATTGTGTTTCTAGTATTTAAATTGGAATATGTGAAATTTGAACTGCAAGTACCTAAAATAATGCACTAAAATTTATAGAAAAATCACATTCACTATTTTGTGTCCATTTTTAGTTGTTATCCACTAAATTTAAAGAAATGTTAAAAAATTTATGTTACGACACTTCATCAGTAATGTGGAGCTTAAGGGTTTTTAATTATAAAAAAACAAATAAAGTCTGAAAAATACGAGACTTGTCACAGTGTTATAATATTATACGTAGATATCATGATTATTTTTTGAAAATTTTTCGAAAATTTTATTATATAGGATGTTAAGAAATCTGAGATTCTCTTGAGAGAAAATAGAGTTTTGAGAAAGAATAGGCTATTGTTAAAAGTAAATTAATGGTTAAATGTTTTTTAACTTGAATTTTTTATATAATTAAAATATAACACATATCATACCATATAATTTGTTTGTATTTTTCTAGATCTATTTGCTATTTTTAACTCATTAATTGTGTTTCTAGTATTTAAATTGGAATATGTGAAATTTGAACTGCAAGTATCTAAAATAATGCACTAAAATTTATAGAAAAATCACATTCACTATTTTGTGTATTTTTAGTTGTTATCCACTAAATTTAAAGAAATATTAAAAAATTTATGTTACGACACTACATCAGTAATGTGTAGCTTAAGGCTTTTTTAATTATAAAAAAATCAAATAAAGTCTAAAAAATACGAGACTTGTCACAGTGTTATAATATTATACGTAGATATCATGATAAAATTTTGAAAATGTTTTGAGAAATTTATCATATAGGATGTTAAGAAATCTGAGATTTACTTGAGAGGAAATAGAGTTTTGAGAAGGAATAGGCTATGGTTTAAAGTAAATTGATGGTTAAATATTTGTTTGTACTTGAATTTTTTATATAATTAAAATACAACAAATTTAATACCATATAAATATTTTGTATTTTTATAGATCTATTTTCTATTTTTAACTCATTAATTGTGTTTCTAGTATTTAAATTGGAATATGTGAAATTTGAACTGCAAGTACCTAAAATAATGCACTAAAATTTATATAAAAATCATATTCACTATTTTGTGTCCATTTTTAGTTGTTATCCACTAAATTTAAAGAAATGTTAAAAAATTTATGTTACAACACTTCATCAGTAATGTGGAGCTTAAGGGTTTTTTAATTATAAAAAATCAAATAAAATCTAAAAAATACGAGATTTGTTACAGTGTTATAATATTATACGTAGATATCATGATAAGTTTTTTAAAATGTTTCAAAAATTTTATTATATAGGATGTTAAGAAATCTGAGATTCTCTTGAGAGGAATTAGAGTTTTGAGAAGGAATAGGCTATGGTTTAAAGTAAATTGATGGTTAAATATTTGTTTGAACTTGAATTTTTTTATATAATTAAAATACAACATATCTAATACCATATAAATATTTTGTATTTTTATAGATCTATTTTCTATTTTTAACTCATTAATTGTGTTTCTAGTATTTAAATTGGAATATGTGAAATTTGAACTGCAAGTACCTAAAATAATGCACTAAAATTTATATAAAAATCACATTCACTATTTTGTGTCCATTTTTAGTTGTTATCCACTAAATTTAAAGAAATGTTAAAAAATTTATGTTACGACACTTCATCAGTAATGTGGAGCTTAAGGGTTTTTTAATTATAAAAAATCAAATAAAATCTAAAAAATACGAGACTTGTTACAGTGTTATAATATTATACGTAGATATCATGATAAGTTTTTTAAAATGTTTCAAAAATTTTATTATATAGGATGTTAAGAAATCTGAGATTCTCTTGAGAGGAATTCGAGTTTTGAGAAAGAATAGACTATGGTTAAATGTAAATTAATTGTTAAATGTTTTTTAACTTGAATTTTTTTATATAATTAAAATACAACATATCTCAAACCATATAAATGTTTTGTATTTTTATAGATCAATTTGCTATTTTAACTCATTAATTGTGTTTCTAGTATTTAAATTTGAATATGTGAAATTTGAACTGCAAGTACCTAAAATAATGCACTAAAATTTATAGAAAAATCACA
The DNA here is from genome assembly GCA_019279435.1 of Zizania palustris. NCBI lineage: Eukaryota > Viridiplantae > Streptophyta > Magnoliopsida > Poales > Poaceae > Zizania > Zizania palustris. The sequence goes on along the minus strand of JAAALK010000086.1, from coordinate 1,798,875 downwards.
TTCACTATTTTGTGTCCATTTTTAGTTGTTATCCACTAAATTTAAAGAAATGTTAAAAAATTTATGTTACGACACTTTCATCAGTAATGTGTATCTTAAGGGTTTTTTAATTATAAAAAAATCAAATAAAGTCTAAAAAATACGAGACTTGTCACAGTGTTATAATATTATACGTAGATATAATGATAAATTTTTTAAAATGTTTCGAAAAATTTATTATATAGAATGTTAAGAAATTTGAGATTCTCTTGAGATGAAATAGAGTTTTGAGAAGGAATAGGCTATGGTTTAAAGTAAATTGATGGTTAAATGTTTTTTAACTTGAATTTTTTTATATAATTAAAATACAACATATCTCATACCATATAATTGTTTTGTATTTTTCTAGATTTATTTGCTATTTTAACTCATTAATTGTGTTTCTAGTATTTAAATTGGAATATGTGAAATTTGAACTGCATGTACCTAAATAATGCACTAAAATTATAGAAAAATCATATTCACTATTTTGTGTCCATTTTTAGTTCTTATCCACTAAATTTAAAGAAATGTTAAAAAATTTATGTTACGACACTTCATTAGTAATATGGAGCTTAAGGGTTTTTAATTATAAAAAAACAAATAAAGTCTGAAAAATATGAGACTTGTCACAGTGTTGTAATATTATACTTAGATACCATGATAAAATTTTAAAAATGTTTCGAGAAATTTATCATATAGGATGTTAATAAATTTTTGAAAATGTTTAATTTTTAAAAACAATAAAATTCAGCCAATTCTTTCCAAATTGCCGTCTGTTTTTTCTGTATTTGCGTGTCTTTACTCAATTTGTGTGTTCTTGTTGGTTGAAATGTATGATGAATTTCGGTTCAAGACTTTATGTAGTTCTTGTTGGTTGTTGTAAATGATTAATTTTAGCTAGTGTTGTTTAAAAATTTAGTTTGTGCATGGTTTATTGTGTATCATTTTTTCTTATTAATTATTATTCTAATTTGGTATATTGGACCCTTTGGACTTTTAAAAATTTTGTGAAATAACGAACATTTGGAGTTAAACCGAGTAAACATCCGAATACATATTCGTATTCGAAACATCCATTTTGTATTCGTATTCGAGAACATCCGAATCCGTATTCGTATTTGAATTAAAATGTGATAAATAATGCTATCCGGATTGGTTTCCATCCGTATCCGATCCGAATCCATCCCTAGTGAGAGAGAAAAAGGTGTGTCCTTTGGGCTGTTCAGCCATACTCAAACGCAGTCAATACAAGTAAAATTTTTATGTTTGTTGCCATAAGAAATAGCTACAGTTTATTTTCTTCCTCAAGCTTTGGGAGTATGTCAATTTGGTTCTAACACTGGCTTGGTATCAGTAGAAGCAGCAGAGCCCCGCCGAGCTGCAACCAAAGCACCCATGCATGAGCGGATGAGCCATCGATTAGCACATCACCGAAACCACAGCTCCACTTGCTACATCTTCTCTAGGAAAACAGGGTTAATATAACTAAACCGCAGCTATCGCCTTAGTAATCACGGTTTTTGGTAACCATCAGCTTATGGTTAGTGATAAATGATCTGATTACTACTATCTGGCCACTATCGGTAACGGGCCGGTCGGTGATTTTAATTCACTCTGGTGAAGGGGTCTTTTTTCCAAGAGGAAAATGAGGAACAATATCTAGTTATCCCTAGACGTACGTAGAGGCGAAGCCATGGTTATTGGATTATTTATCTGTCTAAGTAATCTGCTTGTTAGATAATTTGGCTATAACCGTTCGTGTCTCTTCACCTCTATAAATTCTCGTTGTATTGTACAATCAAATCAATCAATAAAAGATTCATTGTTTTTTATCTTTCTTTGTGTTCTTCTACGCTCTTCATTTTTTCTATAACACTTTATCAGCCATGTTTGTTCATGAGTTCAAAGGCCAAGAACAAGAACAAGTTAAGAATAAGAACTCATACAACTCATACAGTTCTGATTTCAGGGAGAAGATCGAACAAAAAAAAATCAAAGGTAAAAATCCGAAGGTAACCCAGAACTATCATTGATACCTTCGTCGATTCTCTTCATTAGATCAAAGCACGGAGGCGGCACCAACCATGTGCATCAGCGTGGCAATGGCCTTAGCGCCTGCAGTTCCCGTCCCTCGCTCTGCCACCCATGGCGCCTATGCCCTCGGCTCTGCCGGCACCAACGCCATCGGTGCATCCACCAGTTCCTCCGCACACGCTGCCTGAGTACGTGCCCATGCACGTCGCCCTAACGAATGCACCCTCGTCGTGAACGCACCTCAGGCACCCTCACCTTCGGCGACCCGTTCGCGCTGGTTGTGGCTCCTCCGACTCCACCCACGTACTCGGCGCCCCGCCGCGCCTTCTCGCGGCACTCCGACATCGCGTCTCAGCGTGGCGCCCCACCCATGTCTGGTGCCTGCTATAGTGGCGACGCGCCCTTCGGTCGCGCTCGGCGCACCACGGCGCCTCCTCCCACGCGCCCGGTGCCCCGTCCGCGCCTTCGCACGGCATTCGGCCTCTCCACGTCGGACGCACCAGCGCTGACCACACCGGCCGCATCCACCCGTCACTCTAGGTCATGCTCAGTGCCCTGCCCTCTCTGCACGGTGCCTGGGCTGCCCTTGCTCCTTGCGGTGGCCCAGCAGCTCCCTTGCGGCGGTGCAAGGCTAGAAGAAATGATGGGGAATGGTTAGGGAAATCCCTAGCCACCCGGCCAGCCCCAATTTTTTTTCTTGGATGCTCTATTTTGTTTTTCAACAGAATCATTCAAAGAATAAAATAACAGAAAAATATTTTTATATAGCATTTAAATTTAAAATGATATATAATGTTGGTATTTCATACCTTTACAATAATTTTTCTGTTTTATATGTTTAGGACTAATATCATATTTTAGTTCCTATTTTGTAAATACACGTATAATGTTATATACTTTTATTTGCCTCATGCAAATAATATATACATGTAATAAATGTGTATATGTATAATACATTATTTGGGCATCAACTTAAATAATAATAATAAAAATGCTATTAAAAGACATGATTACCTTTTATATACTATTGGCATGACACAAGGTATTAAAAACTATGACATCGGATGCGACTGTAGTGTCGTTCATCTTGATTGGATGGAATTCATGTCAATAGCGATAAGTTATCTTGCCTAAATACTACGAGGTCTACCAATTGGGTGACTACCTTCAAAGTGATCATGCCAAAAGTTTAGAACATAGTTTATATGTTGATGACAATTAAAATTCTACCAAGAATATAATACAACATATCAGTGGTGATTTATCCTCTGTTTAAAATTAATTTACCCTCTTAGTCAATTAATATGTCTTTTTATAATGGACATGGCTAAAATTCTCACCAAGAAATTCTTAGAACTTTCTCTATATGCAATAATTACGCCAAAATCAATTTGATCTTTTCATATTTTATTGCTACCATTATAGAACAACCACTAAATGCACCAACAAATCATATAAACAACAAATTTGCCACAATACTAGCTCATCTAGCATCCCTCATGGAACTTTATGAGTAGTAAAATGTGTCATCCTATTCGAAACTCAGCACGAATGACTCCTCGTTCGGTTTCAAAATTTCAAGTATATAGCAGATTATAACTATCACATTCATAAAATCTGTTTTAAATTGAAATTCTATTATCAACTAGTTTAAAACAAAACTACGATTGATAAAACTTAAATATTTTCCGTTCTTCACTGTAGTACCGCTAGAAGAAATACACAATGTATTTTGAGTAACATAGATATGGTACTTTAGGTGAAAAGACATGATGAATTTCTAATGAAAAATCATCGAATTGCCCAACGGGCACTGAACCTTCGCTTAAGTACATACCAATACTCAGAATACTAGTAATTCCATAGCAGAAAACGAAACAATGGAAATTTTTCGGAGGAAAGTGAAAGTTTTTTTTTTGAAAAAATGGTAGCAAGGGCATAGGATTGACCTAGGAAAATGTTCATTTATGTTGGACCGGAAACAGCGACAAGAGGGGTGTGAATGAGAGCTTTTTAAAATTTCAGACTAAAAATAGCCTTTTGTTTTAATTCTGTCTTCTACGGAACAGGCTTCGAATACACCCTTCGAAGTTCTGGTTCGGAGGTAGTTCACAGCTCCGAAACCAGGCTTCGCAAGGAGTAAAAGTTCCAAGTCAAGAAGACTTCGCTCCTCCCACAACCCTGAAAAATCAACTCAGATAAGTTAGTGTAGGCTCCGCACACTGGGTGCCTTTGAGCAGACTTCGCACTTCAGCCTTCGCAAGAGCAGACTTCCCTTTGAGGACTTTGACCAAACACTTAGCGCTAGCAACTGGTACTAGGCTTCGTACTTCGGAGGTCGAGACGCACGCTGAACACACTTCGTCGAGGACTTCGACATGGGAAGAAAATGGGCTTCGATATAACCAAAAGGATAGTGCTTCGCTAGTAATCAGAGAGGTCAAGCCTCCAGTTTACACAGAGCAAACAGACACTGCAAAACACACTGCACACGCACAGACCTCTCACACACTTCTCTAGAAGAGATTCAAAACACAACTTCACCCAGGAAGAAGAAGGTGTACAGAGGAATCAAAGCATGCAGTGCAACATAGAATACAAGTTCAAGCACAAATGAGAACAGAATCAAAGTTTAATTACTTGAACAGGAAACACAAAATTAACTCACAGGATGAACACAAAGTATGTGGTGGCTAGCACAGGAGCTCAAATATGGCTGCTCAAAGTGTTACAGTGAACTAGCTAGCCTCCACTATTTATAGGCACTATTCAGCCCTGTGAATAGACTACTTTACCCCTAGGGTTCACACTGGTTTTGTCTCATAAGAACAAGGGGGTACAACTGGTAGTCTACTTTATTTAAAGGCTTATTTTGTTAGCTTCGCAGAGGAAACATCATCAGCTTTTGCAGAGCAGACACGATCAGCCTTTGTAGTTTTGGAGCCTTTTGAAGCCCCACTTCGCACGCGAGGGGTGCGGTAGCTTCAGTGAGAAGCCTTGAGCCTGACGACCTTCGCTTCACCGAAGTCAGCCTTCGATACAGTGATGGTTTTGAGCCGAAGCCGTCAAAGCTCTTGGGCCTTCGCGCCATCACCTCCGAAGTGGACCACCACGGCTTCGTAGCTTCTCCTAGCTCGAACTCCATTAGTCCGTGTACCAAAGCCATGCATGGCTGAAGTACCTCAAGTCAGCCACACTCCGAAGCCCCACCTTCGGAGTACCACCCTTCGAAGTCCCTCCCTCGTCCATGGCCTCCACATGAAGCATTCCATGAGCACTTCGTCGTAGTGTCTCTCCCCGAGCACACTCCTCGACGAGCCTCACCTGGACCATGCCTTCGATGCACCTCGACTTTTGAGACCTTCGTCATGTATACCTTTGAGTGCCTCCCACCAGAGCACACTTCGAACACCTTGCCTCATTGCTGAGGATTTTGTCCACCATACTCTGAAGTCACTCCATTCGGAGTACCCTTCGAAGTGCCTCGCCTCCAAGGACTTCGTCTCGGAGTACCTTTAGCCGGAGCCATACTCTGCACTCTCTGCCTTCTCCTGGCGCACCTTGACCCGAGGACCGACCTCGACCCCTCTGCAGCCTTCATGACCGAGCTCCCCGCTCGCCTGGCATCAAGCCTCCCGCTTGACCCAAGTTTACTTGCTGCGAACTGTTCGTCGCCTCCGAAGTCACCTGCGTACCACAAACAGACAGACAAGTGTATCTAGTACCCCGGAGACCTCTCCGGGTAAACAACCTTCGGCACACACTCCAATGTACCGCCCAAAGTACCGAGACCTTCGGTACGAACCAGTCATCGTGTACTGTCGGACCCCTCCGACAGGCACACTCCGCTGCAACAGCCGCAACAAAATAGACCCACCGAACCCTTCGGTGAAACAACCTCTGAACCCCTTCGGAGGGACACCTTCGAATCAGAGGATAAAATCTATCAATCACTCATCACAGACTCCGAAACCAACCCTTGGTTTCTCAATCTCCCCCTTGATGAGTGCATTAATAACCAAATTCAAGTTTAAGAAAATTTGAAAAATTTCAGCGCACAAGTGACCATAAAACTCAGAAACGAGCTAAACCATGTCACTTGACAAAAGAATTTTCCTCCCCCTTTTTCAAAAGAGTAAAAGCCCCTTCGACAAATCTTTCCCTTTGCAAGAGAAAACTCCCCCTGAGTTATTTTACCCCTTGCTACAGAGAACTCAAAAATTTCTCCCCCTTTGGCAATGCAAGCATCAAGGAGCATTTAGAAGATGCAAAGCTTCGAAATGGGCAGTATTGCAAATACATATAAAGCAAAAATATGCCAACATTAATACCAATTACCATGTGCTCAGCTCAATTTAACATTCTCTAAAAAACATGATGACATCATGTTATTTTATCATTTTGAAATAAAAGCATCACCACTCAATCAAGGTAACTAGACAAGTAAAAGCAGGGACGGCGCAAAGCTAGTCAATTTCTACTCTAGACAGACAAGTCCAGTTCAAGTGGAGCATTGAAAGCAATCTTGATGATCAATGAATTTGTTGTTCTTTTCATAATGCCAGAGGTTATTTGTTTGTCTACCTTATACTTTCCAATCAAGCCAAGCCTAGGCATGAAAACCATCAGAAGCTTAAGGCGATGATTTTGGCATACACTACACTATCCCAGTTCAGACCAATAGGCAATGGTAAGCAGTCTAGAATAGAGTAGTGCAACAAACAAACCCACCTAGATCTTTTCAGGTGTAGCATGAAAATCATGGAGTTTTGGATTTTAATTAAGTGAACAATTTGTTTAGCACTTGATGAATATTCATGAGTAAGTAGAACAATTTTTCAAGTTGCAATGTTTAGCATCTAGAGAAAAGGAGTCTTGCTATCAAGCAGATAAAAGATAGCTAAAGCAGTCCTACCTAAACATGCTAGATTCAAGACTAAGAAGTGAGCATGATTTGATTTTGGAAAGAAGAATCATGCACATAATGTTTCAGACATATTAAATAGAGATGAGCTGACATGATTTCATGAATTAAAATCAGGCATATAAGTGCAAAAGATGTAAATGAAATTTCACACACAATGAGCATATGCAAGACAATCAAAATCTGCTCCCCCTCACAAAATGCTGTAAGGGTGACAAACACCAAGTTCCCCACGCAAGTAGGCAAAATGAGAAGCATCGAGGGGTTTTGTGAAAATATCGGCTAGCTGGTGTTGGGTATCAACATATTGAAGCTCAATATCACCCTTCTCATTATGATCTCTGAGAAAATGATATCGCACATCAATATGTTTGGTTCTGGAATGCTGAACCGGGTTGTTTGCAATACAAATAGCACTAGTGTTATCACAGAAAAGTGGAACACTCTTATAATCCAACCCAAAATACCACAAAGTGGAAACCATCCACAAAATCTGAGAGCAACTGCTAGCTGCAGCAACATATTCGGTCTTAGCCGTCGATTTTGCAACACTAGACTATTTGCGGGAAGACCAGCAAACTAGTGAAGTACCCAGAAAATGACAAGTACCAGAGGTACTTTTCCTATCAATCCTATACCCAGCAAAGTCCGCATCGGAATAACCTCGAAGACACAAAGAGGAAGACACAAAATACCAAATGCCAAATTCAAGGGTATGTTTGAGATACCCGAGAATGCGCTTTACCGCTTGGCGGTGCGAAGCTCATGGTGAAGCCTGAAAATGAGCACACAGACACACTGCAAAGTGTATGTCCGGCCTCGTAGCAGTCAAGTAGAAGAGGGAGCCGATCATGCTTCGGAACTCCTTCTGATCTACGGCTTCTCCATCTTCGTCAGGATCCAATGCTACATATGTAGCCATTGGAGTGGCGAGTGGATTTGCATCAGCAATGTCGAATTTCTTGAGTGAGGAGCCATGCTGAAGAGCGTGGGTCTCATGGCTCCAGATGTGTTGAGTCATTGTCAACGGAAGTCAAGAGGACACAAAGAGAGGAGAAGACCTACTGCGTCTGGGCCACTTGTGACTCAGGTACACGGGCAGCGAGCGACTGTCGGGGAGAGGGGCCACGAAGTTGGTCTGGCCCAATCCGGGTACATGGACTAGGAGCAGCAGAGGATCCACTGGGCTGTTGACCAGGATTGACTCAGGTACACGGGCGGCAAGCGATTGCCAGGCTGAGAGAGCTGCGGAATCGGGCCGGTCCAATCCGGCTACCTGGTGCAAAGTTGGTGGACGCTTTGTCAGTTTCAGCGCAAAACTGACAACCATTGATCTCAGATCGGACCGTTCTAAGGCGAAGCCGTAGTCTCTACGAAAGCTCCGCTTCAGGATAAGTCATCTGTAATTAGGAGTTTACTGTTTTGTCCTTAGGCCCACAGTCAGTCAGTCGAGTCTGTAAAAATATCCTAAGGGCAGTTTAGTCTTTTCAATTTTATTTCAGCGTTTGTAAAAACCCTAAGTGTCTTTTGGTATTTTCCTAGGCTATTGGGATGCCTATAAATAGGTCCCCAATCCCTAGGGTTAGGATTAACTCACTTTAATCTAAATATCTGAGTTCACTTTCCCCACGTTGTGTTCCTGTTCCATTTTGATTTTTCGATTCCTCGTTCCTGTGAGCGCCGCTACCTGTGCAGATTTTTTGTTCTTCACTGTTTCGTTAGGATCCGCTTCATTGATTCACCAAGAAATCTTTCAACAAGGTTTTTTTTCTATTCCTTTGTGCTGTCCGTCAGTCCAGACTCTCGAATATCGTGTCGTCATTTTCTGTTGTTCTTCAGGCTCTATTTTTCGGAGTAGTATTGAATCCGAGTTGTTTCTATGTACGCACTTATTCCTGGTTGCATGTGTTTTGCTTGGCACTATGATTCACGGTTAGATTCTGTAGATCTGCAATGCCGCACTAAACTTCAATTTTTTCTATTCACTGGCATTTCATGTTTTCTCCGGTGCATTGCTTTTCAGTTGTTCTCATAGCCTATCATCGGTAGCTTGCATAGCTAGCCAGCTATACTTTTTCAGCCACAGTAAGTATGCATCTCTGCAGTATGTGATAGGTCTGAATAGAGTTTTTCAGTGGCTTGTCAAATCAGCTTGTAGCAGCCTAATCCTCTAAGATTTTCGCTTAGCTTCTACAGCAGCTCAGACTGTACTTTTTGTGGCTCTGTTTTTCACGAAGAGCTAGTCTGCAGTCTCTATGTGTTACACGAAGGGACTGTTTCCGCAGAATGTATGTGAGTTTTTTGGTTTGGAGATTGTTCGGTGAAGCTTCGCTGTGTATGAATTACTTCGAAGGTATACGCCGGTCTGTTTCGGCTTAGCGAAGGTCCTAGAAAGTACTGTCTTCGGTTTTATTTTTGTGTTCCTTCGGTTTTTGGAGGCTGTTTCGAAGCTACTTCGATCTGAAGTAGGCTTCGCATTTTGGTAGGCTTCGGAGTCCTGGTTTGTGACCTCTAGCTGATCAAGCTTCGATAGTTTGTGGTACACTTCGTCAGCCTCTGGTGAGACTTCGACGTCCACATTTACAAGCTTCGCACAAGGGCTTTGTACAGGCTTTGTCAAGTTTCAAACATGAGACAAATTTTGAACAGTAAACTTTCATCTCTTTTTACGTGCACTCAAGTTAAAAACCTGTGATGATTTACCTTCATGAAGCTTGAGGTGACCATGTTTTGAATGATCCATTAATCTGACTTTAAGCACTATGTTGGTGTCTCTTTGTTTAGGACACCAGTCGTTTTTAGGCTAGATCCTTTTAGACTTTGTTTATCAGTTTTCTTTTCCCTGCTAAGTCTGTTGAGGTGCGTTGGGTGTTGGGAGCAGGCCATTGATTCGAAAGAATTTTTTAGGCGCCCATTCACCCCCCTCTGGTCGCTACTTTCGGTCCTACAAGTCGTATCAGAGCCTGGTTAGGGTTTTTCCATACCTTGACCGGTTCTAAACACCAGTAGTGATCATGACTTCTCTTGGAAAGGTCCCGTCCTTGGAAGCTTATGGCTATAATTATTGGAAGACTCGCATGCGAGCCTATCTCATGAGCCAAAGCTTAGGACATCTGGGACATTTGTGTTCATGCTACTTTCACAGTGTTGCCTGTTGCTAAGCGTAATACTCCTAATATTATCGCCCAACATCAGAACAACAACAAAGCGGTGAAAATTTTGTTTTCTGGATTAGGTCCCACTAAATTTGACCGTGTGAGCCATCTCACCACTGCTAGAGAGATCTAGGATACCCTCCAGGCACATCATGAGGGGACATCCCAGGTCAAGGCTTGGCTCTATCAGACCTACCGGCGTGAATATGAGAATTTCACACAGAAGCCGGGTGAATCTGTTGAAGCTTTGTTTGGTCGTTTTCAATCGATCATCAACAAGCTTCGGGCCAACAAGGCCGAGGGAGTTCAGCTAGTCTCAGATCATGAGCAGGTGCTCAAGGTTCTCCATACCTTGGACCCTAAGATCTGGGAGATCAAAGTATCCTCTATCATTGAGGCACTTCTTATGATACCTTGACAATTTCTGAGTTGTTTAGCAAGCTGAAGGCCACTGAGGTTGATACCCAGTTGAGATCAAATCTCACTGGCTCTGGATCAAAGACCCTGGCCCTTGCTACACCTTCTACTGATCCTTCTTCTGTGAGCTGTGTTGGGTTCTCCTTGATGTCTATCACTAAGGACCATCTCGAGTCGTTAGTAGATGATGACCTGTGTCTGTTTAACAACCGGGTGCGTCGTGTCTATGATAAGTGGATGTTCAAAAGACATGGCACAAAATCCAGATGTTTTGAGTGTGGTGATCCAGGTCACTTCATCACCGACTGCCCCAAGCGCAATGGTCACAAGAAAGGTACCGGTGGTGGCTTCTACGACTCCAGCAAGCACGACAGCTCCTCCTTCACAAAGGGCAAGCCAAAGACCATATTCTTCAGAAAGGCCCTGAAGGACTACCGACGTGAGAACAAGAAGCGCGACAAGGCCTTCTTCGCTGAGATGGAGAAAAGCTACTCCAAGCAGTCTACATCTTATTCCTCTTCATCGAGCTCTAGCGATGAGGAGATTGTCATCAGGAAGGGGAAGGATAAGGACGATCCGGCGGGCCTCTACTTCATGGCCTTCAGGGACAGGCTGAAGAGCCGCTCCCATCAATGCCGAATATCCCGCAAGAGCTTCTGCTCAATGGCTATTGGGGATAAGGAAGAGAAGGGCTCCTCCGACGACGACGAAAATGAGAAGGTATCCTCTTACGAACGTGAAATTGTTGATTTACTTGAAAGTAATCGTCAGGAGTTGAAATATCAGGAAAAACTGCTTAGAGGGGCTAAGAAGAGGATTGATGAACTTGAGAGTGAGCTTGCCATGGCCAATGACAGAATTGAGAGTCTATCTTCTTCCCCTTGCTTGGGTGATAGCAATGAGTGCCCAAAGTGTGAGGTGTTGCTGTGTGACCTGACGACTCTGAAGTCCAAGTACACAGAAAGGGTTGATGAGAGAGACGCTTTGTCCACTGAGCTTGAGAGCGCTCAGCTGGAGCTAAAAGATGCTCATGCCACTGTCGTCGTACCCTATGTTGATTGCCCATCCCATCTAGCTAGTTTAGCTGAGCTGAAAGCCAAGGGTGATGAACAATTGGGTGATTTTGAGAGATTTAGAACTGAGCTAGAGCAGACTAGGCTAGAGCTGGAGACACAGTCAGTTCCACCCACTGTCTGTGAGAACTGCTTGTCTCTTAGATTAGAGTTGATCAAGCTGAAAGCCGAGAAGTCTGTCCAGGTTGATAGAGAGTGTGAGACCTGCTTGTCTCAGGTGGAGGTACTAGCTTCCTTGAGGGAGGAGCTAGCTGATGTTCAGAATGAGAACTTTTACCTCCGTGAAATCCTGAGTTGGGTGAGTGCCAGAGAGCCACAACTTGGCATGATGATCTAGCAGTTTAAGAGGCAGGATGGGTTTGGGGTAGGCTACACCTAAACCATGGCTGATTTTGAGAGTGCTATTAGCCGGCCAGTGGAGTGGAGTAAAATGACTCCTGAACAGAGATACCCCAAGACTCACTCCACTGAGTCTTTCTAGGCTAGTCAGCCCAAGGATGGAGTGTTCCAAGAATAGCCCAAAGCTCCACTCAAGAAGCCCATCTGGGTTCCAAAACCCAAACACCTCGGCACTTCTCTAGACTCTCTTCCTGGACCCTCTCACACCAAAGAGTCTACACCCAACACCACCAAGCCCAAGAACTCCAAGCCTCAACCACATCCCAAGAATCCCACTTACCACTATGAGTTTTGTCAGAAAGACGGACATCTTGCGGAGTTTTGCTTCAGGAGGAAGTGGGTTGAGAGAGCAGAGAGAGCTCGTGGTGGCCAGGAGCAGTTCTACCAGCAGGGTGGTAGACTAAGAGTTCCTCGACGCAGGGAGAGGCTAGAGGCCAGGCCGTGTCATGTAGGTGGTGGTAGAGGAGACGACTTTCATGCCCGTGCTCCGGAGGGTGGTTTTCGATCCGGCAAAGCTCCAGGTCGTTTTGGATACGGCCCTAGACCTTGTAGCCGAGACTTTAGGCAGAACCGAGGACCATGCTTTGAGGCGCGTTTTGGTCCAGACTCTTATGATGAATTCTACTTTCCGTCTTTTGAGTAGATGGCTCGACACTGGTTTAGTTCTTTTGCTAAACCTGGTGCCGGACCATTTGCTCCCCCTTACGACCACTGATTGTGCAGGATCGGGGACTAGAGGACGTATGGATCATGGACTCAGGATGCTCTCGCCACATGATGGGACATCGCAGATGGTTCTCCAGTCTCTCTCTCCCGAGCTCCAAGGAATACATCACCTTCGGGAATAGTGGTCAAGGGAAGGTACACGGCATTGGCTCAATTCGCATCTCAGACCATTTCTCTTTGAAGAACGTTGCTTTGGTTGGAAATTTGAACTTCAATTTGATTTCTATTTCGCAACTTCTAGAGGATCTTTGATTTGCCAGATCTTACCCTTCAGTAAGGTTTTTTGGATTGACTTCTCTAGTTCTTTTGGCCCTTCTCGCTGTTTGATTGCTAGATCCTCCTCTGAGCTCTGGAAGTGGCATAGGAGGTTAGGCCATTTGAGTTTTGATCTACTAGTCAGATTGAGCTCTATGGACCTCATCCGAGGATTGCCCAAGGTTAAGATGGAAAAGGATCTAGTTTTCCATCCCTGTCGTCACGGGAAAATGGTTTCCACTTCTCACTCACCTGTGACTCAGGTGATGACTTCGTACCCGGGAGAGCTGTTACACATGGACACTGTTGGTCCAGCTCGGGTACGCTCAGTCGGTGGGAAGTGGTACGTGCTTGTGACCGTTGACGATTTTTCTCGATTCTCATGGTTTTTCTTCTTGGAGTCTAAGGATGAGACTTTTCATTTTGTTCATGACCTGATTTTGAAGCTAAAGAATGAGAACAATGGTCGAATGCGAGCGATTCGCTCTGACAATGGCTCTGGGTTCAAGAACTCTTAGTTCGTCAACTTCTGTAGTGATCAGGGTCTTGATCATCAGTTTTCTTCTCCTTACACTCCCCCACAGAATGGCGTTGTGGAACGAAAGAACCACACGCTAGTCGAGATGGCTAGGATGATGCTCGATGAGCACAGGACTCCTAGGCGTTTTTGGGCTGAAGCCATGAACATGGCTTGCTATCTGGCCAACCGCATTTTTCTTAGAGCTTACTTAGGTAAGACTTCATATGAGTTGCGGTTTGGCAGACAACCCAAGGTGAGCCACTTGCGAGCGTTTGGCTGCAAGTGCTTTGTGCTTAAGAAGGGAGGGCATTTGGACAAGTTTGAGTCTCGTTGCTGGGATGGAGTTTTTCTTGGCTATGCTTTGCATTCTCGAGGCTTCCGTGTTTGGAACATCGACTGCTAGCAGCCTGTCGAGACTTGCGAGGTTTTGTTTGATGAGTCCTTGCCTTCTTTGACTCCTTCTTTTGAGCTTTCTGGAGATGGTGAGCTCGGAGAGTCCATCTTTGAGGAAGATGATGATGCTCTAGCTGTTGATGAGGGTGGGCCTTCTGCATTGCCTGTAGAACCCACACCTTCTGAGACTTCAACTGAGGACGAGGGAGGACCTCTGATCACTTCTTCCACTTCGATCGAGCCCCCTCAGTCGAGTCTAGATGTGCTAGCTGCTGACTCCGGTGAGGTGACTTCAGATCACCAGCGATCCCGAGCAGTTCAGCGTGATCACCCCTCAGAGCTCATCATCAGTGATCTTTTTGAGAGAACTTTGCGTTCTTCTATTGACTCTCTTGCTCTGTTTGTTGAATCTGCTTTTGTTTCATCTTTTGAGCCCAGAGACATTTCTCATGCTCTTTCTGATTCGAATTGGATTAATGCTATGCAAGAAGAGCTTGAAAATTTTGTCCGCAATCGGGTTTGGACACTGGTTGAGCTGCCACCTGGATGCAACCCCATAGGCACCAAGTGGGTGTTCAAGAACAAGCAAGGTGAAGATGGGGTTGTGGTGCGCAACAAAGCTTGATTAGTTGCCCAGGGTTTTCGCTAGAAGGAGGGCATTGACTTTGAAGAGACTTTCGCCCCTGTTGCCTGTCTTGAGTCCATTCGCATTCTCTTAGCTTTTGCCGCTTCGAAGGGTTTTAAGATTTTTCAAATGGATGTCAAGAGTTCTTTTCTAAACGGGTACATAGAGGAAGAAGTCTATTTTAGGCAGCCCCCTGGTTTTGAAAACCCAAAGTTTCCTCGACATGTTTTTAAGCTGCAAAAAGCTTTATACGGTTTGAAGCAAGCCCCTAGGGCTTGGTATGCCCGATTGAAGCAGTTTTTGTTGGGGAAGGGCTTTGTAATGGGTTCGGTGGATAAAACTCTTTTTTTGCTCAGAGATGCATCAAATTTCTTAGTTTCTCAGATATACGTGGACGATATAATTTTTTGGTGGTACTACTGATGCTCTTGTGTCCAAGTTTTCTGAGCAGATGCACAGTGAGTTTGAGATGAGCCTCATGGGTGAGCTCAAGTATTTCCTAGGGCTCCAGATCAAGCAGACTAAGGACGTCACCTTCATCCACCAGGGTAAGTATACGCGAGACATGTTGAAGAAGTTCGATTTTGGTGGAGAGCTGAAGCCTCAGATGACCCCAATGAGTACATCTGGGGGCCTCGACAAGGACGAGAGTGGCGTCAAGGTCAACGAGAGAGAGTTTCGAGGGATGATCGGTTTGCTGCTGTACTTGACAACGACGAGACCAGACATACAGTTTGCCGTAGGACTGTGCACGCGCTTCCAGTCTTCACCACGCGTGTCTCATCGGCAGGCTGTCAAGCGCATTTTTAGGTATCTCACCTATACGCCTGATCTAGGTCTTTATTACTCAGCATCATCATCTCTTGATTTATCTAGCTTTTCGGACGCTGACTTTGGTGGGTGCTGATTGGATCGCAAGTCGACTTCCAGTACTAGCCAGTTTCTTGGTTCTTCTCTTGTCTCTTGGTCTTCTCGGAAGCAATCTGGAGTTGCACTTTTGACCACTGAGGATGAGTATGGAGCTGCTGCTCACAATTGGTTTGGATGATTTCCACTTTGTGAGACTTTGGGTTGTTCTTTCCTACCAGAGTTCCTCTCTTTTGCGACAGTACTAGTGCGATTAGTGTAGGGAAAAATCCTTGTCTTCATTCAAAAACCAAACACATTGATGTGCGCTTTCACTTTCTGAGGGATCAATATGAGAAAGGTGTCAATGACCATGTTCATGTTGATACTCATCATCAGTTAGCTGACATTTTCACCAAACCCCTAGATCAGTCTACTTTTGAGCGTTTACGAGGGGATTTAGGTGTTGTGTATCCTTTTTAGGATATTTTCAGTCAGTTTTCTTTCTTCTTTACTATTTTCTTGAGTCGTTTTGTGTGTGTTCATATCATGCATATTCACATATCACACTTTGAGCTTGCTTCTATTATATGATTGAACTGCTTTACTTATTCTAGCTGGTACATGTTTTTGATTACTTGTCAATGATCATGCTTTGCTTCAGTTCGCATGATATGTCTGATATCTGTCATATGCATGGCTTTTATGCTTTAAAATTGAAAAATGATCACCATTGCTTCTGGTAACTAGCATGTGTAGGCTAAATGCTTTTGATATCTATTACATGCCTTGTAGCTAGTTCCTCACTTAGATGCAGATATGCAACTTGGACATCTTTATGCATTAAACATGGAAATGTGCTATAAAAATGATAAAAATCAAAAAAATGAATGAAAAATCCATACCTTTTGTGCTTAAGTCGAAAAGATCCAGGTGGGTTTGCTTTGTCACATTGCATTGTTCTGGACTGCTTACCATAGCACTTTGGTATGAACTAGGATAGTGTAGTGTATGCCAAGACCAATGTCTTAAGCTTCTGATGGTCCAGGTCTGGCCTAGGATTGATTTGGTCGATTAGCATAAGGTTTGACATGCAAATAACCACTGGAAAAAATGAAAAAGGAAAAAGAAAAAGCCTGAAAATTAAAAAGATAACAAGTTTGTTGAAGCACTTTGTTTTGGACAATGCTTATCTTGCTAGATATCAGTTAGCTTTTGTATCTCATGCTTTACCTTGCTTGTCAACTGGAAAATGTGGTGATGCTTTTGTTTGCGAAAATTGAAAAATGCATGCTAATGACTTTCTTTAGATATCATCTGTTGCACTGATCATGCCAAGTGTCTTAGACAGTATGCCTTTTGCTGTACCTGTTAGATGTTGTAATTGCAGTCAATCATATCTGAGAAGCATGCTTTCTACACTCCACCTGCACCCCAGTTGCATTCATTGCATATTTTGAGGGGGAGTTGCATTTCAGGAGGAGTTTGTGTCTCTTTAGAGTGCATTTAGTCTCGCTTGATGAGTCCAATTGTCAACAAGGGTGAGAAATTTTGGGAGAAGAGTTTAAGGGGGAGTTTTGGCTTTCTCTGGTATTTGCTTCATGGGAAGTTTTTGTCCCGTTTGTCCTTACTCTTTGGATATCCATGTTGAAAATTCTGAGATTGCACTCGTTTTGAGCTTTTACTTTTGGTTAACCATAATGACCGCTTTCTTGCTTTTGCTCGGCTTTTGGTCATTAGGGTTAAACTTTTACTTTATTTTCTTCTTCTCTGTTTTTCTTGTGTTTTGTTTTCATGTTTCCACATGTGCTCACAGGTACTGGAGAGCTGATGAAGAGAAGTGTTGACAATGCACTCATCAAGGGGGAGATTGAGGAGCCATGCTGAAGAGCGTGGGCCTCATGGATTCAGATGTGATGAGTCATTGTCAACAGAAGTCAAGGGGACACAAAGAGAGGAGAAGACCTGCTTCGTCTGGGCCACTTCTGACTCAGGTACACGGGCAGCGAGCGACTGTCGGGCAGAGGGGCCGCGAAGTCGGGTTGACCCAATTCGGGTACATGGGCTAGGAGCAGCAGAGGATCCACTGGGCTGTTGACCATGATTGACTCAGGTACACGGGTGGCGAGCGATTGCCGGGCTGAGAGAGCTGCGGAATCGGGCCGGCCCAATCCGGGTACCTGGTGCAAAGTCGGTGGACGCTTTGTTAGTTTCGGCGCAAAACTGACAACCGCTGATCTCAGATCGGACCATGCTGAGGTGAAGTTGTAGTCGCTATGAAAGCTCCGCTTCAGGATAAGTCATCTGTAATTAGGAGTTTACTGTTTTGTCCTTAGGCCCACAGTCAGTTAGTCGAGTTTGTAAAAATATCCTAAGGGTAGTTTGGTCTTTTCCATTTTATTTCAGCGTTTGTAAACCCTAAGTGTCTTTTGGTATTTTCCTAGGCTATTGGGCTGCCTATAAATAGGGCCCCAATCCCTAGGGTTAGGGTTAGCTCACTTTAATCTAAACATTTCAGTTCACTTTCCCCACGTTGTGTTCCTGTTCCGTTTTGATTTTCCGATTCCTCGTTCCTGTGAGCGCCGCTACCAGTGCAGATTTTTTGTTCTTCACTGTTTCGTCAGGATCCGCTTCGTCGATTCACCAGGAAATCTTTCAACTAGGTTTTTTTCTATTCCTTTGTGCAATCCATCAGTCCAGACTCTCGAATACCGTGTCGTCGTTTTCTGTTGTTCTTCAGGCTCTGTTTTTCGGAGTAGTATTGAATTCGAGTTGTTTCTGTGTACGCACATATTCCTGGTTGTGTGTGTTTTACTTGGCACTATGATTCACGGTTAGATTTTATAGATCTGTAGTGTCGCACTAAACTTCAATTTTTTCTATTCACTGGCATTTCTTGTTTTCTCCGGTGCATTGCTTTTCAGTTGTTCTCATAGCCTGTCATCAGTAGCTTGCATAGCTAGCCAGCTATACTTTTTCAGCCGCAGTAAGTATGCATCTCTGCAGTATGCGACAGGTCTGAATAGAGTTTTTCAGTGGCTTGTCAAATCAGCTTGTAGCAGCCTAATCCTCTAGGCTTTTTGCTTAGCTTCTGCAGCTGCTCAGACTGTACTTTTTGTGGCTCTGTTTTTCACGAAGAGCTAGTCTGCAGTCTCTATGTGTTACACGAAGGGACTATTTCTGCAGAATGTATGCGAGTTTTTTGGTTCGGAGATTGTTCGGTGAAGCTTCGTTGTGTATGAATTACTTCGAAGGTATACGCCAGTCTGTTTCGGTTTTATTTTTGTGTTCCTTCGGTTTTTGGAGGTTGTTTCGAAGCTACTTCGATCCGAAGTAGGCTTCACATTTTGCTAGGCTTCGGAGTCCTGGTTTTTGACCTCCGGCTGATCAAGCTTTGGTAGTTTGCGGTACACTTCGTCAGCCTCTGGTCACACTTCGACGTCCACATTTATAGGCTTCGCACAAGGGCTTTGTACAAGCTTCGGATAGTCTTCAACTTTTTAGACTACAGGCTTCACACGTCTGCACCAAACCATCTTCAACTACTTCAGGCTTCGCACGTTCACATCGCACAGGCTTCATCATGTTTCGAACGGGAGAAAAATTTTGAACAGTAAACTTTCATCTATTTTTACATGCACTCAAGTTAAAAACTTGTGATGATTTACCTTCATGAAGCTTGAGGTGCCATGTTTTGAATGATCCGTTAATCTGCCTTTAAGCACTATGTTGGTGTCTCTTTGTTTAGGACACCGGTCGTTTTTAGGCTAGATCCTTTTAGACTTTGTTTATCAGTTTTCTTTTCCCTGCTAAGTCTGTTGAGGTGCGTTGGGTGTTGGGAGCAGGCCATTGATTCGAAAGAATTTTTTAGGTGCCCATTCACCCCCCTCTGGTCGCTACTTTTGGTCCTACATTGAGCAGGTCCTTGGTGTACTTCTTCTGGTGGATGAAAGTACCTTGTTTGCTTTGCTTGATTTGCAAACCAAGGAAAAAAGTGAGTTCGCCCATCATGGACATCTCGAACTCCCTGCTCATGGCATCTACAAACTCGGCAACCAAAGCATGAGAAGAGCCACCAAAGATGTTATCATCCACATAAATCTGGACTAGGAGGAAATCTTTGCCATGCTTGAGAGTGAACAGGATTTTATCAACAGATCCCATCAAATACCCCCACTCAAGCAGAAAAGAATTAAGTCTATCATACCATGCCCGAGGGGGCTGATTGAGTCCATAAAGAGCCTTATGAAGTTTAAGGACTTTATGTGGGTATTTGGGGTTTTCAAAACAAGGGGGTTGTTTTACATAAACATCTTCGCCTATGAAGCCATTAAGAAAAGCACTTTTGACATCCCTTTGATAGAGTTTGAATCTCCAAGATGTCGCAAATGCAAGTAAAATCCTAATGGCCTTAAGACGAGCAACAGGTGCAAAATTTTCAGTAAAATCAATCCCTTCTAATTGAGAATAACCCTGAGCTACAAGTCTAGCCTTGTTTCTAACTACAGTCCCATCCTCCCCTTGTTTGTTTTTGAAAATCCATTTTGTTCCAATGAAATGAACATTTGGTGGAGGATCAACTAAAGTCCAGACTTGGTTTCTCTCAAAATTTTCAAGATCTTCATGCATGGCATTGATCCAACTAGAATTAGAAAGTGCATGACTAATATCTAAGGGCTCGAAAGAAGCAACAAAAGCGGAATCAATGAAATGAGCATGAGAACGTGTTACCCTTTGATCAAGCTCACCAATGATCTGCTCGGGAGGATGCATCCTTTGAACATGATGTGGAGCCTCGCGGCGGGATGCATTCTCCCCCTCAACTTGTGCGTTGGAGTGGTCCAAGATGACCGATGTCGAGGTAGTTTCTTCGGGACCTTGTGCCGAATTAGTCGAAGCGGGGTCGGCTTCGGGGGTCGATGTTGAGGGTAGTAGGGGTTTATCCTCTAAATCTCCGGGATCTTCTTCTTCGAAGATGGTCTGCTCCATGTCGTGTTCATTTGCCTGTTCAAAGGTAGAACTAACAGAGGGGGTTGATTCATCAAAAGTCACATTACATGACTCGATGACAGTGTTAGTTTCCAAATTATAAACACGATAAGAATGACCATGTGTAGTGTAACCCAAAAAGATCCCGTCAGAAGAGCGCGACTCAAATTTATCCAAATTTCCAAGTTTTAGGATAAAGCAATTACAACCAAAGACTCGAAGATGAGTAACTTTGGGTTGTCTCCCAAAACGCAGCTCATAAGATGTCAAGTTCAAAATTGAGCGTAAGAAGATTCGGTTTGAGATGTAACAAGCAGTGTTCATGGCCTCAGCCTAGAATTTTCTAGGAGTCCTGTGCTCATCGAGCATCGTCCTAGCCATCTCAACCAAAGTGCGGTTCTTTCTCTCAATAGCACCGTTCTGTTGAGGAACCCGCGAAGCAGAGAATTGATGTTCTATGCCATGCTCCATGCAAAAGTCAACGAAGAGATTGTTCTTGAACTCAGTGCCATTATCACTTCAAATGAATTTTAATGTACCAGGGAGTTCAGTGAAAAGTCTCATAGCCAAGCTCCGAAAGTGTGAAAACACTTCATCCTTGCTGGCAAGAAAGAAGACCCAAGAGTAGCGAGAGAAATCATCGACAATGACTAACACATACCACTTGCCGCCTAAAGAACTAACCCGAGAAGGACCTACAGTGTCCATGTGGAGAAGTTCTCCGGGTTGTTCAGTCATCACTGTGGTGACTGGCGAATGCGAAGCGGCAATCATTTTTCCATGTCGACAAGGAGCGCAAACTAAATTCTTCTCAAACTTGAGCTTGGGCAAATCTCGAATCAGACCTAGGGCACTCAGATGAGCGAGCAACTCAAAGCTCATATGCCCTAGTCTCCTATGCCACTTCCAAAGCTCAGAAATAGAATGTGCAACAAGACAATGAGAAGAACCAGATGACTCAGAAAAATCAGCTCCAAAAACTCTCCCAACTCTAAAGATCTTACAAACCACAACGCCATCAGAATTGAGTACTTACGAAGTATTGCAATGGAATCGCACTTCGAAGCCCTCATCAAGCAACTGAGATACAAAAAGCAAATTGTATCCCAAGTTTTCAACCAAAGCAACATCTTTGAGAGTGAAATTCGAGTTGATTCTTACCACACCTTTACCTTTCACTCTACTCCTTCGATTGTTGCCGAAGGTGATATGTTCCTTTTGCTTAGTTGTGGTGAGGCTGGAGAACCATGCTGCATCTCCGGTCATATGGCGTGAGCAACTGGAGTCCATGATCCACGTGCCCTCCAATCCTCGATCCGGTGCCTACACATGATAAGAAAATCTCGATCGCTCAGTGTTGGGGTGAGTGAATACATGACGAGGCATCCAGCACTGAGTGATACGAGTAGTAGGCACAGTAAAAATAGACCATCTACGTACAGGATAATCAGAATGATGCAAAGTGCTAGGTCTACCTACATGCTGTGACCCAAATGCATGACGAGGTCTCCTACTCTGACGAGGTACAAAGCTACTCGCCCGGGGTCTACCACCATATGGAACATGGTGAACACCTCGAGGAGCAAACCTCTCCGAGAAGTACGAGGAGCCTCAAAAATAGGACGTGAGTAAAACTCAGACTCATGCATACCTCGAGATGGGTAATGCATGTCCTGGAAACTCATCGCCTAAGAGCATCGCTCATCCTTGATGCGACGAAAACAGAGCCCAATCAGATGACCCACCCGCTGACAATAGGAACAATGAAACACTCTCCTAGGGGCACTCTCATGGGTCATAGGAGCAATCCTTACAAGCTCCTTGGGCTTCTGCTGAGTGGTTTTCTTGGGAGGAATTTTCTTTGCAGGAGGAGTGGTTTTCTTTGGAGTTTGGGTAGGCTTTTTGGCTGATGGAGTGTCTAACAGAGCTCTCTCTTTCTCTAAGGTAGTGGGTGAGGTAAAAATAGTTTTGTTCTCACTGTCTGAAGGTATCCTCTCAAAACCCAATCCTAGAGCTCACCCTGCTCTGTCAGCACACATCTTGGTCTTGGCCAAGAGAAAGTCCATCCTACCCTTTCCCTCTGTGCATTTGTTAACAACAGAAAGAAGGTATTCATTCTCAGTCATGAGGTTTTCAGCTCGCTCTCTAACAGTGTGTAGCTGGTCCTTAAGGGTTATGCAAGTGTCACACACAGGTTTCACATCCTTAGAACTACCGGCCCTCTCCAATCTAGCAAGTCATGAACATGCTTATCACGTAAATCAATGCTCTCACGTAATAAAGAACAGTTCATGCATTCATTTATATCATGAGTACTAGAATCAACCATCAAAAGCTGCTTGTGTGCAGTCTCAAGCTCAGAAAGAGTTTGAGCATGCACAGAACGCAACTGAGCAAACTCTCCCATGACAATAGTGCAAGATTCACATTCAACATCATTAACCCTAGACTTGAGCATGGCATAATCAGTAGAAACAGATTCTAGCCTAAGTCTAAGGTCTTTTCAATCTCTAGCGGCTTGCACAAGTAATCTATTCTGACCAAGAACTACCTCATTCAGTTCATCTAATTTAATTGAAAGCTGGTCATAGAATAGAGGTACCTCAAATGAGTCAAGCTCATCGCCGCTGTGATCGCCGTCGGCCATGAAGTAGAGGCCGGTGAAATCTCGTCCCTTCTTGTCCTTCTTCTCCTCCTTCCTTGGAGACTCCTCCTCCTCAGAGCTCGACTCCTCAGTTGAGGAAGTGTCGATGTCACTGAGAGTAGCAACAAAAGCTCTAGAAGTGGCTTTGGCTACTCTCTTAGCCACCTTGCCGCGCTTGCCCTTTACAAAGGGTTTCCTCTCCTTTTTGTGGTATTTGGGGTGCTCACTCTCATCTCTCTTCTTGAGTTTAGGGCAATTGGCCTTGATGTGAGAAGTGTCGCCACACTCAAAACAACCACTAAAACCACTTCTCCTCTGATCCCGTCTCTCATGGTGAAAATGGGTGAACCTTCTGGCAATGAGAGCAAGCTCATCATCATCAAGTGTATCCACCTGCTCCTTAGTGATGGAGACCAGGGAGGACAAAGCAAAACCATCTGCAAGAACACAAGTGCCAGATGTGCTTGGTTCTGCAGTGGTGCCATGACTAGTGCTAGAAACTAGTGCCAATGGTTGTGGCAATGAGTTCCTATGCACTGCAAGAGATGCCTTGGCAATCTTTGTGGACTTTAGCTTGCTGAAGAGTTCATCATAGGTCAATGAATCATAACATGCGGATTCCTCAATGCTAGATATCTTCACTTCCCATATGCTACGATCAAGAGCATAGAGAAGCTTGATAGCCCTATCATGATCATTATAAGCAAGTGTCCCGTTGGACCACAAGTTACTCACTATCGCATCAAAGCGAGAAAACATGGCATCTATAGAGTCACCAGGTGCCTGCACAAATAGCTGATACTATTGATTATATGTGCTCTAGCGCCTGGCCTTAATCTGTGTAGAGCCCTCATAAAAAATAGTGAGTGTAGTCCAAATTTCCCTGACTGTCCTAAGGTGCTGCACCCTATCAAACTCACTCCGACCCAAACCAATGAATAGTATATTTCTAGCCTTGGAGTTGGCATTATACTGATCCTTCTCTGTTTGAGAGGTGCGAGTTTCAGGGATGGAGTATTGTGAGTCCACAATCTCCCAAATTGCATTTCCTTGGCTTAGCATGTAAGCCTCCATGCACACCTTCCAGTATGCAAAATCCGTCCCATCAAACAGAGGTATTTTACTAACTCTGTCCATGTCGCCAATAGATCACAAAACCGGTTAAGGTCAACTGGTGATCTTAACCTGCTTTGATACCAATTGTTGGACCGGAAACAGTGACCAGAGGGGGTGAATGGGAGCTTTTTAAAATTTCAGACTAAAAATAGCCTTCTGTTTTAATTCTGTCTTCTGCGGAACAGGCTTCGAACACACCCTTCGAAGTTCTGGTTTGGAGGTAGTTCATAGATCCGAAACTAGTCTTCGCTAGGAGTAAAAGTTCGAAGTCAAGAAGACTTTTCTCCTCCCACGACCCCGAAAAATCAACTCAGCTAAGTTAGTGCAGGCTCCACACACTGGGTGCCTTTGAGCAGACTTCGCACTTCAGCCTTCGCAAGAGTAGACTTCCCTCTGAGGACTTTGACCAAACACTCAGTGCTAACAACTGGTACTAGGCTTCATACTTCGGAGGTCGAGACGCACGCTGAACACACTTTGCCGAGGACTTCGACAAGGGAAGAAAACGAGCTTCGATATAACCAAAAGGACAGTGCTTCACCAGTAATCAGAGAGGTCAAGCCTCCAGTTTACACAGAGCGAATAGACACTGAAAAACACACTTCACACGCACAGACCTCTCACACACTTCTCCAGAAGAGATTCAAAACACAACTTCACCCAGGAAGAAGGTGTACAGAGGAATCAAAGCATGCAGTGCAACACAGAATACAAGTTCAAGCACAAATGAGAACAAAATCAAAGTTTCATTACTTGAACAGGGAACACAAAATGAACTCACATGATGAACATAGAGTATGTGGTGGCTAGCACGGGAGCTCAAAAATGGCTGATCAAAGTGTTACAGTGACCTAGCTAGCCTCCACTATTTATAGGCACTATCTAGCCCTGTGAATAGACTACTTTACCCCTACGGTTTACACTGGTTTTGTCTCATCAGAACAAGGGGGTACAGCTGGTAGTCTACTTTATTTGGAGGCTTCTTTTGTCAGGTTCGCAAAGACGACGACATCAGCTTTTGCTGAGCAGACACGGTCAACCTTTGCAGTTTTGGAGCCTTCTGAAGCCCCCCTTCGCACGCGAGGGGTGCGGTAGCTTCGGTGAGAAGCCTTGAGCCTGACGGCCTTCGCTTCATCGAAGTCAGCCTTCGATACAGTGAGGGTTTTGAGTTGAAGCCATCAAAGCCCTTGGGCCTTCACGCCATCACCTCCGGAGTGGACCACCACGACTTCGCAGCTTCTCCCAGCTCTAACTCCGTTAGTCTGTGTATCGAAGCCATTCATGGCCGAAGTACCTCAAGTCAACCACACTCCGAAGCCCCACCTTCAGAGTACCACCCTTCGAAGTCCCTCCCTTGTCCAAGGCCTCCGCATGAAGCATTCCATGAGCACTTCGTCGCAATGTCTCTCCCCAAGCACACTCCTCGACGAGCCTCACCCGGACCATGCCTTCGATGCACGTCGACTTCTGAGATCTTCGTCGGGTATACCTTCGAGTGCCTCCCACCAGAGCACACTTTGAACACCTTGCCTCATTCCTAAGGACTTTGTCCACCATACTCCGAAGTCACTCCATTTGGAGTACCTGTTGGGGGAAATTACTCCATTTCCAGGACTTAAAGGTTAACCCTTTGAAGGCTGATGAGGACTCCGAAGCGGGCAGACTGTTGTTCGAAGCATGCGTTGCCTCGACCGGAGGGTGCTACGGTGTGAAGCCCCGGAGACCCCTCCGAAGGGAAGATGGAGGCCTCGGAGCCGAAAGACATGATTGATTGGATGTCCAGCTTATCCATCTACCTTACAGTACTTTACCGTGTATAACCTTGTTTATAATACCGGATAGTTTCCACTATGTCGGTTGTAATCTAGGGGTAAATAGGTCTTTTCCTTATGCTTTTTTCCCTATAAATACCCCCCATTGTACCTTGTAAAAGGGGATCCAGAACAAGTCGTTCAACCACACACATTCCGACCACTTGAGCTATTATCCTTTACGGAGGCTCGAGCTAGTCCTAAAGCACAAACTTCATGTTTGTTTGTTCTTGATTACCGAGAACCTGTTGGCGTAACATTTGCGCCAACAGTTGGCGCCGTCTGTGGGGAACCAAGTTCTAAAAGCTTGTTCTCTACTGCTGACTGCACTCCGAAGAGCACTTACGGAGGGAGCCTCGGAGTCCCAAGACTCCGCGCACCCTTCAGTTAAGGGCTTCTTAGTGCAGCTCGAAGGCCTTCCCTCGACCCCTCGAGTCGTTCGAAGTCCTCCATCTCCAAGACATCTTAACGACTAGCTATGCCTCCGAAGCGTGGTCAAGCTTCGGTTCCCCTTCGAAGGTCCCCTCGGACCAATGGAGCCGGACCCTCAGCTAATCCGGCAATTCCTGCAGAGACCGCCGGGCGTCGAGCGCCCCGGGGCCCTCTGCCTCCTCCTACGGTGCTTCAGACCGACTACGCAGCGAGCCGGGATCCAGAAGTGCCCTCCGACGAAGACGAAGGTTCAAAAGTATTGAATCCAAAATCCTGGGTTAAGTCACAGCATCTTCAAGTCCTCTTTAAGCCTCAGAAATTAGAAATATTCTTTTCATATACTGCCTTCTTCCTAAAACAGGTTAACTACAGAAAGGCGTATTCGAGGGGCTACTGTTGGGGGAAATTACTCCATTTCCAGGACTTAAAGGTTAACCCTTTGAAGGCTGATGAGGACTCCGAAGCGGGCAGACTGTTGTTCGAAGCATGCGTTGCCTCGACCGGAGGGTGCTACGGTGCGAAGCCCCGGAGACCCCTCCGAAGGGAAGATGGAGGCCTCGGAGCCGAAAGACATGATTGATTGGATGTCCAGCTTATCCATCTACCTTACAGTACTTTACCGTGTATAACCTTGTTTATAATACCAGATAGTTTCCACTATGTCGGTTGTAATCTAGGGGTAAATAGGTCTTTTCCTTATGCTTTTTTCCCTATAAATACCCCCCATTGTACCTTGTAAAAGGGGATCCAGAACAAGTCGTTCAACCACACACATTCGGACCACTTGAGCTATTATCTTTTACGGAGGCTCGAGCTAGTCCTAAAGCACAAACTTCCTATTTGTTTGTTCTTGATTACCGAGAACCTGTTGGCGTAACATTTGCGCCAACAGTACCCTTCGAAGTGCCTCGCCTCCGAGGACTTCATCTCGGAGTACCTTCAGTCGGAGCCATACTCCGCACTCTCTGCCTTCTCCTGGTGCACCTTGACCTGAGGACCTACCTCGAACCCTCCACGGCCTTCATGACCGAGCTCCCCGCTCGGCTGGCATCAATCCTCCCGCTTGACCCAAGTTCACTTGCTGTGAACCGTCCGTTGCCTCCGAAGTCACCTGCGCACCACAAACAGACAAAAAAGTGTATCCAGTACCCCGGAGACCTCTCCGGGTATACAACCTTCGGCACACACTCCGGTGTACTGCGCAAAGTACCGAGACCTTCGGTACAAACCAGTCATCGTGTACTGTCGGACCCCTCCGATAGGCACACTCCGCTGCAACAGCTGCAGCAAAACAGACCCACCGAACCCTTCGGTGAAACAACCTCCGAACCCCTTCGGAGGGACCCCTTCGAATCAGAGGTTAAAATCTATCAATCACTCATCACAAACTCCGAAACCAACCCTTGGTTTCTCAATTTAAGGATCATTTTTCAAAAAATCTCAAATTTGTCAAAAAATATATGTTTGTATGAATCATCGTACAGATAAATATAGGATTAAAAACATTCGGTGGAACTATATCTCAAATCCATTGAGAAAAATAAGCATGTTCGCAAAATAAGTTTGAGTCTCACTTCAATGAACATCAAGTCGATGACTTGATTGTGGCATATTCTCAAAGCATCTCTACCAATTTAGTTCATCGAAAGAGCCCCCAATATAGATGATATGATATATATCATAACATTTTGAAGATATGTTTGGGGATCTCAAACAAGTTTTTAACATATTTCATATGTTATTAGCCATTTTACTACAATAAATGTTGTATATTCATTGTCATGTACATTTGACATGTACTAATAATGAAAAATGTATGTATATATTCTATATATACTCATATATATAGAAATATTTACAAGATCTTTTCAGATGAAATATGAGGAAATTTTTTTAGTACATATTGGCTCTACTAACACCATACTGTGCAAGCTAAAATATTTCCAAACTCGTCATGAGAAATATGGAAATATAATTGCTATCATTGGATGTGATACATTAATTATGGGTTTAAACTTAGCCACAATCACACTCCCTATGGGTACATATTTAATTATCGAGGATGCACTCTTGTATTCTGACTCAACTTGTATGTTGCTCAGTTACAAAGACATCAGTCTTAATGGCTTCCATACTGATTCTCAAACGGAGCATAATTATTCCTCACTAAATCCAATGGATTTAACAAAGAAATAATTGATAAAATTCCATCTTTTCATCTAGTTTATACTATACATACATCAAACTCATATCTTATATTGCATTTAAAATAATTTTTAAAAATCTTGATAATTCAAGACTTGGCATAATCGCCTTGGTAACCCTGGAATAGGGCTGATGTGAAAAATTATTAGAAATTATGTTGGTCACAACATAAATTTAGCAAGATTTCATTATCAGATTTTGTGTGTACTGCATGTGCCACCGGGAAATTAATTTTAAGACCATCGTATCTTAAAGTTAAAATATGAACGACTTAATTTCCTTGAACATATTCAAGACGATATTTGTGGTCCTATACAACCAATTTTGGGGCCATTTTGGTATTTTATGGTGCTCATAGAGGCATGTATCAATGGTCACACGTATATCTCTTATATATAAGAGACCATGTTTTTGCAAAATTAATAGCTCAAATTATCAAATTATGAGCTAAAGTGCCTTGAACAAATAATTATATCCATCAGGATGGATAATGTCACTACATTATGTTCATGTGCATTTAATGATTGTTTTATGGCTATAGGTATTGAGACCATCTAGTACCTTATGT
This sequence comes from Zizania palustris, assembly GCA_019279435.1. Lineage (NCBI taxonomy): Eukaryota > Viridiplantae > Streptophyta > Magnoliopsida > Poales > Poaceae > Zizania > Zizania palustris. Next base: position 1,769,722 of record JAAALK010000086.1, on the reverse strand, counting down.
TCATTTCCAAAATGGGCTTGCTGAATCTCTAATAAAGAGAATAAAATAAATTGCTAGACCACTTTTACATAATTGCAAATTACCAACCTCTTGTTGGGGTCATGCGGTCTTACACACCGTAGATTTAATACAAATTAGACCAACTGCTTATTATGCAACCTCCCCGTTGCAATTAGTACGTGGAAATCAACCAAGTATTTCCCATCTATGAATATTCGGTTGCACTGTATACGTACCGATATCACCACCGTAGCATACCTCTATGGCCCCCATAGAAAATTAGGCGTATATGTTGACACGAAAATGTGCCCCCGCACTTGGGTCAGTTCGACGATCCAAAAGTGTGTGGATACTTAGGGATAAGCCTAAGCATAACACAGCACTGATGTCGTGTTCCAACTACCCTTAGCCGTAGTAAGGGGGGTGGAGTTGCCAGGTAATTAGATCACACAAAATAATCCAATTAGCCGAAAGAAATATATTAAACAACACAAACCAGCAAACCGAGCGAAGCCCGATTGTTCAAAGTATGGTGCGAAGGGGGTCGCCAAAGGGTACCTTCGGTGTCTAGTGCGAAGTGTCCCGCCGAAGAGTACCTTTGGCATTCGGACTGATCTGGCCGAAGATGAAGTCCGAACGGATCAGTACACGACAATCACCTCCGAACAACAGGGTTCGGTAAGAAGTCTCTGATACAGTACGATACAGAATAATGACTTATACGCAACACACGAGTGCTGCTTTGTCCAGAGCGGAGTATGAGCGTGGCGAAGACTGTCATGCCGAAGTGTGCTGGCGGAGCATGTTGACGTGCAGTCGAAGCAGGGGTCTCACCGAAGGGTGTTCTAACAACCCCCGAAACCAATCTCTCAGCTCCGGACACCTCCGACAAAGTAGCTCCGAACGTGGGAACCTACAACAGAGTAGATTCAAAGTACCAATTCGGCCTGAGGACCGAATTCTGCTAAGTGTTGCACTAGAAGCGAATGTAGCAATCTGTTACGCATATTAGCGGATACTTCACAAGTGAAGTAACAAGGCGATAGCAATCTATTACGTAGATTAACGGATACTTCACAAGCGAAGTAACAAGGAGATAGCAATCTATTACGTAGATTAATGGATACTTCACAAGCAAAGTAACAAGGATTACCACTGTTCCGAAGTGGTCGTCGGAGGGCTTCCAGGCAAACCCACGAAGAGTACAGAAAAGTAAAGATAAAGTAAATGTGATTCAAAGCTATGGCTTAGTGGTTGATTTTGTTGGGGGGTCTCTGAACCGGCTTCGCACCTATATTTATAGGGGCTAGACTTCTAATCTCTAAGTCTAATCTGCTATGACTCAGCTGAATCACGCGTAGAGATAAATACTTAGCCAGAATCGGATCTAATTCTATCTCTGCCCAAAGTGGGCCTTCGGCTAGGCCCACCGAAGCCTGCTCCTTGAGCCAAAGCTTCGGCGGAGTGGGCCTCCGAAGGCCTCTTGGCCGAAGGTTGTGGGCTGACTGGAAGCTTCCGAAGCCCATAGCCCAACGGTCCTTCGGCCCTGTAGGGCTTCGGCCTAACCCGGGACATTTGCATTTTCAGCCCAAATTACCAAAATTGATATTTTGACAATCTTAATCATTGATGCCATTTTTTGCTATCAACAATATATATCAGGTATCATTCACCGTCAATCATTAAATACCTTGAATCCTTGACAAGGGATTTATTTACTGTTAGGCATGCTAATTGTATATTTGATGAAGATAATTTCTTGGCATTAGGGGGAGATTTGTACCATAATAAATGCCATGAAATTGATTGTAATGCCACTGGTTTTCAATCACTTAACACACATACTATAGAACCTGAACGAGAAGTTCAGAAAATATTAAATTTGCAACACCATGTAAATAATTTGCCAGCCGCATTTACTAACTATAAAGGTGTCATTACATCTCATATTCTTGCAGTTAATGCACCAGAAAGTATAGAGGTACCTCATAAATCTGCTCATCTCCAAATCCTAAAATCAGGGGGAGAGATCTAGTTGCAGAGAATGCTTCTCAAAAGCAATCTAAAAAACAAAAGAAGATATCTTGTAAAACAGTAAATAAAATTCAACCATCTGTTGAAAGACACCAGACGGATGATTCTCATCCTAAATCTAGCATAGATGAGTACACCATTACAAATGCTAGAACATCGGAAACACACCTAACTCTATAAATATGGGAAATACTCAAGAGTTAGAAGAAATGTCCACAAATTATACTAATTCGAGATAATCTTATAATAGAAAGACTACAATTGTCGATATCTATTTCTCCTCAAATATAGCTAAAGACCTCGAGGTAGATCCAAAACTTAAGACCATGGCAGAGTACCTATAGTGCTCAAACTGGATCAAATGAAAGGAAGCTATTGAGGTAGAATTGGTCTCGCTTAGTAAAAGAGAGGATTTACATAAGTAATATCTACTCCTCAAAACGTTTTCCCCCATTGGATCAAAATGGTTTTTCCTTCAGAAAAGAAAATAAAACAATGAGGTGGTGAGATACAAAGTGAGACATGTAGCACAAGGGTTGACGCAGAAACCTATCATCGATTATGATGAAACATATTCTCCTGTTATGAGTGGAATAAATTTCTGATACTTAATATAATTGACAGTATAAATAAACATATTAATGCAGTTAATGGTTGTCATGACCACATACTCATATGGGTCATTAGATTTGGATATTTACATGAAATTCCATGAAGGACATAGCAATCCGAATCCAAATATAAATCACAACAAATTTTGTGGAAAAATTACAAAAGTCACTCTATGGCTTAAAAATAGTCAAAAAAGAATGCGGTACAACTGACTAAGTGACTTCCTTCCTCAGAAGGGTTACTCTAACAATGATGATTGTCCTTGTGTATTTATTAAAAGATCCACTTTTGGATTTTGTGTCGTTTCTATGTATGTTGACAACCTCAACAATATTAATACTACACAAGATATTATGGAAGCTAGCAATCATCTAAAGACGGAATTAAAAATGAAGGATTTATGTAAAACTAAATTTTGTTTGGGTTTACAACTCGAACATATTCCATCAAGAATATTAATTCACCAATCTGCCTATATTAAAAAAATACTGCAGAAATTTAATATGAATAAATCATATCCATCAAAGACTCCTATGGTCGTTCGATCCCTAGAAATGGGTAATGATCCATTCCGGTCTAAGGAGGAAGGTAAAGAGATTTTTTGGGCCTGATGTCCCATATCTAAACATCATAGGAGCACTCATGTAGCTTGCAAATTGCACAAGACCCAACATTGTGTTTGCAGTCAATTTACTTGCTAGGCAAAGTGCTGCTCTGACTAAAAGACATTTGTTGGGGCAAAAAATCTTAAGATATCTAAATGGTACATGAGATCTTATTTTATTCTATCAGAAAATTCAAGACTTGATAATGATAAGATATACTAATATTGGTTATATGTTTGATCAACATAATGCCAAATCACAAGCATGATTTGTTTTCCTATATGGGGTACTTCCATTTCAAGGAAATCATCAAAGCAAACTCTTGTTGCTATCTCCACTAAGCATTATGAAATTACACCCTATATGAACCTTCATACGAATGTGTATGACTTCGCAGAATGATTAACTATATTCAAGGATCATGTAATGTTGATTCATTAGAATCATCCAGAATTATCTATGAAGATAATGTTGCTTGCATTACTCAAATGTAGACATGTTATATTGAAATAATATAACTAAGCATATAGCTCCCAAATTGTTTTTCCAACAAGAGCTGAGAAAATAACTATTTTACAAACGAAATCATGTGACAATCTAACAGATTTATTCACAAAATTGCTACCAACATCAGCATTCGATAAATATGTTCAAGCAATTGGTACGCGAAGACTTCATGAATTGCTAAATTTAGGGAGAGCATTCTTCTAAAGATATATTCTATTTACGATCGTCAGATCATTTAAATTGTACTCTTTTTTCCTTTATAAGTTTTACTCTCAAGTTTTTTTATGAAGGTTTTTAACGAGGCAATGTTAATATAACAACAATATACCATAGATTTGCTCTGAAATTTTTGCCACAAGGTTTTTAGAGGAGTTTTTAAGATATATGATATCAATCATATCTAGAAGATTTGATCAAGGGGAAGTGTTGAGACATGATCTCATCACGTGAAGAAACACCAAACCAAAGGTCGTGCTTGTTCACAAATGGTTGCGTCCGTTGGGTTATAACCGCTCATGTCTCTTCACCTCTATAAATTCTCATTGTATTGTACAATCAAATCAATCAATAAGAGATTCATTGTTTTTCATCTTTCTTTGTGTTCTTCTACGTTCTTCATTTTTTCTACTTGTAACAAATTTAAATTGTTCGACGAACCTAATTATTAATGTTGATTATTCTTTAGATAATTTAAATTATTTGACGAACTTAATTATTAAGTCTAATTATTTTATGTTACGAGTAAAAAATTTGAATGTCTTTAAGTGAATGATAGAATACGAATTATTTTTATACTAAGTGGTAATATACAGATAATTTAGAGCCAGATATATGTAAAAAATTTAGGTCTGTGGTCCGAATAATCAGATCATTACATAATTCTAATTATTAGTATATTCCTATATTACGATTATTTTCAAAGCCATAAATAGTTTTTCTGTTTGACAAATAATCAAGTATTGATGTAATCCTAATTCTGATTTATGATCTAACCCTATATATGCTTTGAGCCTTTGACGGATTATCAACTGATTTGTGGTTCTTTTCCGGTTCTGAAAAAAGGTTGATCTGGTTCCTGTATATATTGTACGAGTGGCTGGTCGATCAAAGTTCTCGTTCCTGGCATCGTACTACCACCTTGCATGCATGTTGATCCGATTCTCTTCTGTTCATTCACGGACACGTTTCTACATCTCATTGTTGCCATGCATGTCGCCCTGTTGCTGCAAATGGGCTTATATGTTGATTATATTGAACTGAAACACGTTGAACTGTTGAGAGTTCTTCTGCATGCATGTTCCGTATATCGGAGAAAATCTCTCTATAAATTCCTACAAGTGGAGATTTAATCACAACCACAAAATATGTTATAATAAAGGTTTTTTATTATCTATTGTGTCGATTCTATTATCAACCGATACCGATAACTATTCTCGTGTATATATAAATCTCATCCCATGAGGCCATAACTCATTGCCCTCTCTTCTTATTCTTATCCATTTCAACTGGTTGCCTTCTTAACCATTTCATGTACACAGAGATATATTCTCTATCACTTGCTACTCCTTGTTGTAGAGAAAGAAAGTAGAATTAATAAAACCAGTGACCATATGATGAGCACGGAAAAGATGAAGAAGGAGGAGATAAGAGGTTTGCTAAAGATGATGTGAACAATCATGGGCTCATCGACATCAAAAAGCATTCAAATCCTAAGTACAAAATCTCTTAAAACATATTCTCTTTAAAAAAGCTTTTACGACTTTTTTCCTTCCTCATCTCGACCTCCTTTACTTTGTTGATATAGTATTATAAAAAGATATTGTAAATATATGTTTATGTATGTATTGATGTATACTCTAGTCTTATGATTGGGTGCATGTGAAATACTAGTGACATTAATTCGTTGGAGGATATCTATATGCACATGAAGTTGTAAGACAAATGAGACAAACACCATCTTTTATCGTCTTTTGATCAAGTACTTGAATGAATGTACAAAGTTAAAGATGGCTGAATGAATGTATTTAGTGCTCATCTACATTTATGATTGACCAATCAACTAGTGTCTTGAGTAATAACCAGTTATTACTTATTACTCGGTGTATGTTGTGTATTTTTAGTGACGGTTCGTAATAAAACAAACACTAATACTCACTTTCAGTGTTGGTTATATTACGAACCAACACTGAAAGTGAGTATCAATATCAGTTCATAATATCGATTCCAAAACTATTACCGATAGTCGTGCGCTATCAGATTCTGAGGTTGCAGATTCTGAGGTTGCAGATTCTGAGGTTGCAGATTCGAAGTATGCAGATTCGAAGTATGCAGATTCGAAGCCTGCAGATTCGAAGTATGCAGATTCGAAGTATGCAGATTCGAAGCTTGCAGATTCGAAGTCTGCTGATTCGAAGCCTGCAGATTCGAAGCCTGCAGATTCGAAGTATGCAGATTCGAAGTATGCAGATTCGAAGTATGCAGATTCGAAGCTTGCAGATTCGAAGGCTGCTGATTCGAAGTCTGCTGATTCGAAGTCTGCAGATTCGAAGCTTGCAGATTCGAAGCTTGCAGATTCGAAGTCTGCTTCACAGAGTTGGACTTCACATAAGAAAAGGGACTTTGGCCCTGCCAACTCGATCAAAAAGCAACACAGGAAAAGCAAGGCTAAAGTACTAGCATACTGTAGCTACAGGAAAGTAGTACTACTTGCTACCAGCCACAAGAACTAGTACTCTTGTGAAGAACAAACAGAAGCCACAGAGAAGCTTCTGCTTAGGAATAAATTAGTTGTGTGCAAACCGAACCAACAGAACCTTAAATGAAGTGCTGCGCATGAGAATCAATAGGAATAAAAACTTCCAAATAGTAAAGAGCCAAATGAATCTCAGGAAGAACAGGAGGTTGCCTGGCGGCGCACACAGGGAGAGAGAAAAAGCACGCAGGAACAAAATGACCCAAGGGATGATTGAAAAAGTGATTTCTAAAAGGGTAGTCCAAACCCTAGGGATTGGGGCCCTGTTTATAGGCTGCCCAACACTAAGAATATTCTACCAGCCCCTTAGGGTTTTTACAGACGCAAGAATAAAGGAAAAGACTCTACTGCCCTTAGGAATTTTTACAGACATGACTGACTGACTGTGGGCCTAGAGATACAGATGACTTATCCGGAAGCTAAGTTTTCGTAGCGACTACGGCTTCTCTTCTGGACAGTCGGATACAAGATCGACGGTCGTCAGTTTTGCGCCGAAACTGACAAAGACTCCACCGACTTTGCACCAGGTACTCGGATTGGGCCGGCCCGATTCCGCAGCTCTCTTAGCCCGGCAATCACTCACCGCCCGTGTACCTGAGTCAATCCTGGTCAACAACCCAGTGGGTCTTCTACTGCTTCTGGCCCATGCACCGGATTGGGCCAGCCCGACTTCGCAGCCTCCTCTGCCCGACAGTCGCTCGCTGCCCGTGTACCTGAGTCACACGCGGCCCATGAAACAGCAGATATCTTCTTCTTCTGTCCTCTTTGACTATCGTTGACAATGACTCATCACTTCTGGAGCTATGAGGCCCACGCTATTCAGCATGGCTCCTCAATCTCCCCCTTGATGAGTGCATTGTCAACACTCCTCTTCTTCAGCTCTTCAGCACCTGCGAACAAATGTGGAAACACGAAAACAAAACACAAGAAAAACAAAGAAGAAGAAAAATAAGGTAAAAGTTTAACCCTAATGACCAAAAGCCGAACAAAAGCAAGAAGCGGTCATTATGGTTAACCAAAACGTAAAAACTCAAAATGAGTGTGATTTCAGAACAACAAGGATATCAACAGAGTAAAAACTCCCCCTTAAACTCTGATCCCAAATTTTCTCCCCCTTGTTGACAAGTGAACTCATCAAGCACTCAATAGAGACACAGACTCCCCCTGAAATGCAACTCCCCCTCAAAATATGAAGTGAATTCAACTGGAGTGCATAAGGAGTGTAGAAAGCATGCTTCTCAAATATGATTGACTGCAATTACAACATCTAACAAGTATAGCAAAAGAGATACTGTCTAAGACACATGGCATGATCAGTGCAACAGATGATATCTAAAGAAAGTCATTAGCACGCATTTTTCAGTTTTTGCAAACAAAAAGCATCACCACATTTTCCAGTAAAACAAGCAAGGTAAAAACATGAGATGCAAAAGCTAACTGATATCTACCAAGATAAGCTTTGTTCAGAAACAAAGTGCTTCAGCAAACTTGTTATCATTTCAATTTTCAAGCCTTTTTTCTTTTTCATTTTTGCCAGGGGTTATTTGCATGTCAAACCTTATGCTGACCGTCCAAGTCAAGCCTAGGCCAGATCTGGACCATCAGAAGCTTAAGACATTGGTCTTGGCATACACTACACTATCCTAGTTCATACCAAAGTGCTATGGTATGCAGTCCAGAACAAATGTAATGCGACAAAGCAAACCCACCTGGATCTTTTCAAGTTATGCACAAAAAAAAAGGCATGGAATTTTCATTGTTCTCGAATTTTCATCATTTTTATAGCACATTTCCATGTTTAAAGCATACAGATGTCCAAGTTGCATATTTGCATCTAAGTCAAAAACTAGCTACAAGGCATGTAACAGATAGCAAGAACATTCAGCCTACGCATGCTAGTTACCAGAAGCAATGGTGATCATTTTTTAATTTTAAAGCATAAAAGCCATGCATATGACAGATATCAGCATATCATTTGAACTGAAGCAAAGCATGATCATCGACAAGTAATCAAAAGCATGTACCAGCTAGAATAAGTAAAGCAGTTCAATCATATAACAGAAGCAAGCTCAAAAGTGTGATATGTGAATATGCAAGATATGAACACACACAGAAAGACTCAAGAAAAGAGTAAAGAAGAAAGAAAACGGACGCAAAATATCCTAAAAAGGATACACAACACCCAAATCCCCTCGTAAACGCTCAAAGGTAGACTGATCTAGGGGTTTGGTGAAAATGTCAGCCAACTGATGATGGGTATCAACATGAACAAGGTCAATGACACCTTTCTCATATTGATCCCGCAGAAAGTGAAAGCGCACATCAATATGTTTGGTTTTTGAATGGAGACATGGGTTTTTCCCTACACTAATTGCACTGGTGCTGTCGCAAAACAAAGGAACTCTGGTAGGAAAGAACAACCCAAAATCTCGTAGAGTGGAAATCATCCAAACCAACTGTGAGCAGCAGCTAGCAGCAGCTACGTACTCAGCCTCAGTGGTCGAAAGAGCAACTCCAGATTGCTTTCGAGAAGACCAAGAGACAAGAGAAGAACCAAGAAACTGGCAAGTACCGGAAGTCAACTTGCGATCCAACCGGCACCCACCAAAGTCGGCATCCGAAAAGCCAGATAAATCAAGAGATGATGATGCTGAATAGTAAAGACCGAGATCGGGCGCATAAGTGAGATACCTGAAGATGCGCTTGACAGCCTGCCGATGAGACGCGCGAGGTGAAGACTGGAAACGCGCGCAAAGTCCCACGGCGAACTGTATGTCCGGTCTTGTCGCCGTCAAGTACAGTAGCGAACCGATCATCCCTCGAAACTCCCTTTCATTGACCTTGACACCGCTCTCATCCTTATCCAGACCCCCAGAAGTGCCCATCAGGGTCATCTGCGGCTTCAATTCACCACCAAAGTCAAATTTCTTTAACATATCACGAGTGTACTTACCTTGGTGGATGAAGGTGCCGTCCTTGGTCTGCTTGATCTGGAGCCCTAAGAAGTACTTGAGCTCACCCATGAGGCTCATCTCAAACTCACTGTGCATCTGCTCAGAGAACTTGGACACAAGAGAATCAGTAGTACCGCCAAAAATAATATCGTCCACGTAAATCTGAGAAACTAAAAAATCTGAAGCATCTCTGAGCAAGAAAAGAGTTTTGTCCACAGAACCCATCACAAAGCCCTTCCCCAACAAAAATTGCTTCAACCGGTCATACCAAGCCCTGGGGGCTTGCTTCAACCCGTATAAAGCTTTGTGCAACTTAAAAACATGTCGAGGAAACTTAGGGTTCTCAAAACCGGGGGGTTGCCTAACATAAACTTCATCCTCTATGAACCCGTTCAGAAAAGCACTCTTAACGTCCATTTGAAAAAGCTTAAAACCCTTCGAAGCGGCAAAAGCTAAAAGAATGCGAATGGACTCAAGACGGGCAACAGGGGCGAAGGTTTCTTCAAAGTTAATACCTTCCTTCTGGCAATAACCCTGGGCAACTAGTCGAGCTTTGTTGCGCACCACAACCCCATCTTCACCTTGTTTGTTCTTGAATACCCACTTGGTGCCTATGGGGTTGCATCCTGGTGGCGGCTCAACTAGTGTCCAAACCCGATTGCGGACAAAGTTCTCAAGCTCTTCTTGCATAGCATTAATCCAATTAGAATCAGAAAGAGCATGAGAAACATCTCTGGGCTCAAAAGATGCAACAAACGCAGATTCAGCAAACACAGCAAGAGAGGCAGAAGAACACAAAGTTCTCTCAGTCAGATCACCTATGATGAGCTCTGAGGGATGGTCACGCTGAACTGCTCGGGTTCCCTGGTGATCTGAAGTCACCTCACCAGAGTCAGCAGCTGGCACTTCTGGACTCGACTGAGGGGGCTCGATCGTAGTGGAAGAAGTGATCAGAGGTCCGCCCTCATCCTCAGTCGAAGTCTCAGAAGGTGTGGGCTCTACGGGGGGTGCAGAAGGCCCACCCTCATTAGTGGTTGGAGTGTCATCATCTTCCTCGAAGATGGACTCTCCGAGCTCACCATCAGAAGGATCAAAAGAAGGAGTCAAAGAAGGCAAGGACTCATCAAATG